>OY757020.1:86629631-87309704 GCA_963580285.1 Lucinisca nassula | reverse complement strand
GACGTCATGATAAACAGCCGATGGATTGAATCAAAGTCCGCATGCTACTGATTTTTTTTTTTTTTTTTTTTTTTGCTGGCTGAGAACTGACAAGTATGTCCGTAGAATGAACCATTCTGTCTGTCTGCATAGGCCTACTACTAAATTTTATTGTGGTCAAGAACTGCTAGCAGTCTTTCTCTCTCTCTCTCTCTCTCTCTCTCTCTCTCTCTCTCCTCTCTCTCTCTCTCTCTCTCTCTCTCTCTCTCTCTCTCTCTCTCTCTCTCTCTCTCTCTCCAGTAAGTCACACCAGGGGCAGTTGTTCGAAACTAACGACGACGTTAATTAACGTATCGTTAAAACTTTGATCATTTGTATATGCAAAAGCTGCTCACATGTTTTCAGCGAAAATACCAAAATTTTTGATATTGTACTTGCTAGAACACTTAACAATATGATCACTAACGAGCTCGTTAAGCTAACGATGCTTTGAACAACTGGACCCTGGTATGCAGGATGAAAGCCTACACAGTAATCGTGTAATTACGGTAGGGGTCTTTAACCTGCACAGGGCATAACTCTCCCTCCACACCCCCAGTTAACATCCCGATCCACAGGACGGTGCACTTTATGGTATTAATTATCCCTGCAATTGATGCCAATGGAGCGTGCTCGGACACCGAAATTTTATCGCCGCTGCCAGGGATCGAACCCGGGACCTCTAGCATCAGGGACAAGTGCACTAACCACTGAGTTATCACGCTCGCACTCGGCATCACGAAAACACGCCTATCTAAGTTTAACCCCCTAAAACCACACTTTTATACAGTAAAACTGAGGTTTACAGGAGTAAACATTATTTTTTTTTTAATTTCTGTTACTCGTTTAAGCAGAACTGACAATTATGCCCGCAGAAATATGAAAAAAAAAAAAAAAAAAAAAAAATCAGTTAAAAGTTCTCGTTTTGTGGTGGTAAAATTTTGTTATATTTGAGTATTGTTTGTTTGTTTGATTTGAGGTAACGTCCCCGTCAACACTGTACAGGTCATTTTGGAAACGTTGCTTCCAATTTCGTGGGACTTTTACCCGACACTGAGATGAAATGACATCTCAAGCCCTGTCGCCCAAGCATGGACGGTACGACTCGCACCGCTTTATCTGTGCAGGCTTAGATCCTCTAAACGGTTTACCAGTACTCGTGTGCCGTCGGTTTCAGCTCTGCGTGGAAGCATCGTGCAGCCCATTTATTTCTTCAAGCCTCAATGGGCGGGGCCTATGATATATTTGAGTAGGCGGATTTAAAACACAGTAAGGTCATTCATAGTTAAGAGAGAGAGCGAAAGAGTGAGAGAGATCTTGGTCAAAATACATCAAAATCTGGGACCGTAAAAGGTTCACGGTTAAATCCTAAACGCATGGAATGGAAACTAGAAATCACAAATGATTTCTCTCTCTTTTTAGCTCACCGTCACGTAGTGACGAGGTGAGCTTTTGGGATCACTTTTTGTCCGTCGTCTTTTTGTCCGTCGTCCGTCGTGCGTCCGTGCGTCCGTGCGTGCGTAAACAATTTCTTCAAACGACATCTCCTCCTAAACCACTGAGCGGATTTTGACCAAACTTCACAGGAATGATCCCTAGGTGGTCCCCTTTCAAAGTTGTTCAAATGGTTCCGGTCCGTTGCACATACAGGTCGCAGGAGCCAAAAATCAATTTTTTTCACTGAAAACTTAAAAAATCTTCTTCTCTGAAACTGCAAGGCCCAGGTCTTTGATATTTGGTATGAAGCTTCATCTAGTGGACCCCTACCAAGATTGTTCAAATTATAGTGCTGGGGCCAAAAATGCCCCTGCCCCGGGGCCCTTTGGTTTTACATAGGCTTATATAGGAAAATCTTTAAAAATCTTCTTCTCTGAAACTGCAAGGCCCAGGTCTTTGATATTTGGTATGAATCTTCATCTTATGGACCCCTCCCAAGATTGTTCAAATGATAGTGCTGGGGCCAAAAATGCCCCCGCCCCGGGGCCCTTTGGTTTTACATAGGCTTATATAGGGAAAACCTTTAAAAATCTTCTTCTCTGAAACTGCAGGGCCCAGGTCTTTGCTAATTGGTATGAAGCTTCATCTAGTGGACCCCTACCAAGACTGTTCAAATTATAGTGCTGGGGCCAAAAATGCCCCCACCCCGGGGCCCTTTGGTTTTACATAGGCTTATATAGGGAAAATCTTTAAAAATCTTCTTCTCTGAAACTGCAAGGCCCAGGTCTTTGATATTTGGTATGAAGCTTCATCTTGTGGACCTCTATTAAGATTGTTCAAATTATAGCCCTGGGGCCAAAAATGCCCCCGCTCCTGGGCCCTTTGGTTTTTCATAGACTTATATAGGGAATATCTTGAAAATCTTCTACTCTGAAACCGTAAGGCCTAGGTCTTTGACATTTGGTATGAAGCTTCAGCTAGTGGACCTCTACCAAGATTGTTCAAATTATAGCCCTGGGGCCACAAAATAAAATTAATGCCCCCGCCCCAGGTCCCTTTGGTTTTACATAGACTTATAATAGAGATAATCTTTGAAAATCTTCTTCTCTGAAACAACAAGGCCCAGGTCTTTGATATTTGGTGTGAAGCTTCATCTAGTGGACCTCTATCAAGATTGTTTAAATTATAGCCCTGAGGCCAAAAATGCCCCTGCCCCGGGGCTATTTGGTTTCACATAGGCTTATGTAAGGAATATCTTTAAAAAAATCTTTTTCTCTGAAACCGCAAGGCCCAGGTCTTTGATATTTGTTGTGTAGCTTCATCTAGTGGACCTTTTGCCAAGATTGTTCAAATAATAGCCTTTGTTGATATTTGGTATGAAGCTTCACCTTTTTAGACCTCCCTCAACATTATGCACATTATAACCCTGAGGTCAATAATGGCCCTCCCCGGGGCCCACTTGTTACTCTATGGATCAGGTGAGCGATCCAGGGCCATCATGGTCCTCTTGTTTTTTCTTTTTGTTGTTGTTGTTGTTGTTTCTAGCTTTAAAGGCCTTTCAGGAATACTTCGCTTATTTCGAGCCAATCATTAAATAGAAGTTGGTGTACGAGGGTCCTTCAAAAAGTTTTGTCACTAATTAATAGGTTTTCCTAGTTTTATCGTAAGTATTTCTGATAACGCATCATTGCATTTGAATAGCCTTTCAAAACGCCACCGATAGCAGTTTATTTCTAGCAAATTGCTTTTATAATGACCGAGATTTGTCAAATTGAAATGCATGCAGTCAAATACACTGGCCAATTTACGAGTTACATTGTAAAATGGACAGAAAGACTGAAATTCGCAGCTAAATTAAATGCCGTGTGAGGCTTGACATAGGTTGATGAATTGTGTGGCAAAAATGAACCTCTTGTAAATTTAAAGCGCACAATTTATCGGTGGATCAAAGCTTTTAAAGCTGGTAAATAATCGACCAAAGATGATGCCCGTGTTGGTACGCCAAAGACATCCATCACCGTAGCAACGATCGCTGCTGTAAAGGCAGCGGTCAAAGAAGATGCGCGACTGTCAGTGAAAGAGATATCTTAATGCACTGGCTTATCAGAAGGCGGTGTACAAACCATTCTGACAAAGTACTGGGCTTGAGAAAGATTTGCGCTAGGTTGGTGCCCCATTTGCTCACTGAAGAGCAAAATTGTATTATGTTGGTGTTTCTTTCCCCTTGTTGTCTTGAATGGGAGGTGTTAGGTAATTTTATCGATACCTATTCATTGCTTTTACTTCTGTTTGGCAAATCATATGTAGATGCATGTCCTATCTGAGTGACACTTTTGTTTTAGTATACAATTAACTTAAGAAAAAAGAGATTTTGACCAAAAAAAAAAAAAAATGATATTTTGCATGAAACGCTTACTCTTATAACGACCCCCACTTTGTATGAACGACCTACTGTTTTTATTTGATAGGTTTTGCAAATAATATTTAGATATAATACCTTTCTTAGTGCTCATATCAATTATATAGCAGAAATTCCTATAATAATTTGAAAAATATGTGTATATATGTTCATATTATTCAGTTTGTTTACTTTTGAAACGACCCACATTATACTATTGGAAACTTGTCAACCTGTTTTCATTTCATAGTTTTGCGGATTACATATAGATACATCACCTATCATGTCTTAGCTCAGAAGCAACTATACTTTTTGTGATGTTTTCGACAAAATAAGTTTTTGCCTGTTATGATAACTTTTGAAACGACCCTTTTTACTTGAAATAACACTATAACCGAATTCTTTCATCATATTGCGGCAGATAATAAGCATTAATATCATCTATTTGCGTGGAGTTATAATTTCTAGCAAAACAGTTATTTTAATGTTAGCGATCTTCACGAAAAAAGTTACTTTGCCTGTAATTTTTACTTTTGAAATGGCCCTCATTCTCTTATATGGCCGGTGACCCCCCATTTTTATTTAATGTTTTTGAATGCCATATGAATATATATAATTTAATTTAGTAAGTCCAAAATCTCTAGGGCAGAAGTCACTTTAATTTTCGCATTTGTGTGAAATTTTAGCGATTTCCCATTACAATCAATGCAAAATATGTGTAAAATGGCGTTACTTTTGGATTGACCCCCATTCTTTCCCAGTCTCGGTGACATGATATTTTTATGACTTTAATCTAAAGTTAAGTCCTTGCTGGATACTTTGTTATAATATAAGGAAATTCTCTAGGGCAGGTATCTCAGAAAAAAATTAAGGTCGGCCACCTTAAGGGGCAATGAGATCGCCTTCAAGGGAGTCAACTCCTGCAAAAGTGTTTTTGTCTCTCTTTCCTTTAAGAGTAGACCCCTTTTCCATTGGAATGAGCCTGTAGAAAAGTGAACAGGAAGTCCCGAAAGTTGTCTCTCTTTGTAATATTATAAATTTTGCAAGTCTCGCTACTTTGGGAATCTCCGAGACTTCCGTGGAGTGTGGACCATGTTTGCTGATGTTGGCTCGGTGGGGGCGCCTAAAAGTTCCCTGGTAGGCGTCTCTTGACAGATGCCTCCAGTTGACCTGTCTCATGAGCTACGTCGGTCGGTGTGTGCTCGGAGGGGATGTGCTGTGTTAGCCGGGTCTTGTCCATCATCCGTTTCGGTTTCAAAACTTTGGGGTTTAGACAAACTGATGAAGATTAAATATCAGAAAGGCCTCTGTGTCACTAAATTTGGTATAGTTACGCATTAATTGCAACCACTTGATCGGTATCTTTGCTGGTGGATGATTCGTTCGTCCCCGAGGGTATCATCAGAACAGTATCAGTTTCTTAGTGCTGAGGTTGATACTGCGGTGTTGACGTCAGTACTCAAGTACTCATTTAAATAACTTTATTATATCTTTAATTTTTGCAGTATACATTTCTAATTTTTCTAAAACTAAGACTGGCTTGTCAGGTGGGACATGTATCTTAGCGGATTTGGTTGCCACTTTTTGTAATATTATAAATTTTGCAAGTCTCGCTACTTTGGGCATCTCCTTCCTGATACCTGGGACTTCCGTGGAGTGTGGGCCATGTTTGCTGATGTTGGCTCAGTGGGGGACGCATATAAGTTCCCTGGTAGGCATCTCTTGCCTGATGCCTCCAGTTGACCTGTATCATGAGCTACGTCGGTCGGTGTGTGCTTGGAGGGGGATGTGCTGTGTTTGCGGGTCTTGTCCATCATCCGTTTCGGTTTCAAAACTTTGGGGTTTAGACACACTGATGAAGATTAAATATCAGAAAGGCCTCTGTATCACTAAATTTGGTGTAGTTACGCATTAATTTGAAAAATGGCGGAAACAGGTGTTTCCATTCCCCTTAAAATGGCGGGGAATTCATTGTGCATAAAAATAACACACACAAAAAAAATAAAAAATTAAATTAAATCTGAAAAGTAGTTTAGGTGGTAGTACCAAAGCGTTAATCCAAAATCGTTAATCCATAGACAAAATGGCAAATATCAATGTTCGGATCAACAGACATGGACTCCAGAAGCGTGTAATCAGGCGTCCGCGAAAGAATTGTTTTGCATAAACATAGACAATTATAATAGGGAGAAATTGCAAGAAACTGCAAAACCGTTTCGCCGAAACCCTGGTCGGAGCAGAGAGGATTACCAAATTCACAAAAAAAAATTGTATCATATGCATATAAATGGCGCTGCAATATTAAGTCAGTGATTCCCAATTTTGGAATTCAAATTTCCCTCAAACAGTGTTTGAAATTTGATTCTGTGATATTTCATTACTATTAATTTTTCAGAGTGTTTTTAATCGGATGTTTCCCCCCTTAATAATTTCAGTCAAACAGGTCAGCCATCTGTCACAAAGGAGCTTACTGTTACCTCCCTTGGACTAGCTACACCTGTAGATCGATGTTCGTCATGGATGGTACCGACTGTAGTAACCCAGGAGAGGAAAAGGTAACGATAACTCCTCCGTGCGACATAGTGCATTTTTCACATCTCGTAAATGGCTACTAATCTGATGAAAATCCGTGATATTTTTCTTAAAAATGCTCAAAACATAGGTTGTGGGTGCTCGTTAGAACCGCCTCAATGAGGCGGTTCTAACGAGTACCCACAACCTATGTCTTGGAACAGAAATAAGAAAAATAATGTTTACCGCCGTAAACTCCAGTTTTCTCTATAAAAAGTGGGGTTTAGGGGGGTCTTCATTTCACGGACTTCTTCACGTGATATAAAGCATTTACACAGAAGATATTTACTTTTGTTTAGATGAAAACCATAAATATTCCATCGAGTGTGCTGAAAAAATCCGAATTTTAATAAGTGCGAAGAGCACGAGTGAAAATTTGGATATTTTCAATGTGTGTGTGGTTGGGGGGGGGGGGGTGCGCGCGCGCGTGTGTGTGTGAGTGTGTGTGAGTGTGTGTGTTTATCGAAAAAACAAAAACATATTTTTTTTCTTTCTATATACCCAGAAATTTTATTGAAAAAAAAAGAAGTACATTTTCTTATTTCATAACCAACAAAAGTTCATGCTTATAAACCCTATCGGTTTCAATGGGCCACAGGACTTGAGATGCCATTTCATCTCAATATCGGGTAAAAGTCCCACAAAATTGGAAGCAGCGTCTCCAAAATGACCTACATTTATACAATGTTGACGGGGACGCTAAACCTCAAATCAAACAAACAAACACCCCCCCCCCCCCCACCCACCCACCCCTCCAACCCCGCACACTTAAATCTCACTTTATATAGAGAAAGCTGGGGTTTAGTGAGGAATATATTATTTTTCTTATTTCTGCTCCAAGACATAGGTGGTGGATTATCTTTAGAACCACCTCAATGAGGTTGTTCTAACGAGCACCCACGACCTACGTTTGCAGCAAAAATAAGAAAAATATCACAGATTTTCGTCAGAAAGTAGCCATTTTGGAGATGAAAAAAATGTACTTAGTCGCACGGATGTGTTATCACCATGATTTCTACATTGCATTCAATAATTGCATTCTGGCATACGTATTTGCTCATAATGCATATCAATTCGCATAATGCAATGATACAATCTTGCAAGCATACAATTCAAGCAGCAATTTAACCGACATGTGACATGTCGATTATTCGAAACAGCATACCGATCACATGATAGTGTTGAATATTAATAGACACACCCAAAGTGTACGTCACACAAGGTCAAAGGTTATTAGCTTCGTTTTATGTTGTGGGCAAACAAATTCCCGTCCCACCCTACCGTTGATGTAGCACGAATTGTTTTCTGTAGTTTATATTGTTAAATCGCCGTTCTATCAAAACTGTTTGCCACAAACCATTTTGGACATTAAACTGCTTCTTTTTCGTATAAATTTGGATGGAATACATAGCTTTAATCTTATTCGCGTTCGTTAAATTAAGCGCATCGACTACGTTTCGGTATAATGGTGGGTAGTTTTATAACGCTTTTACGGCAACAACATGTGCGATAAAATGTCAGAAGAGACTGGTTCCATATCATTTAAGGGCATATGCTACGAAATACTTCCTACATTGAAAACCTGTTTAAGAGTCCGTATATGTTCAGCATCATATACTGGCTCACCACAAATGAAATAAAAACCATATGTCACCCTTCTGAATCTTAAGTAATCTGAACAAGAAGGAAATCATCCCGAACTGTTTTCCCAGAAATATCAGAAAACAACCATGTTAGTAAATAGCATGTCAAAAATGACTTTTGCCTAGCTTTTAAACATTTATTTCAGTCAGAATGAAATATTAAAAGATACTGCTGCCTAATGTTAGACTTTTTTTAAAGCTCAGATTTTTTTTTTCAAAACCAATTTTGTCATCAACCAAAATATCTTTAAAAATAATTCATTGTCTGCAATATTTTGGACCATACAAAAAATGCTACATTGAAATTTTCATAAAACAAGGTTGCTAATTTCTGTTTTATTAAACAAATCGTCCCCCTACCCCCCCCCCCCCCACACACACACACACACATGAAATACCTGGTGAAAATACATATAAATTCTATGAAAAGATGGCGAATCACTGACAGATAATTTGGATTTTACTTGTAAATAGTAGCCAACCATAATATGCATTACAGTAAATCGTTTAAGTAAGTCTGTAACCATTTAGGTTGATCAGATTTTGAGTAAATTCCGAAAAAATTAAAATTTTCAAAAGTCGCGTTGTTACTATTCTCGTGAAGTTTAAAGCCAAGCTGAACATGTTTAATAATGAAATGAACCAAAAACAATATCTGTTCCATAAATTCAACCATTTCCTTACCCAAGAACGGTAGAATGTTGGCTACGGCATAACTTTTATTTTTGATGATCATACAAAAATGGCGAATTAGTAGCATTTGTCTTTAATACTTCAAAAACACAAACTGACAAGGATCAGTTAATTTTGTGGAGTAGAAAGGAGTTTAATTACATGATAAATATTCGAATTTTTTATTGACACTATACGGCAACATTCATGTTTTCCCAACCAGATAAAAAGGTACTCTACAGAGGGGGGCAATTGGCGCATGTTCAGTGAAATACAAAGTCACGTGTCAAAACATTGGATCCGTCTATAGGAAAAGATTGAAATCAAATAGGAGCCCTATGTTAATGTACTTGCGTATGTCTGATTAAACATCATGAAAACACGCCTATATAATTTTGACCCCCTTGAACACCACTTTTATACAGTAAATATGTTCAAAAAAGGGTTATCCTTTGGAAGTAGTTTAGGTCGTAGTACCAAAACGTTAATCCAAAATCATTAATCCATAGACAAATGGCAAATATCAATGTTCAGACCAACAGACATGGACTCCAGAAGAGTGTAAGCAAGGAATACACCACAGAACTGGAAAAAATGAAAAGTACATGTTTTCTGGGCCAGACTAGCTAGTTTCGGCCAGTTAGGCCTCATCGGTGACCCTCATTTATTTTCAAAATTCAAAATGATCCCAACGGACAAGAAAATATAAACTACACTATGATGTAGGGCAGGGGTTTGCAGGGGTAAACCTTATCACAATTATATCACAATTTTTCATCTTAAAATTTTCGTTTCTCCGGCGGTAAAGTTTACAATGTATTTGTATAGGAGTGTTTCGTAATATAAAATCAAATATTTCCTGTGGTATATTCGGTCGAATATAAAAGGCAAGGCCGGGCGGATTTGTGCCGTGCCGAGCCGCCGAGTCGAAAAGCCGATTCGAAGATTTTGTATTTCATCGCTCGTTGCAATTAAGATATATATTGTGGTCATTTTGGAATAAGATTATTATAGATAACATATTTTAAAACTGCACGAAAGTTTCATCTCTCTACATTGTTTTAGTTTCTTGTTGAAACTGTTTTTTTTTTCCCAAAAATCAAGGGGTATAAAAGCCAACGCCGGGAAAGATAATAATATTTCTTAATTTCTTGCAAAATTATGTGTTAAAGTACTTCTTTTTGTAATAGGAAATTTTGAATTTGATTATTATTTATTATTCTTATCATGTGTTCATAGAAAATATAACAAACATATAAAACAAATCACCTTAAATGATCAATTTTCTTCTTTGCTAATGTTTTCTATTTTAAGATCGACTTAATTAAAGAAAACGACCGAAAATGACCGAAAGGGAATAAGGTTTTGTTTACTGCTAGCGGGAATTAAAGAAATATAAAACTTATTTTTTTTTATTTTTTTTTATTAAAATATACACATATATATTAATAAATATAACAATCAGTTTTTATATGTCTTTAATTCCAGCTGACAGTTAACAATATTTTTTCTTCCTTTTCGGTCCTTTTCGGTTGTTTTCTTTAATTAAGTCAATCTGAAAATAGAAACAATTAGAAAATATGAAGTTTGATCATTTAAGATGATTTTGATATGTTTAATATATTTTTCTACGAACACATAATAATAATCAAATTTAAATATTATCATGTCAAAAAGAAGTACGTTCACTGATAAATTTGCAAGAAATTAAGAATCATTATAGTTTTTCCCGGCCTTGGCTTTTATACCCCTCGATTTAAAAAAAAAACAATTATGATAAGAAAATAAAACAATGTAAAGAGATGAACCTTCGTTCAGTTATCAAATATGTTATTCTAAAAATAAATTTACATTTCCAGTGTTAAGTCTAATGAAAACGTATAGAAAGCAATGTAGTTCATACTTCCATGAACGCATCAAATCACATGATTTTCAGTGATGTCAAGTGACGTCAGTCTAAACCATGATTCTCTACGGGCGTTAGTGACGTCAATGATGTTCTGCTCTTTGTAGAAAAATGGCGTGTACATGTTTTTTTTTTTTTTCAGCTTTAAAATTTGCCCTATAACTATTTTTTTCGCCCAGTTATGAGGGGCAAAGAATGTTAATATAAAAAATAAACTTAATTTTTCTGCTTTGAAAGTATGGACGACAGCGGGTCGCTAGCAGAGTTTATGAACTTCATTTACTTTGCACTCGACCCGCTGCGTTCATACTTACATGAACAGTATTTCTTAATTGATACCAAGCTGACGACAATACATACCTTTATTGAATATAAAATCGTCGGATTGTCGTTTTTTTTTTTTGCTCGGCGGCTCGGCACGGTTCGGCTCGGCCTTGGCTTTTATACCCGACCGGTATATTCTGCGATTAATTGTCGAAAACCCGACGTCATTACATAACGTTGCTTTTCATTGGCTGGCATTTTGCTTTACCCAGCTCACAGGGTTTGCCGCTTTGTGCAAAATAGTATACATGTACTTTTAACAAAACATCCGAATTAGTGCATTAGGAATGGCGAAATGTATTGAAACTTGTCCTTTTGGGATCAGTTGTCAGTTTTACGGTCGCAATTCCAGTTTACGATGACGCTGACGCATCGCAACCGCAAAATAAAAAAACAAAACAAAAAAAACCGTGCCGATTTACCTCCCAAAATGACAATTTTAACCCTTGTCCTGCTGAGCCCGGATATGCCTTATTTTTCAAACAATGAAGATGCAGATCAGATGGCTTCTGAAGAAGCCATATCAGATGGCTTCTCCCAAAGCCATCTGATCAGGATCTTCATTGTTTGTCATTCAGCTCATGAATTTGTTGGAATAATTTACATCAAGTAATCTGATTGGTTGATAATCAGTAGTGGGTGTGGCATATATAAATATTCAGCAGGTCAAGGGTTAAGATACATTTTAGTAATAATGGCAGAAAAAGAAATAAACCGCAAAAAAGACAATGCTTGCAATAAATTCATTTGATAAATGGCATAGCTGGTTGAATTTTGTACCTCCTCAAAAGAATGCAATTTTATAATACAGTTTATGCATTTTTGTTGCTTCAGGTATGTGATCGAGGATATTGTGTTGATAAACCTAAAACAACTGCAGCAGCCCCAACAACTAGTACGACTTCCTCTACAACTACTAGTACAACCACGCCTACTACTAGTACAACCACGCCCACTAAAAGTACAACCACGCCCACTACCAGTACAACCACGCATACTACCAGTACAACCACACCCACTACTAGTTCAACGACGCCTACTACTAGTACAACCACGCCCACTACCAGTACAACCACGCCTACTACCAGTACAACCACGCCTACTACTACTACTACCACGCCTACTACCAGTACAGCTGCTGCTACTTCTAGCACAACAACTTCGTCTACATCAACTGATCCAAGCTATGAATGTGAAGTCTACTGTCAGGTCTGCATTTATCTGTACCAGAACTATAATAATAGATATATCTGGCCTTTATGTCCACAGTGGTTAAAAATTATTTTACAGAATCAGGGTTAACCCCGATCCCGCTGCATAAATTAATTAAGCCACTCCCATTGCTGATTATTAACAAATCAAATTACTTGATATAATCTATTTGTTCAATTCACAAACTGCATGACAAACAGTAGATCTGGATCAGATCAGAAGCCATCTGATGTTTACAAAGGTGGGGTTGTCGTGAACATCGAGATAAGCGTTAAGGAAAGTAAAGATTTTTTTCACATGGAAATGTTTTCCTAATGGTCAGATCTTCTTAAAATCTCATATTCGGGTTTACTTTGCATGACTGTTTGTGTATGTATATGTAAAAACAGTCAGTCCATGTCAGGGCCATTGTTAAACAGAAAGTGTGTAAGCCTACGTGCTTGTACGGTGTGTGTGTGTGTGTGTGTGTGTGTGTGTGTGTGTGTGTGTGTGTGTGTGTGTGTGTTGGAGGTGGGGGTTGGGGTGCGTGTGGTGGGTTGGGGTACGTTTAAATAAGATTCATCGGGTTAACAAGTCGGTGAAATGAAAACCGCTCTAAACCCCACTTTATATAGAGAAAAGTTGGGTTTAAGGGGATATTCATTATTTACCTTATTTTTGCTCAAATACATAGATTGTAGGTACTCGCTGGTCTTAAAGACCACTTTTGAACAGTCCCAAAGGTGGTCTAAATAATGTTATTTTACTGTACTCTGTTTTCACGTACATTGGGAAAACACTTCTTGTGGGATTATTTGTCATGTAAGAAATTAATAGATCAGCTCTAGCAGTGATTTGTTCTGTAAAAAATCACAGTTTGAAGGTCTCTTGTAAAGTTGATCAAATCACTTACAACTGACCGGAAAAACTGTGATTCATTACACAGCAATTCACATGCTGATCTATACCGATTCTAACACACTGTAAATAGACAATAATGTTGGATTTTTCCTTCAAATTTTCCCAGACTTGACATTGCTAGAAGAAATCCCGCAAAAATCATTGACTGTTGCAAATGCATTTAAAAAATCGTTTTCCACGTTTTCGATGCGAGAAAATGACGTCACGCTGTCTAACGTCAAAGAATGAAGGAGTAAGGTCATAAGACGGTGGCCATTCCTGACATTTTCTCCAGAGCTTATTTGATAGAGTGGGGTCTTATGTGCTACTGGCTATGATTTATTGCAGAATAAATCACAGTTCCTTTGCATTACCTATATAGGCGCGCTGTGTTAGAAGGATAGATATAAAATGTCAATTTTCTCAAGATAAGTTGGAATCTTTTTAATACTGTGATATTCTGCCATTAAATGTTTTAAGTCAACTTTTTTTTATTTTTCTACAATATTGGGGAAAGAGCAAATTTTTCTTTGGATATGGGCTACAGTATGCTCGATTTTCAGTCGCATCTCCTTTCTGTCTACTTTCTGTCATGTCACGGATAATTTTCTGTTTCTGAAATTCTGCTTACAGAATATAAGAATCTTACATGGGTATGAGGGGTGGATGGAAAATCCGTTCCGAGGGTCACTGTCCGGCATCACGAGGCTTGCCGAGTGATGCCGGGCAGTGAGCCCAAGGGACGGATTTTTTCTATGCATCCCTCACGTCCATGTAGGATTCTTTTTCTTGCATACCCTTCATTTCTGAGCGTGGATTTTTAATACTGCAGTCACTTCGGTTGCCGACGTCTGCCATATTGTGATGACACTACAGTGATGTTTAGTGATGTCACCTAACGTGCTGTGACGTCAGCCTTAACGACAGCGCATATGAGGTCATATTCAATAAAGTGCATTTATCAAACACGCGAGAATATTCGATTTGGGGTAAGAACACCAGGGTTAGAACAGAATTTCTATCCCAAGCTAGAACTATGGATTTCCTTATCTGGCATGCAAGAATAGCTAAATCGTCTGCATGAAAAATCTCAGTAGGCTATTTACAGCTGGTTCTAACGGAACCCAAAATTCTAATTTCGGGTAAGAGTAAAACAACACACATTCCCTTTGACAAAAAATCTTGACATTAAGAAAACACGCCTATTCAAATATATTGAAAATTTGACCACCAAAAAATGAAAATTTTCTGATATAAAATTTCTATTTTTCATACTTCTGTACAAAACATAGATTGTGGGAACTCGTTAGAACCGCCTCGGCGAGGCGTTTCTAACGAGTGCCCACAATCTATGTTTTTGACCGAGGCAGTTCTAACGACTCTCCAAAATCTATGTTGTTGAGCAGAAACATGAAGGAAAAAAGTAAATCCTTGACAACCCCAGTTTTCTATATAAAAGTGGTGTTAAAGGGGGTCAAAATTATACAGGCGTGTTTTCATGTTGTCAAGAAAAGCTTGTTGTTGCATGTTTGTAATATATTCCATGTGTTACTGCTGTGTTCAGAGATTTGCCATCGCTGGACGATGGATCACATTTTGTTGTATCTACATTATGTTGCATTTTGTTGTATCTACATTTTGTTGTATGTACATTGTATTTTACATGGGATAATACTGTTTGCACTGAAATTCTGTTTCTAGAACTTATGATAGATAAATCAAGCTGACCAATCCTCTACGTGAAAAATCTCAGTAGACTATTTACAATTGGTTTTAACGAAACCCGAAATTCTAAGTTCGGGTTAGAGTAAAAGCAACACACCTTCCTTTTGAACAAAAAAAATCTTAGCATTACGAAACGACGCCTATTCAAATCTATTGAAAATTTTACCACCAAAAAATTATAATTTTTTGATATAAAATTTCTGATATTTTTCCTACTTCTGCTGAAAACATAGCTTGTTGGAACTTGTTGGAACCGCCTCGGCGAGGCGGTTCTAACGAGTATCCACAATCTATTTTTTGACCGAGGCATTTCTAACGACTTCCCAAAATTTATGTTGTTGAGCAGAAACAAGAAGAAAAAATGTAAATCCTTGAAAACCCCAGTTTTACTATATAAAAGTGGTGTTAAAGGGGGTCAAAATTATACAGGCGTGTTTTCACGTTGTCAAGAAAAGGTGTTGTTGCATGTTTGTAATATTTTCCATGTGTTACTGCTGTGTTCAGAGATTTGCCATCGCCGGACGATGGTTCACATTTTGTTGTATCTACATTATGATGTATTTTGTTGTATCTACATTTTGTTGTTTCTACATTGTATTTTACATGAGAAAATACTGTTTACACGGAAATTCTGCTTCTAGAACTTATGATAGATCAATCGAGCTGACCAATCCTCTACGTGAAAAATCTCAGTAGACTATTTACAATTGGTTTTAACGAAACCCGAAATTCTAAGTTCGGGTTAGAGTAAAAACAACACATCTTCCTTTTGAACAAAAAAAAACCTTTAGCATTACGAAACGGCGCCTATTCAAATATATTGAAAATCTTACCACCAAAAAATGAAAATTTTCTGATATAAAATTTCTGATATTTTTCCTACTTCTGCTGAAAACATAGCTTGTTGGAACTTGTTAGAACTTGTTAGAACCGCCTCGGCGAGGCGGTTATAACGAGTACCCACAATCTTTGTCTTTGACCGAGGCATTTCTAACGACTTCCCAAAATCTATGTTGTTGAGCAGAAACAAGAAGAAAAAATGTAAATCCTTGAA
This sequence comes from Lucinisca nassula, assembly GCA_963580285.1. Classification (NCBI taxonomy): domain Eukaryota; kingdom Metazoa; phylum Mollusca; class Bivalvia; order Lucinida; family Lucinidae; genus Lucinisca; species Lucinisca nassula. Next base: position 87,293,865 of record OY757020.1, on the reverse strand, counting down.
AACCCCAGTTTTACTTAAGGGGGTCAAAATTATAAAGGCGTGTGTTCATGTTGTCAAGAAAAGCTTGTTGTTGCATTTTTGTGTTGTTTTTTTTTCTATGTTCAGAGATTTGCCATCGCTGGACGATGGATCACATTTTGTTATATCTACATTTTGTTGTATCTACATTGTATTTTATATGAGAAAATACTGTTTTACATTGTAATTAATTTTGCTTTTATTAGATGTCAAGACACTGTTAAAAGTTAAAAACATGTTTGTTTGTCATTCTTTTGCAAGAACTTTCCACCCATACAAAAATTTTGACCTGTGACCTTGAACTTTGACCTTCTTTCTCATAACTTTTGAACCATTTCAGATACAGCCTTCATATTTGGCATGTAGGTAACTTGTGACAAGGGATTCCCACCCATGCAAAAATTTTGACCTGTGACCAGTCATTGTCCATATTTGGTAAAAACCTTTAAAAATCTTCTTCTCAGGAATCGAATGGCAGATATCGAGCATCGGGGACTTGGGGCCCTTCCAAGTTTTTTTTAATGATGACCTTTGGTTGACCTTGATCTGCTTTACGGCAAGGTCAAATTTGTCACTCAGACATTCGTATGAAAAAAAAGGCAAAACAGTGGATTTTTAATGCATGGTAGCTTGTGGCGTCAGAAATGATATTTGCAATCTGCTGAATTCCAAAGGTCAAGGTCATTTACTGACCTTTATCCTGAAGGCTCAGATTAAGTATTTTATGCCCCCGTAGGAGGGCATATAGTTTTGCACTGTCCGTTTGTTTGTGGGTTAGTCCGCACTTTTTAGCTCAGCAGAGCCGAAGGCTCCGGGGAAGCTTATAGGATGGCAGGCCTCCGTCGTCCGTCGTCCGTCGTCGTCCACACTTTCAAACTACAATATCTCTGCAACCTGCAGGCTAATTTCAATCCAACTTGATATGTGGTATACACTCGATAGGGGAACAATGACATAGTATGTTTTGTGAGAATCAATTGCAAAGTCTGGTTGACATGGCAACCATTTACCAAAAGCTTGGACCCTCTTTAGTGCATTCATTTTTGGACTGATCTTTCTGAAACTGAAATATATTTTAGAGATCACAAAAATCTGGGCGGGTTCGAAAATGGGTCAGGTCCGATCATTTGTCGTGGAGCTACGACCCCTTTTAGATTTATGACAGCATTCTCCATAGGTTCCCATTGCTAACTATGGTAAAATGCTTGTGACCAGCATAACTTATTCATTTCTGGTTGGATCTTCATGAAAATCTGTCAGAGTATTAATCTCTATGAAACCTAGGCCAAGTTTGAAACTGTATGTTGGGCCAAAACCTAGGTCAGTAGGTCAAATCTTAGAAAAACCTTGTGTAGCATTTTTGATCCAATTTTCATGAAACTTTGTCAGAATATTAATCTTTACGAACTTTAGACAATAGTGGAAACTGGGTCATGTTGGACCAAAAACTAGGTCACTAGGTCAGATCTTAGAAAAATCTTATGTACACTCTAGAAGGCCCTTTTTTTATCCAATCTTCATAAAACATTGCCAGAATGTGTATCTATATGCACTTTATACTAAAGTGAAAACTGGATTATGTTGGGTCAAAAAACTAGGTTACTAGGTCAAATCTTAGAAAAACCTTGTGTACACTCTGGAAGGCACATTTTTGATCCTATCTTCATGAAACTTTGTCAGAATGTATATCTTTATGAACTTTAGACCGAAGTGGTTTGTTTGTTTAATTTGAGGTTTAACGTCCCCGTCAACACTGTACAGGTCATTTTGGAGACGCTGCTTCCTATATTGTGGGACTTTTACCCAACACTGAGATGATATGACATCTCAAGCCCTGTCGCCCAACGAAACCAAGAAGGTTTATAAGCATGGACTGTCCTACTTGCACCGCTTTACCTGGGCAGGATTAGTTCCTCTAAGCGGTTTACCAGTACTCATGTTGGGTCGGATTTCAGCTCTGCGTGGAAGCATCATGCAGCCCATCCATTTCTTCAAGCCCCGATGGGCGGGGGCCGATTAGACCGAAGTGGAAACTGGGTCATGTTGGGTCAAAAACTAGGTCACTAGTTCAAATCTTTGCAAAACTTTGTGTACACTATGGAAAATGCATTTTTGATCCAATCTTCATGAAACTTTGTCAGAATGTTTATCTTTAATAACTCCAGACTAAAGTGGAATTTAGGTCACTAGGGGGCAAATCTCAGAAAAAGCTTGTGTACACTATAGAAGGCACAGTTTTGATCCAATGTTCATAAAACTTTGTCAGAATGTTTATCTTTAATAACTTTAGACTAAAGTGGAAAGTAGGTCATATTGGGTGAAAAATTAGGTCACTAGTGAAAATCTTAGAAAAACCTTGAATACACTCTAAAGGGCACTTTTTTGCTACAATCTTCATGAAACTATGTCAGAATGTATATCTTTATGAACTTTAGACTAAAATGGAAAGTGAGTCATGTTGGGTCAAAAACTAGGTCGCAATATCATATCTTAGAAATACCTTGTGTACACTCTCAACGGCACTTTTTTGTGTCATTCTTCATGAAACTATGTCAGAATGTATATCTTAATAAACTTTAGACTTAAATGGAAACTGTGTCATGTTGGGTCAAAAACTAGGTCAAGAGGTTAAATCTTAGAAAATTGTGAATACTCTAGAGGGCACCTTTCTGATCCAACCTTCATGAAACTTTTTCAGAATAATTATCTTTATGAACTCTAGACTAAAGTGGAAACTGGGTCATGTTAGGTCCAAATCTAGATCACTAGGTCAAATCTAAAGAAAAGGTTGTGTACACTCTAGAATGCATATTTTATATCCAATCTTCATGAAACTAAGATGGCTGCCATAGCTAAAATAGAAAAAACATCTTCAAACAGCAAATCCTCCTGTAACCTTGGGCCAATTTCATTCAGAATTCATAGGAGTTTTGCTTAGATGACCGTCTACCGAAATAGCTAAATTGATCCTGCTCTGGTGACCAAAATGGCCACCATAGTTAAAAATAGAAACACAATATAAATTTGCTTCAAACATGGACTCCTCCTAAACCCTTGGACCAATTTTATCCAAACTTCACAGGAATGTTATTAGGGGACCCTATACCAAAATAGCTAAAATCTTTCCGCTCTGATGAACAAGATGGTCCCCAGAGCTAAAAATAGAAACAAACATTCAAGCGACAACTCCTGTACCCTTGGGCCAATTTCATTTAAACTTCATAGGAGTGTGTTTGAGTTTAAGTCTCACCAACAGCTAAGGTCATACGGTGATGGGACCTTGGTTTAAAGACTCATCTGAAAGTCTGGAGAAGCCCGGGATCGATCCTGCTACCCCTGGTTTACAAGGCAAGTAGCATGACCACTTCACCCTGAAGGCTTCTAAACTTCATTGGAATGTTGTGCAGACGACCCTCTAGGAAAATAGCATAAACGATTAACAAATGGTCACAAGAGCTAAAAATAGAAAAACATTGTAAAATTGCTTCAAATACGAACTCCTTCTAAACCCTTGGGCCAGTTGGATTTAATACTTCACAGGAATGTTGCCTAGGGGACTCCCTACCAAAACAGTTAAAACTCATTCCACTCCAATGAACAAGATGGCTGCCAGAGCTGAAAATAAAAAAAAATCTTCAAACGACAATTCCTCCTGTACCCTTGGGCCAATTTCATTCAAACTTCGAAGTAATGTTGCTTAGTTGACCCTCTGCCAAAAAGGTTAAAACGAGCCCGCTCAGATGAACAAAATGACCACTCATAGCTGAAAATAGAAAAATATTGTAAATTTGATTCAAACGTGAACTCCTCCTAAACCCTAAAGCCAATTTGATTCAAATTTCACAGGAATGTGGCTTAGGTTACTCCCCACCAAATAAGCTAAAATCACTCTGCTGATGAACAAGATGGCCACCAGAGCTAAAAATAAAATGTACTCGACACAGTGACACACAGGTGAGCGAACCAGGGCACTCTGGGCGCTTTTGTTGATTAACGATCGGCTCGAAATAAGTGAAATAATCTTGAAAGGACCTTACAACCCAGACAAAAAAAATAAGAAAAAAGAAAAAAAAAATCCCACATAGGTCTGCCATCCAATGAAATGCGTTTTTCGTGGAAACAAATGTCCTTGACTGTCAGCCGGTCTACCCATAGCCTGCAAAATGTATTGAAGAAGACATAAGCAAGATATAGCATAACATCCAGTATATGACTTTTGCATAACGATAACACATTCGTGTGATATACATGTAGTTTTGTTTGTGTCGAGGGTTTACGTCCCCGACAACACTATTTAGGTCATTTAAGAGATGTTGCTCCCAATTTTAAGGACCTTTTACTCGACCCTAAGATGAAATGACTTCTCAAGCCCTGCCACCCAACGAAACCGCTAGTGTCTAAGGAGCGGTTCAACCCATATCACTTGGGCAGGCTTTACCAGTACGCAAGTTCTTTCGGTTCTGCATGAAAGCATTATGCAGCCTGATCTATTTCTCCAAGCGCCGATGGGAGGGGCGCCGTGTGACATAATGCATTCTTATATACATGTATTTTCATAATGGTTATTTTTCTTATGAAAAGTTGTGATATTTTTCTTATTTACATGTATTTTCAAATCATGGGTTTGGGGTGCTGGTTAGAACCGCCTCAATAAGAGAAAATAATGTAAACCCCTGTAAACCCCAGTTTTCTCTATTAAAGTTGGGGTTTAAAGGGATGTTAACTTCACGGACTGTTTGTGACTGAAGGTGTGTGACTATAAGAATCTTATATGGGTGTGAAGGGTGGATGGAAAAATCCGTCCCGAGGGTCACTGTCCGGTATCACGAGGCTTGCCGAGTGATGCCGGACAGTGATCCCGAGGGAAGGATTTTTCTATCCACCGCTCACACCCATTTAAGATTCTTTTTCTTGCATACCTTCCATTTTTAGCGCGGATTTTTAATGCTGCACTCACTTCGGTTACTAACGTCCGCCATATTGTGATGACTTAGTGACGTCACGTAACGTGCATGACGTCAACCTTAACGACGGCGCATACGAGGTCGTATTCAACCAGTACATTTATCAAACACGCGGAAATATTCGATATTGGGTCGGAACACCAAGGTCAGAACATAAATTTCTATCCCAGGGTTAAATCACGGATTTCCTTGTCTGGTGTGCAAGAATATAAGAATCTTATATGGGTGTGAGGGGTGGATGGAAAAATCCGTCCCTCGGGATCACTGTCCGGCAGGGGTGATGGAAAAATCCGTCCCGAGGGTCACTGTCCGGCATGCCGGACAGTGATCCCGAAGGACGGATCACTGTCCGGCATGTGATCCCGAAGGACGGATTTTTCCATCCACCCCTCACACCCATATAGGATTCTTTTTCTTGCATACCTTCCATTTTTAGCGCGGATTTTTAATGCTGCAGTCATTTCGGTTACCAACGTACGCCATATTGTGATGACACTACAGGAATGTTTAGTGACGTCACGTAACGTGCATGACGTCAACCTTAACGACGGCGCATACGAGGTCGTATTCAACCAGCACATTTATCAAACACGCGGGAATAGTCGATATCGGGTCGGAACACCAGGGTCAGAACATAAATTTCTATCCCAGGGTAAAATCACGGATTTCCTTGCCTGGTGTGCAAGAATATAAGAATCTGATATGGGGTTCTGTTGTAGATGAGCGTTTCCAACCCGATGGATGACCGTGCTGAACGGAACCGAGGGTACGCCGACATTCCGCTCAGCGCGGTAATCCCGAGGGTTGGAAACGCCCATCTACAACAGAACCCCATATTGGATTCTTTTTCTTGCACAACACCTCCGGTTAGTTTTGACAGCTCGCACATGTATATTGTTTACAAAATAAAAGAATTGCGGAAGTAGTTCCGGCAGTTGAATAGAATCGAAGCGCATTTATGTTAGTTGCCTGGGTCGGAACATCAGGGTCAGAACATAAATTTCTATCCCAGGGTAAAATCACGGATTTCCTTGTCTGGTGTGCAAGAATGAAGGTTCTGATCCGCCTGCAAGTTTGCGCAAGCTCATGCAAATACTTGCACCTTACATGCCCCCGGGGTTATTACTAGCTTACATGTCAGTTTGTGTGTGTGTCTAAACAACAATAAAGGTCATAAGGAGACGGGACCTCGGTTTAAAGACTCATCCGAAAGGCTGGAGAAGCCCGGAATCGGACCACCGACCCCTGGTTCATGAGGCGAGTAGCTTAACAACTACACCACGGAGGCTTCTATCATGTCAGTTCGAGGCAGGACCATAACATCTCAGCTCTGCACTACGCTGTATAGCGTATTGAAGAAGACAGTACATCATCACTACCGCCCCCGCCCATCGGGGCTTGAAGAAATAGATGGGCTGCATGATGTTTCCACGCAGAGCTGAAACCGACCCGCACACGAGTACTCGTAAACTGCTTAGAGGATCTAAGCCTGCCCAGGCAAAGCGGTGCGAGTCGGCCCATCCATGCTTATAAATCCTATTGGGTTCATTGGGTGACAGGGCTTGAGATGTCATTTCATCTCAATGTGGGGTAGAAGTCCCACAAAATTGGAAGCAACGTCTCCAAAATGACCTTTACAGTGTTGACGGGGACGTTAAACCTCAAATCAAACAAACAAACAAAACTAATTAATTTACCCTTGTCCTGCTGAATACATTAATTTTGCCACTCCCATTTTTTACTATAAATTTAGCCAGTAGTATATTTTTCTGCTGGCGGTCCTAAGATCGTTCATACTACATTACAAAATAGAAAGAGAAATGCAGTGGACTTCCGCTATTGCAACCACCTAGAATTAAGACTAATTCTGCTATAGAAAGGTTATTTCGAAAGTTACGCTTAATATTTCTTTATGTTTTCTGCCCACAGTGTCTTCTTGTCAAGGACCACCTTTGGGACTGTTCAAAAGTAGTCTTTTGGCCACCTTTGGGACTGATCAAAAGTGGTCTTAAAGACCACTTTTGAACAGTTCCAAAGGTGGTCTTAATATAGGAATTTTACTGTGCGTACTCTAGAAAGCCTACGAACCCAGAACACAACCATTTCACACCATAACCTAAAGAAGAGAAAGACAACACACAAAAAAGATAAAAAAAAAAAAAAAAAGACACCAGGAGCATCAAAAGACTATTCTATGCCAATTGACATGTCAGAAACTGCAAGAGAACTTTTGCAGTTTCTAAAATTTTAACTGGCATAGTCTGTTCTTGCATGTGCGTTTGTTTGTCTGTTTATCATTGTTGAGGTTTAACCCATTGTGTGCTAGTGGACTTTTCCATTGCTATATGTTGGACAAGTCCATTTGTCATATATGGGGTATCTTTTTGTTTTTATTCTATTTTTGACGGAAAATTCTGTCAGCAAATTCTGTCTGTGCAGGACCTGATCAGATGCCGCCGCATTCTGCGGCGTCTGATCTGGGCCTGCATTGTTTGCCAAGGTACCCCTTTAGGGGCTTCCCACATACATTGGGTTAACGTCCCCGTCAACACTATCAAGGTCATTTTGGAGACTTTGTGGGACTTTTACACGACACTGGGTTGAAACTACATCTTAAGCCCTACCACCAAAAGAGATTGCTAGGATTTGAATCCGGGTATGGTCCGTCTCGCATCACTTTGCCTGGGCAGATAAACACCTTCTAAGCTGTTTATCAATACTCATGTTCGGTCTGTTATAGCTCTGCGCGGAGACACCAGCCCAATCTATTTCTCTAAGCCCCGGGAGGCGTTGTGCGTTCGTGCGCGTGCGTGCATATGTTTGCGTGTTCTTTAGGCAGTATATCACTGAAGAAAACTATTTGGGAATCAATGACAGGCCGCCAAGAACACAAATGAAAAGTCAAAATCATTGGTAAACTTTTGTTTTCAACTTTTATGTATATTTTATTGTCAAACGGCAACAACCAACTTAGCTAAATACCTTGGCCATCCTTGGCAGAACATGATGGACCTCGACATCCAGACCCTAAAAGATAATTAATCCGTATAAGTATAGCGTCCTTTAATAAAATTGATATTTAAAAAGACAAACATTTTTAACCCTTATCTTGCTGTTCACGACAACCTCTATCTTTGCAAACAGTGTAGATCCAGATCAGATGGCTTCTGAAGAAGCCATCTGATCAGGATCTACACTGTTTGGCATTCAGTTTATGAATTTATAGGAATAAATTACATCAAGTAATTTGATTGGTTGATAGACAGATATGGGTGTGGCTTAGATGAATATTCAGCAAGAGAAGGGTTAATTCTACTTCTGCTACGCCGGTCCCCGCCCATCGGGGCTTGTAGAGATAGATGGGCTGCATGATGCTTCCACGCAGAGCTGAAACCGACGGCACACGAGTACTGGTAAACCGTTCAGAGGATCTAAGCCTGCCCAGGCAAAGCAGTGCGAGTCGGACCGTCCATGCTTATAAACCCTACTGGTATCTTTGGGCGACACGGCTGGAGATGTCATTTCATCTCAATGTTGGGTAAAAGTCCCACAAAATTGGAAGCAACGTCTCCAAAATGACCTATAAAGTGTTGACGGGGACTTTAAACCTCAATTCAAACAAACAAAACAAAACTTCTGCTACGCAGAAAGTCAGCGAACGAGGATGGTGACACGTCGTGGTGTGATTTGGTGCAGTCAACTGATCTGGGCCTACATTGTCCTGGAATGTTATACTTACTTGACAGAAGCTGAAAGAAGATTTGCTTGAAAAATACTACTTGACTAGATATATCAAACCACTGACAGCACTGTTGGGTCGTTTGTCTCTCAGTGCAGAACGGCGAAATTGTCTTGAACAAGGAATTAGACTGTTTCGTTTAACCCTTAAATTCCTGTATTGTACGTAAACAGTGTAGATCCTGATCAGACGCCGCGTTCTGATCCGGGTATTCACTGTTTGCCAAGCCCACCTAGATTCTATCGATAACCCGATTTGTTTTTTAGAAATAAATCTAGGTTGGTCGACCAGCCGTAAGTCGTCATATCACTCGCGCTACGCGCTCGTAATTTTATCTATTATTAAGACTGACCGTAACAAAGAGCGATAAATCAGTCAAATCGTATGATAGAGTTATGGAACTTGTGATAATACAGATGTTTGTCAAGTTTCATGAGGCTGGGCCAAATAGTTTTAGAAATATTGCCAAGGTTAAAGCTTTTGATAACTTTTCGAAAAGAAGGTCAAAGTTCAAAGGTCAAAATTACAAGTCAAAACGTTTGATATCATTTTGACCCAAGGAATACACGTGAATTTTGAAAGTTGTATTGTTTGTGGTATTAAATGAGAGACTTAAACGTTTTCTTCAAATGTTTTTTTTTTTTTCTTTCGTATGTCACAAAGGGAGATAAATCAGTTTGGATGATAGAGTTATTGAACTTGGTAAGAATGTAGCTCCTGTGTTAATACAGATCTGTATCAAGTTTCATGAGGCTAGGGCAAATACTTTTGGAAATATGGTAAAGGTTAAAGGTTTGGTCACATTTCCGAAAAAAAGGTCAAAGTTCGAAGGTCAAAAAGCTTGGTCTCAATGAAAAGGTCTTGTCATAAGGAGTATCCATGTGAAGTTTGGAGGCTGTAGTGTCAGTGGTATTAAAATGAGTGACAAAAGCGTTTTATAAATAGAGGATCTTACATGAATGTTCATGTATTATTGAATTTATTAAACAAGTTGAGGAAAAGGGATAAAATGCGAGGCTGTGCCGCGCATTTTATCCCTTTTCCTCAACGAGTTTAATAAATTCAATAATACATGAGCACGAATGCAAGATTCTATTTATCATATGACATTTAAAACGTATTTTATTCACGTTTACAAAAAAATGTCAATATTTCCGCCATTGGTAAACGCGATGTCGTTAAGGGAGACAAGGTCATAGTGTTGCGTGTTGCAATTATATACTGTAGCGTTAAGGACGTCGTATATGTAACGTTACGGGAGCTATCTAGATAATTTGCATATTTAATCCACTAGTGGATTATCGAATTTATTACATGGCGTTATTACACTCTCAGACGCGACGTCATATGATAAAGGAGAGAAAAGGGATGATAATTCAGTCAAATTGCAAGGAATATAGCTCTTGTGATGGTGAGTGTTTGTGGGTGTTAAATTTCACAAAGGTAGGCCAAATACATTTGGAAATATAGTCAAGGTTAAAGATTTTGGTAAAATTATCGATAAATAGGTCAATGGTCAAGGTTACGGGTCAAAAAGTTTGGTATTAATGGAAATGTCTTGTCCGAAGGAACAACCATGTAAAGTTTGGAGGCACTGTTATAAACAGTATTGAAATGAGAGGAAAAAACGTGTCTCAGAAAAAAAGTAGGAAAGAGGAGATAATTCAGTCAAAATCAATAATATAGTTATGTGCCTTGGTCAGAATGTAGCTCTTGTGATGGTGAGTATGTGTATGAAGTTTCATGAAGCTAGGACAAATACTTTTGAAGTTATAGCCAAGTGTAAGTTTTTTCGCAACTACGACGACGACGACACAGACGCCGGAGTGATGACAATAGCTCGAAAGTTTTTCTTCGAGAAACAGACGAGCTAAAAATGAAGGGGTATACTTATACCATCACCGCTGTCGCCAGGTACAGAACCACTCATTGTTGACATTGCAGCACAGAAAGGACCTGAACAGCCTTCACCACCACCGCCAGACCCAGACATAGCTGTCATGCCAAACGGACTGAAACCTGTAAACGTTAAATATCTCATTAGACTGCTCAAAGCATAGGTGGGGGTGGGCTCGGTAGCTCGATCGGTGAGTGTTTGACTGGAGTTAAGGATGTCGCGAGTTCGATACCCGCTAGATCGACAACAATCTTGCGTGGGTAATGATGATAAAAACTTTTCTACGGTTGTCATCTCCCTTCTGCTGATTCAAGAGGAACAGTTGTCAATTCACTGTACTGGTTAACTGACCGGCTCTTTGTGACCTAAATAACGTGTTTTTTTAACTGGAGTACGGAACCCGGGAAGGGACATGATTTTTTATTTTTATTATGTTGTGCGAACAAGATACTATCTTGAGCGGACAAGATATTATCTTGTTCGGACAACATATTATCTTGTGCGGACAAGATATTATCTTGTTCGCACAACATATTATCTTGTTCGCACAACATAATATCTTGTGCGCACAAGATATTATCTTGTTCGCACAACATATTATCTTGTTTGCACAACATAGATCTTGGGAAGTTGGGCGGACAAGATATTATCTTGTGCGGACAAGATATTATCTTGTGCGGACAAGATACTATCTTGTGCGGACAAGTTAATATATTGTTCGCACAACTTTATATCTTGTGCGGACAAGATAATATCTTGTCTGCACAAGATAATATGTTGTCCGCACAAGATAATATCTTGTGCGGACAAGATATTATGTTGTGCGCACAAGATATTATCTTGTCTGCACAAGATAATATGTTGTCCGCACAAGATAATATGTTGTCCGCACAAGATAATATGTTGTCCGCACAAGATATTATCTTGTGCGCACAACTTATAAAATAGAAAAAAAGGTTGTCCCGTCCCGGGTTCCGTACTGGAGCGACTTTGAAGCCGACATTTTTTAATTTTGTGTAGGTTTTGCTATCAAACTATTTAGCCAGTATTAAGCTCTTTGAAATAAACTAGACACGCTTTTCATTTATAGTGCACTGTGTTTTTTTTGGTTCAGACTTACATAATTTTGATACTCTTAAGTCCTGATTTATATAGAAAAGATTTGTTTGATTTGAGGTTCAAACTCCCTGTCAACACCATATCATGCATATAGGTCATTTTGGAGACGTCGCTTCCAAATTTGTGGGACTTTTACCCGACACTGAGATGAAATGACATCTCAAGCCCTGTCTCCCAGTGAATCAATAGGGTTTATATGCATGGACAGTCCGACTCGCACTTTGTCTGGGCAGCCTTAGATCCAGTACTCATGTGCAGTCGGTTTCAGCTCTGTGTGGAAGCGCATGCATCCCATCTAGGTGGGCGGGGCCGTATATATAGAAAAGAGGGGATTTACAGGGGTATACATCTTATTTTTCTTATTATTTATTTAGCTTATTAGGCAATAAGGCGATTCTAAGGAGCACCCGCAATCCGTGTGTGTTTGAATTTTAGGTCCCATCAACAGCTAAGGTTATACGGGGTTAAGAATCAGCTTAAAGCCTGGCGAAGCCCGAGATTGAACCCACAGATGTTTCAAAAAGAGAAATTGTAACAACTGCCTCTGTAAATTCACCGACTTCGAGGGCTTTCAGCCCTTTGCTTTTTTATAACTGGAGGAGGGAGCCCGCCACGTTTGGCAGGATTAAGTACCGCAGTTCGTTACGCGATTTTGTTGCGCCGTCGCGCAACAAAATCGCGTAACGAAATAGATCTTTTCTTGTAAAAATGGTCTAGCTTTTTAGCTCATCTGAGCCTTTGTCGTCGACTGCAGTCTGTCAACATTTTCAAACATCTCATCTGAAACCACTGGGCCGATTAAAGCCAAATTTCATGTGTAACAACCTTGGCATATATGGGAACGAACGTTTGTTTAAATGATCCAGGTCATATGACCAAGATGAACGACATAACCATATATGGCAAAACCCCTAAAAACGTTATGAAACCAGAGGGCCAATTGCCTTGAAACCCCGTCATGTCGGTAGCATTTAGGTCTAGGACGCATCGTAATTTGTTCAAATCTCTGGGTTGACGTTAGCCTATTTAAAACCAAGGTCAAATTTAGTCACAAAACAATGAATATCTGAAACAAATAAAAGTGAATAAATGATATTTTCACACTGTGAAAAATAACAAGATCTTGTTATTTTCACTGTAGCAGCCCGGTAAAGTCATAAGTTATCTTAAAATACCTTCAACCGGAAAAAGCATCCTTTGAACTGTAAAAATGCTGTATTAAAAAGAGCTATCTGTTTATGTTTAGCAACTGACAGTTGTGACGTCATAGCCAATTCAAAAACTGTGACGTAAGATCCGATGATCATCTACAGTGGAGCGCAATGGTGCAGTGGTAAAAGCATCGGATTTGAGATCGAGAGGTACCGGGTTCGATCCTCACATGCGCTATGTGTTGTTTCCTTGAGCAAGAGACTTTATCTACATTGCTCAGTACTGGTTTCTACCCAGGAAAAGAGGGCCACATGGAAGATTAACTTACAAGTACTAAATGTGTTACCCTCTATAAATAAGGTCGATTATTACAGTAAGTGTCCTAAAATATTATAAAATAAAAAGAAAATGTACTTTTTTCGATAAATATCAAAAATATTTCACCTCGTGTGTTGAAAACATCAGAATTTTCACTCGTGCTGCACTCGCGAAAAATCTGATATTTTCAACACACTTGAATAAATATTTTGGTATTCATCTAAAAAAAGTAAATATCCTCTAAGTAATTGTTGCCTTGAACTTAAAGCTGGTATATGCAATCAGCTAATAGGTACCAAAGATCAAGGTCACTGCCTGACCTGGGTCCAAGGTCAATTGGATATCAAAATGAAGGCTTATTTTTTGCTTTAAAACAGCCGGGCAAATTGAAGCCGAATTTCATATAAAGCGTTTATTGAATGAAGGAACTACAGTTTGTGTAAATGGTCCCTGTTGCATTACCAAGATGGCTGCCGAGACCATTTATGGTAAAAATCGACTGGTATGCAGCACGTGGTACCCGGGTCCTACTACGCACATTTAAATAATTACCCTTGGTTGACCTAGACCTTCCTTACGGTCAAATTCGGTCACTTTTGCTTTTTTACCAAAATAGGCTTAACAGTGATTTTTTTCTGATATGGCATTTAAGTTGCTTTTTTACATACCTACTATAGGAAAACTACATTAGAATCTTTCAATACAGGCTCATTTTTTTTTCGCTATTTTGATGGCAGTCACGTGACGGGGCCATATAATATGGATTTTTGGCACTGCCTTTCCATATTGGCACTGCTACACTCTAACAATTCACAGACTTGACTACTAAATCTGCTAATAGAATCCAGCCCATTGACCCTTACAGGATATAAGTCATCATTATTGCATTGCATTCCAAGTTTGAGACTTCTAGCTTCTATAGTTCCTGAGAAATCTTTGACGAAAATTTAACATTGGTCAAAATGGAGAGAAAGAAGAATGAAAGAACAGAAGAACAAATAAGCTGAGAAAGCCCAATGTCTCTTACACAAAATAAGTCATCATTATTCTATTGAATACCAAATTTGATGCTTCTAGCTTTTATAGTTCCTGAGAAATCTTTGATTAAAAATTTAACATTGGTCTATTATCTCTATATGGAGAGAAAGAAGAATGAAGGAACAAATGAACCAGACTAGCTCCAAAACCTAATGCAGCCTTTCCCCTTGCCCAATGGTGCTACACATAAAATTTAAACAAGACTGGTCGACTGCCTTCTGAGATATGCTTCATTGAAAGTGTGGACGACGGATGGACGGACGACAGACGACGGACTCCGGAGCCTTGGTATACTATCAGCTCACTGGAGCCTTTGGCTCAGGTGAGCTAAAAATTCAAGTCGCTATTTCTGTCACAACATTTTCCCTACGTTAAGTCTATGGGCAAATTTTTTTTGTCTCTCAAGGTCACGTAACTCCGAGGTCAATATTCCGATTCGGCCCAAAATCGAACTTAACCGAGATTTTATGCCTGTCCTCGTTACCTGCAAGTTTGAAGCTGATATGAATAAAAATAAAGTTGCTATCGTGGTCACAACGTATTTTTTTATGCTCAAGGGCAGGTAACTCCAAGGCAAATATTCCGATTCGGCCCAAAATCGAACTTAACCGAGATTTTATGTCTGTCCTCGTTACCTGCAAGTTTGAAGCTGATCTGAAAAAAATTCAAGTCACTATCGTAGTCGCAACATTTTCCCTAATTAAGTCTATGTGCAAATTTTTTGTCGCTCAAGGTCACGTAACTCCGAGGTCAATATTCCGATTCGGCCCAAAATTGAACTTAATCGAGATTTTATGCCTGTCCTCGTTACCTGCAAGTTTGAAGCTGATATGAATAAAAATAAAGTTGCTATCGTGGTCACAACGTATTTTTTTATGCTCAAGGGCAGGTAACTCCAAGGCAAATAATCCGATTCGGCCCAAAATCGAACTTAACCGAGATTTTATGTCTGTCCTCGTTACCTGCAAGTTTGAAGCTGATCTGAAAAAAATTCAAGTCGCTATCGTAGTCACACCATTTTCCCTATGTAAAGTCTATGGGCAATTTTTTTGTCGCTCAAGGTCATGTAACTCCGAGGTCAATATTCCGATTCGAACTTAACTGAGATTTTATGCCTGTCCACGTTACCTGCAAGTTTGAAGCTGATCTGAATAAAAATAAAGTTGCTATCGTGGTCACAACGTATTTTTTTATGCTCAAGGGCAGGTAACTCCAAGGCAAATAATCCGATTCGGCCCAAAATCGAACTTGACCGAGATTTTATGCCTGTACTGGTTATCTGCAAGAATGAAGTCGATCAGAAAAAAATTGACGGAGCTAGAGTGATGACAAGCTTTTTCCTATGTGAAGTCTATGGGAGCTAGATGTTGCCATGGCAACCAGAGTTCCACTCAGATCTGCCTGAAAACCTAATGAAGCCTTTCCACTTGCCCAATAATGTGACACATGAAATTTGATCAAAGTTGGCCAAGTAGTCTTTAAGATATACATTTTTGAAATTCCCATTAACCCTAATGCAAAAACACACAAGGGCAGGTAACTCCTAAGTGAATGATCCGATTCTGCCAGTTATCGAACTTGACCGAGATTTCATGGCTGTGCTGGTTATCTGCAAGAATAAAGCCAATCTGAAAATAATTGAAGCAGCTACGGTGATGACAACATTCTCCCATGTTAAGTCAATAGGCAATTTTTTCAACGCTCAAGGTCACGTAACTCCTGAGTGAATAATCCGATTCAGCCCAAAATCGAACTTGATCGAGATTTCATGCCTGTCCTCGTTATCTGCAAGAATGAAGTCGATCAGAAAAAAATTGACGGAGCTAGAGTGATGACAAGCTTTTTCCTATGTTAGGAACGCTCAAGGGCACGTAACTCCTGAGTGAATAATCCGATTCAGCCCAAAATCGAACTTGATCGAGATTTAATGCCTGTCCTCGTTATCTGCAAGAATGAAGTCGATCAGAAAAAAATTGACGGAGCTAGAGTGATGACAAGCTTTTTCCTATGTTAAGTCTATGGGAGCTATTTGTTGCCGTGGCAACCAGAGTTCCAATCCGATCTGCCCGAAAACAGTATGCAGCCTTTCCCCCTACCTGATAATGCTTCACATGAAATTTGATCAAGATTGGCCCACTGGTTCCGGAGATATACTTCTTTGAAAGTGTGGACGACGGACGACGACGACGGACGACGACGGACGACGGCTCGTGGTATACTAATACCTCACATGAGCCAGGTGAGCTAAAAATGAAAAACAAAATAGGCCTACTTTTTAAAAGAAGTTCACTCACGATTTGGAAGCATTGTGAAAACGTTGCTTTCAAGCACAGCAGGGATGTCCCAACATTTGAAACAATAAGGTCTTGCCAACAACCTTAAACGAACAGATCCCTTCACTTATGAGGAGCTGGAAATTGTGCGGAAGAAATATGTGGGAGGGAAAAAGGTCCCCAAATAATTGTCTTGTATGTTAACGTAAACAACCACCGCGACCGACTGCTACACACGAAATCGATTATGCAGTAGCTTGATGAATGACACTAAGAGCCTTTAAAATTTAAATGGTCTTCAAATAAGCGCAAAACATTCTGTAAAATACCTTAAAAAGCATTCTTTGAACTGCAGAAATTCTGTATTTAAAATGGCGATTTGTTTTTGTTTTGAAACTTTACAGTTGCGACGTCACTTGTGGCGTAATTTGCTGCGCACCACTATGTTACTGTATTACTGTGAGCATGGTTATTGTAGGCCTACTAATCAGTTCTATAATTTAAAAGGAATTCCTTTTTTTTTTTTCGGCGGATACCGAAAATATATCCTCAACACACTCGATGAAACGTTCCCGCCATCAACCTTTAAAAAGTAAATATTCTCTTTGCCTTCATTTCTTCACGTTGCAATATAACTACGATATAGAAATTATGTAATAAAGAGGTTATGATATGGCGAAGGTGTGCCTCTAAGTCATATTGGCACCGGAAGTCATATTGGCCCTCGGGCTAAAGCCATCGGGCCAATAAGACATACCGGTGCCAATATGACTTAGAGGCACACCTTTACCATATAATAACCTCTATTTATCATATGACGTCGTTGATAAGCAGTGGATAATATAGGGATCAACAATGGTTTTTCATGCGTTAACATTTGCCGGGTCCCGAGGAAGCTGTTTGAACATGAGGCCGCTAGGCCGAAAGTTCAAATATCTTCCGAGGGATCCGGCAAATGTTAATGCAATGAAATAACCATGGATGATTGTTGTTCTTGCATAACTTACGATTCCGACAGCAAATTTTGACGAAAACGCCCAAAAGCTTCATATAAACTCTATATAAACTCTTCAAATGCGATCGACGAACCAAAATGGCGGACAGGTTCAGAATGTTGTTTACAATTACGTTGTTACGCAGTAACCATCTGACGTCATCACAGAACCCTAAAACGCTACGTTCAGGGCGATAATGTAACGTCGCTCAACGTAAGGTAAACAAAGCAAGGCCCGTCTTGTGATATCAAAAGCTCAAAATCCATGCGAAATTCATGATTTGAACATGGTTTTTACTGTTTGGGCATGGCTTTTGGTCCATTTGACAATGACTTCAAACAGCCAAGCGCATAGGTATTTATTCAAGAATATAGGGACCAACCATGGTTTTTCATGCATTAACATTTGCCGGATCCCGAGGAAGCTGTTTGAACATGAGACTGCTAGGCCGAATGTTCAAATATCTTCCGAGGGATCCGGCAAATGTTAATGCAATGAAATAACCATGGACGATCGTTGTTCTTGCATAACTTACGAATCCGACAGCAAATTTTGACGAAAACGCCCAAAAGCTCCATATAAATTCCATATAAACTCTTCAAATGAAACCAAAATGGCGGCCAGTTCAGAATGTTGTTAATAATGCCGTTGTCATGCAGTGACGTCATCATAGAACTCTAAAACGCTACGTTCAGGGCGATAACTTTACGTCGCTCAACATAATGTAAACAAAGCAAGGCCCGTCTTGTGATATCAAAAGCTTAAAATCTATGTTCAAACAGCACGCGAATTTCATGATTTGAACACGGTTTTTGCTGTTTGAGCACGGCTTTCGGTCCATTTGACAATGCCTTCAAACAGCCATGCGCATAGGTATTTATGCAAGAACGTCGTGTAATAAAAATCGTGTGACCACACGTGTAATAACACTTGAGCAGGATTAAGTAACGTCATGACGACGTCCATATCAACTATGCATTTTTGTGAAGAAAAAAAATGTCAAATTTAATGGCGATAAAATCAAATTAAAAGTGGTCCATATGATAAACAGAATCTTACACGAGTGGTCGTTTCAAATGAACTTTATGAAACTCGCCGAAGGCTCGTTTCATAAATTTCATATGAAATGACCACTCGTGTAAGATCCTCTATATATGCAATCAGCTAATCAACTCGATGAGGCGGTGTCGTAAGGGGCACACAAAACGTATGTTTGGAATATAAATAAGAAAAATATCACAATTTTTTATCGGAAAAGTAGAGATATGAAAGAATGCACTATGTCACACAGGTGTGTTATCTAGTTTGGTCACACGGCCAAATAAGCTCTTGTGCCCATATGTGGTAAAACCCCTTTAAGTTTTAAGGCAATTCCCCATATTAAGTAATAAAGAGCGCATCGTGTTAAAGTAGTTTTGTTTGTTTGAATTGAGATTTTACGTACCCATCAACATTTAGGTCATTTTGGAGACGTTGTTCCAATTTTGTGGGGCTTTTACCCGACATTAAGATGAATTGACAGCTCAAGCCCTACCGCTCATAGAAACGATTTGATTTATATGCGGAGACGGTCCGACTCGCACAACTTTGCCTGAGCAGGCTTAGCCCTTCTAAACGGTTTACCAGTCCTTAAGTGCGATCGATTTTAACTCTGCTTGGAAGCACCATGCAGCACAAACAATTTCCAAGCCCCGATGGTCGAAACCCACTCTTAAAGTAGTAGGAATGGAAATCTAATACCAATATACAGTGAAGTCCCGCTATTAAGCCCACCTAAATTTTTTAAAAAGCTTATTTAGTTGGTTGCAATTACTCTTTCTTTGTGTTTTCTTCATACAGTGACCTCTGGTCAGAGACTACCTTAAAGACCACTTTTGAGCAGTCCCAAAGGTGGTCTTAATACAGGAATTTTACTGCAATGTCTCGTATTGTCATTACGATGAAATTTGAGCGGAGCCGACAAAAGTAGCCATAAGAATGTCAATTAAAACTTACCACCAGCGCCACCGCCAGATCCGCCCATCATTCCGCCTCCAGCACTGCCCATCATGCCGCCTCCCGATCCGCCCATCATGCCGCCTCCCGATCCGCCCATCATACTGTCAGATATGCAAAACGGCCCCTGACAACCGCCAGATCCTCCCCCTGATCCACCTCCCATTCCTCCTCCCATTCCTCCACCCTGGCCGAGACAAAATGGTCCAACACAGGAGTCCTGGTCCGACTTTGGGCCACTTGAATCCATATTAGCACCAGGATTAAGCGGATTTATTCCTACAAAAAAAAAAAAGATCGCTACAACAGCATATATATCCGCCCCGCCCGTCGGGGCTTGAAGAAATAAATGGGGTGCATGATGCTTCCACGGAGAGCTGAAACCGTCCGCACACTAGTACTGGTAAACCGCTTAGAGGATCTAAGCCTGTCCAGGAACCGCGGTGCGAGGCGGACCGTCCATGCTAATAAACCCTATTGGTTTCATTGGGCGACAGGGCTTGAGAAGTCATTTCATCTCAATGTCGGGTAAAAGTCCCACAAAATTGGAAGCAACGTCTCCAAAATGACATATACTGTGTTGACGGGGACGTTAAACCGCAAATCAAACAAACAAACAAATATCAGACCCGTGTGTCATATAATCGTAATTTCATATGACATTATAAAACAAGCCTCTGGCGAGTTTCCTGAATCCCAAATTCAATGACCATGGGTGTAAGATTTTGTTTATCATGCATATAACAGTTTTAAACCATATTTTAATGTCGAAGTAGTTTTAAAGAGTTTCAGCGGAACACACAGGGTTGTCTCTGACGGCCTTATGATTCGTTTGTTTGATTTGAGGTTTAACGATCCCGTCAACACTGTAAAGGTCATTTTGGATACATTGCATCCAATTTCGTGGGACTTTTACCCGACATTGAGATGAAATGACATCTCAAGCCCTGTCGCCCAATGAAACCAATGGGGATTGTTAGCATGGACGGTCCGCCTCGCACCGCGGTTCCTGGACAGGCTTAGATCCTCTAAGCGGTTTACCAGTACTAGTGTGCGGGCCGGATTCAGCTCTGCGTGGAAGCATCATGCAGCCCGTATATTTCTTCAAGCCCCTATGGGCGGGGGCTTGACGGCCTTATGACTAGGGCAGGCTAATCAGAGCTGAAAATATAATCGATTATCAGTCATGACACTGTGACCGATAATCGATTAGTAATCACTGAAGATTTGATAATAATTTTACCTGTCTGGCTTTGTCTGAGCCTGACTCTCAGCATATGTTGTACTTTACGATAAGTATATTTGAACAGGCAGGCCTGAGCAAAAAGGGGAGACCCAGATGAGACGCCGCAAAATGCGGCGTCTCATCAGGGTCTGCACTGTTCGCCACTCATCCAGCTATTTTAAGCAACTTTGGGTAGTAAATTGCACTTATCAAATAATCGATTACAAGCAAATCTGTACTGATAATCATTATTGTGAAATTTATCGATCGATTACTCGATTATCAGATTTATCGTGCCAGACTTACTTATGACATTACGCGCTTGCAACCATGTGTTATACACGTGTGGTCATAACATTTTTATGACTGGACGTTTTTTTCTTAAATACTAGCAACATTTATTTGATAAATTTTATTGTTTCATGGATGCAGGAAGGATTTTCTTTTCTGATGTAATCTTTATAATATTTTAATTACGTATGCTTCAAACACAGGTTGTGTGTGCTCGTTAGAACCGCCTTATTCATAGTCTCTGTGTGCTCGTTTAAGCCGCCTCAGTGAGGCAGTTCTAAGGAGTACCCACAATCTATGTGTTTAACAAAGATAAGGAAGTAGTGACTTCCACTGAAACCCCCATTTTCCATATCAATTCAGGTTTTCCAGGATGTTCAATTCACGGATTGGTTAAAAGTAATGAGTAACAACTATTTTAGGTAACGTAGATAACATCATGTTAATTTTACACTAGGACAGCGTGTATTTTATGTTGTGCTGATATAGGGTGTACCATATATCGGGATATCAGATCTCATGTTTCTCGATACTTTGGCCTGTTATCTTGGCATTACGATAACATATCCGTGCAAAATAATGCTTTGTCATATAATGTAGCTGTGATTTAGTGGATAACGTCATTTATCATATGACATCGCGTCTAAGAGTGTAATAACGCCATGTAATATTTTCGATAATCCACTAGTGGATTTAATATTTAAATTAGCTAGATACGTCCCATTACGTTACATGTACGACGTCCTTAACGACGTCGCGTTTACTAACGGCGGAAAATTGACATTTATGTAAACAATCGTGAATAAAATGCGTTTTAAATGTCATATGATAAATAGAATCTTGCATTCGTGCTCATGTATTATTGAATTTATTAAACTCGCTGAGGAAAAGGGATAAAATGCTCGGTATAGCCTCGCATTTTATCCCTTTTCCTCAACTCGTTTAATAAATTCAATAATACATGAACACTCATGTAAGATCCTCTATGTAATAAAACTGGTATAACCACACATGTCATCACGTGAACAAGTCCGCGAAATGAACAACCCTCTAAGCCCCACTTTACATAGGGAAAATTGGGGTTTAAGGGGGTATACATTATTTTCGTTATTTCTGCTCCAAGACATAGGTTGTGGGTACTCGTTAGAACCGCCTCAATGAGGCGGTTCTAACGAGCATCCACAACTTATGTTTGCAGTATTGTTTGTTTGATTTCAGGTATAACGTCCCCGTCAACACTGTAAAGGTCATTTTGGAGACGTTGCTTCCAATTTTGTGGGACTTTTATCCGACATTGAGATGAAATGACTTCTCAAGCCCTACCGCCCAATAAAACCAATAGGGATTATAAGCATGGACTCGTACGGCTTTGCATGGGCAGGCTTAGATCCTCTAAGCGGTTAACCAGTACTCGTGTGCGGGTCGGTTTCAGCTCTGCGTGGAAGCAGCCCGTCTATTTCTACAAGCCCCGATGGGCGGGGGCCTGCTTGCAGTATAAATAAAAAAAAATATTACGACTTTTCATCAGTAAAGTAGCCATTTTGCATATCTGCTGGTTCCTAGTCTGAAGGTTATCAGTGTTTGGAAAACAGGTAACCAGACCCCCCCCTGACCTTTCAAGGTCAGGGAGGTCTGGTTACCTGTTTTTCCAATATTGATAATATGTTAACTTGGAGCCAGCAAATAATGCAAAAGTGGGGAATACACTATGTCGCACGGATGTGAGTGAGTGAGTTTTTGTTTTACGTCCCACCAACAGCTAAGGTCATACGGAGACGGGACCTCGGTTTAAAGACTCATCCGAAAGTCTGGAGAAGCCCGGGGTCGATCCTGCGATCCCTGGTTTACAAGGCGAGTAGCGTAACCACTGCACCACGGAGGCTTCTGTCGCACGGATGTGTTATCGTAATGTGTTAACACATGCTTACTAGCGCGTAACATCTTGTGCCGTCCGTGACAATGCTTTTTCTTTTTCAATTCTTTTAGCAACAAAATCCGATTTAAAATCATTATAAGATAAACAGAAGCTTACACTCGTGGTAATTATTTGCGCGTCGTTAAACTCGGAAACATCATCATCATCGTGGTAATTAAGTTTGAAATTTATAAATGAAAATAAATTCATATCATATGAAATGAAATATGAAATTAATTGTTAATTACGAGCCCACGGCCGGCCCCCGCCCATCGGGGCGTGAAGAAAGAGACGGGCTGCATGATGCTTCCACGCAGAGCTGAAACCGACCGCACACGAATATTGGTAAACCGCTTAGAGGATCTAAGCGTGTCCAGGCAACGGTGCGAGTCGGCCCGTCCATGCTTATAAACCCTATTGGTTGCATTGGGTGACAGGGCTTGAGCATACGAGACAATTGGGATCATCATGCCTCATGTCAAATGAAGGGACCTTACCTGTACTGGCAGTTTTTCCAGCTCCGAAAATCCCCCCAAAAATTAAAACAACCTCAAAATGACCTAATTTGTTTGTATTTGATTTTCTCAAAGGAAAGAAAAATCATTTTTCCACATCAATTTTTAACCACATTTTTCATTGCATAATGAATGTTTTAATTACTGTAGTTTAAAATCAGATACTGTCGCGTATTTATCATGCTAATTTACTATTGAAGTACAATAGACATAGGGTCCTATTTTTATTCTAAAATTGATCAATCTTAATTTGATGAAATATTTATAGCAAACACACGAAGTGTTTGCTTTACTGTAGAGAGGCTTGAACAACATACTTAGGCACCCAAATCTCGCCTGGAATCTCGTTCAAATTCTCGCGATAATCCGCCATCTTTACAGAGTTCATTAGAATTGTATTCACATTCAAAAAATGTGTTGTGCCGGTAGATCCACCTTCGACCCTAGGAGTCCGGAAAAGGAGGAATATTACCACAACAAGACGTCGGTATAGTCCGTAACCCATCGGGACACGTGACCAACTTTTCCACGAGATTCTTGGGCCTATCTGCTGCGTGGACAACGCATTAGACGACTACACCTACAAGCGGCAACACATACCCTTACAGAGCTCAGCTTACGGGATTTGATATACAGGTGAGTTGACAGCACAACAAATGGCGACGAGGATATAAGGTTAGTAAATTATTGAATATGTAAATGTAATGTAACTATATTTTAAATGTAATGTTTTTAAATTGTTAGCTGTAGTTCGGTGGGGAGACACCATTTTGGGAAAAAAAAATAATCGAAAATGTTAAAATAGTCCATTTTTTTATTTTTTTTTTTTTTTTGACACGTGGCTTTAAATTATAATGAAAAATTTGTTTAAGTAGAAATTATTATTGTGGGAAAGTTTTTCGGCAGAATTTGAATAATTTTAAAACCAGTTTTAGGAGCCGTCATATGTAGTAGTGATAGGTAAAAGATACACTTGTACTGCCTTGCGGTACAAGCTGGCTTTTATAGCGACGCGGTAGAGTGTTGGCCTGTCACTCCGGCGACCCGGGGTTCGATCCCCGGCCGGGTAAAGGTGATTAGCATTTTTTCACCTGTTACATTTGTGGTAAATGATCTTTTTTTGCGCACTTTCGATCTCAAGTAAGCCACGTGGAAATTTCGAAATTCTAAAATGTAATTTGTAAATTTCAGAGCTCTAATTTTTTCTCAAACCATGAGCTACAGTTTTCAACCTTCATTATGATATATATGTGTCATTTTTAGCTTTCATCCTCTTTGCTAGCCTGATGAAGCGAAATTGCTCCTGAGGAGCAAATCCTCTTCTTTTAGTAGTGACAGTAACAGAGGAAAAAATTCCAACATGTCACGTGCGACCATTTTCTTGAAAAAATGTGAAGGCTTACTGTCTTTTTATAATTTGAGTATTTTTGGCTCTGTAATATATTAACCCTATCACTGGGTTATTGTGTTGTTTTTTGTAGGATGTCTTATAATAATTGCACTGCCTCCATTTCATTTATTTGGAGAAAAGTTTCCCCAAATGTCGGTGAAGTTATTTCTGTAAGTTGTTTTATATGGTTGCCATACCTCTATTCCATTTATTTGGAGATATTGTCTAAATTGTCATTTCACATTACACTGCATTACTATTTTGTACTGCTATAATCGCATTGCCTCCGGTTCATTGGTGTCATTTTTCTTATTTACATTCTTTGTAGCCTCTAGGCAGCATCTTCATCTTTCACGATAGAATGAAGATGAAACACTTGAAATTTTAGCACATATATCACAAATGGTGATGAATGGCTATATTGATCAATTACCCACAATAAAATTGTGATGAATGGCTATATTGATCAGTTACCCACAACATAGCAACAGTTGTCTACAGATGCATTTCTGCCAGGCTGCACTCGCATTTCTGCTAGGCTGCACTCGCAAGCATGCAACTATGACAGTGATGAATAAAAGTACAAAATCTATCCAGTAAGTGTGAATCTAAACCGTTACTGGTGATATTTAAAATGATACTCGTCCTTTTCCCAGTTATCTGCATGATATTGCATTTAACTTGCTGAAATCTCGTATTCCATTTTCTAGCCCAGTATCTGGGTCTGTTTATGTTCCTCTGAAGTTTAAATGAGTCCTTGGCGTTCCTAATTTCACGCCTTATGAACAATTTTATTTCGGAAATCAATATCAGTATTAATATAATTTCTGTACAAAGAGAACACTAGACACAGAACAGTTCCTTGTGGGACACCAGATAAAATTGAAGCCAATATAGTTTTCTCATTAACAACTAGCTGTTTTCTGTAGCAAAGGAAGGAATCTATCCATTTTTGGAATCTAAAATCTTCACCAGGTTTTCAATATTCAAAAGAAAGATGATTCAGTTCAATTGATAAAGACCACACCCAGTTTTTATAGATCTCCCTCCAATTCTCCAACTCGGTACCCATCTGGCTCACATAACCAAAATTGGCCCAGGCAAAGGTCTCCAGATGTATACCGGGCAGGGTCCCCTCGTGGCAGACAGTCATATGGTTACAGGAATTCACCATCAAGGCAAGAGATAGCTTATGGGGTGATCGAGCATTCAATTTCCCCAATAGAAGTCCTATTAGAGTAAATGGTGGAAGCGGCTATACTATGGGTGATAGGTATCACCGAGGCTATAGTCCTTCACCAGATCCTGCATACACGACCGTTGCTTTAAATCAATCCTTGTCATTTTATCCTCCAAATACCCATCTCAACAGTGTTTATATGATGGACATTCGTATCTATCGTCTGATAACTTTGGAAATAGAGGCTACAGACAAGTTTCTCACTTCATTTTTTGCAACATAAATGCTTTAATTTTAATAGGTTTATATTCTGTCGCCGATCACTATCGTCGATTACCGTCAATGATGATTGTCGGCGATTTTCTTATTTATTGTCATCCGCGTGATTTCTTCACGAGAATGACAATTTTGTGTGTTTTGTAGTTGTATTTTATTTTTGTGTCCACACTTTTCTACTCTGATAGCCATTTCTCTACAAGGGCAGTTTAATTACTGCCAACCATTCTTTTATTTTTGCCCTGAGTTTTGACTTTTTCATTATGAAAGGGGGAGAAAGTTATGCATTATATGTAACTAAGGGTGTGACATATGTGCAGTCCTGAAACTTTATGGTGATATATCTGGCTGCAAGATATGATTGGAACTAAGTACATTTTGTTGTATAAATTGGTTATCTGTATGTCAGAATTACACTGTAACTAGTTGCGTTACGGTTTTATCACTATTTTTCTAATGTACCCCATTATTGGCATGTTGCGTGTCTGTTCATATTTTTTATCAAAATGTGTTTTTTGGCAAAATAATGGCTATGTTGATTATATATTTCTGTAGAACATGTATTCTTCTAACACATTATAGATTATGTAATTGGCTTCATTTCTTAAACTACGCTTTAATAAATGATCTTGCTTGGCTGTTTTTGGAACAATTCTTCCTGAACTTTGTAGGTATAATAGATTTGCATTATTTATACTGTGTGTGTCCTTGCATTTGTATCTTAAATGCTTAATGTTTGAGTTATATATTTATTCTATAGATTGAACTATTTTGTAGCTCAGAAGGTTCAGTAACTTAGCAGTCATCGCATAACACACCTATGTAATTTTTGCAGTTGTTTCATTTGTTTATTTGGCAATACAGTGGTGTACTTTGTATGTGGATTCGGGAGCTGATATAGCTTGTATGCTAGTCAGCTGTTGTGTCCATGTATGCGGAAAATTGCTGATTTTGGAAAAGATATTCACTGTACTGGTTAACTGCTCAGGGCTGATCTTGCCCAAGAAAGTGTTGTTGGGTTGACTGGCTGGCTCGGCATGACTGTCCTTTTTTAATTTGGCCGTAAAATCGGACAATTATTAAATTGCTTTTTGACATTGGCAGGAGTGCCTCCGGGATCAGTTTTCAGTGGGCACCTCTTCCATTAATACACAGTGGTTTTTCTGTCTTGTTTCACTCAGACATACTTCTGCACAATGGTTTGTATTCTGCAGGCTGTCGTGTAGAATTCGAAATTACTGCTCATTATGAACTACTCTTTAGATATAGATTTCTGCTATAGGTGATTGTTGTTCGATGATGTGTCCCTCCACTGCATACTTATTTTGTCAACATTTGAGTGCTCTCAGAAATTGGAATAATAGCTCGGTATTTGGTAAATAATAATAATAAAATACACTAAATCTTCAGTACAGTATTATGGTAAGGGTCCTTCTTTATGTTAAAGTACTTATCATTCTGCAATTATTTCCATCAGAATCCTAAAATCAGTTATATTCAAAATTGGCAGATTTGTTATTAGTGGAACTACAATATTCCAGGCTTTACTGAAGGTGTGTATGCTGAAACTCTCTTGTATTTCTATTTATCTATATTAAGTTTCTCTCTGTAGTTGTTTAACATGTGCACACATCATGTACAATAAAATGCATTTGACCACAACGGTTTCTACCACGAATTAATTTTCCTTTTGTTCTATGTATGTTTACATGTGTGATGATTGTATTAATGTATTGTCATGCTGGTACATTTAGTGTGCCAGGGTGATATTTGATTTTGCCTTTATGATGTATTTTTGTATTGTTATTTGTGGTAGATTCTGTTCTGTTTAGAATGCTTATTTCTATTAAAATGCTCTGCATTCACACTTGACAGCAATATTTATTATATGGGACAAGCATTAGAAAAAGAGAATTTCTAAATTACAGACTAGAATCTAGGTGCTTGCCCTTTCTGTTTGTGAAGCATACACACTGCAGTGATTCTTGGATGTTATCTCTTTGGCTGACATTGCTTAATGTTATCCCTTCACTTTTTGGGCCCTTAGCACTGACAAGTTGTGTGCTGTGGCTGGATGCATTATTGGAGAATTCTGTCGCCTCAGAAGCATTTTTTCTGTCAAGGAAATTTGTATCTTGAATCGTAGTCTGTTATTATCCTGAAAAGCTATTCATATGTCTCTATGTGGTCTGAGCGTCGACTTGAAGGTGATGTGTTTTCCTACATGGCATCAGTTTGAGTGAAGTCACACAATAGTTCTATGTACCTGTGTGGGCGTCATACATCCTGGTGACATACATTTTTGTTTTTCTACATGGCATCATTTTGGGTGACGTCACGCGATAGTTCATGTCTGTGTGGGGGTCATCCATCTTGGTGACATACATTTTCAGGTTTCCTACATGGCATCAGTTTTGGTGGCGTTTCACAATAGTTCTTTGTACCTGTGTGGGCGTCATCTTTTCTGGTGACATGTATTTTCATGTTTCCTCATATGACATCAGTTTGAGTGACGTTTCGCAATAGGTTTTGTACCTGTGTGGACGTTGTCTTATCTGTTGACATTCTTTTTCATGTTTGCCGAGTGACAATGGTTATGATGTTGCACATGGTGCTTTGTAGCTGCGTGGGCATCCTCTGCCCTTGTTACAATTTTCATATTTCTGTCATCACCTTACAATTGTGGTGTTTGGTCTGGGGCTGTTCCATGCTAGTGCTTTGTAACTGCATGACTAGTTCCTGATCGAGTGCCACGTGTTCGTATTCCATATTCACATTATCATTTTCATTTGGCAACTACTGTGGCAGAGCTGTGAAACTCCATGTCATTTGTCAATTCAGACATCAAACTCCTGAACATATGAATGCGAATGTACTATGGCCGATGATACCCATTTTCTGTCTTATTGGCTGTTTTCTACAAAGAGATGCGGTTGAATTTTGGATTGGTTCAACTAATTTCTCTTTTGCCTGGCTTCATATGGATGAAATGTTTTGTGCATCATCCTTGAATTAATTTTAATGATGCATTGATTCATATGAATATTTTATGCAGTTGGTTAACTATGGGTTTTGTTCATCTGGCATTTTCCTCATTCAGTTCTGGACCTTTGGGTCTGCATTGTGATGTGGTAGAATGCTTACATACATTTTTCCGTCTATCTGTTATCATGTCATGCCATATCATTTTGTAAAAAGTCATTTGTGTGATTGTGGGTGGTCTGGTCTGTGTTCACACCCTCATAGATCGGATCATTATGATCAAACATATGTATACATGTATATGTTTATGCACGCGCCTGTTTAGAAATGGACCCAAAGACAAGTTTTTAATATGAATGACTTTTTCTATTCCCAGTGATTCATATTGTTCTAGGATGCTATCAAAAACTAACAGACAAGAAATAGTTTCTACGACCATTGTCAGGTCTGCGGGGCATACTATCCCTATGTTCATAAGCACATGCTAAAGGCCATTTACCTTAGTATCTGGACTCTCCCACTTCATGCGTAGACTGCCATTATGTTAACAGGGAGCGGGAGTGGGTGCCAGAAGGTGCATGGCTAGCACCAGGTTTTCGGTGGGGAATATCTGCCGCAGGCCTGGTTTCTGCTGATGAGCGGGTTGTTCCTGTTCCTCAGTCGGAAACTTGGCCTGGGGTCCCCCATTGAGTTGCTGGGCTGTGCTGCAATTCAGGGGCTGGCTCCCTCTACCGTTACGTTCTCGGAGGAAGAACATTTCTTCCTCAGAGAGTACGACCAGAGAGCTGGGTTGGAGCCACTTCAACCTGGTGAGTACATGGTGATTCCCCCTAAACGACTCATTTGCCTGATACACCCTGAAACAATGTCTCGACTCACCTCCCACCTCAACTCTCAGGCAATGGCTAGGCTTCAGAATTACGCCAGGTATTCTTTGGCTAATGGTTCCGATCCGCAATTTGGGCATCCTGTGGTGAAGAGGGGCATCATTGATACCCATTTTCACCTGGATAGCTACTTTGGTCGTCAAAACCATTCATTGTCGGACCTGGAGTACTCGGAATCTCTCCCTATACGTATTCCTTTTGCTGTGGCAAACTGTGTCCCCTAAAAAGTTGCATCTTCTATCTGATCATGTGGGGGCTGACCAGGGGTTAAGAATAACCTTAGGGGTCCACCCACACATGATCGCAAATAATCAAGTTGACCAGCTGTATGGCAGACTGAAGAGTTTGTTGGATGCACATCCAGAGGCCGTTGGAATCGGCGAGGTTGGCTTGGACCTGACCACACAGTGTAGAC
Organism: Lucinisca nassula; assembly: GCA_963580285.1. Lineage (NCBI taxonomy): Eukaryota > Metazoa > Mollusca > Bivalvia > Lucinida > Lucinidae > Lucinisca > Lucinisca nassula. The sequence goes on along the minus strand of OY757020.1, from coordinate 87,263,281 downwards.
ATGGCTGTCATAACCCGAAATACTGTTATGATCAAAAGGTCCAGGGACAGCGTGGATTCCTTCGACTGGCTTTTCAGCTTGCTAAAGAAACAAATAAAGTACTGTTATTGCATATACGAGATAGTGGTACTGGTGAAGCTGTTGAGGAGGTTCTAAAGATCCTCACAGAAATGGACATGCTTCGACACCCAATTCACCGCCATTGTTTCGTTGGGAAGGAGTATATGCAGTGGTATACTTCTTTACCCAACTGTTACTTTAGTATTTCCCCTGTGACTGTTGATGACCCGGTAACTATGTCTGCTCTGAGAACACAGGATTTCTCGAAGCGTATTTTGCTTGAGTCGGACGCTGAATATCTAGGCAATTTCCCCTGGGCTGTCCATAAAGTAGCAAATGATGCTGCTAGATCATTGAACATTACTGTTACAGAGTTAGTGTGGAAGTGCAATAATAATGCAGCCAGGTTGTATAACTTGCCCTGGTAATTTCACGCTATTCATGATAAAGCCACTGTTAAACCCTGTTTGGTATTATGCAGCCAGTTCGCGGAAGACTTGACATGTTTGTTTGTTTATTTTTGGGATTCGGATTCAGTCAGTCTTCATTTTACATTGAATACACATCGCGTTAGTTTGCAATGACTCTAAAAACCTCTAAAATATTGTAAGTGTGGCTTGTTACTTGAAAGGAAAATGAGGTATGTTGAGGGTAAGCTAGCTCGTTAAGACTCGCTACCCTGGCATGGATTATATAACTGTTTGCTAAGCTAACTCCTTCATTTATTTTTGTTGCAGTTCTGAAATCTAAATAACAGTAAGTGATACTTGTAAATTGTCACTGTAGTGGTTTGGAGCTGCACCCTCCTTGTATGAGCATGTTTTGGGATTCACTATGAAATGCGCATGCTATATATGTAATGTTTGTAACATAGGGGAGCAATGTCATTTTTTGTTATCTTTATAATTGTCTGACCAATTTGGTGCCGGAGGCCCAAAACGAGTAGTCTGATCAGGATCTACACTGTTTGCAATCTACACTTTTCCTTATAGGTCAATTACCATTGTGGATTCTGGCCTCGCCTGGGCCATGTGCTGAATGCCAGATTCTGCATTGGAAAGGCAAGTGTTTTTTCTTCAGATACTCCAGTGTTCGCTGACCTTTGATGAATAATCGGGTTCACATGAATATTAAAAGTGGAAAAATATCAATCATCTTATTCGTACATGAACAAAATGATGTAAAGCATGTGCATGGTAGTGGCTCTTAAGAGAATGCTATTTCTAGCTTTAGAGTAGTCTTTCAAGTTTTATATTTAGTCAATATCTTGACTATACTATTGGTCGTTTTCTACACTTTGTTGTAGTATAGGCCACGAGTGGTTGCAGCTTATTTTTTCTGTCCAAAGGTCTCGAGTCTTCAGGTCTTACACTGATATATTTTTTTCAGCAATACACATTGTATTATATTTTGCTTGTAAGTGTGGAGCTGAATTCTCCTATGGCCTATGGCATGAAGTGGCTATATACATAATTTGTATCATAAGATTTAGGGAAGTTCCTATGTCTGAGGAACAGCTTTTCGACTGTGTAGAATTTTGTGCATATATATGTATAGGTACTGCAGTAAAATATTACGGATGGATTGTCACTGGATTATCAAGCTTCAAAAACATTCATGTCATCTGGGAAAGGTTCGTTCTCTGGGAGTTGGGAGTGTTCCGGAGAACTGGAACTTATTAGGACATTTCCTCTTGGTCCAGACTGGTTGCTTCCGGTTAGCTGAGTTCCATCAGTGATCCCCATATGTTGAGTTTCAGTGATGGATTTCGGTTGGCATATATATATGCATGAAATAAACCCTGTTTCGGGAAGTTATGGTTGGTCAGAGGTAATCCGAGTCCAGTGGCGGTGCATCTTATTTTGTGCATACTAATTAGGATGTTGTAAATGTTAAGGGAATATTCTCTGTTTAATGCTACATGTATTATGTTCTCTGGTGGTGGTTTTCGTGCTATTCATTTAGTCTGACTATCTGTTAATCCTAAGGTATTCCACATCTCTATATGATCACACAGAAGCTGACTGTTTGTTAGTCCTAAGGTATTCCATATCTCTATATGGTCACACAGAAGCTGACTATTTGTTAATCATTAGGTATTCCATATTTCTATATGATCACACATAAGGTTACTGAAAACTTTCTTCATCGCAAAGTTGTCTCTGTAAGGGCCATTTCTGACTATAATTCTAAATCTTACAACTAATAAAGATAAAAGTAGGGGTTCTTTAAAGTTATATTAATTAGTTAAGGTTAATAACATTTTATTAAGATTAAATAAGTCTCCTAGCATTTGAAATCTAGCATTTATTTTAAATGCGTGTTAGAGTCTTTTGTAATAGGGGGAGAGTGTTGTGCCGGTAGATCCACCTTCGACCCTAGGAGTCCGGAAAAGGAGGAATATTACCACAACAAGACGTCGGTATAGTCCGTAACCCATCGGGACACGTGACCAACTTTTCCACGAGATTCTTGGGCCTATCTGCTGCGTGGACAACGCATTAGACGACTACACCTACAAGCGGCAACACATACCCTTACAGAGCTCAGCTTACGGGATTTGATATACAGGTGAGTTGACAGCACAACAAATGCTTCTCAAAGTCAAAAGGAGTCAAGGCCCATTACAACCGAAACACAAAAATCGTCGAAATAATTTTAAAAGGCTCTTTTCGAAGACCGTTCCATCGAACGCTGAAGTTTGATCGCGGGAAAGTTTCGAAACTGCGTCACGCGTTTAAATTAACTGAAACGTACCGCACTGAGCCGAAACGGTTAGCCGGTAAAACCCAGCACCGCGCTTGGACCAACGAGTTAACGGAGCATTTACCGGAGCTTCTCGGTAGGGTGGAAAGCGCTTCTCGTCTGGCCAAGCAATTAAAACGTTTCACAAATTATTACTCAGGTTCATCTCCTAGAGAAAGGGATTAAAGAGACAGAAGAGGTAGAGAAGAATGGAGGGACTGGGAAGAAAAGGTGAAAATGAACAAAAGTGTACAAATAGAAGTAACAACACTCCCTCTGTACCCCTACCAGCTGCAAGGACAGCAGGCCTTGCCGAACTGTAAGTCAATATCAGTATGACTCCCGACACCTTTGCCTCACAACAGAACAAATGAAAAACTTCGAAAAACAGTTTTTATGTAGTTAAGGGAAGATCCCTCTTGAAGCCCCCACAATGATCCCTGAAGTGACAATATTCTTTGAAAGTTGGCGCTTAAGTCTGATTCCCGTGCCGATGGAGAGCTGATAGCAGATGTCGGTCCATATACCCCAGGAAGTATTTTTTAGTGTTCGCTGTTTTCGGGTCGGAGAACCTGCAAGCATGGTTGTCCCTTAGCCCAGAGATAGATCATGCCCAGGTTTGACATCTTGATGTCAATGCTGGTGAGTTTGCCGGCCAAAGTGTTGTATCACTCGGGAGGTAATGCTGGTTGTTTGTCACCGTTGCACCGTCTCGAGCTGCTTGATACTATATGCGGGTCCCGTGGTGATGTGGCATAATCCAGGATAAGCATAATCATGGTTTCTACCATCATGCTTTAACATCTTCAGACCAGCTGGTTATCTTCCAACGAAACTCCAGGTTGCTGTTTGCCTTGTAACAGTTGCATCAAAAAGGTGATTCAACTGACCTGCCTACCCTACCCTATACTACCCTGCCCCTTACCCTACCCCTACCGAGGACAAACGCCTACGCGGTAATCATGACATCGTGACATTACGGTAAGGATGGAGATCATTCTTCCCCGGCAGGGGTGGGGGGGGGGCTGCAGTTAACGTCCCGATCCGAAGGACGCTGCACTTTGTGGCATCCATGCAAATGATGCGAGTGGAGCATGTTCGGATACCAGAAGTTATTGTCGCTGTCTGGATCAAGCGGGTATTTTTGATGTTCTACCCCATTATTCTTTTATATATATATATATATATATATATATTGCAACACCCCCAATGAGGCCTCTCCTCTCCTACAGTATATAATTGCAACACGCAACACTATGACCTTGTCCGGAACAGTCCTTCGTGGGCACATACTGTCCGTGTTGGGGATATTGCAGTTACACTTATAGAAGTTGGCGTGTCATACTAAGTTATTTATAAGACTTTCAAGGGGCGTAACAAATCAAAACAAACAAAAAAAATTCAACACTCTGCATATTTTGCAATAGTTTGGTTAATCACTTTAATTTTGATTAAAGGATTTCAATTAAAAAATACATAAAACTATGCCTAACATAAAGTTTTATGAATCTATTCCAGTTTGTATTGGTGTCAAAATATTTGCTGGTAATAAACCTTTTCATAGTTGAAATTATTTTGATACTAATAGTAAGTTGCGGTATATCTATTTATTTTGTTGTGGGGCAATGCGAACGCGCCTGACCGTAGCGGACGTAAAATGCTTAAACTTTACAATACAATACAATCTATTTATTTTGCATCAGGACAAAGAAGAACAACGTTGAATTCGAAGGGATGTTTTTTATTGTATCGTGATCCCAAATAAATATCAAAGGAGTCAGTAAAATGTCCATTTAAAGAAGCATTTAACCCAGCTAATTAAGAATCAGTTAGTCCTTACAAAAGAAACATTCTGACTAAAAGACAAAAATTATTCTATTGTGGAAGCAGGCTACAAACCGCATACAAATCCATGCACTTTCCACTTGTCTGGAGCAAAATAATCCGTAATCAAAATTTGCCGCATGACGTTAAATTAAACTGGAAATTTCTTCTGACGTAACGTCAACTTTCAACGTCATTTTCCACATTTTACGCTGATACTCGTAACCGCTGATACTCGTTTTCAGCATTTCTTTTAGGGCTACTGATGAGGCCTTGATGGCCGAAACAAGCTTGTCTGGCCCAAACAACAAATGGATTCTGCTATTTTCGTTTTTGAATGCGTTCATGGTTCTCAAAGGGCATCCCTTTTAGCCTTATTTAATACACATGATTTAAAGCAAACTAGACATTTGAACAATTTCCTGCAATTGTTTTTAGCGATTGGTGGATTCTATACATGGACTCCTTTAATAGATTGTTCCCAGCAAGGACAATTTATATAGGTATGTTTAATAGGCTGTTCCCACCAAGGACACTTTCTGTAGGTATGTTTTATAGACTGTTCCAAGCACAGACACTTCTGTAGGTATGTTTATAGACTGTTCCCAGCCCGGACAATTATATAGGTATGTTAAATAGACTGTTCTCACCAAGGACACTTTTCGTAGTTATGGTTAGTAGACATTTTCCAGCACGGACACTTTCTAAAGCTATCATTAAAAGACTGGTCCCAGCATGGACACTTTCTATAGGTATATTTAAAAGACTGTTCCCAGCACGGACACTTTCTGTAGTACGCTTCATAGTCTGTTCCCAGCACGGACACTTTCTGAAGCTATATTTAATAGACTGTTCCCATCCAGGACACTTTATGTAGGTATGTTTAATAGATTGTTCCCAGCACGGACATTTCTGTAGATATGGTTAATAGACTGTTCACACCAAGGACACTTTCTGAAGGTATTTTAATAGATTGTTTGCAGCACGGATACTTCTGTTGGTATGTTTAATAGACTGTTTCCAACAAGGACACTTTCTATACGTATGTTTAATAAGAAGTTCCCACCAAGCACACTTTCTGTAGCTATGTTTAATAGACTGTTCCAAGCATGGACACTTACTGCTGCTATGTTTAATAGACTATTCTCACCAATGACACTTTCTGTACCTATGTTTAATAGAATGTTCCCACCAAGGACACTTTCTGTAGCCATTTTTAACAGACTGTTCCCACCAAGGACACTTCATGTAGCTATGTTTAATAGACTGTTCCCAGCATGGACACTTTTTGTAGCTATGTTTAATAGGCTGTTTCCAGCACGGACACTTCTGCATATATGTTTAATAGTCTGTTTACAACAAGGATTCTTTCTACACGTATGTTTTATAAACTGTTCCCACCAAGGACACTTTCTGTAGCTATGTTTAATAGAATGTCCCCACCAAGGACACTTTCTGTAGCCGTTTTTAACAGACTGTTCCCACCAAGGACACTTCATGTAGCTATGTTTAATAGACTGTTCCCAGCATGGACACTTTTTGTAGCTATGTTTAATAGAATGTTCCCACCAAGGACACTTTCTGTAGCCATTTTATCAGACTGTTCCCACCAAGGACACTTCATGTAGCTATGTTTAATAGATTGTTCCCAGCATGGACACTATTGGTAGCTATGTTTAATAGGCTGTTTCCAGCACGGACACTTCTGTATATATGTTTAATAGACTGTTTCCAACAAGGACTCTTTCTATACGTATGTTTAATAAACTGTTCCCACCAAGGACACTTTCTGTAGCTATGTTTAATAGAATGTCCCCACCAAGGACTCTTTCTGTAGCCGTTTTTTACAGACTGTTCCCACCAAGGACACTTCATGTAGCTATGTTTAATAGAGTGTTCCCAGCATGGACACCTTTTGTAGCTATGTTTAGTAGGCTGTTTCCAGCACGGACACTTCTGTATATACGTTTAATAGACAATTTCCAACAAGGAATCTTTCTATACGTATGTTTAATAAACTGTTCCCACCAAGGACACTTTCTGTAGCTATGTTTAATAGAATGTCCCCACCAAGGACACTTTCTGTAGCCATGTTTAATAGACTGTTGGCACCAAGGACACTTTCTGTAATTATGTTTAATAGACTGTTCCCGACAAGGATACTTTCTGTAGCTATGAATATTAGTCTCTTCCCAGCACGGACACTTCTGAAGGTATGTTCAATAGACGGACGGACACTCCTGTAGGTATGTTTAATAGACTGTTCCCACCAAGGACACTGTCTGAACCTATGTCAATTAGACTATTCCCATCATGGAAACTTTCTGGAGCTATGATTTATAGACTGTTCCCAGCACGTTCACTTCTGTAGGTATGTTTAATAGACTGTTCCCAGCACGGACAGTTTCTGAAGCTATGTTCAATACACTGTTCCCACCAAAGACACTTGTTTCATATGTCGGTGGCTGGCAAAACGTATATGTGACGGGACAACACGAGGGAACCTCGAATCTATGTCCACTTGTGGGGCATTAACGCAAAGGAAATTCTAAGATACTTAGAATCCTTTACAATATTCATATGGAATAAGTCTAATATTTATAAACAACACTGGTTACATAATTTTACAAAGACAAACTTAAAGGGACAGTTGACTCGCAATCTATTCCACTTAGGTTAAGACAGAATGAAAATTAGTCTGGGTCCAATTAAATTTCTGTCTTAATACAAGTGGAATACACTTGAATCACACTTGAATTACACATGAAGTACACACGCTCATTCACACCCTCACATACTTAACATAATGTTCTTTCTCCCTTCCTGTTGATGATAAGGACCTGATGAGTGTTTATGGCACCATAATGTTTTATATAAACTTTATATTAACCAGTATATTCACAGTAATGACTGTTTCACCAACCAGTTTTTGCCTCTGTGTTATACCGTGGCGATTACATCTATAGCTGCTCACCGCCGAATAAAATGTAGTAACAGGGGTGGGGGACACATAAACCCCTTTACATCATTCTATACTCATCATCAATATCATCACTGCCTCATATCACTGGTGCCTCATATCACTGATGCCTCGTATCACAGTTGTCTTATATCAACGACGCCTCATATTAACGATGCCTTATATCAACCATGCCTCATATCAATGATTGACGTCAGGTGAGCGATTCAGGCTGCAATGTTGATATTCTATACTACAGTATATAATTGCAACACGCAACACTATGACCTTCCGGGACAGTCCTTTGTGGGCGCATACTGTCCGTGTTGGGGACATTGCAGTTACACTTATATAATATCAACATTGCAGCCTGAATCGCTCACCTGACGTGTTGTCCCGTCACATATACGTTTTGCCAGCCACCGACATATGAAACAAGTGTCTTTGGTGGGAACAGTGTATTGAACATAGCTTCAGAAACTGTCCGTGCTGGGAACAGTCTATTAAACATACCTACAGAAGTGAACGTGCTGGGAACAGTCTATAAATCATAGCTCCAGAAAGTTTCCGTGATGGGAACAGTCTAATTGACATAGGTTCAGACAGTGTCCTTGGTGGGAACAGTCTATTAAACATACCTACAGGAGTGTCCGTCCGACTATTGAACATACCTTCAGAAGTGTCCGTGCTGGGAAGAGACTAATATTCATAGCTACAGAAAGTATCCTTGTCGGGAACAGTCTATTAAACATAATTACAGAAAGTGTCCTTGGGGCCAACAGTCTATTAAACATGGCTACAGAAAGTGTCCTTGGTGGGGACATTCTATTAAACATAGCTACAGAAAGTGTCCTTAGTGGGAACAGTTTATTAAACATACGTTTAGAAAGAGTCCTTGTTGGAAATTGTCTATTAAACATATATACAGAAGTGTCCGTGCTGGAAACAGCCTATTAAACATAGCTACAAAAGGTGTCCATGCTGGGAACAGTCTATTAAACATAGCTACAAGAAGTGTCCTTGGTGGGAACAGTCTGTTAAAAACGGCTACAGAAAGAGTCCTTGGTGGGGACATTCTATTAAACATAGCTACAGAAAGTGTCCTTGGTGGGAACAGTCTATTAAACATACGTATAGAAAGAGTCCTTGTTGGAAACAGTCTATTAAACATATATACAAAAGTGTCCGTGCTGGAAACAGCCTATTAAACATAGCTACCAATAGTGTCCATGCCGGGAACAGTGTATTAAACATAGCTACATGAAGTGTCCTTGGTGGGAACAGTCTGTTAAAAATGGCTACAGAAAGTGTCCTTGGTGGGAACATTCTATTAAACATAGCTACAAAAAGTGTCCATGCTGGGAACAGTCTATTAAACATAGCTACATGAAGTGTCCTTGGTGGGAACAGTCTGTTAAAACGAGTACAGAAAGTGTCCTTGGTGGGGACATTCTATTAAACATAGCTACAGAAAGTGTCCTTGGTGGGAACAGTTTATTAAACATACGTATAGAAAGAGTCCTTGTTGGAAACAGTCTATTAAACATATATACAGTATGTCCGTGCTGGAAACAGCCTATTAAACATAGCTACAAAAAGTGTCCATGCTGGGAACAGTCTATTAAACATAGCTACATGAAGTGTCCTTGGTGGGAACAGTCTGTTAAAAATGGCTACAGAAAGTGTCCTTGGTGGGAACATTCTATTAAACATAGCTACAAAACGTGTCCATGCTGGGAACAGTCTATTAAACATAGCTACATGAAGTGTCCTTGGTGGGAACAGTCTGTTAAAAACGGCTACAGAAGGTGTCCTTGGTGGTTACATTCTATTAAACATAGCTACAGAAAGTGTCCTTGGTGGGAACAGTTTATTAAACATACGTATAGAAAGAGTCCTTGTTGGAAACGGTGTATTAAACATACCAACAGAAGTATCCGTGCTGCAAACAATCTATTAAAATACCTTCAGAAAGTGTCCTTGGTGTGAACAGTCTATTAACCATATCTACAGAAATGTCCGTGCTGGGAACAATCTATTAAACATACCTACAGAAAGTGTCCTTGATGGGAACATTCTTTTAAACATAGCTACAGAAAGTGTCCGTGCTGGGAACAGACTATGAAGCGTACTACAGAAAGTGTCCGTGGTGGGAACAGTCTTTTAAATATACCTACAGAAAGTGTCCATGCTGGGACCAGTCTTTTAATGATAGCTTTAGAAAGTGTCCGTGCTGGAAAAATGTCTACTAACCATAACTACGAAAAGTGTCCTTGGTGGGAACAGTCTATATAACATACCTATATAATTGTCCGGGCTGGGAACAGTCTATAAACATACCTACAGAAGTGTCTGTGCTTGGAACAGTCTATAAAACATACCTACAGAAAGTGTCCTTGGTGGGAACAGTCTATTAAACATACCTATATAAATCGTCCTTGCATGGAACAATCTATTAAAGGAGTTCATGTATAGAATCCACCAATCGCTAAAAACAATTGCAGGAAATTGTTCAAATGTCTAGTTTGCTTTAAATCATGTGTATTAAATAAGGCTAAAAGGGATGCCCTTTGAGAACCATGAACCATGAACGCATTCAAAAACGAAAATAGCAGAATCCATTTGTTGTTTGGGCCAGACAAGCTTGTTTCGGCCATCACGGCCTCATCAGTAGCCCTAAAAGAAATGCTGAAAACGAGTATCAGCGGTTACGAGTATCAGCGTAAACCGTGGAAAATGACGTTGAAAGTTGACGTTACGTCAGAAGAAATTTCCAGTTTAATTTAACGTCATGCGGCAAATTTTGATTACGGATTATTTTGCTCCAGACAAGCGGAAAGTGTATGGATTTGTATGCGGTTTGTAGCCTGCTTCCACAATAGAATATTTTTTGTCTTTTAGTCAGAATGTTTCTTTTGTAAGGACTAATTGATTCTTAATTAGCTGGGTTAAATGCTTCTTTAAATGGACATTTTACTGACTCCTTTGATATTCATTTGGGATCACGCTACAATAAAAAACATCCCTTCGAATTCAACGTTGTTCTTCTTCTTTGTCCTGATGCAAAATAAATAGATGATTGACGGATGTTTTTAAGGTAACCGGGCGCCAAGGGCTACCTACCCCCAGTTCGCCAGCTGGGATTAGTTGTAGGTACTGCTCTTTTCCCTAGGCTGCCAATATGCTGACTCCTGTCTGCTTGACAGATATCAGCTAGCCGTTAGGGAGTTATGTTACTTCTTTCGCGGAGGACCGCAACTTACTATTAGTATCAAAATAATTTCAACTATGAAAAGGTTTATTACCAGCAAATATTTTGTCACCAATACAAACTGGAATAGATTCATAAAACTTTATGTTAGGCATATTTTTATGTATTTTCAATTGAAATCCTTTAATCAAAATTAAAGTGATTAACCAAACTATTGCAAAATATGCAGAGTGTTGATTTTTGTGTTTGTTTTGATTTGTTACGCCCCTTGAAAGTCTTATAAATAACTTAGTATGACACGCCAACTATTCAACAAAAATGCGAGGCGTTATCAAATTTCATAACAGTCATAAAAATAAATAACTTTTAATAAACGACGACTGTTATTCGCTTGACCCAAATGAAGAGAATAGAACACGATACATTTAAATTAGTATGCAAAGATAACCCAAATTTTATGGTTTTCTGTATCTACAACTGCTAATTTCCAGTGTCCCCACCACGGACACTTTGTTCCGGCGAACGACTGCTCCCACGAGCGACATCATGTTGTGTGTTGCAAATATACCCTACTCCAATGAGGATTACATGCAGGTGTACATAACATACACGCCAGGTTTTCAGGATGAAAGCCTACACAGTAATCATGTAATTACGGTAGGGATCATTTGCTTGCGGGGGTGGGGGTGGTTCTCCCTGCACAGAGGGGGGGGGGGTGGGTGGGGGGGGCTCCAGTTAACGCTCCGAGCCGAAGGACGGTGCACTTTATGGCACCTTGCAAATGATGCCAGTGGAGCGTGTTCGGACACCTCGATTTTAGTACCGCTGCCTGGGCTCGTACCTGGGGCCACTAGTACACTAACCACTGAGCTACCACGCTCATATATTCGGTTACCAAACTTTATTTTCGCTGCCGGGAATCCAACCGGGGGTCTCTAGCATTAGAGACCAATAGCTATTAACTACCGAAGGGGTGTAAATGAGTGTTTGCTCAAAAGGCAGTGCCTTTATTTCATATTAAAATTATATTCAAATTAACGGAAAGATATTGAATTTTTATAATCTTAAACTGTGTCCACATTTTCGCTATCTAGCGCAGTAATGCTCAAATTTATGTCAGAGAAAAATGTTGCCTATCAACTTCTATATATTTTGTCGCGTAGCTTTAATCGGACACAGGTAATTTAGTGGATAAAAATTGTCCCACATGGTGTCATTTCATATAAATGTCGGGTAAAAGTACCAGAAAATTGGAAGCGACGTCTCCAAAATGACCTATACAGTGTTGAAGGGGACATTAAAACTGAACTCAAACAAACGAGCCCACGGCGAGTTCCATACATTTCGTATGAAATGATCGCGAATATAAGATTCTCTATGTAATGTTTTTATAGAAATGTATTTTTTTCTGATTTTCAAAATGCATGATAGTTTCCCTATCTAGTACTACCAACATAGATTGCGGGTACTTGTTAGACCCGCAATCTATGTTTTTGATGGCTGGTTGGTTGATTTGAGGTTTAACGTCCCCGTCAACACTGTAAATGTTCTTTTGGAGACGTTGCTTCCAATTTTGTGGGACTTTTACCCGAAATTGAGATGAAATGACATCTCAAGCCCTGCCGCTGGTTTACCAGTACTCGTGTGCGGGTCGGTTTCAGCTCTGCGTTGAAGCATCATGCAGCCCATTTATTTCTTCAAGCCTCGATGGGCGGATGCCGTAAAATGTTTTGAGCAAAATCAAGGACAATAGTGTATACCCTTGTAAACCCAACTTTTATCAATATAAAGTGTGTGCTATAGAAAAGCTGTTTTGATGACTGTTCGGCTATTGAGGGGGTGCAGACACAGCAGTTTTGTTACATTATTCTCCCTTGATCCGCCATGTTGGGACACCAGGCAGGTTTCTGTGTACAAATTTATTCATTACCAATAATTCCGGAGTGATAAAAACACTAAAAGGATTTTGTGATTGTGATTGTTTTTTCTAAAAGGTCACAAGAACAAAAAAAATAATGTTTAATCATATTTTCCAAGAGACAAGTAGGTTATTTTTGCAGAAAGTACATTAAAAGTACGGAATGTCTATTGACAGACGTCTGGCAATAGCAGAAACTCTGTAAAAATGCTATTGACAGACGTCTGGCAATAGCAGAAACACGGTAAAAATGCTATTGACAGACGCCCGAGTTTAATGTAGTGATACAAATATGACCAAAGAATATCCAAACGTCGCTGGTTTATGATGAGTCTTTCATAGTCGAAATTCGAAAGTGGGTGAAGATGTTGTTGTTGTTGTTGTTGTTGTTCGCATAACCGATGGGCTTCTGTTTGTCCGAAACCGAAGATATTAGATTCCGTTTAATATTTTCCTTAGGGCCTATACCATTTTACTCTGTTTATGACCGAAAGCACACGTTTACAGAAGTCGGATTATGAAAAGCTTTTTTTCTGCTTTTAGTTACATTTCTAGGTGGATGAAAAAATATGTGTGTGGGGACAAAAATTCGTCGGTAGAACAACATTTTACCAAAACGGGTGCTGAAGAAGCCAAACGTCTCTAAGACTTCATTGTGGCAATGAAACTCAGTCTGGTGTTCCAAATTCTGAGGGTGGAAATATGTACACAAAAACGAAACATGGTCTTTCTACTTTATTCAAGCCGCACCACGTTGGGCAGTCGGATTTACGTTCGACTGGAGACAAGGGTGGTGAGGGTTCGATCCAACGGTCCCACACGTTTCTTCGTGAAAGAAAAGTCCTCCTTCCGTTGGTCCAAGTAGGACAACTGTAACTAGCTGGCAGAAGGATGTGCGCTTAATACTGATGGACGGCTTAGAACTGTCATAAAACGGTCCTCCGTGGCCTAGTGGATAAGAGCGCTGACTCCCAATCATTAGGTCTCTCACCGCTGTGGGTTCGAGCTTTGCTTGGGTCACATGTGTGTCTCAAGTTCTGCAACTGAAGTTCGGGTGTTGTTTCTCCGGACACTCCGGGTTGCGCCCACCTCTGATTAACGATCGGCTCGATATGACTGAAATAATCTTGAATGCGTCGTAAAACCAAGACCAAACAAAAAACTGCCATAAAGGGCTCCAAAAGAGCGCTTACTCTTAATTGCATGTATTAGGTCGCTGTGTTTCGAGCCTGGCTTGCAAACAGTGTAGATCCAGATTAGACAGCATATAATATGCCGTCTCATCAGGATCTACACTCTTTGCTTTGGAGTACAAACAAGGAGAGTAATGAATACCCACAATTTTCTCTACAAGTGGCGTTTAGAGGGGTACGCATTACGAGGACTTGCTGACTCTCTCTCTCTCTCTCTCTCTCTCTCTCTCTCTCTCTCTCTCTCTCTCTCTCTCTCTCTCTCTCTCTCTCTCTCTCAGAATTTAATCGCACCAGTTTCATTTTTAGTGGTAAAATTTTCAATACCAATGGCGTTCTCTCTCTCTCTCTCTCTCTCTCTCTCTCTCTCTCTCTCTCTCTCTCTCTCTCTCTCTCTCTCTCTTTAAATGCGGGCCTCATCACAGGACAGACGTCTGGCAATAGCACATTTGCCGACTTTATGCTATTGACAGACGTCTGACAAAAGCACATTTCCCGACTTTGTGCTATTGACAGTCTCTGGCAATAGTCTCTTCCTTAAAAGTATGTTTGGAATGATCGTGCCTGGATGTCTGTAGCAAGTAAGGTAACTATCGTAACATCCAAAGGACCGTCTGAGTAAAATATGCAGACCAAAGGGGTGGCGTTTAGTACTCAAACTGTTAGACTGGGAGAATCCGTATTAGACATAATCCACTACTGGGCAGACGATTCACCTTATAATTAAGAAGAAAATGAAAAGATTGTCTTCTATTGGTGTTTGTGATGGTTAACCCATTGCATAATGTTAGACTCGTCCACTGTTTTAGGTTGGACAAGCCATCTTGTCATTTAACCCTTATCCCTCAGCGTAAACTAGATATAAAATATTTGTTCAATTCACAAACTGCATGGCAAACCGTGTAGATCCTGATCAGATGGCTTCTTCAGAAGCCATCTGATCTGAATCTACACTGTTTGCAAATGTAGGAGTTGTCGTGAACAGCAGGATAAGGGTTAAGTGATGTCGGTCTATTTTTTTTTTTTTTTTTTTGTTTAATTTTCTTCTATATTTGATAGAAACTCCTGTTAGTTAACAGTGTAGGCCCTGATCAGATGGGCCTGGATGTAGGAGTTGTTGTGAACAGCAGGATAAGGGTTAAGTGATGTCGGTCTATTTTTTTTTTTTTTTTTTTAATTTTCTTCTATATTTGATAGAAACTCCTGTTAGTTAACAGTGTAGGCCCTGATCAGATGGGCCTGGATGTAGGAGTTGTTGTGAACAGCAGGATAAGGGTTAAGTGACGTTGGTCTTTTTTTTTTTTTTTTTAAATTTTCTTCTATATTTGATAGAAACTCCTGTTAGTTAACAGTGTAGACCCTGATCAGATGGGCCTGGATGTAGGAGTTGTTGTGAACAGCAGGATAAGGGTTAAGTGATGTTGGTCTTTTTTTTTTTTTTTAATTTTCTTCTATATTTGATAGAAACTCCTGTTAGTTAACAGTGTAGGCCCTGATCAGATGGGCCTGGATGTAGGAGTTGTTGTGAACAGCAGGATAAGGGTTAAGTGATGTTGGTCTTTTTTTTTTTTTTTTTTTAATTTTCTTCTATATTTGTTAGAAACTCCTGTTAGTTAACAGTGTAGGCCCTGATTAGATGGGCCTGGATGTAGGAGTTGTTGTGAACAGCAGGATAAGGGTTAAGTGATGTTGGTCTTTTTTTTTTTTTTTTTTTAATTTTCTTCTATATTTGATAGAAACTCCTGTTAGTTAACAGTGTAGGCCCTGATTAGATGGGCCTGGATGTAGGAGTTGTTATGAACAGCAGGATAAGGGTTAAGTGATGTTGGTCTTTTTTTTTTTTTTTTTAATTTTCTTCTATATTTGATAGAAACTCCTGTTAGTTAACAGTGTAGGCCCTGATTAGATGGGCCTGGATGTAGGAGTTGTTGTGAACAGCAGGATAAGGGTTAAGTGATGTTGGTCTTTTTTTTTTTTTTTTTTAATTTTCTTCTATATTTGATAGAAACTCCTGTTAGTTAACAGTGTAGGCCCTGATTAGATGGGCCTGGATGTAGGAGTTGTTGTGAACAGCAGGATAAGGGTTAAGTGATGTCGGTCTATTTTTTTTTTATTTTTTTTAATTTTCTTCTATATTTGATAGAAACTCCTGTTAGTTAACAGTGTAGGCCCTGATTAGATGGGCCTGGATGTAGGAGTTGTTGTGAACAGCAGGATAAGGGTTAAGTGATGTTGGTCTTTTTTTTTTTTTTTTTTTAATTTTCTTCTATATTTGATAGAAACTCCTGTTAGTTAACAGTGTAGGCCCTGATTAGATGGGCCTGGATGTAGGAGTTGTTGTGAACAGCAGGATAAGGGTTAAGTGATGCCGGGTCTATTTTTTTTTAAATTTTCTTCCATATTTGATAGAAAATCCTGTTAGCTAACAGTGTAGACCCTGATCAGATAGGTCTAGATTGTTTGCCTATGTCCATTTTACGGATTTTTCGGGTTTTGTTTTGTTTGATTTGAGGTTTAACGTCCCCGTCAACACTGTAAAGGTAATTTGGGAGACGTTGCTTCCAATTTTGTGGGACTTTTACCCGACATTGAGATGAAATGACATCTCAAGCCCTGTCGTCCAATGAAACCAATAGGGTTTACTGCCATGGACGGTCCGCCTCGCACAGCGGTTCCTGGACAGGCTTAGATCCTCTAAGCGTTTTACCAGTACTAGTGTGCGGGCCGGATTCAGCTGTGCGTGGAAGTATCATGCAGTCCATATATTTCTTCAAGCCCCTATGGGCGGGGGCGGAGGGTTTTTCGGGTAAGAATGGGTTATCATAATTACTCGGAATTTTTTATTACCGGATTCTCCTGGACACATTGGTCCCGTGCACCCGCCTCCACTTGATGAACTTCCACTGTTCCACCCAACCCCTCCACTAGATCCCCATACATTGTTGGAGCCTTCTCCTGTCGACGACCCTGCTTTCCCGGAATCCCAGTTTGATCCAGAATTCGACCAAGTATTTCCGGATCCACCATCACCATTCCCAGAACTTGCCCCACCATTCTGCCAGCTAGAACCGCCAGCTGAACTCTCCCAAGATGATCCGGGATTACCGATTACTTGTTGACTGGATGCTTGCGGTTCTGAAGAGGAACATGCGTTTCGAAATAAAATTGGGAAGCAGGAAATACAGTAGAACTTCAATGGCTCAAACTCCGATGGCTCGTTTACGATCGTTGAGTCGAACATGTTCTTGAGTCCGCAGGGAATTCCTCCAAATACGATATAGGTGTAATTTAGGAAGATTTTCTTCATTTATCTTGCAAATGTATGCTGTGTGTACTCATTAGAATCGCCTCGATGAGGCGATTCTAATGAGTACACACAGCATACATTTATAATACAGAACCCCGAAAATATAGCCCACAAGTATCTTCATTATGCGTCCTGGTTTGGCACTGATAGTATCCCTCTGTGGCTCGAACTACCGTTGTCTCGAACGAATTTTCATGGTCCAAAAGGGGTTCGAGCGATCGAAGTTTGACTGTATCCACAAAATGACGTGTACGATTGGCGAAGACGAAGATCACTATGTGATAAAATATTTTGGTCGATTGTTCGTCAGTCGACACAGAATTACTAATTACAGAAGCTTCCCAGCTGCTATTGTCCACTTGACTAGTGTTGACCATGTACAAAATCCGGGAAATGATTATTTATAACAGCAATTTTCTTCTCCTTGTGAAGTCAGAACGCTGTGCAAAAAGGGTTGGTTATCTGTATAATCTGGGTTGGACAACTATACTGTGACACTGGTAAAAACTGCTTGCTTAGAAATACTTGAATTTTAGTGTTAAACGAAACAGTCTAAGTCTCAGGTCATGGACATTTTTGGTTCGATTGTTTATCAATCGACCCAAAATTATAAGGACAAAATTGGAGTCTACCTGACTATCGAAATATTTTATCGCAGTGGGGTCAGCATGTTGCGTAAAAGGGTTATCTGTAGAATCTGGGCTGGAATCAATGGTTGGGCTTGGCAAACAGTGTATACCCAGATCAGACGCCCCCTCTGCTTAGGATCTACTTTGTTTGCTTACAGTACAGTAATTTAAGGGTCAGACGCCCAAAACGCAGCGACTGACCAGGGTCTAAACTTTTTGCTAACAGTACAGGAATTTAAGAGGCAAGCGAAACTGTGTAAGTCCCCGTTCATGCCAATTTTGCCAGTTTTTTTTTTATTATTTTATTTTCAGCCTACACTCAGAGACAATCGACCCACCAGTACTCTCAGTGCTTTGATTTTCAGCCTACACTCAGAGACAATCGACCCACCAGTACTCTCAGTGCTTTGATTTTCAGCGTATATTCAGAGACAATCGACCCACCAGTACTCTCAGTGCTTTGATTTTCAGCCTACACTCAGAGACAATCGACCCACCAGTACTCTCAGTGCTTTGATTTTCAGCCTACACTCAGAGACAATCGACCCACCAGTACTCTCAGTGCTTTGATTTTCAGCCTACACTCAGAGACAATCGACCCACCAGTACTCACAGTGCTCTGATTTTCAGCCTACACTCAGAGACAATAGACCCACCAGTACTCTCAGTGCTTTGACTTTCAGCCCACTGTCCCTCACCCACCAGTGCCAGCTCAGCTCTGATAATGCTGATACGAGGACTGTTCAAATATGAATGCAACTAAGCACATAAAAATGATTCCGTGATAGATTTCGATGAAAAATTTATTTTGTCCCCTCAAAGTATTCCCCTTTAACAGATAAACACACTTTCAGTCTTCTGATCCAATCATGGAATGCCTTTTGGTTGTCTTTTCGATGTATACTATGAAGGCACTGGAATATTGCAGAGCCGAGATGTTTGCGCTGTACAAATGTTCGACCAGAAAGGTATTTTTCAGCCGCGGGAACAAAAAAAGTCACACGGGGCAAGGTCAGGGGAATACGGGGGGGGGGGGGGGGGGGGGGGGGGGGGGGGGGGGGTGAGGGAGTTCAACAACCTTTTCCTGCTTCAGATAGTCTTGCACAATGAACGCCTTGTGTGATGACGCATTGTCATGTAGCAATCTGACATTGGCCAAACCAGTTGCGGGTCTTCGTTCTTTGAAATATTTCTTCGATTTTCGAAGAACTTTATTCTTGTAAAACTTCGCATTTACAGATTTGCCTTTAGGCACAGCAACCTGAATAGCAGGGTCCTGATTTGAAAAGAATATGACATGCATTACCTTCTTGACGCTCATGGTCCGCTTTGCAATGCATGGTCTTTTGCAATACTTTGTTGACCATATTTTTTTCTGAATCTTTCGTTTTGGCTAAAAAAAGTGAACCCATGTCTCGTCACCTGTGACGACAGTAGCGAAAGACCGTGCATTGTAATTTGGAAACTTTTTAAGCAACTTCTTGGCGAACTGATTGCGTGTCTTTTTCTGCTCATCTGTCAACAGATTGGGAATCAATCTAGCTCAGATCTTTCTCATTTTCAAATCCCGTTTCAGAATTGTATGAGCTGCTCCTAATGATATGCCAACCATATTAGCTATTTGCCTAGTGGTGTATCGTGCATCGGTAGCAACTATTTCTTTCACTCTAGCAACCATCTTGGCAGATGTTGCTCTTTTCGGCCGACGATCATGTGTTGCATCTTCTGTTGAGCCTAGCCCACAGCTGAATTTCTTACACCAACGAAAAACTGTCGGAAAAGACATTTCATTATGCCCATAAACCGAACATATTTCATCAAAAATGTCTTTGCACCGTATACCAAGAAACCAACGGTTCTTTATATAGGACCTTATTTCAACAGCGTACTCTGAGCTTCTTCCAACCATGTTTTGTATTAGTATACAAGAGTAGACAGTGTTTATCTAACGATATACATGGCTAAAGTGGACGGATTTTAACAGGTTTGGTATCAATGTATAGGTAAAATGTTTTTCTACGCTGTGATATTTATTTCCAGGTGATTTTCGCATTGGTGCGTGAGAAAACGTTCTACTTGCATTCATATTTGAACAGTCCTCGTAGTAACTCTGTTGAATGCTCAAATGCTCATAGAAAACCAAAGACTGGCCAGAATGCCCGTACGCACAGGCTCAACACCTGGGAGTTCATAGGATCTTGTTTTTTTTTTTTTGTGTTCCGGCTTTACAATAATTTCAGTCTTTCTTAACCCATTTTGTACCGAAAACCCACAGCATGTACCCTGGCAAACAGTGCAGGCCCAGATCAGGCACCCCAGAATGCGGCGTCTGATCAGGTCCTACACTGTTTGCAAAAGTACAGCTATTTTCCAAACAAATGCTTGAAGAAATATATGGGCTGCACGATGCTTCCACGCACAGCTGAATCCTACTGGTAAACCGCTTAGAGGATCTAAGCCTGTCCAGGAACCGCGGTGCGAGGCGGACCGTCCATGCTATTAAACCCTATTGGTTTCATTGGGCGACAGGGCTTGAGATGTCATTTCATCTCAATGTCGGGTAAAAGTCCCACAAAATTGGAAGCAACGTCTCAAAATGACCTTTACAGTGTTGACGGGGACGTTAAACCTCAATCAATCAATCAATCAATCAATCAATCCAAACAACTATTAAAGATAAGAATACCTGTCACCGCTAAATTTCGAAATTGACTCCTGCCATATATAAGGAGGAAGATTCCATCGGGAACAAAAAGGATTAATATCCATCGTGATGCTAAATATTTCAATATGTCAATACATGTATACTCATTCCTCCCCGATTTTCAGCCTTTTGTGTTGCACCATTTCTAGTTTTACCGTGTATTCAGAAACAGAATTGAAAACAGTATAGATCCTGATCAGCTGGCTTCTGAGAAGCCAGCTGATCTTGATCTATATTTTCAAATCAAAGCACTGAGCCGGCCTCGGAAGTTCAGTCGGATGCTCGGAAGTTCAGTCGGATGGTGGTCGGCAATATTCTGTCGTAGAGATTGATCATGAAATCTTTTCTACCGCCATTCTCTCCCTTCCGCTGGTTCAAGAAGGGCAGTTGTCAGTTTCAGGCGAAAGAATGTGCACTGTACCGGTTAACCGCCTACGTATAAGCCTAGCCAGGAAAAGTGTGAGTAGATAAACTCACCGGCTCAAAAATTACCTAAATAGTGTTAACTGGGTCGTTAAACTCCAATGCAAACAAACAAACAAACAAATTAAATAAAGGCACTGACAGTACTGGTGGGTCGATTGTCTCTGCGTGTAGGCTGAACGGGGACTTGAGACTTGTTTTGTTAATCCTTAAATTCCTGTACTGTTTCTTAACAGTGTAGACCCTGCGGCGTCTGATATGGCTCTTAACTGTTTATCACTGTCCCAGCACATGAGCCAAGTCGATGTTTTACAATAAGCTTTCTTTTACACAGCACTCTGACGTCACAACCAAACGAATAGCGCGGGTATTTTCTACAAATAACCATTACCTGAATATCCTACAAATCAGTTACAATCACGTGGACATCAGCACTGAAGAGCTTCTGTCCTTAGTAACTTTGAGGCGGCTCTAACGCGTGCCCACAATCTATGTTTTGGAGGAAAATTCCTATGTAAGACCACCTTTGGGACTGTTCAAAAGTGGTCTTTAAGACCACTTTTGAACTGTCCCAAAAGTGATCCCTGACCAGAGAACATTGTGGGCAGATAACACAAAGAAAGATTAACTCTTATCCTGCTGTCCACGACGACCCCTATCTTTGCAAACAGTTTAGTTCCAGATCAGATGGCTTCTGAAGAAGCCATCTGATCAGGATCTACACTGTTTGACATTCAGTTTATGAATTTGTAGGAATAAATTACATCAAGTTATCTGATTGGTTCAAAGTCAGAAATGGGTGTGGCTAAATTGAATATTCAGCAGGATAAGGGTTAAGTACACCCTTCAAAATAAGCGTTTTAAGGCAGAATAGTCTTAATTTTATGTGGTCTTAATAGCGTAGCTTCACTGTATACCCCAATCAAGCACTTTTTTTTTCTTTTTCTTTATAAAGTGAGGTTTTCAAAGGCGTTCATGACAATGTCTTATTAACTTGATAATGTTTATTTTCACGAGTTCTCTCCCAGTCCCCGCCTATCAGGTCTCGGAGAAATACATTGGGTTGCACGATGCTTCCACGTAGAGCGAAACTGATCGCACATGAGAACTGGAGCGGAAAACTATCGGCCTCGGGATCGAGAGGTACCGGGTTCGAACCCCACAAGCGGCAAGTGTTGTTTCCTTGAGCAAGAGACTTTATCCACATTGCTTAGTACTGGTTTCTACCCAGGAAAGGAGGGCCACATGGAAGATTAGTACTTGTTTACTAAATGTCTTGGCCTCAATAAATAAGGTCGATTATTATTATTAACTGGTAAACTGCTTAGACATATGGGGCGCCGTTTTATTATTTATTCCCTATTTATAGATACCCATGATTATTTAGGATATCCATAATTATTTATGGTTATCAATAATTATTTATGAATATCCATATTTCGAATTAATCCATAATTCAAATTATGGATATCGAGAAGCCTCCGTGGTGTATGGTTACGCTACTCGTCTTGTAAACCAAGGATCGAAGGATCGATCCCGGGCTTCTCCAGACTTTCGGATGAATCTTTAAACCGAGGTCCCGTCTCCGTATGACCTTAGCTGTTGGTGGGACTTAAAACTCAGAAGCTCACTCACTAATTATTGATATCCATAAATTTAATTATGGATATCCATTTTTCGATGTATGGATATCTATAATTCGAATTATGGATAACCATTATTCGGCTGGTTTATGGATATCATTAATTTAGATCGATTTATGGATATCCATAATTCGATTTATGGATGTCATTAATTCAAATTATGTTTTTGTTTGATTTGAGGTTTAACGTCCCCGTCAACACTGTAAAGGTCATTTTGGAAGCGTTGCTTCCAATTTTGTAGGACTTTTACCCGACATTAAGATGAAATGACATCTCAAGCCCTGTCGCCCAATGAAACCAATAGGGTTTATTAGCATGGACGGTCCGCCTCGCACCGCGGTTCCTGGACAGGCTTAGCTCCTCTAAGAGGTTTACCAGTACTAGTGTACGGACCGGATTCAGCTCTGCGTGGAAGCATCATGCAGCCCATACATTTCTTTAAGCCCCAATGGGCATTCAAATTATGGATATTCATAATTCGGTCCATTTTTGGATATCACTAATTCGATTTATGGATATCCGCAATTTGTCTTTGCAAATAAATACAATAAACAATGACTGAAACCAAAGGCTTTTGCGGTGAATTATGGATATCATTAATTCAGCCCGATTTATAGATATCCATTACTCGATTTATGGTTACCCATAATTCGTATTATGGATATCCATATATCTGTGGGATAATGGATATCCACATTTTGATATATTGATATCCATAATTGGAATTAGTGATATCCATAATTCGAATTATGGATATCCATCAATCGATCTGAATCAAAGATACCAATAAATCGAATTATGGATAAATCCATAATTCGATTTATGGATATCTATAATTAGATTATGGATATCCATTATTCGGCTGATTCATGGATATCTATAAATCGAATTATGGATTTCCATAAATCGAATTGTGGATGTCTATAAATATGGATTACATAGTAAAACAGCACCCCATATAGACGGACTAAACCTGTCCAGGCAAAGTGGTACGAGTCAGACCGTCCAGTGCATATAACCCCTTTTGGTTTCATCGGGCGGCAGGGCTTGAGATGTCATTTCATCTCAGAGTCGGATAAAAGTCCCGCTAAACTGGAAGCGACATCTCCAAAATGACCTCAGTATTGTTGACGGGGACGTTAAACCACAACCAAACAAACGAACGAGTTCTCTCCCCTGAAGATGCACCAGATACGGTAACTTAAAACACCTCGTTGTTTCCTGGAAATAATAAAATTTTGAGTCAGCGCATGACAAAATCTACAATAAGACATGTCCGCCCAGCGAAGACTCAGATCAGCCTGCGCATCCATATAGTCTAACCAGAGACTTCTCTTGCTGCATGAAGAAGCATTGGGCCCTTAGCTATCCTTAGAGCGCACAACGAAGACTCTGATCAGACTGCGCGGATGCGCAGTCTGATCAGAGTCTTCGTTGGGCGCACATGTCTTATTGTAAGTTTTGTCGTGCGATGGCTCAATTTAATACAATAAACTGGAAAATGCGGTTGTAAAACAATATGCTCATAACCATATAATTACCCATACATGGCAAGCAAAATCTGTTACCTAATAGCTGTACTAAATGTAGAGACGACCCCCGCCCATCGGGGCTTGAAGAAATAGATGGACTGCATGATGCTTCCACACAGAGCTGTAACCGCTTAGAGGATCTAAGCCTGCCCAGGCTGGGCTTAAAAGTGTTCTAGGCGACACCGTTATTTTGTCATTATCGACATTGATTTAAAATACGAACTGTCTGGATTTTTTTTTATATTATTTTTTATTATTATTTTGGTTTTACGGCCCTTTCAATATTATTATACTCATATCGAGTCGATTGTTAATCAGAGGTGGGCGAAAACCGGAGTACCCGGAGAAAAACCACCTGACCATCCGTTGCAGAACTTGGCGTCTCACATAGGATCCGAGCGAGTCTCGAACCCACAGCGGTGAGAGACCTAATGATAAAGAGTCAGCGCTCTTATCCATTATGCCACGGAGGCCCGTAAACTGCCTTTGCCGCCTATACCATTTCGGATACACTCCTATACAAACACATTGTAAAGTTTAACGCCGAAAAACTATTTAAGATGAAAAATTGTGATACTTTTCTTATTTCTGCTGTGTTTTAGAGCAGACATCTATGTTATAGAGCAAAACTAACACAAAGATAAGGTTATCCCCTGTAAACCCCAGTTTTACTTTATAAAAGTGAGATTCAAGGGGGTCAAAATCATATAGGCGTGTTTTCGTGATGCAAACAATAATTGTCTTCCCAGCTCCTGACGATAACTTTGGGATCAATTTAGGGCCAGCGCACGACAAAACCTACAATAAGATATGTGCGTCAATTGAAGACTCAGATCAGCCTGCGCATCCATGTAGTCTGACCAGAGACTTCTCTTTCTACATGAAGGAGCAATGGACCCTTAGCTATCCTTAGAGCGCACAGCGAACACTCTGATCAGACTGCGCGGATGCGCAGGCTGATCTGAGTCTTCGCTGGGCGCACATGTCTTATTATAGGTTTTGTCGTGTGCTGGCTCATTTCAAAGATAGGTGGTCTTACCCGAGTGCTCATTTCATATGAAATTTATTAAACGAGCCTAAGGCGATTTTCATAAATTTCACATGAAATGATCACGAGTGCAAGATTCCATTTCAAAATTTAGGGGTGTCAGGTTGTGTTTTCTTCAAAATTGATTTGGAAAATGGCTGAACTTTTTTGCAAACAGTGGAGGCCCTGATCAGACGCCGCGTTCTGCGTTCTTGGCCTGCACTGTTTGCCCGGGTACCCCTTTAGGGGTTTCCGGTCTGAAATGGGTTAATGAAAGGCAGCGTAACGTCGCTTTTCATTGGTTGGCATTTGGTTTTACGCAGCTCACAGAGCAAAATAGTTTAATTTTTAACCAAAAAAAAAAGCTGTTATGGGGATAACTGTATTGAAAATTGTCATTTGGGGGGAATCGTCGGTTTCACGGTCGCAAATTCCGTTTTACGGCTTCGCTGACGCGTCGCCGTAAAGCGAAATTTCCGACCGTAAAACCGCCGATTTACCTCTCCAAACGACAATACTGAATACAGTTATCCTGTAATTCAAACAAATTAAACTTCCCCCTTTTTGGCGTGGCGCTATGTTAAACCCTCAGTGCCACGAACTCCCCCTGTTTCGAATATAGGGATCAACCATGGTTTGTCATGCATTAAGATTCGCCGGGTCCCGAGGAAGCTGTTTGAACATGAGGCCGCCAGAATGTTCAAATATATTCCGAGGGATCCGGCAAATGTTAATGCAACGAAATAACCAGGGATGATCGTTGCTCTTGCATACCGGCCCCGATAGCTCAGTGGTAGAGCGTCCGCTTCGGGAATGGGAGGTCGCGGGTTCGAACCCCGGCCGCGCCATACCAAAGGCGTGAAAAATGGTACTAGGAGCTCCCTTGGCTGACGCTCGCATTATCAGGGGTAGTCCTAGAAAGATAAATGAAGGCAGGTAAGTATTTGTTAAAGGATACTTTGTTTGTCGCAATAAAAGCTCTACAGAGCTTATGTTACAATGTATTTGTTTCGGATATGCGACGTTAAATAAAGCTTCTTTATCTTTATCTTTATAACTTACGATTCCGACAGCAAATTTTGACGAAAACGCACAAAAGCTCCATATAAACTGCATGTAAACTCTTCAAATCCGATCGGCGAACCAACATGGCGGCCAGTTCAGAATGCTGTTTACAATGACGTTGTTACACAGTAACCATCTGACGTCATCATAGAACCCTAAAACGCTACGTTCAGGGCCATAACGTTACGTCGCTTAACGTTACGTAAACAAAGCAAGGCCAGTCTTGTGATATCAAAAGCACAAAATCCATGTTCAAACAGCACGCGAATTCATGATTTGAACATGGTTTTTGCTGTTTGAGCACGGCTTTCGGTCCATTTGACAATGGCTTCAAACAGCAATGCGCATAGATATTTATGCAAGAACAACGTTTCATAGTCCCAAAGGTGCTTAAGATATTGATGTTTGACTGACCTGAAACTGACGAGCTTGGATCCACACAAATACACGACTGGCAGCCATTTTTGTCAGACGTCTTTCCGAGCCGGTATCCAGACTTGCAGGTAAGCATGCACGTTACCATGGCAATACAGTATTTGGCGCTGTCTGTTTGCGATGACAAAGTATCTGTTAAAGCACAAAAAGAGATTTCAAGCAAAAACGCAAAAGGGCGCAACACTTACAAAAATGATTTGATTCCTTAATCAGTTTGCGTAAATGAAAGAAATGCTTACATGTGTCCACTGTATAAAGTAAGGGTTATCCAAGAGGTTCATGGATTGACTAACATGGTGCGTGTGCGTCCTGCGGGCCTCGGTAGCTCAGATGGATGCGCGTCTGTCTGGTGATCAGGAGGACGCGGGTTCGATATCTGCCGGGGTCGGCAACGATCTTTCGTGGAGATTCATCCTGAAATCTTTTCTAGGATCATTCTCTTCCTTCCGCTGATTCAAGCTGATTGAAGGGCAGTTGTCAGTTTCCGGCGAAAAAATATGTACTGTACGGGTTAACCGCTTACGTATAAGTCTGTCCAGGAAAAGTCTGGATAGGTAAACGGACGGCTAAAAATGACCTAAACAGTGTTGGCTGGGCCGTTAAACTCCATTACCAACAAACAAACAAAAGATACTGCGTCGAAGATCAGATTCTGCTCAACAAAATATATAAGGATTGCCGTTGGAATTAAAAACAAAACAAGAAAAAAAAACATGATACGTACAAAATGGGCATCGCATATTTTGGACCCTAGATTTGGTTGAACTCGGATTTGGGCCCTGTAAACTCGATTGACCATTGGCCTGTCGTTATCGCTTCTGGCTGTTCTTGTTTTTTATTATTATTATTATTATTATTATTATTATTATTATTATTATTATTATTATTATTATTATTATTATATGTTGCCCATTGCTACAGCGACTTTAAGCGGAATGGTAACACCTTCAGGGCAGGCAACTAACTCCTGTATTTTTGTCTCTCATGTCCATTGGGGTCAAATCTTAAAGGAAAAAATTTGCTCCGGAGGAGCAAATTCATTCCTTTAATAGTTGACACCATTTTCGGTGGGACGGAGCTTATAGAAAAGCGACCAGGAAGTCCCGAAAGTTGTCTCCCTTTGAAAAATGGCGGAAAAAATATGCTGGGTGTTCCCAGTCCCGCTTTGTTGCATTGTCTTTACCGGGTCATGACAATGCATCATTATGATAAATCTGGACCCTAAGTTATAAAGCACATGAGCCCTTTAGGGCAGATGTCCACGTGACTATCTATGATTTGACGGAAATACAGGTAACGGTTATTTATAGTAAATAGTCGCGGTATTCTTGTCGTTGTGACGTCAGAACGTTGTGTAAACGAAAGCTCATTATAAAACATTGACTCGGCGCATGTACTGGATCATTGGCGTCTGATCAGGGTCTAAACTGTTTTCTCATACAACGGGAATATAAGGGTATTACAAAACAGCCCAGTTCTCCATTCCGGACTACTTACCCAGCTCCGAAACAATCGGCCCAATAGTGTTTTTAGTGCTTTGATTTGCTTCTTCCTTTATAGTATTGCACTTACCTCTTGTGGGAAGAAAAAGCAAGTTATTCGTTTTCCGTTGTATATATTCATTGTACGTAATTTTAAGTTCAAAATCCCTTTTGCGTGGAACAAGATTTCTTGCACGCCAGACAAGGAAATCCGTGATTTTACCCTGGGATAGAAATTTATGTTCTGACCCTGGTGTTCCGACCCAGGCAACTAACATAAATGCGCTTCAATTCTATTCAACTGCCGGAACTACTTCCGCACTACTTTTATTTTGTAAACAATATACATGTGCGAGCTGTCAAAACTAACCGGAGGTGTTGTGCAAGAAATAGAATCCAATATGGGGTTCTGTTGTAGATGGGCGTTCCCAACCCTCGGGATGACCGTGCTAAGCGGAACCTCGGCGTAGCCTCGGTTCCGCTCAGCACGGTCATCCCTCGGGTTGGAAACGCTCATCTACAACAGAACCCCATATCAGATTCTTATATTCCCGATGGTGATAAACTCGGAGCTATCTGAGGCTGCGCTGAAGTTTTCTATTAGTGTGCGTCGGTATAATCGTGACAATACACCCGTGTGACGTGGTGCATACTTTCACCGTTCGAAACCCAACATTTGTGGGCGATTGTTTATCAGTCGACCCAAAATTACGAAGGACAGAAGCTTCAGTGCTGATATTTCGTGACTATGACTGATTTGTTGTAAATACAGGTGAGGGTTATTTATAGAAAAACGCACTATAACACAGATTGCTGAGTAAGAGGGTTATCTATAGAATCTGGACTGTTTGTTTTTTTGAACTGAGGTTTTACGTCCCCGTCAACACTATTTAGGTCATTTTGGAGACGTTGCTTCTAATTTTGTGGGACTTAACCCGTCGTTGGGATGAAATGACATCTCAAGCCCTGTCGCAGAATCTGGACTGAATCATGTGTTTGGTTTCAATCATGCGTTAGGTTTGGCAAATATTGTAGACCCAGACCAGACGCCGCAGAACAGACGTCTGATCAGGGTCTACACTATTTGTTTACAGTACAGGATTTTAAGGATTAAACGAATCAGACTAAGTCCCCGTGCAGGACCATTTTACCAGCCTACGCCAGTGACAGTCAGGGACAATCGATCTACCAGGGCTCTCAGTGCTTTGATTTGACAATGTGTCTTACTTCTAACACGGGATAATGGGTGCTGGTTAGGATCGCCTCGTTGAAGTGGCTCTGACCAGTATCTACGACCTTTGTTTTTGAGATCAAAGAAGGAAATTAATTATGAGTTCGGGGCAAGACAAAATTTATAAGAATGAAGTCTGGTCAGAGTTTTCACTGTCCACATGAATCTGTTACAGACAAGGTGCTGTCCAAAGCGAGGTCAGACTGTGTGAACCCATCAGGCACATGACGTAATTATGACGTCACATCAACGTCGGTACACCGTCATGACGTTTATGCAACGTCACATCAACGTCGGTGCAACGTCATGACGTTGCACCGACGTTGATATGACGTT
The DNA here is from genome assembly GCA_963580285.1 of Lucinisca nassula. Taxonomy (NCBI): domain Eukaryota; kingdom Metazoa; phylum Mollusca; class Bivalvia; order Lucinida; family Lucinidae; genus Lucinisca; species Lucinisca nassula. Next base: position 87,233,561 of record OY757020.1, on the reverse strand, counting down.
GCCCTAGCGACGTGTGCCTGCTGGGAAGGCAGCAGCTGGTCTACATTTTTGCTGGACGGGACGCACACATCTTCTGGTATGTATAGTAGTGCCAGGGTCATGTGCTTTTCACCCTCCCCCTTGCGCCCCCCCCCCCCTGCCCATCGGGGCTTGAAGAAATAGATGGGCTGCATGATGCTTCCACACAGAGCTGAAACCGATCGCACACGAGTACTGGTAAACCGCTTAGAGGATCTAAGTCTGCCCCGGGAAAGCGGTGCGAGTCGGTCCGTTCATGCTATAAACCCTATTGGTTTCATTGGGCGACAGGGCTTGAGATGTCGTTTCATCCCTATGTCGGGTAAAACTTCCACAAAATTGGAAGCAGCATCTACAAAGTGATCTATACTGTGTTGACGGGGACGTAAAACATCAAATCAAACTAAATCAACACTCCCCCCACCACCCCACACACACCTAAAAAAACAACAACACAAGAACCTGTCAAACCTCAATTGTGTGTTTGTTTGTATTGGAGTTTAAATGCCATGTCAAAAGTATTTAGGTCATTTTTGAGCCGGTCGGTTTGCCCATCCATACTTTTCCTGGGCAGGCTTATATGTAAGCGGGTAACCAGTACAGTACAAATTCTTTCGCTAGAAACTGAAAACTGCCCTCCTTGAATCAGCGGAAGGGGCAAACCTCAATAGGTCGAACAAAACTGAGGCCACGAAACTGTATTCGAAACAAAGGTTACATTACCGTAGTTCGAGCTACTAAGAGTTGGCCACAGCGCAGGTGATTTCATTGGGCGACAGGGCTTGAGATGTCATTTCATCTCAATGTCGGGTAAAAGTCCCACAAAATTGGAAGCAACGTCTCCAAAATGACCTTTACAGTGTTGACGGAGACGTTAAACCTCAAATCAAACAAACAAAACAGCGCAGGTGAGGAGGCACAACAGGAATATCTTTTCGATTTTTTTCTATTAAAGGTATGTCATGTGTACTCATTAGAATCGCCTCATCGAGGCGATTCTAATGAGTACACACAACATACAATTTAAAGATAAAATGAGACAAAATCCCCAAAATATTAATATTTGCAGATATGGAAACGTTTTGCTTGGTACTTAAGAACAATTTCGTAAATATCCGTGGTAAATGAGCTATCGGTGTTCGAGCAATCGAAGGTTCACTGTAGTTGGACAAAACAGGCCATGAATAAAATAGAATTGTTAAAGGCATTTAATCTTGTAAGGTAGGACACACCGTGTGCTCATAATTGTTTTATTGCCCCCTGTGATATACTCTCTGTACCAGATCAAAGGCAGCCCTAATATGGTCATTACTAGCTCTTGTTGAATCCCTGACTGAGGCACGTAAGGGGAAAATCAATAAGGTACACTCTAGTCAACAGTTAGTAAACTATTGATTTTTCCCCAAGAGGCCCCTTACCTGTTGAAGACAGAGTACTTCTCTTCAGCCAGCACTGAGAGCTATATAATATTATGTAATGCAATGATGGTCCTCAATAAACGAGAATAAATGCCTTTAAGGTGGTGTACCTTGTTTCGGTTTACATCTACAGACACGGCAGCCATTTTTATCTCTTTTCTGACAACTTGATGGACAAGACGAAGTCACCATTGGACATGCTGTCGCGCCTGAATGAGGTGAGCAAATACACATTCTGCAGCCAAACTCGTCTATCTTGCGGCATTCTGATGGACAATTCGGGTTTGGTCGTGGGCATCCGTATGTTTTTTCGTTAGTTCCCGTATCGATTGAAGCGCCACCTGCCAAGAATGCGGGAAATGCGATTGGTCCACTTCCTGTGGAATGCAATCCGGGTATTCGCGTCAGCTCTCTAACATATTTACCTAACTGACCCTGGACTCCTGTATTAAATAAATGATAACAAATAGTTACATTCCCAGAGCGGAAAGGAATTATATCCTATAGTTAACAATCTGGGCCCAGTTGTTCAAAGCATCGTTAGCTTAACGAGCTCGTTAGTGGTCATATTGTTAACTCTTCTAGCAAGTACAATATCGTAAATTTTGGTATTTTTGCTGAAAAAATGTGAGCAGCTTTTGCGTCCGTAGTCTTTTGGGGTTAATTCACTTTGCACGCGACCAACTGCGTTCAAACTTTCATGAATAGCAGAAAAAAAAAATCATTTCTTAAATGGTGCCAACGACGCTCTTCTACTATTAATAGAACTACACTGAGAAAAAAAAAATAGTCATGCCGACTAAGGAACCTAGTCAATATGATTGCCCAAAAAAGCACTATGCAAAATAGTCGATGTGACTAGGAAGACCTAGTCAAGCATTTTGACTAGAAAAAACTAGTCAACTTGACTAGCTTTACTTAGCCTAGTACATTTGACTAGCTTCATCTAGTCAAAGTTCACTAGTTTAAGCTAGTCATATGTACTAGTTCAATAGTCAAATGTACTGGTGTGACTGTCAAAAGTACTAGCAAGCATGGTCAGGATTACTAGATTCTTAGTACTGATTACTAGTTGCTTTAGTCGTAGATTACTAGATTCTTAGTACTGATTACTAGTACTCAAAACACATATGGAAAAACATGCTGTGTAAAGGCGCCTTTAGGAAGATAAGAGAAGAAATAAAAGAATATTTCTTACCTGCAGAGTTATATTTTCATATTGCAGAAAAGAAAATCCCCATTATTTATGCTTGGATTCACGGAAATGTCGACTTTAGAGCTTCTGGACGTATATTTGTATGTTGACATTGTTGTTGTTGTTGTTTATCTTGTAAGCATTATAACACTGCTTATAACCACTAGGTGCTTAAGAAATAAAAGAATCTTTCTTACCTGCAGAGTTACAAACAATAAGAACAAAGTGCTCAAGGTGAGTACAACAACCCACTGTATGTTGGGTGAAATAATATCAGAATCAACCCACTGTATGTTGGAGCATGTTCTCCTAAACGTTAAGATGGCGTCTGGAACGCCTCCTCTACACATTCTGCAAGCTGTCAATCAACATTCGGCGGGAAAACTGTCTAGACACCCTAGTCATACTGACTAGAAAGGGTAGTCATACTGACCAGATGCCCTGTCAACGATTATTGATTTACGCTTACTAGAGAGACTAGTTAAATTGACTAAGAATGCTCAGTCAACCTACAGACGACTAGGTGACCCTCTGTGTTTACTAGGTAAACTAGTCGAATGTACTAGTTATTTTTTTTCAGCGTAGCCGACATCGATACGACGTTGAAATGCTGCATCGACGTTGATCCGCTGTTTTGTGCTGGCCGAGGAGACAGCCAGTGGCTATCGAAAAAGCCACTCGAATCGTCGAGAAAACTTACAGCTTAGCGACATTAAGCTATACAGAGCTTAAATATTATTAATGAGAGATTCTATCTGTCATTCATAGCTATCACATGAGTTTTCAACTTGGTCCAGACTTTCACCGCCATGGAAATATGTGTCCGCACAAAATGTAGTCCGGCTTGTATTCAGTTTTAGGCACAGTTTTAGTCAAGTGATACTTTTGAACATTTTCTCGCGCATGTGTTGCTTTAAAAAATCATGAATGATCAGACGACACATGCTTTTTGAAAAAGAAAAAATGCATATTTAGGATATTTAAACAAGCGTGTTATTTTATCCTTAAAGCGCCACAACAAGTTTTGAAGCAGACGCGTACGACTTTGAATTTTCCTCTTTTTTTCAGAGAAGGTCCGATTCATCAGCTTCCAGCAGACGTATCGCATGAAATATGAAGTCACGTTTTCAGTGGCGAAATATGAGAGTAAAAATGAAAATGAACTCTGCTATGTTCAAAAATAGCCAGGTTAATATTTAACCCTTTCACGCCTACCTTCTGAAGTGCACTCTTCCATCACTAAATTTGGACACTGTCATTCTACTTCATGTGTTGAATTGTTGGCGAGTTTAACGGCTCGGTCAGCACTATTTTAGGTCATTTTTAGCCGGTCAGTTTACCTATCCACACGTTTCCATGCATGGGCAGGCTTATACGTAAGCGGTTAACCAGTACAGTGCACACTCTTACGCCAGAAACTGACAACTGCCCTTCTTGAATCAGCGGAAGGGAGAGAATGACGGTAGAAAAGATTTCATGATCAATCTCCACGAAAGAATGTTGCAGACTCCGGAAGGTATCGAACCCGCGTCCTCCTGATCACCAGTCAGACGCGCATCCGACTGAGCTACCGAGGCCGGCCTCTACTCCATGAAAATAGGGTGTCTAGCCAATAATCATCAACAGAATTGCAAGCCATGTAGACCCGGTTATGAGCAATCTAATCAGGATCTACACTGTTTGCATAGTTATCTGCACCGTGCTTCAGGGCCGAAAGGGTAATGATATCACTACGCTATGACCCTTATCAAAAACTAAATACGCGACGCAAGAAACTGCAACCGTACGGTTGACAGCATGCAGCCAAATGTATTGTAGATTCTGAATGCCATTTATAAGCTCTGTTGTGATAACCGCAAAACATCAAACTTCGCGTAAAAGTGAGTTTTCTTGAATAAGATAGGTTGCAGACTGGTTTGCGCATTCCCATCGATAAGAGGCAGTTCGATTTATTTTAGGACTGCGAACTATGGATGCTGCTCCTCTATTGTCCTTGTAAGACAAATAACAAATCGTTGCCGACGAAACAAACTACTCGTTTCAGTATTCTGCTGTGCTTTAGGGGAAACTCAAAACCAGTCACCCGTAGTCGGACCATCCTATCCCGGGACCGAACCGTAGACACTAAACTGAACCAAAGACAACTCGATCGAACACTCGACGAACTTTAGTGACAGTAGTTCTGAGATCGAACTCGCTCATTATCTGGGGAATGCATCATTATTTCATAAACGAATCAAATCAAACACAACGACAAACCACAGAACTTTAGATGCGTGGTCTGTTATATATCTCGAAAACGATAAACTTTTAGCTGCAATGAAACGGAAAATTACGCAAACTGCATTAATGCAAAATTACATATTTTGACAGATTTCTTACGTTACATTTTTTTTTTTTTTTTTTTTTTGTTGTAAATTTCCAATTTTGGTCAGTTTACTGATGTTTGATTTTGATAACGTAAACATTTTGGGATATAATGTTTCTGCTGAAAATTCGAAAAACAATACCACCGGTGTAAAGTAAATGCAATTCTGCTTTTTTAAATATTGAAAAAATTTCAAAATGGCTTTATGGTCATAAACTTCTAATACAATCTGTCATTTCAGTGCCTCTGGCGCTTTGATTAATAATGGTGAAGTGCATACTCCGACGTAACATCGCTTTTAATTGGCTGTCATTTGGTTTTGTGCAGCTTTTGGTGTAAACATAATGCAGTAGAATTGGAAAACTTTTTTTTTTTTTTTGGTTTTGGTTTTACGGCCCTTTCAAGATTATTTCACTCATATCGAGCAGATCGTTAATCAGAGGTGGGCGAAAACCGGAGTACCCGGAGAAAACCCCCTGACCTTCCGTTGCAGAACTTGGTGTCTCACATGTGACCCGAGCGAGGCTCGAACCACAGCGGTGAGAGACCCAATGATCAAGAGACAGCGCTCTTAACCACTAGGCCACGGAGAACTTGTATTAATATATGTCATTTAGGGTGGTTTTGGTCATACCACATTTCTTTGGAAAAAAAAAAACAACAACTTTGAATTGACGAGTGGAGCTACATTTGCCAACTATAAAGTCGAATAGAAATGTGGGGGTGGGGGTGGGGGGGGGGGCGCTTGAGAAAAAAAGGCCTCTTCTTCGACTTTTGTTCTTCAAATTTGTGTGCGCAACTAACTGTTAGACCAGGTATGAAAAGGAGAAAGCGAGTACAGAGGTCCCTCGATATAGCGCTATAATAGGTAATAAAGAACTCTGTGTGTGTGTGTGTGTGTGTGTGTGTGTGTGTGTGTGTGTGTGTGTGTGTGTGTGTGTGTGTGTGTGTGTGTGTGTGTGTGTGTGTGTGTGTGTGTGTGTGTGTGTGTGTGTGTGAATTCGGGTTTAACGTCGCTTTCAACAATTTTTTAGTTATATCACGACGGTGTCTGGTTGCGGCAGGGAGCTCAATGCTCACTTTTATAGTGCTGCCTCACTGAAGTATCATGTCCCAGACACATTACATGATACCACACCCAGTCACATTATCCTGACACTGGGTCGACCAGTCCTAGCTCTACCCCGTAAATCTGAGTGCCAAGCGAGGAGCAGCTAGTACCATTGTTAACGACTTTGGTATGTCGCGGCCCGGGATCGAACCCGTGACCTCCCGTTCCCCGGAGCGAACATTCTACCAACTGAGCTGTCGGGGCCGGTAATAAAGAACTGTCTCCCTTACATCACGTGAACAAGTTCGTGACACAAAAACCCCTCAACCCCACTTTAAATGGCGAAAACTGGGGTTTACAGGGTACACGTTATTTTTCTTATTTCTGTTCGAAGGAATAGGTTGTGGGTACTCGTTAGAACCACCTCATTTAGACGGTTCGAACGAGCACCAACAACCTATGTTTGCAGCATTAATAAGAAACGTATCACGGAATTTCATAAGAAAAGTAGCCGTTTTGGAGATTGCACAGGTATGTTTTTTATCCTAATGGCTTCTCCAAGAAACAAATGTTGTGGATATTTGTTAGAATCGCCAGGCCCTTGCCTGGCGATTCTAACAAATATCCACAACATTTGTTTCTTGGGGCTTGGCGATTCTAACAAATATCCACAACATTTGTTTCTTGGAGTATTCTTAGAGTATTAAATAATTACAATATTCTGGAATATCTTCATTAATCCTTCTTATTTTAAGCTTAGGATTAATTCCATTGAAATTATCGGTATAACAAGCGTACGAGGGCAAATCAATAAGTAACCAGCCTATCCCATTTCCAATTCCCCGAGACAACCAAGATTTCCATGCCTTGTTTTCAATACGTGTTTTAAGCATGAGGGCAAAATTTCACCCTTATCGTGCGATTGACTCATCAGATATAAAACGTCAAACATGGCTAGCGATGCAAAAGCAAGCCTTCGTCAAAAGTTCAGTACCGTGCTATGATTCGGCAGGAAACAGTTCCGGAAATACATTGTGAGTTGACCAATGTTTATGGATCTTCTGCACACCATCGTATGCACAAGTTAAATTCTGGCTTGGGGAATTTAAACGCGGTAGGGCGTCTTTTGAATACGAAACGAGGTCTGGACGCCCATCAGACGCCACCGTTGAAGAAATGTGTAACAAAATACGCGATTTGGTGTAAGTCGATAGGCGAATTTTGGTGGAAAAAATAGCGAGTGCATTAGGCTACACATTTCACATGGTAGCGTTTCAACAATTTTACATGATCTCTTGGGTACGCACATGTTAACAGCCCGTTGGGTTCCAAAATCCCTTAGCGACGAGCAAATGGCAACCCGAGGATCAGTATGCAGAGCACTGTTGAAGCGGTTTAGGTCAAAGGAAGATGCTTTTCTTTCATATCTGGTGACTGTAGATGAGACCTGGGTCCATTATTATGCGCCAGAGAATAAAACTCAAAGTCGCCAGTGGCTAGGGCCGGGGTCTCCGAGGCCAAAGAAGTTCAAAATGCAATCCTCTGCTGGCAATGTGATGGCAAATGTACTTTGGGACGCTATAGCGTTATTATGTAGGACTTTCTAGCAAAGAAAAGAACAATAACAGGTGCGTATTATGCAAATTTGCTCGACCAATGGGTGCGAGCTAATACCCGGTCGCAACCCGCCTATTCTCCGGACTTAGCTTATAGTGACGATTTCCTATAAAGGATATCCGCGGACATCACTTCCGGTCCAACGAAGAAGTCGTGGCCGCAATAGAGGAGTGGGTCGGAGACTTGTGGCTTCTTCAGCTCTAGGCTAATGGCACTGGAACAGCGTTGGTCCAAGCGTATCATTCTAGAGGGAAAATACATCGAAAAAGAAGAGATCGATCTCACCCAGAAATAAGTCAGGCTATTTTTATTGATGTATTTTCCCTTTTATCATATCGAATGTCGGTATAAAGAGTTGACTGTATTAGCAATCAATGAAATGTATACGCCTTTTTTTTGAAAAAAAAAAAAGAATAAGGTAAATAATGAACGCCCTTGTAAACCCAATTTTCTCACCATAAAGTGATATTTAAAGGGGTGTTCATTACATGGGAGTGTTAGAATGCCAATCTGTTTTCTTGAAGTTTATCCTTTTAACAACTAGAATAAAGTGTGCAAACATACATGCCTGAATGGGCCTCCGTGGCTTAGTTTTGTTTGTTTGATTTGAGGTTTAACGTCCACATCAACACTGTAAATGTCATTTTGGAGACGTTGTTTCCAATTTTGTGGGACTTTTACTCCACATTCAGATGAAATGACATCTCAAGCTCTGTCACCAAATGAAACCAATAGAGTTTATAAGCATGGACGATCCGACTCGCACCGCTTTGCCTGGGCAGGCTTAGATCCTCTAAGCGGTTTACCAGTACGCATGTACTGTCGGTTACAACTCTGCGTGGAAGAATAATGCAGCCCATCTATTTCTTCAAGCCCCGATGGGCGAAGGCAGCCCCGATGGGCGAGGCCCGGCCGTAGCCTAGTGGGTGAAAGCTGTGACTCTTAGTCATTAGATCTCTCACCGCCTTGGTTCCAACCTTGCTCGCGTCACATGTGAGACGCCAAGTTTTGCAACTGCATTACGAAAACACGTCTATACAAATACATTGTAAATTTTACCGCCGAAAAAATGACAATTTTCAGAAGAAAATGTATGATAGTTTTCTTATTTGTGCTAAAAATATAGATTTAGGGGACTCGTTAGAACCGCCTCATAGAGGCGGAATATAGATTGAGGGGACTCGTTAGAACCGCCTCATAGAGGCGGTTCTAACGAATACCAACAATCTTTATTTTTGAGCACAACTAAGAAAAATATGGTTTACCGCTGTAAACCCCGTTCGTGATGGGAAGTCCAGTTTTAGGCCCAACTCTGATAAACGATCGGCTCGAAATATGTGAAATAATCTTGAGAGGGCCATGCAACCAAATCCCCCCCCCCCAAAAAAAATGGACAATCTGCTTTCTAAACGTTTATTTCTTCTAACAGCTAGAATAATGTGTGCATGCATACATGACTGGCGCGTAATAAGGAGCTAAGAGCGATGCTAATGATTTCTGCACATCAAACAAACACTCGCTAATTCGATAACAAACTAGTCATTTTTTTCCCACATTTCCTTGTAATTTCTATATTTTCCTTCTATTATAAAGCTTAAGATTAAAAATAATCATTGAGTGACTTTCGACACCTGTGAATGCAAAACCCTTGAAATTTTGATTGATATCTGCTGTATTCATTTGTCATGTATTGGTCAGAAGGCGGCGATAAATGGAGAATATCAGCTTTTGAGCCAATGTTTCGAGAACGCTTGTAGAATTGCGAGGATCAAGTCGAGCCTGATAAACATGATAATTGACACGTTAATCGCTTTATACCCTTGTACACTCTTTAAATATGCAATTTACGTTGTTGAACTTCAATTTACGTTGTTGTTGATTATCCTCAGTGCGTTCCAAAGTTCCACCATAGGGGCTTGAATCATGATAAAAAAAATGAAAAAAAAAAAAATTTTTTTTTTTTTGGTACTATATTAGTCTCTATTGTAGTACCAAAAAAAAAAAAAAAAAAAAAAATTTTTTTTTTTTTTTTTTTTTTTTTAATTTTTTCATGATTCAAGCCCCTATGGTTCCACCGTGCAATAATCGGTTTTAGTATCAGCTGACGGTAATTTATCCTAAGAAATTTTGTGAGGTATTTTTTTCCAGTAATAAAAAAAATATTTTTGCCAATTTTTCCAGTAGTCCGGTTCATTCATAAACGTGCGATATCACGTTGACTTGAGATAGCATATCTTTATTAGGCCAATGCGTTACAATGCAATAAATATAGGGGGTAACTGATATAAGAAACAATGCCCAGCAGGCACACGTGGCTTGGGCAACGTCAAGTCAACGTCGGTGCAACGTCATGACGTTGCACCGACGTTGATATGGCGTTGCATAAAGGTCATGACGTTGTACCGACTTTGATGTGACATCACAATTACGTCATATGCCTGCTGGGTGCTTTAAGAACTACAATGACTCGAATACCTTTGGGACGATGAAAATTTTTTCGAGCTAGGGGTAGTTCGAGCTACTGAAGGTTAAGCATAGCACCAGGCCATGAAGTATAATGCGGATGACTTTAGGATATATTTTCGCTCTTCTATAAAATAAGGGACTATTGTTTGTACTCATTAGAATCGCCTCATCGAGGCGATTCTAATGAGTAGACACAACTTACCTTTTCAAGATAAAATCAACATCACGATAACAAGATTGTGAAAAGACCTCCTCCATGACGTCAGAGCACTGTTTGTTTGTTTGTTTGATTTGAAGTTTAACGTCCCCGTCAACACGGTAAAGGTCATTTTGGAGACTTTTCTTCCAGTTTTGTGGGACTTTTACCCGACATTGAGATGAAATGACATCTCAAGCCCTGCCACCCAATGAAACCAATAGGGTTTATAAGCATGGACGGGAATACTCTCACCGCATTGCCTGGGCAGGCTTAGATCCTCTTAGCGGATTACCAGTACTCCTGTGTGGGTCGGTTTCAGCTCTACGTGGAAGCATCGTGCAGCCTATCTATTTCTTCAAGCCCCGATGGGCGGGGGCTATTCAGAGCACTGTGTAAAAATAAAATCTGGGCTGGGCTTTTGTACTGGGAAAGTGGATAAACTGTGTAGATCCAGATCAAATGGCACAGAACGGGGTGTCTGATCAGAGTCTACACCATTTGCTTACAGTACAGGAATTTAAGGTTTAAACGAAACAGTCTATGGCCCCGTTCTGAACCATTTTTCCATCCTAAACTAGACCCACCAGTGCTGTCAGTGCTTTGGTTTATGTGTTTAAATGTAAGGCTGCCACGATTAATCGTATAATCGATTAATCGATCGATAAATTCCACAAAAATGATTATCATTTCTGATTTGCTTTTAATCGATTACTTGATAGGTACAATTTACTACCCAGAGTTATGCCTAAAATAGCTGGATGAGTGGCAAACAGTGTAGACCCTGATGAGACGCCGCATTATGCGGCGTCTCATCTGGGTCTACACTGTTTGCTCAGGCCTGTCTGTTCAAATATACATATGGTAAAGTGCAACATATGGTAAGAGTCATGCTCAGACAGAAATCCAGACGGGTAAATTAATGAAAAAAATCTTAGCGATTACTAATCGATTATCGATCGCAATGACATGACTGATAATCGATTATCTTTTCAGCTCCGATTAGCCAGCCCTATTTAAATATCACTACCAATGTACACTTTAATTTTAGGCTTGCCTGGTGTGTTTTATTGGTTGTAAGTTTTACAAAATCTCTGTTTTTATATTATTTTTCATTACGTAAACACGCCTATACATATAAATAGTAAATGTTTTTGCCGAAAAATCATGATATTTTATTTCTGCTCAAAATATAGATTGTGGGTACTTGTAAGAATCGCCTCGATGAGACGGTTCTAACGAGTACCCACATTCTATATTTAGCAGAAATAAGAAAAATAATGTTTACCCCTGTAAAACCCAGTTTTACTATATAAAAGTGGGGTTCAATGGGGTCAAAATTATATGCGTGTTTTCGTGATGTTTATTTATTTTTTTTCCAACAGTGCATCCCCTGATCCGAGACGCCGCAACGCGGCGTCTAATCTTGAGCTACATTGTTTGCGCAAATATCTATTTCATGGGACCTTAGATGTATACATGTGCGGTGAATGGGCTCAAACATTTGTGAACACTTACCATTTGGCTTCAGAAAGTACAAGATTACAAGGAACAACAATACCCTTTTTGAAAGCATGCTTTTCACATATGTCCAAGTTTTCACATCTCTATCTCTATAATGTTCGACCAAATTGAAGATATATATTTATTGTTGTTGTGGTTGCATTACTCAAACACGCCTATCTAAATATATTGAAAATTTTACCTCCAAAAAATGAAAATTTTCTGATGAAAAATTGCGATATTTTTCTTATTTATGCTCGAAACATAGGTTGTGGGTACTCGTTAGAACCGCCTCAGCGAGGCGGTTCTAACGAGTAGCCACAACCTATGTCTCAGAGCAGGAATAAGGAAAATAATGTACACCCCTGCAAACCCCAGTTTTACTATATAAATGTGGGGTTATAGGGGTCAAAATCATATAGGCGTGTTTTCGTGATGTTTTCTACAATCTCTCAATTTGTCACTTTTGATCTCTGATTATACAGTCACCTTGCCAAGGTCTGACGCTACTAACTGTGTTTATATATTATGCTTTAAAAACCACCCTTCATATAAAATTAACCCTAAATTTTTGGCAAAAATTATTATTATTATTTATTTATTTATCTATTTTTTGATAATGTCAGATAACAGGAACACAGCCCGTGTCCCGCACAGTACTTAAAATACAATCCAAACTGGCAATGGAAGTTTCTTTTTAAGTTTTTTTTTTCCATTTCCACAACGTCATAAACTGATAAAATAATAAAAATAACAATTTTAATAACGTGGTAGACGTTTTAAAAGAAAGTCAAATTGCAAACTTTGACATTGGTGGCGTGGTAACATAATTTTTATTTTTATCACACACCTGTCGGTCCAATATTTTTATCGCATATTATTGAACCGGAGTACACAACAAAAGATAGGAATTGCGAAGAATCATGTTTGTCTGCAAACCTCGTCTAGTTTGACATGTGTCTTCAATATTATCTCTGTAGTTGCAAGAAAGATCAGGAACATAGATAACACATGAAACTTGCGATGACTCGGATCAGACTGCGCATGCGCAGTCTGATCAGAGTTTACGCATTTTTTGCAAATGTGTTTGTTTCTTTTGTTGTGTCCCGGGTTCATTAGATATTCCTGTCTCGTGTGATAGTTTTTGACATGTTGAAGTCCGCCTTTTTCAACTTTCACCTGCTTATGAATCGATCTTTGTTTCAACTGTCGTCAACGACATCATCATCATCAGCAGCAGCAGCATAATCATCATCATCATTATCATCACCATCGTCATTATCATCATCATAAATAGAATCTTGCATTCGTGCTCATGTATTATTGAATTTATTAACCTCGTTGAAGAAAATAGACAAAAAGCTCGGCAAAGCCTCGCATTTTATCCCTTTTCCTTAACTCGTTTAATAAATTTAATAAGAACACTCATGAAAGATCCTCTATATTATCGTCGTCATAACCAATCGTCATCATCTTTATCGCCATCATCAGCATAAAATGCGCACGGGTTGTATTCTCCTTTAATGTAAAATTGAACAAAAATAAAAAATAAAAAAAGTGACAGGAAAAGTTATTGTCTATGCCAGTGGGTGTAGACTATCTATGATGGATTTTGCTCCGGAAGCATTTAAGAAAGGGTCATGACTGGTTGAATGCTATTTTCTATTGATTTTTAAGTTTATTACACGTATCTTTGCCTTATGCTTACAAAATAAACATGTATTCTGGGTGTTCTTGGTCTTGACCTTGCTATCAAATCTTTGTTTGGTTTCACTTTTTTGAAAAAGAAGATTGTGCGATTTTCCCCATAACTTTTACCTACAATGGGAAATGGAAGAAAATGTAAATAAAAGAAACCTACTCTATTATGAGGGTGAAATTTTGGTAGTTTTGTTTGTGTAAAATTGGTGTGAACTTTGGAAATTCTTATTTGAAATCCGTGGCTGTCATATTATACTTACATTATTACTGGCATACACAACATACACATGAATAACTTGGTAAATCGATGTGTGTTAAGCGTGTATATGCAAGCTTTTTTGTAAAAGCTAATTCTCGTTTTATTTCAATTAAGTGAGAAGTAGTTCAATCAGGTACCGTGGTTAACCATTTGGTTAACCATAGTGTGATCGAACTCAGTCTGGTAGCATGACGGGAAAGTCGTGACGTCACTCTGGTCGAACCAGACTAAAGCGTGGGTTTCTCTGGAAGATACGTAGTGGTGCTTTATCCCTAATATCTCCACTTCGGGTGGTCAGAAATTAATAAAATTAGTATCAAATAAAATAAATAATAATGTCTATAAAGATGAGTTACAGACTTACTTAAATGATCTGCTGTGATGCGTATTATGGCCAGGTAGTATTTACTAGTAAAATCAATGTTACTTGACAGTGATGCGGCATTTTTTCTTAGAATTTATATGTATTTTTACCATTTAATTTTACTGGGGGTAGGGGAACGGTGTGTTCAATAAAACAGAATTTAGCATGGCAATCCATACTTTTCTTTTAATTTCCTATTCTCTGATAACATCTCCTGGAGAAAACAACTTGTTTTATTAGAAATTCATTGTAGCATTTTTCTGTATGGTCCAAATTATTACAGACAATGAATTATTTTTAAAGATATTTTGGTTGATGACAAAAATTGGTTTTGCATAACTTTTTATGAGCTTGAAAAATAGGCTAAAGAAAAGCAGCAGTTTCTTTTACTATACCATTCTGACTAAAATAAATGCTTAAAAGCTAGGCAAAAGTCATTTTTGACATATAATTTACTAACATGGTTGTTTTCTGATATTTCTTGGAAAACAGCTTGGGGTGACCTCCTTAAAGTTCAGCATACGGGACAATTAGGATCATCATGCCTCATGTCAAATCAAGGGATCTTACCTGTACTGGCAGTTTTTCCAGCTCCGAAAATCCAAAAAAAATTAAAACAACCTAAAAATGACTCAATTTGTTTTTATTTGATTTTCTCATATTTAACATTGGAGGAAAGAAAAATCATTTTCTACTTAAATTTTCAGTCACATTTTTCATTGCACAATGAATGTTTTAAAATCAGATACTGTCGCGTATTTTTGCTAATTTACTATTGAAGTACATTAGACAAAGGGTTCTATTTTTATTCTAAAATTGACCAATCTTAATTTGATGAAATATATATATAATTATATTCAAACGGTAAGTTATTGAATTTTTATAATCTTAAACCACATCTTACAAAAGCCTAATAGGCTCAGTTATGAGAAAATAAAATTATATAAAGGCGTTGTAACGCGAAACAAAAGGCGTAGTAACGCGAAAAAGGCGTAGTAACGCAAAAGAATGGCGTAGGAACGCGAATCAAAAGGCATAGTAACGCAAAAGAAAGGCGTAATAACGCGAAAAAGGCGTAGTAACGCAAAAGAAAGGCAGAGTAACGCACAATAAAGGCGTAATAACGCAAAAGAAAGGCGAATTAACGCGAAAAAAGGCGTAGTAACGCCATAGAAAGGCGTAGTAACATGAATGAAAAGGCGTAGTAACGCAAAAAAATGGCGTAGTAACGCGAATCAAAAGGCGTAGTTACGCCAAAGAAAGGCGTAATAACGCGAAATAAGGCGTAGTCACGCATAAGGAAAGGCGTAGTAACGCGGAAAAAGGCGTAGTAACGCAAATAAAAGCGTACTAACGCGAATCAAAAGGCGTTGTCACGCGAATCAAAAGGCGTAGTAACGCACAATAAAGGCGTAATAACGCGAAAGAAAAGGCGTAGTAACGCGAATCAGAAGACGTTATAATGCTGAAACAAGAGGGCCATGATGGCCCTAGATCGCTCACCTGATCCATAGCGTAACAAGTGGGCCCCGGAGAGAGCCTTTTTTGGCCCCAGGGCTATAATGTGCACAATGTTGAGGGAGGTCTTAAAGGTTGAAGCTTCATACCAAATATCAACAAAGGCTTTAATTTGAACAATCTTGGCAAAGGTCCACAAGATGAAGCTACACACCAAATATCAAAGACCTGGGCCTTGCGGTTTCGGAGAAGAAGATTTTTTAAAGATATTCCCTGCATAAGCCTAGGCAAGACCAAATGGCCCCGGGGCGGGGGCATTTTTGGCCACAGGGCCTTAATTTAAACAATCTTGATAGAGGTCCACTTGATGAAGCTTCACACCAAATATCAAAGACCTGGGCCTTGCTGTTTTAGAGAAGAAGGTTTTCAAAGATTATCTCTATATAAGTCTATGTAAAACCAAAGGGCCCAGGGGCGGGGGCATTTGTGGCCCCAGGACTATAATTTGAACAATCTTGGTAGAGGTCCACTAGATGAAGCTCCATACCAAATATCAACGGGGCCTAGTAGTTTCAGAGAAGAAGATTTTTTAAAGATTTCCCTTTATAAGTCTATGTAAAACCAAAGGGTCTCGGGCGGGGACATTTTTGGCCCCAGGGCAATCATTTGTACAGTCTTGGCAGAGGTCCACTAGATAAAATTTCACACCAAATATCAAAGACCTAGGCCTTGTGGTTTCACAGAAGAAGATTTTTTAAAATTTTCCCTATATAAGTCTTGTATAATGTGTGTGTGTGTGTGTGTGTGTGTGTGTGTGTGTGTGTGTGTGTGTGTGTGTGTGTGTGTGTGTGTGTGTGTGTGTGTGTGTGTGTGTGTGTGTGTGTGTGTGTGTGTGTGTGTGTGAATTCGGGTTTAACGTCGCTTTCAAAAATTTTTCAGTCATATCACGACGGTGTCTGGTTGCGACAGGGAGCTCAATGCTCACGTTTATAGTGCTGCCTCACTGAAGTATCATGTCCCAGACACATTACATGATACCACACCCAGTCACATTATCCTGACACTGGATCGACCAGTCCTAGCTCTACCCCGTAAATCTGAGTGCCAAGTGAGGAGCAGCTAGTACCATTTTTAACGACTTTGGTATGTCGCGGCCCGGGATCGAACCCGAGACCTCCCGTTCCCCGGAGCGGACAATCTACCAACTGAGCTATCGGGGCCGGTAAGTCTTGTATAAGCACTATAATTTGAACAATCGTGGTAGAGGTCCATTAGATGAAGCTTCATACCAAATATCAAAGTCCTTGGCCTTGCGGATTCAGAGAAGAAGATTTTTAAAGATTTTCCCTATATAAGCCAGGGCTATAATTTGAACAATCTTGGTAGAGGTCCACTAGACGAAATTTCACACCAAATATCATAGACCTAGGCCTTTTGGTTTCAGAGAAGAAGATTTTTTAAAGATTTTCCCTATATAAATCTATGTAAAACCATAGGCTCCGGAGCGGGGGCATTTTTGGCCCCAACACTGTAATTTGAACAATCGTGGTAGAGGTCCATTAGATGAAGCTTCATACCAAATATCAAAGTCCTGGGCCTTGCGTATTCAGAGAAGAAGATTTTTAAAGATTTCCCCTATATAAGCCGGGGCTTTAATTTGAACAATCTTGGTAGCGGTCCACTAGATGAAATTTCACACCAAATATCGTAGACCAAGGCCTTTTGGTTTCAGAGAAGAAGATTTTTTAAAGATTTTCCCTATATAAATCTATGTAAACCCAAAGGGCTCCGGAGCGGGGGCATTTTTTGGCCCCAGCACTGTAATTTGAACAATCGTGGTAGGGGTCCACTAGATGCAGCTTCATACCAAATATCAAAGACCTGGGCCTTGTGTTTTCAGAGAAGAAGATTTTTTAAGTTTTCTGTGAAAAAAAAATCCTATTTTTTTTTTTTTTTTTTTTTTTGGCTCATGTGACCTGGATGTCCATCGGACCGGAAGTATTTGATCAACTTTGAAAGGGGACCAATTAAGCATCATTGCTGTGAAGTTTGGTCAAAATCCGATCAGTGAATTAGAAGGTGATGTCGTTTGCAGAAATTGTTTACCGACGGACGGACGCACGAACGAACGCACGCACGACGGAGGAAAAGTGATCCCAAAAGCTCACCTCGTCATTACATGACAGGTGAGCTAAATATAGCCGCCAGAAAATGTGGCAAATCGTTCGATCAAAAGCCAATATGGCATTAAGAAGATTCTAGGTATTACTGCGAGGTTGGACAACTAAAATACCATGTCATAGTTGTGGTTCTTTCTCATGATGTCTTCTTAACCTCATATACAAGAAGAAACTGTCTGATTGACAGCCAAGTCACCCGCCGCACTTTATATCAAGACTCAACCTTGTGACCTTCGCCTGTGACCTTGACCTTGAGTTTGCCCATGGTTTATTTATGGGTTCTGCACATCAGCTTACTGAGGGTGATATTTCACAAAAGTTTAATGAAAATCCTTCGAGGGGTAAAGGAGATATGGAACGGACACATATTTCCAAGTTTCAAATTCGTGACCTTGACCTTGAGTTTGCATGTTTTATTTATGGGTTCTGCACATCAGCTCACCGAGGGGGTATATTTCACCAAACTTTAGTAAAAATCCTTCGAGGGGTACATGTAAAGGAGATATGAAACGGATACAAAATTCGAAGTTCCAAACTCGTGACCTTGAGTAATTTATGGGTTCTGCACATCAGCTCACTGAGGGGTGTTTTGACGAAAGTTTAATGAAAATCCTTCCAGGGGTAAAGGGGATATGAAACGGACACAAAATATGAAGTTTCTAACTCGAGACCTTCAACTGTGACCTTGACTCGGCATAGTGCATTTATGGGTTATGCACATCAGCTCAATGAGGGGGTATTTGACCAAAGTTTAATGAAAATCCTTTGAAGGGTAAAGGAGATATGGAAGGGACACAAAATTCAAAGTTTCAAACTCGTGACCTTTAAATGTGACCTTGACCTGGTGTCGGTATGATTCATCTATGGGTTCTGCACATCAGCTCACTGAAAATCATATGTGGCCAAAGGTTTATGAAAATCCATCCTAGGCTAAAAGAAAAATATGGAACAGACACAAAATTCAAAGTTTCAAACTCGTGACCTTGACCTTGAGTCTGCATGGTTCGTTTATGGGTCCTGCACATCAGCTCACTAAGACGAATACTTTACAAACGATTTACGAAAATCTATCAAGCGATATGGAGCGGACAAGAAAGTGTTACGAACAGACATACGGACGGACGATCGGGCGAACGGACGGACAGATGGACAGACGGACAGACGAAGTTCATTCTTATAATTCCCGCTCCGCTTCGCGGCGTTGAATTAACTATTCCATGTACCAGCAACATATCTTATGGTCTGGGGGATGACTAGAATACCATGGCAAATGGAATTGTGGTTCTTGCTCATGAATCACATACCATTGTATCAAGTCCCATCAAAAACATGTATATCTCAAAGGGTATTGATGTTATTGCGATTACAAAGTTATATTGTCAGGGGTGTTAACTAAAACCATGTCATCCAGAGTTGTTGCTTTTTCTCATGCCACGACCTTTAACCTCACAAGTGCCATCAACATATCTGAAAGGGTATTTTAGTTATGGAGATCAAACACTTACAGGGGATAACTATAATATCAGTGCACCCAGAGTTGTGGTTCTTGCTCATGACATGTCTTCTGTACTTCATATACAACTAAACCAACTACCATAAATATATCTAAAATTGGGTGGAGTTAATGCGATGAGTGTACACTTTTTTATCAAGTCCCATCGATATATCTCAAAGGTTATTGGAGTCATTGTGATCACAGGGGAGAAAACTAAAATACCAAGGCATCTAGAGTTGTGATTCTTTCTTACGACAGGCCTTCTTGACCTCATGTTCAGCTATACTTAATACCATCAATAAATGGGCCAGAGCATGACAAAACCTACAATAAGGCATGTGCGCACAACGAAGACTCAGATCAGCCCGCGCATCCGCGCAGTCTGACCAGAGTCTTCGTTGTGCGCTCTAAGGATAGCTAAGGGTCCAATGCTCCTTCATGCAGCATGAGAAGTCTCTGTTTAGACTATATGGATGCGCAGGCTGATCTGAGTTTTCGATGGGCGTACATGTCTTATTGTAGGTTTTGTCGTGCGCTGGTTCAAATGTCAGAGGATATTAGTTTTTGTTTATTTGATTTGAGGTTTAACGTCCCCGTCAACGCAGAACAGGTCATTTTGGAGACGCTGCTTCCAATTTTGTGGGACTTTTACCCGACATTGAGATGAAATGACATCCCAAACCCTGTCGCCCAATGAAACCAATAGGGTTTATAAGCATGGACGGACCGACTCGCACCGCTTTGCTTGGGCAGACTTAGATCCTCTAAGCCGTATACCAGTATTCGTGTGCGGTCGGTTTCAGCTCTGCGTGGAAGTACCATGCAGCCCGGGGCCCCAACGGATAGTGGAATGATGGCGATCACAAGGTTGTGTCTATTGAAGGACGGACGGACGGACGGCAGGCTGATCGCTATATCCCTGAACCTATTCTTTCGGGGGATAAAAAGGCGTTGTAAAGCACAAGAAATGCGTAGTAACGCACAAGAAAGGCATAGAAACGCGAATAAAAATGCGTAGTAACGCTAAAAAGGCGTAGTAACGCGAACCAAAAGGCGTATTAACGCCTTTCTTTCGCGTCATTACGCCTTTCTTTGGCGTTAGTACGCCTTTTGATTAGCGTTATTACGCCTTTCTTTTGCGTTACTACGCCTTTAACGCAAACCAAAAGGCGTAGTAACGCGAATCAAAAGGCGTAATAACGCCTTTCTTTCGCGTTACTACGCCTTTCTTTTGCGTCACTACGCCTTTTGATTAGCGTTACTACGCCTTTCTTTTGCGTAACTGCGCCTTTTTTCGCGTTACTACGCCTTTTTAGCTCGCCTTACGATATAGGAAGTGGGGTGGGTGGGTGGGGGAGGGGCTATTGCAATAACCCCGGCGTCCGGTGTCAGCGTTGGCGTCGGCATTTGGTTAATGTTTACCTGTAAGCTCTCATTTGTGATGTTTTACAAATTTATTTTCATATAAAATAAACAATGGGTAAAAATCAGCATTTTACATATCCTTTTTTGCTCCATTCCCCAGGTTTTTGGGGCTTAAATTGGACTTTTTTGAGAAGTTAATATTTTCCTCTGTATTATCTCCCTTAGTTCCCTGTGGGATCTGAATCAAGAGGTTGTGAGTTCGAATCCCGGAGGGGAATATTTTTTTTCTAACACAGCGAGTTCGACTTTAAGGGTCCGCGGGTCAAGGTCACTATGGCTATTTTTAGAAAAAAAAAACATAGTCATCGCTCTTGCACATTCATATATTGATGGATCTGCTGATATCTCGATGGACTTGCCCAAGTCTGTTAATTAGGTGTCCATTGTAAAAATAATTGTTTACAAAAATAAAAAATAAATACATTGTAAATGAAATAGCAATGCCGTCTTTTATGAAAATTGTGAAATTAACAGACTTGTAAATATTGAAAGAACTTATTCACCTTTCCTGTAGATGATTGTCAGATATGGGTGAGAAGTTTATTTAGATAACTTTTCACTGACAGGCTCCAGAGCTTGTTATCATGATTTATTTACATTAGTGGGGAAAACCGCATGAAGGCAAAGGTTGTTTTTAAAAAAAAAAAAAAAAAAAAGAAGTTTCAATTTTAATCTTTTATTCTTAAACCATTACGATAACATGCCTATGCTATATTAGAAGGCTCCAACAATGACGTTAATCAGAATTTTTCTTATTTCTGCTCAAAACATAGATTGTGGGAACTCGTTACAACCGATTCAATGAGGCAGTTCTAATGAGTACCCACAATCTATGTGTAACCGCCTCAATGAGGCGATTCTAATGGACATACGACACTAGTATTCACAATTACCATGATCATCCCCTAAACATGTCCATACAATGAAAACCCTTGTTAACCCCACTTTATATAGAGTAAAGCAGGGTTTACCAAATTACCAGGTTAGTCATTTTGTAATTTCTGCTCTGAAACATAGATTTTGGGTAGCCCTCGTATAGTTTTTCTTTATTTCTGCTTCAAACATAGATTGTGGTTGCTTGTTAGAGGCGGGTCTAAAGAGTACCCACAATCTATACTACTGAGCAGAAATAAGAACATTATGTAACTCCTTGCAAACGCCACTTTTCTCAATGGTTTCTCCTGTTAAGATAATGTTGAAAAGATTCTGCAATTACACATCTTATTAACTAAGTAATTATGCCAGGATAATGATATTATGCTGCCTGCTTGCCTTTTTTCTATAAAAACAAGTGCAAAAACAATTACAGTCCACCCTGTGTTAAGCAAGCACCTCAGGAATGATCAAAATGTGCTTGCTTAAGACAGGTGCTTGCTTAATACAGGTGGATATTAATGCATTCGCCTTTTTCGGGATTTGAATGATTGCTTGCTTAAGACAGTTTGCTTGCTTAATAGAGGTGGCCACTATGACCGGTCCAACACCAATAGCTCGTTTTCTATGACTGTTTTCGCACTCGCTCTTGAGTACCTGAGAAATTCTTCACACATACATGTATCCATATGACAAATATTTAGGGATAGTTATGGGTATTTGGCGTATTTTATCTGGAAAAATTATATTGTGTGTACTCACAAGTTGATTCTAATGAGCACACACAAAATATATTAATCAAATAAAGGACTGAAAGTAATGCCGAAATTATCCTCAGTAAATTCAACCCTCGATGGCAGGAACTACCACTGTCTCGAACAAGTTTTAGGTCCCAACACAAAGGAAGCAACATCCCCAAAATGACCTATACAGTGTTGACAGGGGCATTAAACCTCAAATCAAACAAAACAAAACAAAAATCTCCAAAATACTTGAATTTTCCTCCCTTTCACTGACAGACGCAGGTGGGTGTTATTTATTAAGTAAACATTGACTGCAGAGGCTAATGCTCTTATCAACAAGTGGGAGATAGTGTTTCATGCCAGCTTTGTGCTGGTCGGAACTTTTGCAGAGTATACAAGTCCCTACATTCACAGATGAAAGACAAAAGAGACTTTTACATATGTTTTGTTTAAAGGGGCTTTCATTTAAAAATAAAAAATGTAAATGTAGGGACTTGGGCAAGTCTAGATATCTCGAGTGACAATGACTTTCAGGGTCCAGCACTCAAGGTCAAGGTCACTAATTTCATAGTTCGGGGGTCAGGGTCACTATTTTTAAGAAAAACATTGTCATCGATCTTGCCCCTTATTTATTGATGGATTTTATTATAATTTCACACAAATGTTGGGTATGATGATACCTCAAGCGACTTTGACTTTCAGAGCCCAGGGCTGAAGGTCAATGTTACTGTAGCTATTTTGAAAAAAACATGGTCATTGCTCTAGTGTCCACATTTATTGATGGGGTTAATGATAATGTCATACAAATGTTGGGTGTATTGATATCTCGAGTGAGTTAGACTTTCAGGGTCCTCGCATTTGTTTATATATTGTTAAGTCACACAAATTTTGCGTTTGATAATATCTCGAGCAAGTTCAATTTTCAGGGTCCAAGGCTAAGGGTCAGTGTTTTTTTTTTTTTTTAACTTTGTCATCACTCTGGCACCTACATTTATTGATGGCGGCCCCCGCCCATTGGGGTTTTGAAGAAATAGATGGGCTGCATAATGCTTCCACGCAGAGCTGAAAACGACCCGCACACAGAGCTGAAGCCTGCATGCCCAGGCAAAGCGGTTCGAGTCGGCCCGCCCATGCTTATATACCCTATTTGTTTCTTTGGGTGGCAGGGCTTGAGATATCATTTCACCTCAATGTCAGGTAAAAATCCCACAAAATTGGAAGCAACGTCTCCAAAATGAGCTTTACAGTGTTGACGGGGACGTTAAACCTCAAATCAAACAAACAAAAACATTTTTTGAGTGAATCAATGCAACTTATCACAAACGCCAAACTTCTTCTGCGAGAGGATTTGTATCGTCTGTGATGCCTTGTTATTACTTGGAAGTTTGTAATTTTTTTTTCTTTTATCAATAAAGATTTTTTTTTTTTTTTTTTTACAATGGAAAGGTTTGAAAACAGAGGATATCTTGTTCATTTGTTCTTAGGGGTACTTTTTGGTTCCCTTTCATTTGCTGCAGTCTGTTCAGCTCTTTTACAACACAAGAAAGTGGCTTTTTTTCAGGCATAGCCTGCAAAATTGGGATTGTTTTTTTTTTTTCTTTTTTTCTTTTTTAAATAAAAATACTTAAAGCAAGATTTCTTCAGTGGTTCTTAGGGGTACTATCTGGTTCTCTTTTAATTGCTGCAGTCTGTTGGGCTGTTTTACAGAAGAAAAAAAATCATTTTTGATAACTTGCCCTCATCCAACTTAGGCCGCCAAAGGCAAGCAATGTTGTCTTCGGATAACTCTTGTTTCGCGTTACTGCGCCTTTTGATTCGCGTTACTACGCCTTTGATTCGCGTTACTACGCCTTTCTTTTGCGTTACAATGCTTTTTGTTTCGCGTAACTACGCCTTTTGATTCGCATTTTTTTCGCGTTACTACGCCTTTCTTTTGCGTTACTACGCCTTTTTTCGCGTTACTACGCCTTTCTTTGCGTTACTACGCTTTTTTTCGCGTAGCTTCGCCTTTTGATTGGCGTTACTGGGCCTTTTGTTTTGCGTTTCTACGCCATTTTGCGTTATTACGCCTTTAAATTCGCGTGACTACGCCTTTTTTGCGTTACTACGCCATTCTTTTGCGTTACTACGCCTTTTGATTCGCGTTACTACGCCTTTCTTTTGCGTTACTACGCCTTTTTTCGCGTTACTACGCCTTTTTTCGCATAACTTCGCCTTTTGATTCGCGTTACTGCGCCTTTTGTTTTGCGATTCTACGCCTTTTTTGCGTTATTACGCCTTTTGTTTCGCGTTACTACGCCTTTAATTCGCGTTACTACGCAATTCTTTTGCGTTACTACGCCTTTTGATTTGGGTTACCACGCCTTTCTTTTGCGTTACCACGCCTTTTTTCGCGTTACTACGCCTTTCTTTGCGTTACTACGCCTTATTTCGCGCAGCTTCGTTTTGATTGGCGTTACTTCGCCTTTTGTTTCGCTTTTCTACGCCTTTTTTGCGTTATTACGCCTTTGATTCGCGTTACTACGCTATTCTTTTGCGTTACTACGCCATTCTTTTGCGTTACTACGCCTTTTGATTCGCGTTACTACGCCTTTCTTTTGCGTTACTACGCCTTTTTTTGCGTTACTACGCCTTTTTTCGCGTAGCTTCGCCTTTTGATTCGCGTTGCCGCGCCTTTTGTTATGCGTTTCTACGCCTTTTTTGCGTTATTACGCCTTTTGTTTCGCGTTACTACGCCTTTGATTCGCGTTACTACGCCATTCTTTTGCGTAACTACGCCTTTTGATTTGGGTTACTACGCCTTTCTTTTGCGTTACTACGCCTTTTTTCGCGTTACTACGCCTTTCTTTAGGTTACTACGCCTTATTTCGCGTAGCTTCGCCTTTTAATTGGCGTTACTTCGCCTTTTGTTTTGCGTTTCTACGCCTTTTTTGCGTTATTACGCCTTTTAATTCGCGTTACTACGCCTTTGAATCGCGTTACCACGCCATTCTTTTGCGTTACTACGCCTTTTGATTCGCGTAACTACGCCTTTCTTTTGCGTTACTACGCCTTTTTTTGCGTTACTACGCCTTTTTTCGCGTAGCTTCGCCTTTTAATTCGCGTTGCTGCGCCATTTGTTTTGCGTTTCTACGCCTTTTTACGTTATTACGCCTTTTTTTGCGTTATTACGCCTTTTGTTTCGCGTTACTACGCCTTTGATTCGCGTTACTACGCCATTCTTTTGCGTAACTACGCCTTTCTTTTGCGTTACTACGCCTTTCTTTTGCGTTACTACGCCTTTTTTCACGTTACTACGCCTTTCTTTGCGTTACTACGCCTATTTTCGCGTAGCTTCGCCTTTTTAATTGGCGTTACTGCGCCTTTTGTTTTGCGTTTCTACGCCTTTTTTGCGTTATTACGCCTTTTGTTTCGCGTTACTACGCCTTCACAGAATTTTATTTTCTCTTACTTGAGCCTATTAGGCTTTCGTATTCGCTATTAAGTGTAGTAATGCTAAAATTTATCTCAGAGAAAAATGTTCCCTATAACTTCTATATATTTTTGTCGCGTAACATTAATAGGACACGGGTAGTTTAGTGGATAACAATTGTCCCACAGGATTACTTAAGATTCAGCACAGTGACATATGTTTTTTACTTCAAATGTGGTAAGCCCGTATATGAAACTGAACATATACAGATTCTGAAACAGCAGTGTGGGAAGTATTTACCCGCATATGCCCTTTTATCATATGGCGTCGCGTCTGAGAGTGTAATAACGCCATGTAATATTTTCGATAATCCACTAGTGGATTAAATATGCAAATTAGATAGATACGTCCCGTAACGTTACATGTACGACGTCCTTAACGACGTCGCGTTTACTAACGGCGGAATATTGATATTTTTGTAAAGAATCGAGAATAAAATGCGTTTTAAATGTCATATGATAAATAGAATCTTGCATTCGTGCTCATGTATTATTGAATTTATTAAACTCGTTGAGGAAAAGGGATAAAATGCTCGGAAAAGCCTCGCATTTTATCCTTTTTTCTCAACTCTGTTAATAAATTCAATAATACATGTGCTCATGTATTATTTGATTTATTAAACTCGTTGAGGAAAAGGGAAAAAATGCTCGGCAAAGCCTCGCATTTTATCCTTTTTCCTCAACTCGTTTAATAAATTCAATAATACATGAACACTCATGTAAGATCCTCTATAAACACATTCCGCTCTTTGTTCCAAAACCACTTCCTGTCATAGAACCCTTTGGGGGAAGAGTTTCATCCTTAGAAGCAAATTTCTTCCTCTAAAAGTTGATCCCTTCCAGACAGCATGACATGAAAAAATATTTTTAATCGAGTCCCGATTATGGGCATGCATCATTGGGGGCATAGTGTTTTCTTTTCACAATGTCTTAAGTAAACGGAACATGTATACGTACGTTTTTATCAATAGCATTAATAGGAAGTAGAAATTTCCTGAATTTCTTTAACGACATCGTCACTTTTTCAAGTAACTTCCTTGCTTTGTATAACATTATCGATCAGATGGTAAAATTTATTTGCTATTATGTTTTGTGAAAAGAATTCTTAAGTTAATAGGGTCTAGAGACAGCAAAAACAGTCTTTTCATAAGGATTCACTTATCATATTTAGCTTCGACGCCCCCGCCCATCGGGGCTTGAAGAAATAGTTGGGCTGCGTGATGCTTCCGTGTAGAGCTGAAACGAACCGCACACGAGTACTGGTAAACCGCTCAGAGGATCTAAGTCTGCCCAGGCAAAGCGGTGTGAGTCGGCCCGTCCATGTTTATTAACCCTATTGGTTTCATTGGGCGACAGGGCTTGAAATGTCATTTCATCTCAATGTCGGGTAAAGGTCCCACAAAATTGGAAGCAACGCCGCCAGCATACAATAACATATTTAGCTTTCATCCCAGCTGGTTGGTTGGTTGATTTAAGATTTAACGTCCCCGCCAACACTGTATAGGTCATTTTGGAGACGTTGCTTCCAATTTTGCCTTTAAAGGCATTTATTCTTGATTATTTAGGACTATCATTTCATTACATAATATTATGTAGCCCTCAGTGCTGACTGAAGAGAAGTCCTCTGGCTGCAACAGGTAAGGGGCCTCCTTGGGGAAAATCAATAATTGACTTACTGTTAACTTGAGTGTACCTTATTGATTTCCCCCTTAGTGCCTCAGTCAGGCGATTCGACAGGAGCTACTAATCTCCCTATTAAAGCTGCCTATGATCTGCTATAGACAGTATATCACAGGGGGCAATAAAACAATTATGAACACAGGGTGTGTCCTACTGTCTAAGAATAAACGCCTTTAAGAATCTCACTCATCACAATGGCAAATCTCCCTCAAACAGTTAAAAAAATAATCACATGTATGCTATTATTTATATCAGCGTTTTTCTTGGCCCTGTCGGGTCGGCGACATTCTTTGGGATATATTGATCATAAATCTTTTCTACGGTCATTTACTCCTTTCCCTAGATTCAAGATGGGCAGTTTCTCAGTTTCTGGCGAAGAAGTGTACAGTATTTGGTTAACCGCTTCGTCTAAACCTGCTAAGGAAAAATGTGGTTTGGTTAACTGACTGGCTCAGTGTGTCCTAAATACTGTTGACTTTGCACTGTAAACTCCATAAAAACAAACATTCAGCTTCTAATACTTTTGCATAAGATGTCTAGAAAACATTGAATCTGAAAATGTCGTTTGCGTATGTCGTCTGCTGAATCTTGAAAACTTTTTTTATTTTTTTTTTTTTTTTTTTTTGCCTACTGGCAAACAGTGTGGATCCAGATCAGACTGATACGGATCCACACTGATTCCAAAAATTACTTTAAAAGTAACCTGCAGACGACAACGCAGACGACAATTGTCGTGACTGGCGTTCTATAGATTACTATGAAGAATATTGTACTTGTTCTCGTAAGAACCGCTCTATAGGAGAGCATACAGTTGAGATTGGACATTGAGCCTCCACTTGTTGTTAAGGCCGTAACATCCTCCGATTAATGTTCTACAAATGCGCGTTTAAAGCCAACGACTCCTTTCTCAAGGTCGCCTTTACATCTCTGCGAGCAGCAAAGGCTCCGCCGAGACTGCGCGCATGCGCAGGCTCGCCGGAGCCTTTACATACATTCTTTCTTCCGTGAGCTGGCTTATACAGTCTGAGATCGCAAACAAGGAAAGAGAAGAAAAAAAAAACAAAAAAAAAAAAAACGTTTGTTTGCTCAATGAGTCGCGTCGAATTAAGGCGCCATCGGATATATGTGCTAAGCAAATCTCTTCGGATCAGCCTGCGCATCGGCACTTTCTAATCACATATTTAGCTGTGTTCGATATGGATGTCTGGAGGCACACAACTTTGAATCAACGTTAAATCAACGTTGTAACAACGTTTTTAACACGTTGTTTCAATGTGATTCAACGTTAAGTGCCTGCTGGGAAAGCTTCTTTATGCCAAACACACTAGGCTGTGCTCTTGACTACGTGGTGACGCAGATTTCGCTGGGCGCGCACAGACAGACCACGCCCAGCGCGAGCTCATGTAAACGCGCACACACAAACAGTTCACACGTGTACGCATGTAAACACACGCTCGCACACACGAATACACACTTAGGTGAGCTTATTCATCTTAAAATATCTGTTAGTTGGAATTGTCACGCAAAGACAATAAAATAACAATTCTAAAATCTTGTCATAATTGTACTTATCTTGGAATCAGGGTTTATTTGACTTTAACCCATTTTGTACCAGAAACCCCAAAACGGGCAATTGGCAAACAGTGCAGGCCCAGATCAGACGCCGCAGAACGCGGCGTCTGATCAGGGTCTACACTGTTTGCATAAAGTACAACCATTTTCATTTTGAATAAAATACAACCTGACAACCCTAAATTTTGAAATGGACTCTTGCTATATGTAAGGTGGAAGATTCCAATTGGTACAAACGAGTAAAGGGGTAACAGCTTGTATTTTGTAAAAGCTACAACTGTTATTGAATTTTATCAGAAATCTCGTTATGACAGGCGATTTACCTGAATAAAGTCAACTTATTTCTCTGCGATAAACACAGACCGTTTCCATAGAAACCTTAAGCATACAAAGACAAGTGCTGAGCAGATATAGGTGAAAAATCTGAAAATCCATTCCAGGAATTTAAACCGGTGTAATACTTTAATGTCGTCGTTTCAAGGGATATGATGTCACTGGTGAGTCTAAATTTATTGAATACTGTCCGTTCATGGGTCTGTTTGTTTGTCTCTGAAAATAATGAATCGTCACTTGTTTATTTCCACTGTTAAGAACGCCCTTTATAATCATAAGGGCTTCTTTTAGTATAGATAAACGTTTTGAAGCGAAACTTTATAAAGCGGAACCTGGGTACGCACCATTTCTTTATTTTTGCTCAAGAGCATAGATTGTGGTGTTCGTTAGAACCGCCTAATGGTGGCGGTTCTAACGAGCACCCACGATCTAGGCGTGTAAAATGATAAGTTTCAGAAAAGGTGGTCAGAAAGCGGACATTGGAACTACAATGGCTCGTACATATTTGGGGGTATGATTAGATTTCGAGATAGAGGTATTTTGAGCCACTGAGGATTAATGACGTTAATCGTAGAGCCAGTTCAGGAGACAAGGAGGGTGGGGGTAATTTAGGGGATCTCGATTCTTATGAGTACACCATTACGTCACACGCCTATACAAATACATTGAAAATTTTAAGGCCGAAAAAAATACCACATTTCAGATGAAAATTTAGGATATTTTTCTTATTTCTGCTCAAAACATAGATTATGGGCACTCACCGAGGCGGTTCTAACGGCTACCCACCTCACCGAGGCGGTTCTAACGACTTCCCACAATCTATGTTTTAGAGCAGAAATAAGAAAAATAAAGTTTACCTTTTACTACATAAAGTGGGGTTCAAGGTAGTCAAAATGATAGAGGCATTTTTTGTGATGCACAAGAATACATTCTCCTGATAAAATAAACATGCATTGTCCTGATAAAATAAATGTAAATGTACATGTTCATGATGAAACAAACATGTTTGTTTGTTTGATTTGAGGTTTAACGTCCCGGTCAACACTGTAAAGGTCATTTTGGAGACGCTGCTTCCAATTCTGTGGAACTTTTACCCTACATTGAGATGAAATGACATCTCAAGCCCTGCCGTCCAATGAAACCAATAGGGTTTATGGACGGGTCGACTCGCACCGCATTACCTGGGCAGGCTAAGCTCCTCTAAGCGGTTAATCAGTACTCGTGTGCGGGTCGGTTTTAGCTCTGCGTGGAAGCATCATGCAGCCCATCTATTTCTTCAAGCCCCGATGGGCGGGGGCTGCAAATAAACATGAAAAGCCTGAGACACGTCAAACCTTATGGGTCATTTTGTACCGTCTCACAGCGGAAGGGAGAAAAGGGGAAAGAGAGATAGGTTAGAAAGAGCAAAATGAAAGAAAATGAAGAAACGAAGGACATTACATTCCCCACCCCTACCCTTACAAGGACATCAGGCCCTGCCGCACGAAACAGCGGACCAATATCAGACCGACAGCGATACGACGTTACCACGTCCCGAAGTTGGCCCGGCAAACATTGCTGGCTGCGCGAAAGCCAATATCAGATGAGCGTCCGGCCCCGGTACGAACAGAGGACACCTTTGTCTCATCCATCTACCCCGAATAGGGACGTATGATTAAGAACGACCGTTCGACTGGGCCATAGTAAATGGGACCTCGGTGTTTGAGCTGTTGAAGTAAATGTATGATATCTGTGTTTTCTTGATGACTTGTGTCTACATAAAGGACGGAGCCGACTAGCTGAGTATTTCATTAGGATCTCATTTTTGGCCCATGTTTTGTCAATCGACCCAAAATAACTAACTACAGACTGTGACCTTCCCGCTTGCTATTGCCCACATGGAGGGTTGTGGTGCAGGGGTAAAGCATCGGATTTGAGATAGAGAGGTAGCCTATTCGATCCCCGCAAGCACCAACTGTTGTATCCTTGGGCAAGAGTTTGTTTGTTTGATTATAGGTTTAACGTCCAAGTCAGCACTGTATAGGTGGAGACGTTGCTTCCAATGTTGTGGGACTTTTACCCGACATTGAGATGAAATGACTTCTTAAGCCCTGTCGCCCAATGAAACCAATAGGGTTTATAAACATGGACGGTCTGACTCGCACCGCTTTGCCTGGGCTGCATAGTCTTAATCGCGACGGAAGAAAGGCGAGGATTGTGGCCATGTAAAATCCATTTAAGCCGCCCCCCCCCCCCCCCCCCCCGCCAGTTTGGATAGCTTATTGGCAATTTTGTGGGAAATAACTGTCCTTTTAGCTTTCTGCTATTGATATTTACATTAGGGTCTGTTGTTTCATGTTTGTGTTTCTTTCCCTTTGGTGTCTCTGATGGGAGCTGTGGGTTAATTGTATGGATTCCTGATCAATACCCCCACTTCTACTTAGATACCAGTACTCGTGTGCGGTCGGTTTCAGCTCTGCGTGGAAGCATCGTGCATTCGAAACATTTGTCTGTTTCTTCAATCCCCGATAGGCGGGGGCGGGACCTTGGGCAAGAGACTTTATCCACATTGCTTAGTCCTGGTTTCTTCTCAGGCGATTAGTAGTAGGTTACAGTAACGTATTATTATTATTATTATTATTTTATTAGTATTACTCGCCCCTGCCCATCGGGGCTTGGTGAAATAGATTGGGCTGCATGGTGCTTCCACGCAGAGCTGAAACTGACCACACACGAGTACTGGTAGTACTGGTAAATTACTTAGCAGGACTAAGCCTGTCCAGGCAAAATGGAGCGAGTCAGACTGACCAATACATATATACCTTTTGGTTTCATTGGGCGGCAGGGCCTGAGATGTCATTTCACCTCACTGTGGGGTAAAAGTCCCACAAAATTGGACGCAACGTCTCAAAAATCACATAAATAATGCTGACGGGGACGTTAAATCTCAATTCAAACAAACAAACGACACATAGAGGATCTTACATGAGTGCTCATGTATTATTGAATTTATTAAATGAGTTGATGTAAAGGGATAAAATGCAAGGCTTTGCCGAGCATTTTATCCCTTCTCATTAACAAGTTACTACATGAGCACGAATGCAAGATTTTATTTATCACATCACATGAACAAAACCGTGAAATGAAGACACCCTATAGCCCACTTTATATAGAGAAAACTGGGGTTTACGGGGTATACATTATTTTTCTTGTTTTTGCTCCAATACATAGGTTGTGGGTAGTCGTAAGAACCGCCTCAATGAGGCGGTTCTAACGAGCACCCACAACCTATGTTTGCATTATTTATTAGAAAAATATCACAGATTTTCATCAGAAAAATGGCCATTTTGGAGGTGTAAAAATTCACTATGTTCCACGTGTGTTTTTTCGTAATGATATGTCACTTAAAACGCTTTTTATTCACGTTTATTTTAGAAAAATGTCAATATTCAGCCATAAGTAAACGCAAGGACGTCGTACGTGTAACGTTACGGGACGTATCTAACTAATTTGCAGATTTAATCCACTAGTGAATTATCGAATTTTTATACCGCAATCAGGCATTCTAGTAACCTAATATAGGGGGTCGAATAACTGCACGCTATAATCGGTAGTGACCTATAATACCTTCTACTGACCTATAATACGTCTAGTGACCGTTAATAGACCGGACCTACTTTTCAGTTCCCTATTTTACAAGTTTAAACAATAACATGCAAACTTTCATACATGGGAAAATAACGAAACTGCCAGTTAAAATCCTTGCAATATTTATCTAAACAGAATTTCAGAAATTTCAGCTAAATTCTTACCTCCTCGGCTTTTCCTGGTTTGAATAGCCCGTTGGAATTACTGCGCACTGCTACTGCAGTTGCGTCTCAACCTCGAGAATAATTTTTAAAGCTAAATTAAACTATTTATTTGCAGATTTTCATACAGAAAGTAAAGCGCTGAGAAACTTTTATTCGAGCGTCCATGTTGTTTCCTGCGTCTTTGGGGCGCGGTGACGTCAGAAACTTTGCACTAGTTGACGTCACGTTATACTACGTGTGCGCGTCATGGCACTGAATGTCGTTTAACATGCCACACTGTCTGCTGTCTTTTTGCTTAAATTTGCTAAATTATTGCAAAACCCATTGATTGTTTTGGATTGCGGTATAAACTAAATACATGGATAGTGTCTTTAATAATTTTATAGGGGCTCGCTAAAGCGAGGCGGTTCTATCGAGTACCCACAATCTACGTTTTTGAGCAGAAATAAGAAGAATAATGTATACCCCCTTAAACCCCAGTTTTACTATATAAGAGTGGGGT
Source organism: Lucinisca nassula (assembly GCA_963580285.1). Classification (NCBI taxonomy): domain Eukaryota; kingdom Metazoa; phylum Mollusca; class Bivalvia; order Lucinida; family Lucinidae; genus Lucinisca; species Lucinisca nassula. Next base: position 87,199,882 of record OY757020.1, on the reverse strand, counting down.
ATGAGGGGGTCAAAATTATATATAGGCTTCTTCTCGTAATGCCTATATGCAAACATTGTAGGCCCAGATCAGATGGCGGTTTTTGCGAATTTGAATGAATAAATCAAATCAAGTAATTTGATTGGCTGAACTGTAAATGGGTGTGGCTAAATTAATTTATGCAGCTGGATACAGGTTAATACCATTTAACAGATGTCTGCATCTAGGCATTTTTAAAGTATTTTTGGCTATCTATACAGTAAATTGCAATTTTTGGGCTATTTGCAGTTGATGGCAAATGGCCATTTTTGGCATATTAACATTTCTGGGTATTGACTGTTAATAGCCATTTTAACACTTTTTTGCTATTATTTTTGAGTGTTAGCAGCCACTCCTTTGACCTATTTTGGACTGGAAACCCCAAAATAGCATAGTGTCAATAGTACGGACCCAGATCAGATGCGGCAGAACGCTGGCCCCCGGCCACCGGGGCTTGAAGAAATGTATGGGCCGCATGATGTTTCTATGTAGAGCTGAAACCGACCCGCACACGACTACTAGAGGATCTATGCTTGCCCAGGCACAGCGGTGCGAGCCGGCCCGTCCATGCTTATAAACCCTATTGGTTTCATTGGGCGACAGAGCTTGAGATGTCATTTCATCTCAATGCCGGGTAAAAGTCCCACAAAATTGGAAGCAACGTCTCCAAAATGACCTTTACAGTGTTGACGGGGACGTTAAATCTCAAATCAAACAAACAAAGCGGCAGAACGTGATGTTGGATCAGGCCTTTTATTTACAATTGGCAAAAGTTAAGCCATTTTTTTCGGCTCCGCCCAAATAGATGGGTTGCATGATGCTTCCACGCAGATCTGAAACCGACCGCACACGAGTATTGGTAAACCGCTTAGAGGATCTAAGCCTGCCCAGGCAAAGCGGTGCAAGTCGGACCATCCATGCTTATAAACCCTATTGGTTTCATTGGGCGACAGGGCTTGAGATGCCATTTCATCTCAATGTCGGGTAAAAGTCCCACAAAATTGGAAGCAAATTATCCAAAATGACCTTTTACAGTGTTGACGGTGACGTTAAACTTCATGGCCCCCGCCCATTGGGGCTTGAAGAAATAAATTGGCTACATGGTGCTTTCACACAGAGCTAAAACCAACCACAAACGAGTACTGGTAAACCACTCAGAGGATCTAAGCCTGCCCAGGTAAAGCGGTGCGAGTTTGACCGTCCGTGCTTACAAAACCCCATTGGTTTCGTTGGTTTCAGTACGGACCCAGATATGAATATTTGATCAGGCCTTTTCCTCTCCATGTCGGATAAAAGTCCTACAAAATTCAACGTCTCCAAAATGACCTATACAGTGTTGACGGGGACGTTAAACCTCAAATCAAATCAAACAGACAAACAAACAAACAAACAAACGTTAACATATCGGCCATGTTAATAACGAACGAAAGAATTTCTAAAAGTAGCTAAACCTAGCTGACACCCCTAATTTTGGAATGGACTCGGGTCTGCTAGATATAGTGTGGAAGATTCAGTTCAGTTGAACACGGATTAATAGAGAGAAGTAGTTAAAACTCATGTGCCGGCCCCCGCCCATCAGGGCTTGAAGAAATAGATAGGCTACATTATGCTTCCACGAAGTGCTGGAACCAACCGCACATCAGTACTGGTAAACTTCTTAGTGCCATGGATCTAAACCTGGCTAGGCAAAGCGGCGCGAGTCGGACCGTCCATGCTTATAAACCCTATTGATTTTATTGGGCGGCAGGGCTTGAGATGTCATTTCATCTCAATGTCGGGTAAACGACCCACAACATTGGAAGCAACGTCTCAAAAATGACCTTTATAGTGTTGATGGAGACTTTAAACATCAAATCAAACAAAAACAAAAACTCTTAACGGAAAGAATTTGCTCTGTAATATGTCTACTCTTAAAGGAAAGAATTTGCTACTCTATAGCAAATTCTTTCCTTTTAGAGTAGACCTGAAAACGGCGGCGCAAATTGTTTCCTTTACTGAAAAGGGAGACAAACTTTTTTGAAAAAATCGTCTCTCTTGAAAGTAGATCTATGATTAAAGTGCAATGTGAGTTAATTATATAAGAGGCTTAAATGCTTATTCAGCTTAGATGTACTAGATGCATGCGATTCATCGATGCTATGAAAGCTTCCTAGTAGCACTTCAGTCGACGAAAACAGAAAACTGGCTCTTCAAACCATTACCGAAAGTTACTACATGTACTAAAGCACTTTGACAGACGACTGGGGGCCCGCCCATCGGGGCCTGAAGAAATAGATGGGCTGCATGATGCTTCCACGCAGAGCTGAAACCAACCGCACGTGAGTACTGGTAAATCGCTTAGAGGTTCTAAGCATGCCCAGGAGTGAGGTGAGAAGAGTGTTTGAGCTTTACGTCCCACCAACAACTAATGTCATACGGAGACGGGACCTCGGTTTAAAGACTCATCCGAAAGTCTGGAGAAGCCCGGGATCGATCCTGCGACCCCTGGTTTACAAGGCGAGTAGCGGAGGCTTCTTATCATGCCCAGGAAAAGTGGTGCAAGTTGGAGCGCCCATTCATATAAACCTAGACTGGAAACAGTCCATTCATTTAATCATTTCACTTATAAGAATATGCTTATCAATTTTAACCCAGCTAAAAAGCAATGACTTCCATCCCAAAGCCCCAAATGAATGGACCCAAAAGTTTTGGCGATCAGAAAGTATTAGAGAGGAGAATAATATAAATTCATTGCTAACACAAATGAGAAGATATTGGTTAAACTTTTGGACTGATTCCAGTCTAATATAAACCCTATTGGTTTCATTGGGCGGCAGGGCTTGAGATGTCATTCCATTTCAATGTCGGGTAAAAGTCCCACAAAATTGGAAGCAGCGTCTCCAAAATGACGTATACAGTGTTGACGGGGGCGTTAAAGCCCAAATCAATCAAACACAAAAAAGACGACTGGGTGGGGGTTAATTGAACCTGCTGACATGAGATTAAATCGCGTGTTGTAAATTACAATTATATGATGTAAGTATATTCGATTATTTCTTTCCTTAAGATTAAACTTAGTGCATGTAAATTCCAAATCCCTAATGAATGAAAATGCATTCCACCAATTATCTGAAAATCGTCACAATATAATTAAAGGATTGTTAACCGTTTTTGTACCAGAAACCCCAAAACGGGTAATTGGCAAACAGTGCAGGCCAAGATCAGACGCCGCAGTTCTGCGGCGTCTGATCAGGGCCTCCACTGTTTGCAAAAAGTACAGCCATTTTCCAAATAAATTTTGGAGAAAATACTGCCTGACAACCCTAAATTTTGAAATGGACTTGTACTATATATAAGATGGAAGATTCCGTTTGGTACAAAAAGGGTTAATACAGCTGAATGACAGCTGTCATTTACGTCCCACCAACACGTGCCTCTAGAGTGTTAACAAGGTTTTTCTATGATTTGCCCTACTGACCTTCTTTTTGACCCGACATGACCCATTCAAACTTGACTGAGATATTGTCAGGATGATCATTCTGAGCAAGTTCGAGGATGATTGGACCAAAACTGTGGCCTCTAGAGTGTTAACAAGGTTTTTCTATGGTTTGACCTAGTGACCTACTTTTTGACCCCACATGACCCATATTCGAACTTGACCGAGATAATGTCAAGATGATCTTTCTGAGCAAGTCTGATGATGATTGGACCAAAGCTGGGGCCTCTAGAGTGTTAACAATGTTTTTCTATGATTTGACCTACTGACCTTTTTATGTGACCCGACATGACCCACATTCGAACTTGACCGAGATATTGTCAGGATGGTCATTCTGAGCACGTTTGAGGATGATTGGACCGAATCTGTGTTTGTACTGTGTTGCAAGCTTCAATGCCCTGTATCAAATAGTGTGGGAGGAGTTGCGGAGACAAGAATATTACCACAAAGTGTGACGTACAGACATACGGACAATGGCAAAACTATCATGTCCTCCAGGGACATATCAGTGCAATATTGAAATAATACTGCGTTCAATGCAGACTGCACGTGTTTTTGTCCTGGAATAGGCTCTAGAAATATAGCCTCCAATACAGTTATTTGTTTGATTTGAGGTTTAACATCCCCGACAACACTGTAAAGGTCATTTTGGAGACGTTGCTTCCAATTTTGTGGGACTTTTACCCGACATTGATATGAAATGACTTCTCAAGCCCTGTCGCCCAATGAAACCAATAGGGTTTATTAGCATTGTCGGTCCAACTTGCACCACTTTTCCTGGGCATGATTAGAAGCCACCGCTACTCGGTTCCTGGACCGGCTTAGATCCCCTCAGCGGTTTACCAGTACTAGTGTGCGGGCCGGATTTAGCTCTGCGTGGAAGCATCATGTGACTGCTGGATAGCTTGTATGCCTCATGAGAACCACCTCATTGAGGCGTTTCAAACGCATTTAAACCATATTGGTTCCATCGGGTGGCACGTCTCCAAAATGACGTATACAGTGTTGACGGGGGTGGGGGGTGGGGGTGGGGGGGGGGGGAGGGGCGTTAAAGTCCAAATCAATCAAACAAAAAGACGCCTGACTGGGTGGAGGGTAATTAAACCTGCTGACATGAGATTAAATCGCGTGTTGTAAATTACAATTATATGATGTAAGTATATTCGATTATTTCTTTCCTTAAGATTAAACTTAGTGCATGTAAATTCCAAATCCCTAATGAATGAAAATAATATCCACCAATTATCTGAAAATCGTCAAAATATAATTAAAGGAGTTAACCCTTTTTGTATAGGGTTATTGGCAAACAGTGCAGGTCCAGATCAGACGCCGCAAAACGCGGCGTCTGTTCAGGGCCTCCACTGTTTGCAAAAAGTACACCCATTTTCCAAATAAAGTTTGAAGAAAATACTGCCCTAAAACCCTAAATTTTGAAATGGACTTGTGCAATATATAAGGTGGAAGATTCCGTTTGGTACAAAAAGGGTTAATACAGCTGAATGACAGCTGTCATTTACGTCCCACCAACACGTGCCTCTAGAGTTTTAACAAGGTTTTTCTATGATTTGCCCTACTGACCTACTTTTTGACCCGACATGACCCATATTCAAACTTGACCAAGATATTGTCAGGATGATCATTCTGAGCAAGTTCGAGGATGATTGGATCAAAACTGTGGCCTCTAGAGTGTTAACCAGTTTTTTCTATGGTTTGACCTAGTGACCTACTTTTTGACCCCAAATGACCCATATTCGACCTTGACCAAGATAATGTCAAGATGATCATTCTGAGCAAGTCTTCTGATGATTGGACCAAACCTTGTGCCTCTAGAGTGTTAACAAGGTTTTTCTATGATTTGACCTTCTGACTTTTTTTTACCCGACATGACCCATATTCGAACTTGACAGAGATATTGTCAGGATGGTCATTCTGAGCAAGTTTGAGGATGATTGGACCGAATCTGTGTTGTACTGTGTTGCAAGTTTCAATGCCCTGTTTCCAATAGTGTGGGAGGAGTTGCGGAGACAAGAATAATACACAGCAATCTCGTTATGACACGGTTCATTATAACACGGTTTTGGATATAACACGGTATCAAGATGGATCCCAAAAATGTGTAGATTATATAGAAAAATGAGCATAAATGGTCATTTTTCTATATAATCTATACATTTTGTTTGGATATAACACGGTTGTTTATCTAACACGATTTCTGCTTTGTACCACATCAGTAGTGTTATAAAGAGGTTGAAGTGTACCACAAAGTGTGACGTACAGACATACGGACAATGACAAAACTATCATGTCCTCCAGGGACATATCAGTGCAATATTGAAATAATGTTGCGTTCAATGCCGACTGCACATGTATTTTTGTCCTGGAATACGCTCTAAAATATACTCTCCAATACAGTTGTTTGATTTGAGGTTTAACGTCCCCGTCAACATTGTAAAGGTCATTTTGGAGACGTTGCTTCCAATTTTGTGGGACTTTTACCCGACATTGAGATGTAATGACGTCTCAAGCCCTGTCGCCCAATGAAACCAATAGGGTTTATTAGCATGGACGGTCCGCCTCGCACCGCGGTTCCAGGACAGGCTTAGATCCCCTAAGCGGTTTACCAGTACTAGTGTGCGGGCCGGATTCAGCTCTGCGTGGAAGCATCATGTAGCCCATATATTTCTTCAAGCCCCTATGGTTCAATACAGTTAAATTTCGCTGTTAAGACTACCTAAAATTAAGACTAAATCTTCTTTCATAGTCTTATTAAGATGGTTTCATTTAGTTTTTCTTTGTGTTTGCCACACCTTGTGTCTCCTATTTAGAGACCACCCTTGGGACTGTTCAAAAGTGGTCTTAAAGACCACTTTCGAACAGTCCCAAAGGTTGTCCTAATATTGGAAGTTTACTGTATATACTACATACAAGTTCTAGCGAGTCTCTATCGCCCCCGCCCATCGGGGCTTGGAGAAATAGATTGGGCTGCATGGTGCTTCCATGTAGAGCTGAATCTGACCGCACACGAGTACTGGTAAACCACTTAGAGGATCTAAGCCTGTCCAGGCAAAGCGGTGCGATTCGGACCGCCCATGCTTATAAGCCCTATTGGTTTCATTGGGCGGCTGGGCTTGAGAAGTCATTTCATCTCAATGTCGGGTAAAAGTCCCACAAAATTGGAAGCAACGTCTCCAAAATGACCTTTACAGTGTTGACGGGGACGTTGAACCTTAAAAACAAAAAACAAAACTGCATACAGGTTTCTAGCGAGTCTCAGTTATCTTAAAGAATGTTATGTTTTTCAGCTAGGGGCGGTATGGGCACCCGGAAAAAGACCAAAGAAGTGCCCGTACAGAACTTTTCCAAGATCAAGCTGTTGTTTTTACCCAGTGTTCTTTCCGGTGGTCCCTTGTTCACTGATTTGTCCTTCCCGCCGGATCAGTCGTCCTTGACCTACGTCTACAGTGGCGATGATAAATACGAGAAAATGGTCTTCAAAAGACCACTGGTAAGCTTTTGTTTTGAATATGAGCCGGCACATGGCAAAACCTACAATAAGACTCGTGCTATGGTCGAAGACTCGGTGCAGTTTGCCTGTCAGGCCAGCCTGGTCGGAGCATTCTCTTGTTGTCCTATGGACAGTCCAGACTCCAGCTGCTATAGAAGGCTCATGCGAACAGCGAAGACTCTGATCAGACTGCGCGGATGCGCAGGCTGATCTGAGTCTTCGCTGGCCGCACAGGTCTTATTAAAGATTTTGTCATGCGCCGGCTCATTTGTATGCAGTTTTTCCGTCACATCACAGAATCACCCGGGTTCCGCCTATCAGGGCTCAAAAGATTCGGCTGCATGGTGCTTCCACACATGCTGAAACCGACCGCAGCATCAGTACTGGTAAACAGCTTAGAAGGTCTTAGCCTGCCGGGGTAAAGTGTTGCGAGCTCGAGTCGGACCGTCCCTTCATAAAAACGGTTTTGCCTTGTTTGGGTGGTAGGGCATGAGAAGTCATTTCATCTCAGTGTCCGGCAAAGTGCCACAAACTTGGAAGCAACGTCTCCAAAATGACCTACATGGTGTGGATGGGGACGTAAAACCTCATATCGAACTAACAAAAACATCGGTGTTCTCGAACACCGATGTTTTGTTAACCGTAGCTTATTAATTTTCTTGTATAATTCTCAAAACATAGAGTGTGAGTACTCGTTAGAACCGCCTCAGTACCCACAGTCTAGCCGAGGCGGTTCTGACGAGTACTTAATCTGTATTTTAAGCAGGACTTAGGAAAAATGATGTATACCCCTATAAACCCGAGTTTTACTAAATACAAGTGGGGTTTAAGTGCCAAATTATATTGGCGTGTTTTTTTTTGTGGTGAAACTAGTAATTTTCAGATTTGTTTTATATTGTTTTTATAATTAGTCCAAAAATGGATTGAGGCGTTTCAAACCATCACGAAAACACACCTACATAATTTTGACCCCCTTGAACCCCACTTTTATATAGTAAAACTGGGGTTTCCGGGGGTATACCTTATTTTTCTTATTTCTGCTCTAAAATATAGGTTGTGGGTACTCGTTAGAACCGCCTCGATGAGGCGGTTCTAACGAGTGCCCACAATCTATATTTTGAGCAGAAATAAGAAAAATAACACAATTTTTCAACATAAAATTTTCATTTTTTCGGTAATAAAGGTGGCAATGTATTTGTATAGGCGTGTTTGCGTAATGGAATACCACACACTGTGATTTTGAGCTAAAACAAGGAAAATTATTAATATCCCTCTAAACCCAACTTTTCTCTATATAATGTGGGTCTTACGGGGCAGTTCATCGCATGGACTTGTTAATGTGACGCTTTCTGTTTTTGGTCGACAGGAGATTGCTTCCCATGCTGTGTTAACCGGAGTGGGTGGGGTATATGACTCAGATTTTCCCTGGAACACGTGGAAAAAGACTGGCTGGTTTGAGGCAGCTGTCAGCATAGTTTCACTTAGCATTAGACATATGGACCGCCTGATTCCGGGCTACAGAAACTTCGAACAGTCACTCCAGGGTGAATATATAGGTAAGACATGCTTTCTGAAATTAGGTTAGGGCATGAATACACCTTGTGGTGACAAAGCCCTTTCAAAAGCATTTATCTCCCTTATGTCATGTAAAAGTACTTATTTTGAAAGTTTGATTTACATGTCTGACCCTCGGCCCCCGCCCATAGGGGCTTGAAGAAATATATGGGCTGCATGATGCTTCCACGCAGAGCTGAATCCGGCCCGCACACTAGTACTGGTAAACCGCTTAGAGGATCTAAGCCTGTCCAGGAACCGCAGTGCGAGGCGGACCGTCCATGCTAATAAACACTATTGGTTTCATTGGGCGACAGGGCTTGAGATATCATTTCATCTCAATGTCAGGTAAAAGTCCCACAAAATTGGAAGCAATGTCTCCAAAATGACCTTTACAGTGTTGACGGGGACGTCAAACCTCAAATTAAACAAACAAAAAAACATGTCTGACCCACTTTCCGTACTGCATCACGCAAACATTCCTATATAATTCTTACCCCTTTGAACCCCACTTTTATATAGTAAAACTGGGGTTTACAGGGGTAAGCCTTATTTTTCTTATTTTTGCTCTAAAATATAGGCTGTGGGTACTCGTTAGAACCGCCTCTTCGAGGCGGTTCTAACGTGTACCCACAATCTATTTATTGAGCAGAACTAAGAAAAACATCACAATTTTTCATCTTAAAATGTTCGGGTTTTTTTTTTTCGGTGGTAAAATTTGCAATGTAATTGTATAGGCGTGTTTTCGTTCTGATTTATTTCATTTCTATTTGTGGTTAGAATGATCCGGAATTGTTTGTTTACAGACAAGGTTACAGTACAATAAGTTTCTAGAACTTATTATACCCATATTATTTTGGCTCATGGATATTTTGGCTTATGGACATAGAGGATCTTACGTGGGTGTTCATGTATTATTGAATTTATTAAACGAGTTGCGGAAAAGGGATAAAGCCGAGCGTTTTCTTTCCATTTCCTCGAGTTAAATAAATTTGAGCACGAATGCAAGATTCTATTTGTCATGTGACATTAAAACGCATTTTATTCACGATTTTTTCACGACATTCTGAGACTCGACGTCATATGATGGAAATTCTTTCTCTTGAAGGTTTTAGAATTTTCCATGATTCTATATAAGGAGAAAGAATTTCCTATGCGTTTCATTTTTGAGAAAATAGAAAAACTACATCTGAAAAAGTCTTCTGCTTTCGTCTGATGATTTTTTGCAAACTTTTTAAAAAATATTTTTGCATTCAGGCAAACAGTGTGTGCCCATATCAGACTGCTCCTGTATGATCTGGGTCAACACTGTTTGCAAAAATTGCTCAGACGTCAAAGCAGACGACAATGGTCGTGATTGGCATTTTATGGGTTTAAATTGCAATACCTATTTTTTAATTTGGGCTTTGAAAAAATAACAGTAAGTTAGTTGTGAAAGTTTTATTTGTTTGGACTAGACCCTGTATCCATTACGATTTATGGAGGTGGTGGGGATGATGGTGGGTACTTAGTATTGCCTCGGATACCACACATTAAACGATACACTGACTGATGCTGATGATATTTAACCCTTAAAACGCCGAGAACAACTACATCTGAAAATGTCGTCTTCTTATGTCGTCTGCTGAATCTTCTTGCAAAAGTTAAAAAAATTGCATGCAGGCAAATAGTGTGGACCCAGGTCAGACTGTTCATAGTGGAGCAGTCTGATCTGGGTCCACATTGTTTGCAAAACAAATGACAATTTAAGGTAACCGACAGACAACAAAGCAGACGACAATAGTCGTGATTGGTTAATAGGCTGAACAACAGCTAATATTGCTTCAGAGGTCTATAGTCGCCCCCGCCCGTCGGGACTTGAAGAAATAGATGGGCTGCGTGCATGCTGCTTCCACGCAGAGCTGAAACCGACCGCCAGGAGCGCTGGTAAACCGCTGAGAGGATCTAAGTCTGCCTAGATAAATCGGTGCGAGTCGAACCTCGGACCGTCCATGCTTATAAACCCTATTGGTTTCATTGGGCGACAGGGCTTGAGATGTCATTTCACCTCAGTGTCGGGTAAAAGTCCCACAAAATTAAAAAAAAAAACGTCTCAAAATTACCTATACAGTGTTGACGGGGACGTTAAACCTCAAATCAAACAAACAATTTAGAGGTCTAAAGTAAGTTATTTTTTGAAAGTTTTGCCCATATCGTATCGCCTGACTGAATCATTCGATATGGGCAAAAATTTCATACATAACTTCCCTGCAGGCACAAAACGTTGACTCAACGTTGAACTAACGTTGAAACAACCTTTTCAACGTTGTTTCAATATTGGGATCAATCATGGTTTTTCATGCATTAACATTCGCCGGGTCCCGAGGAAGCTGTTTGAACATGAGGCCGCTAGGCCGAATGTTCAAATATCTTCCGAGGGATCCGGCAAATGTTAATGCGATGAAATAACCATGAATGATCGTTGTTCTTCATAACTTACGATTCCGACAGCACATTTTGACGAAAACGCCCAAAAGCTCCATGTAAATTCCATATAAACTCTTCAAATGCGACAGGCAAACCTAAAAGGCGGCCAGTTCATAATGTTGTTTACAATGACCTAGTCCCGAGCTAGGGACTAACTTCCCACATCACAGGTCCTGGTGTATGAATGTCATTTGACGTGTCACCAGTAACAATTCTGATTCTGATTCTGAATGACGCTGTCACGTAGTAACCCTCTGACGTCATCATAGAACCCTAAAACGCTACGTTCAGGGCGGTAACGCTACGTCGCAGAACGTGACGTAAACAAAGCAAGGCCCGTCTTGTGATATCAAAAGCTCAAAATCCATGTTCAAACGGCACGCGAATTTCGTGATTTGAACATGGTTTTTGCTGTTTGAGCACGGTTTTCGGTTCATTTGACAATGGCTTCAAACAGCCAGGCGCATAGGTATTTATGCAAGAACGTTTGTTCAACGTTGAGTGTCTGCTGGGAATTGCTGTTATTTGTTCATGGTCCAAATATGTGTATTGGTATTGCAATAACATGATCTGTTTCTGTTTATGATTGTTACGGCTTCTCCGATCTTGTCGGGGCTCATGGGTTCGTAGGGACTCTTGTGTTTCTGAGTCATGGAGTATTAGTGGGTGACCTCGAATAAATCCTCAGATACTGCGAATCGAAGAAGCCGAAGTCATAGCCCTGCAGGCACAAAACGTTGACTCAACGTTGAACTAACGTTGAAACAACGTTTTCAACGTTGTTTCAACGTTAGTTCAACGTCGAGTGCCTGCTGGGAGGGCTAGCCCCTGATTGCCAATGTCAGTTTTTTATATTGTTTACGCAGTTTGCTAAGTACCCCTACATGTTGAAATATGGGTAGGGAACCTTAGTTTGTGTCACATGAATTTTGTAGCTTAAGGGGAATGGGAACACCTTCAGGGGAAGCAACTCCTGTCAAAGTGTTTTTGTCTCCCATGTCAATAGGGGTCAAATCTTAAAGGAAAGAATCTGCTTCTGAGGAGCAAATTCTTTCCTTTAAGAGTAGACCCCTTTTTCAGTGGGACGAGGCTTATACAAAAGCGAACAGGAAGTCCCGAAAGTTATCTCCCTTCGAGAAATGGCGGACAAATGTGCCAGGTGTTCCCATTCCCCTTAACTAGTTTTCTATTCAGTAAAATGTGTGAAATTCCATAAACTACAATTAATTTCAAGGTATTAATTTACAGATTTCGGACTTAGCACTCATTAAGGAGCCTAAAGCTGAATTATCAGGTTAGAGAAAATTAATAGGATTATATTAGACAAACACCGAAGCTATAATTAAGTCCGATCCGAGTCTGCGTGGACCAATAATGGGCGTAACAGATAGAAACTAGAAATGTTGTTTGAAAAACCCTATGCCCACCACCATATGCTTGCCCCTAAATGCCAAAATTCCAAAGGGTCGATAACGGAAGAATAGGATTTCGTCCAATGTTTTCAGAATTAGTTTATTCAAAAGTTAATCAGGTTATCTTCTTATCACTGTCAATCTCTTCATCAACTTTCAAGGCTCTATCTTTAATAGTTTTCGAGATATTTTGCTGACAATATTTCATCCAAATGTTTTCAAAGGGCCATAATTCAGGAAAGGAGCATAATCAAGACAAAAAAAGGGTCAGTAATTTTTCATGAGGAATACATATATGGAATTTCAAAACCCCAGCATACACGATTCTAAAGTTATGCTATGTATCAAAATCGTAAAGGACGGACGCACGCGCGAACGGACGGCCCGACGCACAGACCTCCCAGAAGCAATATACCCTTCCAACTTTTTGGAAGTTCAGGGCATAATGATTCGAACCAAAATATATATATAGAAACTATTGATAAGTATTACAAGACAAGCGTAGCAGAAAGGATTTAATTGTTTGTATTAGAGTTTAATGGCCCAGTCAACACTAACTGGTCAGTTAACCTATCCACACTTTTCCTGGGCAAGCTTACACGTAAGCGGTTAACCAGTACCGTGCACATTCTTTCGCCAGAGACTGACACCTGCCCTTCTTGAAGTGAAGTGAAGTGTTTGAGGTTTACGTCTCACCAAGAGCTATGGTCATACAGAGACTGGACCTCGGTTTAAAGACTCATCCGAAAGTCTGAACAAGCCCGGGATCGATCCTGCGACCCCTGGTTTACAAGGCTAGTAGCATAACCACTACACAATGCATCACGAAAACACGCCTATATAATTTTGATCCCCTTGAACCCCAATTTTATATAGCAAAACTGGGGTTTACAGGGGTAAACCTTATTTTTCTTATTTCTGCTCTAAAATATAGATTGTGGGTACTCGTTAGAACCGCCTAATCGAGGCGGTTCTAACGCGTACCCACAATCTATATTTTGAGCAGAAATAAGAAAAATATCACAATTTTTCATCATAAAAGTTTCATTTTTTCGGCGATAAAAGTTACAATGTATTTGTATAGGCGTGTTTTCGTAATGGGAGGCTTATTGCCCTTCTTGAAGTAGCGGAAGGGAGAAAATGACTGTAGAAAAGATTTCATGACCAATCTCCACGCAAGAAAATTAATCAAATCACCGCCAATAAGGGTGGGTCGATGGCTGAAAAAAGGTCCTACACGGGGACTTAGACTGTTTCGGCTAACCGTTTAATCCTTGTGCTGTAAGCAAACATTGTAGAATCTGATCAGACGCCACAGAACGCGGCGTATCATCTGGGTCTACACTGTTTGCTAATGTCCCAGCACATGAGCCAAGTCTAATGTTTTACAATAAGCTTTTTTCACACATCACTCTGACGTCGCAACGACAAAAATAGCGCGGCTATTTTCTAAAAATAAGCATTATTAGGATTTCCTACAAAGCAGCGCTACACACGTGAAAATCAGCACAGAAGAGCCCCTGTGCTTTGTAACTTTAGGTAGACCGACAAACGATCGACACAAAAAAGAAAAAGAAGAAGAAGAAAAAAAAACAGCATCAAGCTTTTAAATATTTTACAAAAGTTATGTACTCCGAGTATACATGTTAAGTCAATCATTCTGATTAAAGAAACAAACGGACCTCACTTCCCAGCAGGCACACGTCGCTAGGGCAACGTAAAATCAACGTAGGTACAACGTTTGTATATCTGACGTTGCATAAACATCATGACGTCGCACTGATGTTGATGTGACGTCATAATTACGTCATGTGACTGCTGGGCTTTCTCAATATAAAGCTGGGGTTACAAGGGACTTTATTGCACTGGTTTTGTTGGTCGATTGATTATTAGAGGAATGAATTTCCATCTTGTACATCGATAAAATAAAAAAATGAAAAAAAAAGATAATTAAGGAACCCTGGAAGATATTATCTGGTTTGCAAAACATAGAGCTTGTGCGGACAACATAATATCTTGTGCGCACAATTTATTATCTTGTTAGCACAACATAATATCTTGTGTGTACAAGATATTATCTTGTGCACACGAGATATTATCTTGTTCGCACAACATATTATCTTGTTTGCACCGTTAATATAGATCTTGTACAGACAACATAATATATTGTGTGCACAAGAAATTATCTTGTTCGCACAACTTAATATCTTGTGCGAACATCATAATATCTGGTGCGCACAAGATATTATCTTATTCTCACAAGATACATGTAATATCTTGTTCGCACAACTTAATATCTTGTTCGCACAACTTAATATCTTGTGCGAACATCATAATATCTGGTGCGCACAAGATATTATCTTATTCGCACAAGATACATGTAATATCTTGTTCGCACAACTAAATACCTTGTTCGCATAACTTAATATCTTGTTCGCACAACATATTATCTTGTTAGCACAATTTAATCAGACGCATAGGATTATGTTGTCCGCACAAGGTCTACGTTGTGCAAACAAGATAATGTCTTGTGCGCACAAGATATTAAGTTGTGCGAACAAGATATTATCTTGTGTGCACAAGATCATTTCTTGAGCGCAGATAATATCTTGTGCACACAACATATTATCTTGTGCGCACAGCCGTCCCCGGTAGCTCAGTCGGATGCGCGTCTGACTGGTGATCAGGAGGACGCGGGATCGATACCTGCCGGGTCGGCAACATTCTTCCGTGGCGATTGAACATGAAATATTTTCTACGGTCATTCTCTCCCTTACGCTGATTCAAGAAGGGTAGTTGTCAGTTTCTGACAAAAGAATGTACACTGTACTGGTTAACCGCTTACGTATAAGCCTGCCCAGGAAAATGTGGAGAGGTAAACTTACCGACCCAAAATGACCTAAATAGTGTTGACCGGGCCGTTAAACTCCAATACAAACAATCAAAATCTTGTGCGCACAAGATAATATCCCGTAAACACAACTTTTAACTATCTTGTTTGCACAACATATTAAAAAAAATTGCATGCCCCTTCCCGGGTTCCGTAGATAATCAATTCCTAGTAAATCCAGTTTTGTACGGAACCTAGGAAGGGACATGTTTTTTTTTTATTTTATAAGTTGTGCGCACAAGATAATATCTTGTGCGGACAAGATATTATCTTGTACGGACAACAAATTATCTTGTGCGGACAAGATATTATCTTGTCCGCACAACATTTTATCGTGTGCGCACAATATATTATCTTGTGCGGACAACATATTATCTTGTCCGCACGACTTATTAAGTTGTGTGAACAAGATATTATCTTGTCCGCACAAGATAATATCTTGTCTGCACAACATAGATCTTGTGCGGACAAGATATGATCTTGTTCGCACAACTTAATATCTTGTGCGCACAAGATAATATGTTGTGCGAACAAGATAATATGTTGTCCGCACAAGATAATATCTTGTTCGCACAACTTCCCAAGATTTATGTTGTGTAAACAAGATAATATGTTATGCGCACAAGATAATATGTTGTTCGCACAAGATAAATTATGTTGTCCGCACAAGATAATATCTTGTGCGCACAACATATTGTATTGTCCGCACAAGATAATTTATTGTTCGCACAACTTAATATCTTGTTCGCACAACATATTAAAAAAAAATTCATGTCCCTTCCCGGGTTCCGCAGTTTTGTCATCGAAATATTAACCCTTGTCCTGCTGAATATTCATATATGCCACACCCACTACCGATTATCAACCAATCAGATTACTTGATGCAAATTATTACAACAAATTCAAAACCTGAATGACAAACAATGGAGATCCTGATCAGATGGCTTCTTCAGAAGCCATCTGATCTGGATCTACATTGTTTCAAAGAAAAGGCATATCCGGGTTCAGCAGGACAAGGGTTAAAAATGTCACCCAGGAACTATTTCGAAAGCGGAAGAATAAACTTAACAACGACCACGGCTGAATTAACTGCCATATTTGAAACGAAATGTTTTTAAATTCAATTTATTTGTCTTCAAACATTTACATTTTTAATACCTTTTCATCTTTTTAATCGATCGCTATCGACGTCGTTTTATATAAGACATAACGCGCGGGTTCTAAAGGTGCTCTTTGACGTCACGTTATATTACACCTTATATTACTACCTGTCGTCTGAGATTTGATCGAAGTACAGTCGAACTTCGATGGCTCGAAAACCTTTGGGGCCTCGAAAATCTGTTCGAGACAGGGGTAGTTCGAGCCACTGAGGTTACTGTCAGGAGGTATAGCGAGATATTTATAGACATCTTTTCGGTGTTCTGTAATAAAAATGTATGCTGTGTGTACTCATTAGAATCGCCTCATCGAGGCGATTCTAATGAGTAAACCCAGCATACATTTGCAAGATAAAAGACTAAAATTTTCTTAATTATCCCCCACTATTTCTTATGTAGAGGATTTCGCTAGGGGCTCAAGAATGGGTTCGACACATCCATGGTAAACGAGCCATTGGTGTTCGAGCCATCGAAGTACTACTGTATAAACGTTTAATTTCAACCAATCAAATCGCTCGAAATGTACACAATCGTGGAGTATTGGAATTATTAATCGACACTAAGTTATTTGTTTGTTTAAATTGAGGTTTTACGTCCCTGTCGACACTATTTAGGTCATTTTGGAGATGTTGTTTCCAATTTTGTGGGACTTTTACCCGACATTGAGATGAAATGAATTGTCAAGCAAACCAAAAGGGCGTATATGTACGGACGTCCGACTCGCACCGCTTTGCCTGGGCAGGCTTTGACCCTCGAATTCCTGGTAACAATTATTAATAGCCGCAGTCCTCGTCGTTCTTATCGTGTTATCTGTAAAATCTTATCAGTCCTCAAATGTTGGGTTAGACAGTGTTGATACAGATCAAACGCCACAGAATGCGGCGTCTGATCTGCATGGGACAACATTGTTTACTGAAAAAAGAGGGAAATTTAAGAGTGTAGCAAAACCTTCCAAGCCACGTTCAAGATCCATTCCCCGACAATCGACCCACCAGTACTGTCAGTGCCCTGATATTGCTTTGCGTTATGGTATTTTATTTACAAACACAGGAGGCTTCCATTTTCATATTTGGCGATTTGGCGAGTACATCGACATCGTTGTTGACGACTTCCTTCCGACCTACAACAACTCCTTGTTATATTGCCCAGCTAATGGGAGCCCAAAAGAGTTCTGGGGACCTCTGGTGGAAAAGGCATATGCTAAGTAAGTAGACTTTACAGATTACATTTGAGCCCCGCCAAGCGAATTTGGGTCTTCGAGCATTCCGTCATGACAAACTTTAACTGCGCATGCCCAGCCATTCAGAGGGGCCAGGGATATGGCTTTCTGTCTGAAGGTTCCACTTGATTCACTGCTTGTATGAGCGAGCAGCGAAGGTTCTGGCGAGACTGCGCGGATGCGCAGGCTCGCCTGAACCTTCGCTGCTCGCATAGGCGATAAGTACCAAAATCGCTTGGCGGGGCCCATTTAATCATGTAACGTCTCTGTTTAAGAAATATATCAGCTCCAGCAGTCAATTGTTGAGTAACAAATCATAGTTTGGAGGTCAGTTGTAAAGTAGATCAAATCACGAGCGCTATGCGCTCGTGATTTGGTCTACTTTACAACTGATCGACATATTGTGATTAATAACTCCACAATTCACACACTATAGCACTTCGAACTATATTTATTATTATTATTATTATTAATATTATTATTGGATGCCTCTTTATATTAATTTACATTATTTAAATATATTTTCATGATGCTCGAATATTTGTAATACCGTCAGGAGAGAGCAATAATAGGCCTAGTCTATACGCTCAATCCTTGTCTCACTCATTATATAATCTGTTTTAAGTTTTCGAATACTTAGCTATACTGTGTAAATAAGTGTTTGATGACAAAAATTTCTGAATAAATAAAAAAATAAAACACACTATAGCTGATCTATTTCGATTCTAACGGGCCAAAATCGACTATACACAATCTTTGGCCTTCTCTAAGAAGAAATCCCGCCATAATCATGGACGTTGTCACTTAACAGTTGTCACTTAACATTTAAATCCAACTCCAAAGAATCTTCGAGTGGCGTCACAACACGATGGCTTTTTACGCCACACTTCTTCCAAGTGAAATCACAGATCATTTGGCGTGCTATGTTAGAATTAATGAATGACGCCATGTCATAACAATGAGTATCACGTGACGTCTTTGATAAGCAGTGGATAACGTCGTGTAATAAAAATCGTATGACCACACGTGTAATAACACTTTGGCGGGATTTAGTTACGACATGACGTCGTCCATGTCAACCATGTATTTTTTGTGGTAAAATTGTCAAATTTAAAAGCGATAAAATCCAATTTAAAGTGGTCATATGATAAACAGAATCTTACACTCGTGGTCATTTCATATGAAATTTATGAAACTCGCCGAAGGCTCGGTTCATAAATTTCATATGAAATGACCACTCGTGTAAGATCCTCTATGTATGACGACATGTGCAGTAAAACATAGGTAATGGCGCATAACGCTTCCATCAGTGATGTCGTCTAGGACAAACCCATGTTTCTGTTGTAATCCTTTGAAATGTAAATCAAGTTTTCGGGAGTAAAATCCGATTTTAATATGAAATTTAAGAAATTTGCCTGAGACTCGTTTCATAAATTTTACATTACATAGTCACGAGTGTAAGGCCCTCTTTGTAATACATCAGGTTAACCAGTCCGTGAAATTAAGACCACCTAAACCCCACTTTATATAGAGAAAACTGGGGTTTACGGGGGTTAAACATTTTTTCTTATTTCTGCTCCAGGACATAGGTTGTGAGTACTTGTTAGAACCGCCTCATTGAGGCGGTTCTTACGAGCACCCACAACATATGTTTACAGTTTTAATCATAAAAAATATCACGGATTTTCATAAGAAAAGTTTCACGGGTGTGTTATTGTAATGATGATTCCCATGCCAAAATGCTTGAGGTGAAAATGAGTGAAAAGAAAACGGATACAACTGGCATATTGTCTGTTATTTTCCTGCACATTTTTGGAGCGTAGCTGTTGCAGCGTAGCTCCAGTGAGATGAGAAGTGATTTCTGCACTACTTTCGGTGTTACTGCATATGACCCAATCACCAGTGAAAACATAGTACCCCATGTTAACATAGAAGATTATTACGCCATGCGGTATCTTCTTATAGACTGCTTCACAGACCACATATTTCAAACGGAATAGATGAATATTTTTAATAGATGAACTGTGTAGCAGTCTAATCTTTTTATAGTTCAGTTCATATAACCCAGATCACAGCCCATTTGTACCATAAAAGCCCAAACCTGGCAACTTGCAAACAGGACAAACCCAGATCAGACACCACAGAACGCGGAGTCTCATTATGACCTGCACGACATAATTACAAAAAGCTTCAGCCATTTTTGCCAAATATTTCTAGGAAGCCACAACCTGACATCCCTGATTTTAAAATGAACTCATTCCATACTCATAGAAGGTGTTGAGGATCCCATTCGTTTAAAATGGGTTAAAAGTACGCAGTGTGGGTCGATAATGTATTACCAAAATAAGACAGTTGGAATGAGTTTGGACATGTGCACGTCAAGGTTTATATTGTAATCAATAAATTTTGCAGTTTAGACACAGATGAGACGCCACTTATTGTAGCGTCTGATCTGGGTCTGCTATGTTTGTCCCTAAAAAGGCTGCTAGACATATACTCAGAGTATGGGCTAATGTGTGTGTGTGAGGGGGGGGGGACCTGTCTGCGTCCTAGGCATGTGACCATAAATAAAGCAAATTATCAGCTCAGACGCAAGTTCGATACCTGCCGGGTTCGGCAACATTCTGTCCAGGAGATTGATCGTGAAACCTGTTCCACGG
Organism: Lucinisca nassula; assembly: GCA_963580285.1. Classification (NCBI taxonomy): domain Eukaryota; kingdom Metazoa; phylum Mollusca; class Bivalvia; order Lucinida; family Lucinidae; genus Lucinisca; species Lucinisca nassula. The sequence continues at coordinate 87,179,526 of OY757020.1, read as the reverse complement.
TGATTCTATCCCTTTCGCTGATTCAAGAAGGGCAGTTGTTGGTTTCCGGTTAAAGACTGTGCACTGTGCTGTATTGACAATATCTAACCAAAGAAATTGCCTTAATGCCAGATCATTTCATAAATGGCCTCGTTGATGCAATTTATTTATATATAATAATAATGGAGTATAATGTCTAAACCTCTTCAAATATTCCTAGGGATTGATATTGACAACTTATGATAACTAACCCAAGAAACTGTCGTATGCAAGATCACTTCATAAATGGCCTCACCGATGCAATATATATTTAGAAAAATGTTAACAGAGTATAATGTTCAAACCTCTCAGAATATTCCAATCGTTTTTGGCATTCGGATTGATATTGACAATAACTAACCCATGAGGCTGTTTTATGCAAGATTACCTTATGAATGGCCTCGCCGAGGCAAAATAATATTAAAATGAATACTGAGTATAACATCTAAACCCGGCTTTGATCATTTTCGGCATACAGGTTGATATTGACAATACATAACCCGCAAAATTGCCTTATGCCAAATTACTTTACAAACGGCCTCGCCTAGGCAAACTGAAAAATTATTTCGAAGTGTAACTTCTAATCTACTTGGATTATTTTTGACAACTGTAAGCATACAAATAGATAATGTACAGATCTAACCAACGAGATTCCTAAATGCCCAATTTCTTTATTTTAGCCTCGGCAAGGTAAAAAATTCACCCACTGACACGGTTGTATATCTTTCAAACCGACGGGTATATTTTTATAATGTTTTGCATGCAGATGTAAATTGACAAGATCAAACTAATGATATTGTCTAATGCCAGATAGCTTTATAAACAGCCTCACCGAGGCAATTTTTAAAGACTGATTACGGATGTATTACTTATAAACTGCTGGGAAAATTATGCTAATTTTTCACATGAAGATAAACATCATCAAGACGTAACCAAGGAGAATGTCTAATGCAAGATAAATAACCTCCCCAAGGGAATTTTTCAAAAACTGATTACATAAAATAACTTTAAAGTCGCCAAACAATTTCGCAAGCCGCAGTTATTGCATGAACTATAGCTCAGCAGACATCTTCAAGTAAACTGTAGAGCTGCATGGTTGCTGTATTGCTCAAAAACATTGATTGTGGGTACTTGATAAAACTGCCTCGTCAAGGCGGTTCAATCAAGTCCCCGCAATCAATGTTTTGAGCAGAGATAAGAAAATATCACAATTTTGTATCTTAAAATTTGCATTTTTTTTTTTTTTGCCGAAAAATTGACAATGTATTTGTACAGGCGTGTTTTCGTGATGGTTGTTGCGGGGTCTACACCTTAGCGTGAGTTAATTTCAATATAGGTATTGTTGCTTTAACACGACTTCTGGCCCACTATGTTAATTGGGTCAATATGAGCCTGAATTAAATTACCAATCAGACGCTAAATCAAATTATCAAAGCTACGCTCCATCATCACTCTCAGTGCTTTGATATGACTTGCTACGTCGTCGACATTGATATCGAGAGACGCTTACTTGTTTGTTACAATCGATGAAGGTCATTGAAGGCCGAAACGTTGTGTTAACCCTTTTTGAACCAAATGGAATCTTCCTCCCTGTATAAGGCAGGAGTCCATTCCAAATTTAGGGGTGCCAGGTTGTGTTTTCGTAAAAATTTATTTGGAAAATAGCTGAACTTTTTACAAACAGTGTTGGCCCTGATCAGATGCCGCGTTCTGCGGCGTCTGATCTGGGCTTGGGGTTTCTGGTACCAAATGGGTTAATTAATAATTAATGGCTTTTTAAAGTCGTCGAGTTGTTCTCTGATTTTTTTTTGTTTGTTTGATTTGAGGTTTACGTCCCCGTCAACGTTATATAGGTAATTTTGGAGACGCTGCTTCCAATTTCGTGGGACTTTTAACCGACATTGAGATGAAATCACATCTCAAATCCTGCCGCCCAATGAAACCAATACGGTTTATATGCACGGATGGCCACTCGCACCACTTTACCTCCTGTAAGCGGTTTACCAAGACTCATGCGCGGTCGGTTTCAGCTCTGCGTGGTGGGGACGAAAAAATTTTTGGAATAACAGTCTCCCTTTAAAGTGGATTAGACCTTCTTAAGACACGTGTATGATTCGGATTTAATATAAGCTTAATTGTCTTTCTTGTATAATTAAGAAACTCTAGAACAGACAGCGACATTTCATAAATGATTTTGAACTATAATGAGAAACTTCGAGTAATGAACACCTAGCCAAGCCAGTCATATTACAAATATTAATACGCACGATCGTGTTATTATGTTTTTCATTAAAGAAAAGCTAGGACAGAGGGTCCTTGTTATAAAGACAGTATTTTGCCATTACAGAATCCAAATAAAAGGTATTAAAATAGGTATTAAAGGGCCCTTTCCCTCAATTACGCAAGAAACAAAAGTTGTGGACATTTGTTAGAATCGCCTCACCGAGGCGATTCTAACAAATATCCGCAACATTTGTTTTTTTGGAGTAACAAATACCATATTCTTGAGTATTCTCCATTACCCTTTCCCATCCTAGCCTTAGGATTCGTTCCATTAAAACTGTCGTGAGCAGAAAGAAAAAAAAAGCAAACTTTTTTTTTTTTTTTTTTTTTTTTTAGAAAAATTAACAAAATGTATTGATAAAATGTTTGAACTTTAAACTGTAATAAAACAAATGTGTACTTTGCTCATATTTTGAATATCCTTAAAATCCTGTTTTCTGGACCTAAAGACTCATCCGACAGTCTGGAGAAGCCCAGGATCGATCCCGGGCTTCTCCAGACTGTCGGATGAGTCTTTAAACCGAGGTCCCGTCTCCGTATGGCCTTAGTTGTTGGTGGGACGTAAAACTCAAACACTCACTCACTCTGGTCCTACACTATAAGCACTGAGTCCAGAATGAATAATAATCCTCAAGTAATCCAACCCAGAATTTAGAATGAAATTTTCTTAAGCCTCCCAAACTTAATTTAAGGGAACTTGTTATCCATTTAATAGACTTAAGGGAGCTTCTGGAACATTTCAGATCCTTGTGGAAAGAAATTTGGTCATATGCTAAAAATAATTTGATCTCGATACATCTAGTTACTTCTTTAATCCCTTTATCTTGTAAACATCATGTTTACCACCAAAAAATTTGATTTTCTAGATTCTTCCTTACAAAATATTATATAGCCTTATTAGGTCACCGAGTGGGGTGAAAGTGAGGATCAGAAAAATAAAAAAATCCTATAGATTTACATAACATCGTTGTAACTAGTTATACCAAATGTCAGTATAAAGTGTGTTAAAACAAATGCGCCGTTTCGTGGGAAACTTGGTCCTGTCTTCGATGCCCTCAAGGCGAGAAACAGATCAGCCAGAACAATAGTTCACATAGACATCATTTTGACAAGTCCATGCCATAGGTACCATTGAAGACTCCCCTTTATATTTAGGAAAATGGGGTTTACATGGATATACATTATTCTCCTTATTTTGCCCGAAAAATGTAGTCTGTGTACTCGTTAGAACCGACTCAGTGAATTTCCGTTCATTTTCCTCTTTCTCCAGTTTCTCACTTTTATCCCCTCTACTTCTGTCTCTTTTTTTCCCTTTCCATTACGCAAACATGCCTATGCAAATACATTGCCACCTTTATCGCCAAAAAAAAAATGAACATTTTATGATGAAAAATTGTGATATTTTTCTTATTTCTGCTCAAAATATAAATTGTGGGCACTCGTTAGAACCGCCTCATCGAGGCGGTTCTAACGAGTACCCACAATCTATATTTTAGAGCAGAAATAAGAAAAATAAGGTATACCCCCGGAAACCCCAGTTTTACTATATAAAATTGGGGTTCAAGGGGGTCAAAATTATATAGGCGTGTTTTCGTGATGCCTGAGAGACGACGCAAAATGACCCACACTGAGGGTTGACGTGGCCTTTAAACACCAATCAATCATTCAATCAATCAATCAATCAATAAATCCAATCAATCAATCAATTCAATCAATCAATCAGTCAATAAATCAATCAATCAATTCCGAGTTTCAAATAGGAACATTTTAATTATGCATGTTTAGTCTCAGATGATACAGCGAAACCTTAGTAACTCAAACATCGTAGTTAATTCAAACATAGCGAGCACTGTACTGTTAATTGCCATTTTGGGGAAGTAAGCTGTTGGTTTTCGGTCGAAAATTGCGTTTTACAACTCCGTATGACCTTAGCTGTTGGTTGGACGTAATACTCAAACACTCACTCACGTTATCCAATCATTCGCACCGTACGTGCATTAGAATACATTTTTAACGAAAAGACAAATAAGGACATTAGAATGGCTTCCACTATTGCCCCCGCCCAAAGGGCTTGCAGAAATATATGGGCTGCCTGATGCTTCCACGCAGAGCTGAATCCGGCCCGCACACTAGTACTGGTAAACCGCTTAGAGGATCTGAGCCTGTCCAGGCGGACCGTCCAGGCTAATAAACCCTATTGGTTTCATTGCGCGACAGGGCTTGAGAAGTTATTTCATCTCAATGTCGGGTAAAAGTCCCACAAATTGGAAGCAACGTCTCCAAAATGACCTTTACAGTGTTGACGGGGACGTTTAACCTCAAATCAAACAAACAAAATCCACTATTTTGAAAATCTCGTCCAAAATGACTTTTTTTATAGAGTATCTTTTTACATTAAAAAACATTAACGAATTATTTCTAAACAGATGTAAAAAGACTTACGAGGCTATTGAAAGCGGACAAACTTTAGATGCCCTGACAGATATGACCGGGGGAATCTGCGAGTTTTACACGCCAGACGTCAATCCTGCTGAAAACCTATTCCACGTGCTCTACAAATCAAGCGTCAACAGGAGTCTGATCGTCTGCTGGAGAAACGAAAAGCGCCTGACACCGACTGGATTTACATTTAGAACAAACAACGACACGGTACACAGCTAACTCACTATGCTATTGCGTTCTAGTGGAGTTCTAGTGAGAACTGTACACTTGAGCCGACGTGTGAGAAAAAGAAAATGGCCCTGAGCATTTTCTAATTTATATTCTTCAACTACGCATGCGCAGCTGGATAGCAGCTGCCAGACGCTTGATTTCTTGCATGAAGTTACATCAAGATCTCCTCTACATGTCTGCGAACAGCAAAGGCTCAGGCGAGACTGCGCGCATGCGCAGACTCGCCTGAGCCTTTGCTGGTCGCCTAAGCCATAAATATTATTTTCTCATGAGCCGGCTAATTATGCCACCACCCCCACCCTTTGCTCCAGCAAGGGGATGGGCATTTTGTTTTTGGTGCGGGTGCCGTTTCCGTCGTAGTCTGTTCGAAGCACTATGTCTCCTGTACCTTGAATTGTTGCATTACTGAGAGGGGGTGGAAATGGACATTAGGTTTTGATGCCACATGATTTTGGCCTCATTTTCAATGTCACATGCTCATGAAACTTGTAAATTTTGGGCCAAAAATGTTTTCTACATCCTATCTCATGAACAAATCTATGAATTTCGGTCAAACTTGGTAGACCTCTGCAAACCAAAGATTTGATAAGATTTTTGACCTTAATCTTATTTTCAATGTCACAAGCTCCCCAAAACTGGCAGTTTTAGGCTAAAAACGGCCTGTCTGGACCCAATCTCATGAACGGATCTGTGAATTTTGGTCAAACAGCACAATATATCATTACAATCTACCAAAAATTTACTTAGATTTTGGTGACCGCGACCTTATTTTCAAGGTCACGATATCGGGAAGATTGTCAGTTTTGGGCAAAAAATGGCTTGTTTGCACCTTACATGGACGAATCTATGAATTTTGGTCAAACTTGGTACAATATTACTTTACAACCTACCAAAGATTTACTTATAATTTGGTCGCATTGATCTTATTATCAAGGTCACAGGTTCCCGAAAACTGGCAACTTTAGGCCAAAAATGGCTTGTCTGCACCCTATCTCATGAACAAATAAGTAAAATTCCTATAGCAAGACAACCTTTGAGGCTGTTCAAAAGTGGTCTTAAAGAACTGTCCCAAAGGTGGTCCCAGAATATACAAAGAAAAATTAAGTGTACCCTTCAAAATATGCTTTTTATAGCAGAATTAGTCCTAATTTTATGTGGTCTTAATCGCGGAATTTCATTGTATATGAATTTTGGTCAGACTTAGTACTCGTAATAAAAGATTTGTTTCGATTTTCGTTTGCGCAGTCTGTTCTCAGCATTTGCTGGTCGCCTCTGCAAGTTTACTTTTTTGTTTTAACAAGGTCATTTATCAAGCTTTAAATATACAGAGAAACGTGTATACTTAGAATATGGATATTTCGTTTATCTTGGCTAATTCAATCTGGCTCTTGCCTCCCGATAACTGCAGATATCCATATATAGTTCGAACAAATCGACCTGAGACTGGTGAACTCTATTAGCATAATTTCACACCCGACTGAATGCATGTATTTATCTTCGCCGTCTCCCGTAAATGGCGATATTGCACGACCCGCAGAAAAAGCGACCGACTGAAGTCGGTTGATTTCTAAGAGTGCCCTAAAATCACCGTGTCATTCTGTCATTCGGTCATTCTGTCAGTCTGTCAGTCTGTCTGTCCGTCCGTAACCCGTTTGTGAAAATTGGTGATAGTGACTTAACCGCTTGGAATATTTAAACAATTTTTGGCACACTGATAGATATCAATGAGATCTAACCAATGAACTTGCGAAATATTACATTCCATTTAGTATAGCCTCGCCGAGGCGAAAAATGTGAAAATTTTCGAACCGCTTCTCCTCGGAAACCGTTGGGCCGATTGAAGTCAAATTTCATATGTAGCCTCTATGGGATGGGGGAAACCAAAATTTGTTCATTGGGTCCAGGTCATATGACCAAAAATGATCGCCAAGCCATATATGGTCTGTCTGTCTGTCCGTCCGTAATCCGTTTGTGAAAATTGGTGATAGTGACTTAACCGCTTGGAATATTTAAACAATTTTTGGCATACTGATAGATATCAATGAGATCTAACCAATGAACTTGCGAAATATTACATTCCATTTAGTATAGCCTCGCCGAGGCGAAAAATGTGAAAATTTTCGAACTGCTTCTCCCCGGGAACCGTTGGGCCGATTGAAGTCAAATTTAATATGGAGCTTTTATGGGATGGGGGAAACCAAAATTTGCTCATGGGGTCCAGGTAACATGACCAAAATGGCCGCCAAGCCATATATGGTAAAAACCCTTCAAAAATAGTCTTCTCCAGAACCACTGGGCAGATTTCCACGAAACTTGATAAATAGCATCTGGGACGTAGGCCCATCATAAATTGCTAAAATGGTGACCCTGGGTTGACCTTAACCTTCTTTGTGCCTAGGTCAAACTTTGACACATATGCTTTGGTTGGAATATTTAAACAATTTTTGGCATACTGATAGATATCAATGGGATCTAACCAATGAACTTGCGAAATATTACATTCCATTTAGTATAGCCTCGCCGAGGCGAAAAATGAGAACATTTTCGAACTGCTTCTCCTCGGAAACCGTTGGGCCGATTGAAGTCAAATTTCATATGGAGCCTCTATGGGATGGGGGAAACCAAAAAAATGGGGTCCAGTTCACATGACCAAAATAGCCGCCAAGCCATATATGGTAAAAACCCTTCAAAAATAGTCTTCTCCAGAACCACTGGGCAGATTTCCACGAAACTTGATAAATAGCATCTGGGACGTAGGCCCATCGTAAATTGCTAAAATGGTGACCCTGGGTTGACCTTGACCTTCTTTGTGCCTAGGTCAAACTTTGACACATATGCTTTTGTTGGAATATTTAAACATTTTTTGGGATACTGATAGATATCAATGAGATCTAACCAATGAACTTGCGAAATATTACATTCCATTTAGTATAGCCTCGCCGAGGCGAAAAATGTGAAAATTTTCGAACTGCTTCATCTCGAAAACCGTTGGGCCGATTGAAGTCAAATTTCATATGGAGCCTCTATGGGATGGGGGAAACCAAAAGTTGCTCATGGGGTCCAGGTCACATGACCAAAATGGCCGCCAAGCCATATATGGTAAAAACCCTTCAAGTATAGTCTTCTCCAGAACCACTGGGCAGATTTCCACGAAAGTTGATAAACAGCATCTGGGACGTAGGCCCATCATAAATTGCTAAAATGGTGACCCTGGGTTGACCTTGACCTTCTTTGTGCCTAGGTCAAACTTTGACACATATGCTTTTGTTTTGGAAAAGTGAGAATGCATTTTATCCTGCAAACGATTCAGAATACTGTACTAAAGTATAAGATATATTTTTGCTCCTTACGATAAGGCGCATTTATTGGGGGAACCGTTTTAGGTCCAGGTCACATGACCAAAATGGCCGCCGTACTCATATATGGTAACACTCATAAAGCTAAAAGCATCCGGCGGGTCGTGCACTTCAGCTGAAGCACTGGTTGTTATTCAATTTCATATAGACCGCCCTGCCCATCGGGGCTTGGAGAAATAGATTGGGTTGCAAGATGCTTCCACGCAGAGCTGATGCCGACCGCACATGAGTACTGGTAATCCGCTTAGAACATCTAAGCCTGCCCAGGAAAATTGCTGCGATTCGGCCCGTCCATGTTTATAAACCATATTGGTTTCATTGGGCGGCAGGGATTGAGATGTCATTTCATCTCAATGTCGGGTAAAAGTCCCACAGAACTGGAAGCAACGTCTCCAAAATGACCTAAATAGTGTTGACGGGGACGTTAAACCTCAAATCAAACAAAATTCAATATATAGAGCTCGGTAAATGGATCGCAATTCACGGGATGCCGAAAATTCACGAGAAGTTTACGAAAGCCGAAGTATTAGGCGATAACACTGACTAATTTATTCCTTGCATAAATGTCAGTATCAGGTCAATTTATACTATGGAGAGGTTTTCATGATTTTATCTTTGAAAGGTATGTTGTGTGTACTCATTAGAATCGCCTTGATGAGGCGATTCTAATGAGTACACACAACATAACCTTTATTATATTGAACACATTGTTTGTTTGTTTGATTTGAGGTTCAACGTCCCCGTCAACACTGTATAGGTCATTTTGGAGGTGTTGCTTCCAGTTTTGTGGGACTTTTACGCGACATTGAGATTTTGTTTTGCGTGTTTGTTTTGGAGTTTAACGGCCCGGTCAACGCTATTTTAGGTCATTTTTGAGCCGGTCAGTTTACCTATCCACACTTTTCCTGGGCAGGCTTATACTTAAGCGGTTAACCAGTGAAGTGCCCATTATCAAGTTCGCCAGAAACTGACAACTGCCCTTCTTGAATCAGCGGAAGGGAGAGAATGGCCGTAGAACAGATTTTATGATCAATCTCCACGGAAGAATGTTGCCGACCCCGGCAGCAATCGAACCCGCGCCCTCCTGATCACCAGTCAGACGCCCATCCGACTGAGCTACCGACATTGAGATGAAATGACATCTCAAGCTCTGCCGCCCAATGAAACCAATAGGGGTTATATGCATGGACGGTCCGACTCGCACCGCATTTCCTGGGCAGGCTTAGAACCTCTAAGCGGTTTACCAGTACTCATATGTTGTCAGTTTCAGCTCTGCGTGGAAGCATCATACAGCCCAATCTATTTCTTCAAACCCCGATGGGCTGGGGCCGTTATTGAACATCTTACTTCTTATTCTGCTGTTCACGACAGCCCTTTCCTTTGCAAACAGTGTAGACTTATCTCAGATGGGTTCAGAAGCCATCTGATCAGAATCTACACTGTTTGACATTCAATTTATGAATTTGTAGGAATAAATTACATCAAGTAATCTGATTGGTTCAACTTAGGAAAAAATGGGTGTGGCTAAACTGAATATTCAGCAAGAGAAGGGTTGAAGATACCCCTTATGCCTCATGACTCGGCCCTCAGTAGTTCGGACAATACCTATGTCAAACAAACTTCCATGGTCCCAGAGGTATTCGAGTTACTGACTGAGTGAGTGTTTCAGTTTAACGTCCCACCAACAGCTAAGGTCATACGGAGACGGGACCTCGGTTTAACTCGGACTCATCCGAAAGTCTGGAGAAGCCCGGGGTCGAACCTGCGACCCCCGGTTTACAAGGCGAGTAGCATAACCACTCGACCACGGAGGCTTCTAATCGAGTTACTGAAGTTCGACTGTACTTAGAAATGCTATGAATATGATACTTGTTTCAGAAAAGAAACATCAGACACACGTCTGTGTTATAGCTACGTTTCTTGTATAAATATCTATGCGCATGGCTGTTTGAAGCTATTGTCAAATGGGCCGAAAGCCTTGCTCAAACGCAAAATCCATGTTCAAATCATGAAATTCGCGTGCTGTTTGAACATGGATTTGGAGCTTTTGATATCACAAGACGGGCCTTGCTTTGCTTACGTCACATTCAGCGACGTAACGTTATCACCCTGAACGTAGCGTTTTAAGGTTCTATGATGACGTCAGATGGTTACTGCGTAACAACGTCATTGTAAACAACATTTTGAAATGGCCGCCATGTTGGTTCGCCGGTCGCATTGGAGGAGTTTATATGGAGTTTTGGGGCGTTTTCGTCAAAATTTGCTGTCGGAATCGTAACTTTAGTCAAGAACAACGATCATCCATGGTTATTTCATTGCATTAACGTTTGCCGAATCCCTCGGAAAATATTTGAACATTCGGCCTGGCGGCCTCATGTTCAAACAGCTTCCTCGGGACCCGGCGAATGTTAATGCATGAAAAACCATGGTTGATCCCTATAATATATGTTTACGGCGTCGCGTTATTCGTGGCGTCACAAGATTTTGTACGTACCAGCTTTGTGTCTTTTACGTTACCTTAGCTATACTTTAAGTGCAGCTTAGCAATATTGTTTATTTTATTGCGTTTGGGTTTAACGACATGTCAGCCCTTGTGCGTCATTCTGTGTCGTCTTCCAGAGTGAGAGAAGAGAATGAAAAGATAGCGGAGATGAAAGAGGGGGATAGGAAAGATAATGAAAGTGAAGAATAACAAGAAATAAAACCACCCCGCCTCTACCCTTACCTGCTACAAAGATAGCAGGCCTTGTCCAACTGTAGCCAGTATCAGTTGGACGCCCTGGTGACGTAAGATACACGACACCTTCTCCACACTACACCCAATCACCCCCCCCCCCCCCCCCCGCAGCTTAGCAGTACTGTTTTTGCATAGTTACGTGATGGTACTGAAGCCCGTTCCAGTGCACAGTAAGCCATAAATGAAGACAAGGTTTTATAAATAAAGGATCTTACATGAGTGTCCATGTATTATTAAATTTATTAAACGAGTTGAGGAAAAGGGATAAAATGCGAGGCTTTGCCGAGCATTTTATCCCTTTTCCTTAACGAGTTTAATATATTCAATAATACATGAGCACGAATGTAAGATTCTATTTATCATATGACATTAAAAGCGCATTTTATTTACGATTGTTTACAAAAATGTCAATATTCTGACGTTAGTAAGCGCACCGTCCTTACCGGACGTCGTACATGTAACGTTACGGGACGTATCTAGCTAATTTGCATATTTAATCCACTAGTGGATTATCGAAAATAATACATGGCGTTAAAACACTCTCAGACGCGACGTCATATGATAATAGGGGATCTTACATGAGTGTTCATGTATTATTGAATTTATTAAACGAGTTGAGGAAAAGGGATAAAATGCGAGGCTTTGCCGAGCATTTTATCCCTTTTCCTTAACGAGTTTAATATATTCAATAATACATGAGCACGAATGCAAGATTCTATTTATCATATGACATTAAAAACGCATTTTATCCACGACTGTTTACAAAAATGTCAATATTCCGACGTTAGTAAACGCACCGTCCTTACGGACGTCGTACATGTAACGTTACGGGACGTATCTAGCTAATTTGCATATTTAATCCACTAGTGGATTATCGAAAATAATACATGGCGTTATTATAATAGAGGATCTTACATGAGTGTTCATGTATTATTGAATTTATTAAATGAAATGAGGAAAATGGCTAAAATGCTAGGCTTGGCCGAGCATTTTAACCCGTTTCCTGAGCGAGTTTTATTAATTCAATAATACATGAGCACGAATACAAGATTCTATTTTTCATATGACTAATCCACGGTTTTTGTACAAAAATGTTAATATAACACAACGTTGGTAAGGACATCGTACGTGTAACGTTACGGGGCATATCAAACTCATTTGCATGTCGATTCCGGATTTTAAAACACAGCGTTATTACACCCTCACACGCGACATCACATGAAAATTATCATTATTGCCCAGTCTTCATTTTGCTCGGTCATCATCATAATCATCATCATCATCATCGTTGTCATCATGTCATTCCGCAGTGTTTGCTGATTGGCGTTAACTCTTTACAGGAGAAATCTAGGAATGATGGTATCACAGTCAAGAGATATCTCCACATTGTCACAGCATCTACAAAGGTTAGTCATTACTTAACCCTTGACCTGCTGAATATTTATCATAATATGCCACACCCACGGCTGATTATCAGCCAATCAGGTCACTTGATGGAAATTATTGCAACAAATTCACAATCCGAATGGCAAACAATGTAGATCCTGATCAGATGGCTTCTGAAGAAGCCACCTGATCAAGATCTACATTGTTTCAAAGATAAGGTATATCCGGGCTCAGCAGGACAAGGGTTAATCCTCCAGGCGCCTGTTTCAACAATAACAGACGACATTTTCAAACACTTATCTTTACTTTTTATATGAGAACATTTGACTTGATAAGACAGTAAAATGCCACCATTAAGTTCACCTGAAATTAAGACTAAATCTGCTTTTAAAAGCTTATTGAGAAGTTTGCAGTTATTTACTTATGTTTTCTACACTCAATATCTCCTAAAAAGGACCCACCTTTGGGACTGTTCAAAAGTTGTCTTTAAGACCCCTTTTGAACAGTCCCAAAGGTAGTCTTAATATAGGAATATTACAGTATATGCGACTCGTCTGCATGGCAAAATAAAAGTGAAAACAGTGATCAGGAATCGACACCATTACCCCACATCTCCCATCAGAGACACCAAAGGGAAAGGAACACAAACAGGAAATAACTAACCCTAATGGAAACATCACTAGCGGAAAGCCAAAGGACCGTCACTTTCCCACAAAATTGCCAAATGGTTGTGTTTGTACTGTATCAGTACTGTCTGTACTGTGTATGTCATTTTGATGACATTGCTTCCAATTTTGTGGGACTTTTACTCGACATTGAGATGAAATGACATCTCAAGCCCTATCGCCCAATAAAACCAATAGGGTTCATAAGCAGAGATGATCAGACTGGCACCGCTTTGTCTGGGCAGACTTAGATCCTCTAAGCAGTTTACCAGTCCTCGTGTGCGGTCGGTTTCAGCTCTGCGTGGAAGCATCATGCAGCCCATTTATTTCTTCAAGCCCCGATGGGCGGGGGCCGACCTAATGGTTGTGTCCAAAATAAAAAGACATAACCAATACACACATACAAAGGCGTACTCGAACAAAACTCAGCCGCGCCAGAAGAACCCTAATGAAAACATTACAATTATAGGGGAGCCAGTTTTGTTTTTGTTTGTGGCAAATTTTACAAAAATGAATGTTCTTTAAGCAAGCAGTGTAGACTCAGATCAGACGCCGCATGATCTGGGTCTGCACTGTTTTTCAACACCCCAGGAAAGGGCTGCTAGGCGTATATAGATTATGCTATGTTATTAAACAGTTCATTCGGGCTGCTGAACACGACAACCCCTGCTTTTGCAAACAATGTAGACCCAGATCAGATGGCTTCTGAAGAAGCCATCTGATCAGGATCTACTCTGTTTGCCATGCAATTTTTATTTGTGAATTTAATGAATATATCATATCAAATAATTTGATTGGTTGACCGTTGAATTGGGTGTGGCTAAATTAATCTATTCACCAGGATATTAGTTAAGTCTTCTTTGACTTTGTTTCCAGTTTCCTCTTACTGATGGGCGGATGATACAGATGGTCAGACTGAAGTGTCCATTTACAGAGGAGCCCGTTTGGAATGGAAAATTTTCTGACTGGTAAGACATAGAACGAGTTACAAGGATAACCAACACAATTTTGGGGTGATTGTTGTTAACAATTGCCCCTAAGTGAAAGCATAATATTATTGAAATTTGACCTTAATGCAACCAGCCTAATCACCGCCAAGAAAATCCGTAAGAAAACTAACATTACGAAAATACGCCTATACAAATACAGTGTGAACTTTACCGCCGAAAAAAATGAAATTTTCAGATGAAAAAAATATGATATTTTTCGTATTTCTGCTCAAAATATAAATTGTGGGTGCTCGTTAGAACCGCCTCGTCGAGGCGGTTCTAACGAGTACCCACAATATTTATTTTAGATCAGAAACGAGGAAAAGAAGGTTTGCCCCTGTAAACCCAAGTTTTACTATATAAAAGTGGGGTTCAAGGGGGTCAAAATTATATAGGCGTGTTTTCATGATGAAACTGTTTCGAAAGTTCCACAAAAAAAAACTGTCGTGTAAACCTTTGGATGCAAGAATACACAACAGAACAACAAATTAGTCCTAATCAGTGACCCTCAAATATATTCGAGCCCGATGTAATCGATCTTATTAAGCCTGATTTAAACTGCCAACCAGATGCAAAATCTCCCCGGCGCTATCCCAAAGTTCACAAACAGATGTGCTTTGATTTTAGTTCTTAATAAAATACGTTTTGTAGGTATTTAAGATTGGGACATAGCGGAGTAGTTCAGGTGTTGTAAATATATGTCAACGTCTCCGAGTCCACAAGCATATGCTTTTTGTAAGCAGACCAAACGGCCATACGGACATCATAGCTTTGCTTGTAATACAGTTGCCAAATATTCGAGTGACTTGTTTTACCTTTTTTGAACGTTAGCTCCGCCCTATCAATCATATCGCCCTTGACGTAACACTAATTTACCTGTCACATTAAAGTTACATAATATGCATCCTTTTATTCACCACAAAAATATGGCTTACACTTACCAAGAGTCCGTCATTGCTTATTTTTGCTCAAGAGATAATGTCGGATGGTGCGGCGGGAAGATGCTCTGAAAAGAATTTCAAGACGGCCACCATGACGGACTCTTGGATTTTGGAATACAACGATTCAAGCAATTATGAATCCCCAAGTCAACCCAATGTCCAACCCCACACCCCCAAACAGGAATGAACGGGAGCAGATGTGGTTTGGAGAATTCCAATGCGGCTCCCTTGACGGGCATTTTGGTTATCAGAGCGAAAATATTATGGCAGTTCTAAATTTCCACGTTATCCCAATGCCTTCCACCAAGTTTCGCTTCAGTCCGACTTACCGTTCAGGAGCAATCCAAGATAGCCGCTGTGGCAGCCATCTTGGATATCGGATCGGAATGGTTTAATATGTCTGAAACTCCAATCCCCACCCCAATACCTCCCACCAGGTTTCTGCCTCATTCAACTCAGCATTCTGGAGCAGATATGCTTAACCCCATTTAGTACCGGAAACCCCTAAACGGCCCGGTACACTGGTAAATAGGGCAGACCCAGATCAGACGCCACAGAACGCAGCGTCTGATCAGGGCCGCCACTGTTTGCTTAAAGTTCAGGCATTTTCCAAATCAAT
The DNA here is from genome assembly GCA_963580285.1 of Lucinisca nassula. NCBI lineage: Eukaryota > Metazoa > Mollusca > Bivalvia > Lucinida > Lucinidae > Lucinisca > Lucinisca nassula. The sequence goes on along the minus strand of OY757020.1, from coordinate 87,163,859 downwards.
TTTGATGAAAAAACAACCTGACACGCCTAAATTTTGAAATGAACTCCTGCTATATATAAGGTAGGAAGATTCCATTTGGTACAAAAAGGGTTAAAGATTATCGACATGGTCCCAATAAAGGTTACATATTTGAACCGAACGATTGTAGCAATTCTGAATTAAAGTCGTCTCAAAGCCTATGGTCAAGTTTCATTTCAATCCAACTTACTTTTTAGGGAAAAACATTATTTGAAGAATTTCAAAGGGCTACCACGGCGGCCATTTTAGTATATCTAATCAGATCGCATCGATTTTTAGCGGTTCCATATCTCCATGTCGCCCCTTGTGCCTGCCAAGAAGTTTTGGCTCAAGCGAAGTTTTGGTTCGGTTTGAAGAATTACACTATGGCGCCATGGCAGTCAGCTTGGATATCAGAACGCCACAATTTTAGTACAGTCGAACTTCTATGGCTCGAACAACTTTGGGACATCGAAAATCTGTTCGAGACAGGGGTAGTTCGAGCCACTGAGGTTACTCTCAGGAGGCATAACGAGATACTTTTAGACATTTATTCGGTGTTCCATAATGATTATGTATGCTGTGTGTACTCATTAGAATCGCCTCATCGAGGCGATTCTAATGAGTACACAAAGCATACATTTGCAAGATAAAAGACTAAAATCTCCTTAATTATCCCCCACTATTTCTTATGTAGAGGATTTCGCAAGGGGCTCAAGAATTGGTTCGACTCATCCATGGTAAACGAGCCATCGGTGTTCGAGCCATCGAAGTTCTGCTGTAAATATGAAATTCTAAATTTCCAGGCCACGTCAATGCCCCCCATTTAAGTTTCAATTGAAATCGACTTTCGGTGTTGGATGACATGTCGTTTAACGAACTTCGAAGTTGACGGCCATGGCGACCATCACGGATATCGAAAGGCAACGATTTTAGCCATTCTGAGCCTCCATATTGATTAAGTATCAGCTCAATCCAACTTACGGTTCTGCAGAAAATGTCAACGTTAAGGACTACAGAACACACAGACGACGATCGACAGACGACGGACTACAGGACATGGTGTAATCTGATCTGAGGCTTTGCTACAGGTGAGCTAAAGATTTGTCGTTTCATCTCAAAAATCGTCGTCTGATAGCCAGAAAAGACAATATTGTGTCATAAAGATTTTTAGCCATCACGTAAACAAGTCTGTGACATCTGCACACCTGTAAGCCGAGATTAATATATAGAGAAAAATGAGTTTACAATGGTTTATCATATAATGTTGCGTCTGAGAGTGTAATAACGCAGTGTAATATTTTCAATAATCCACTAGTGGATTAAATATGCAAATTAGCTAGATACGTCCCGTAACGTTACATGTACGACGTCCTTAACGACGTCGCGTTTACTAATGGCGAAATATTTATATTTTTGTAAACAATCGTGAATAAAATGCGTTTTAAATGCCATATGATAAATAGAATCTTGCATTCGTGCTCATATATTATTGAATTTATTAAACTCGTTGAGGAAAAGGGATAAAATGCACGGCAAAGCCTCGCATTTTATCCCTTTTCCTCAACTCGTTTAATAAATTCAATAATACATGGACACTCGTGTAAGATCCTCTATATACAATATTTTACTTATTTTTGCTCAACATTGATTGTGTGGATTTAAGCATATCTTTGTCTAAATCAGAAATAGGAAAGAAAATCATCAGAAAAAAACCTTACATCAGTCATAAGAAAATGGTATCTTTTATGTCACAAAAGTTTTGCGACATGAAAAATAGCATTATCTTATGCAGCTTTGTTATCCTTTATGAATAATGATTATAAATTTTGCAGTGACGATATATCCTGGCGAACGGTCAACATAGAATTTTATGGAAAATACAAACCACAGTTTAATAAAGACCCAGATGAATACTGGATAACATATGATGACTTCCGGTGTAATTTTGGTGGATTAATTATATGTAGTGATTCGGCGCCATATAGGACTGAAGGAATGAACATCGAGAGGTGTTACAGGCGGCTGAGTGAGGAGGACGTCAAGCCTTATCAAAAGACAGTGTTTAACGAACGTAAAATAGTTGGCAAAAAGCAAGCTAGATATTCTGTGCCGGGACACATTTCATATAATCAACGGTCTTCTATACCGGAAGTGCATGAGAATGGGAAACGTCAGTCGATTCCAAGACCATTTTTAGAAGTCAGAAATGGAACTAAACCAGGTCAAGAAATTCAAGTAAAAGAAAATATAAAACTGTTAAAATAGACAACACCTACAGAAAGGCATATAGAAAATATACTAACATCCATTCAAAATGGAGTTCAGACGGCAACGATTCTTATCTCACTTCCGGTCATCGTAGATTGTGCAATGAAAAACAATCCCTTCATGAAGCAGGGACACGATATAACAGTAAAAGACGCCAGACTTCAGCATTCCTGTTCTTATCCAGTGATGTAAAATCAAAAGCTGAGGAGGATTATTCGAAGTGTAGATCTGGAAGCATAACTTCCACTTCTTCTATGCTATCTCAGTGTCCTAGCACATTCTCCGCTTCCGACATTACAGTACATTTCCAAACCAGCTGTGGCTTATCTCGTAATGACTCTTTGAAGAGACCTCGTAGTGCGCCAGGTATCGGTAACGCATGTCGTAGAGCTTCATCTGGGTCCCTGCCCAACATTACGGTCAGTAACTTCCTGGCTACGACATCAGACTACTTTCAGTCACATGGGTCGTGGAAACAAATCATAGACTATAGAGGCATGTGGGAAAGTAAGTAGAATTTTATAACTCTGCATAGGCTATGAGCCAGTAGTCTGTTTGCTCCCCTAGATGGGGATTTTGTAGATCTACATTTTTAAAGCTCTGCAAAGCATTTTCATATGTTCTGTCATCTGGCAAGAGAGGCTTTTGGAAGTTATAGCATGGTAGATACGTCACCCCATATATTTCTAAAAACCAATTTGAATGCTACATTTCTTTACGTACTAATTTAAAACAATTTTGATCAGCTCATAAACAGCTATAATACCTATAACATGTAGCAGTTTAACTTTCATTCGTTAATGTTACTAAATATCAAGTGTCCCATAAAAACTTCATTTTCAACGTGAATTGTTTACCATGACTACTTTGACCTAACTGTTTAATGTATTTAGAAGACAGATTAAACGTTTAAGCTTTATCATAACGAAAACACGCCTATACAAATACATTGCCATCTTTATCGCCAAAAAAATGAAATTTTTTTGATGAAAAAATGGGGTAATTTTCTTATTTCTGCTCAAAATGTAGATTGTGGGCACTCGTTAGAACCGCCTCATCGTGGCGGTTCTAACGAGTACCCACAACCTATATTTTAGAGCAGAATTAAGAAAAATAAGGAATACCCCGGAAACCCCAGTTTTACTATATAAAAGTGGGGTTCAAGGGGGTCAAAATTATATAGGTGTGTTTTCGTGATGAAAAGTTCTATGTCATTTTTTTCGATGTCCCCTTTAAAGGTAAATACATGTATAATTTTGCTATTAAAGTTAATATAGTAAATATATGGTCAGTGTCTTTAATAATAAAATATAATCGGTGAGCCTTAGACAATTTTATAGGGGCGAGCTTTAGCGAGCCCCTATAAAATTGTCGCGGCGAACCGATTATATTTTATTATTTAAGACACTAATCATGTATTTAGTTTATACCGCAATTCAAAAATCAAGGGTTTTTGCAATAATTTAGCAAATTTCAGCAAAAAAAGACAGCAGACAGTGTGACATGTTAAACGACATTCAGTGCCATGGCGCGCACACGTAGTATAACGCGACGTCAACGAGTGCAAAGTTTCTGACGTCACCACGACACAAAGACGCAGGAAACAACATGGACGCTCGAATAAAAGTTGATCAGAGCTTTACATTCTGTAAGAAAATCTGCAAATTAGTAGTTTATTTTGGCTTTAGAAATTATTTGCGAGGTTGAAACTCAATTGCAGTAGCAGTGCGCAGTTATTTCAACGGGCCATTCAAACCAGGGAAATGCCGAGAAGGTATGAATTTAGCCGAAATTTCTGAAAATCTGTTCAAATAAATATTGCAAAGATTTTAACTTGCAGTTTCGGTGTCCGAACACGCTCCATTGGTATCATTTGCAGGGATGAATGTCATAAAGTGCATCGTCCTTCGGATCGGGACGTTAACTGGAGGCCCCCTGTGCAGGGAGAACCATCCCCTGTGCAGGCTAAAGATCCCTACCGTAATTACATGATTACTGTGTAGGCTTTCATCCTGCAAAAACCTGGAGTGTATGTAATATACACCTGCGGTAATGGTCAAATGTGACCGACGCAGTATCAGAAGACAGATAGATAGATAGTTTCGTTGTTTTTCCCATGTATAAAAGGTTACATGTTATTGTTTACACTTGTAAATTACTGACCTGAAAAGTAGGTCCGGTCTATTAACGGTCACTAGACGTATTATAGGTCAGTAGAAGGTATTATAGGTCACTACCGATTATAGCGTGCAGTTCTTCGACCCCCTTTATTAGTTTACTAGAATGCCTGATTGCGGTATAAATTGGTTTTGCCTTTTTGTATACACTGTATACAAAAAGGCGAAACCAATATTAATTTAATAGCAAATATAGTTCATAATCTTTTTAAATGCGTTCATTATTCTTGTTTATATTGACTTTTAATGACAGATTGTATCTGTCATTCTTTGCTGCCACTCACGTTTTTAAGCTGTATCCGGCGTTCACTACCATTGAAATATGAATCAGTACATTAAACGTAGTTTGGCTATTTATTCGATATTTTTTAATATTTTCTCGCGCATGTTTGCATACATGTATTGGCTTAAGTTTTAAATTCCAAGAATGATCAGACGATACACCCCATTTAAAAATGAAAAATTTGTATCACTGAAGAAGTGTGTTATAAATAAATAAATAAAGCTTCACCCTTACAGCAACATGCAACTTTTTCAAGGAGGTGATATTAAGATTTGTCTCATTTATTCTGTGAAAATCAGGCTTTGGTGTCTCTGATGGGAGCTGTGGGTTGATTATAGCGATTCCTGATCATTGCCTCTACTTCTATTTTTCACTTCAATTATATAGCAGATGATTCGCATGAAATCTCAAGGCTGATCTCGGACAAATTAAGAAACAATAGAAACAACATCTGCTATGTTTGTATTAGGTGGTTTTAGGGTTAACGCATTGCGCGACCTAATTCAAGACAAAATACTTGGCGCGAGAAACTGCGACCTTACTGTGTGACGAGCTTTTACACCATCTTATCATTCAAAACTTATCACTGTCCAAATGAAAAACATTCATATGCTGGATAAGCGATAAGTCATGGCCATATATAAATTAAACGCTGCGAAACTATGATTTCTTCAATGGAAGCTCATGGCATGGGATAGCTTATATTGAGATGCGCAATTCGATGCTTTACTATAACAGAACAGATAAGAGGCTAAATCCAATCTAGATCGAAAGTATTTCAGGTGTATGGAGTTCCGAAATACAACGTATTTTGTTTTATGCCCCCAACTTCGAAGAAGTTGGAGGGGCTTATTGGTTCTGTCCTGTCCGTCAGTCTGTCAGTCCGTGCGACCGTCTGTCCGTTACGTTTTTTTTTCTCAGTTACCTGATGGTTAACCATTTATTCTCCCCGTCATTTGATATACAGTGGGTCGGGGAGGATCATCCCACTGTATACCTTACAAACTACATATTTTCAAATGAGCATGTAGCATAAAGATGTTTCGTCACAGCATAGATCCACAACAAAAGCGACATCGAAGCAGTTTTCCGTATCTTTTAGTTCCATGATATGTTTTAACCATGCCTATTTTAATATAATATAAATAGACATTTGGTTTTTGAATTTACGGCCCTTTCAAGATTGTTTCATTCATATCTAGCGATCCTTAATCAGAGGTGGATGAAAACCAGAGTACCCGAAGAAACCCTGTAAAACTGGGCATCTCGCATGTGACCTTAGCCAGGCTCGAACCACAGTGGTGGGATAAAACGGACTTAACATTGTTTATTAACATGAATAAAACTGCCTATCAACGTCATTTCAGTTGTTGGTTTATATAAGGTAATAGACATGCAATATATATCGTACATAATAAACAACCCATCATCAGGTAATCGAAAAAGCATATTCGGAAGAAAAAAAAGTGAAAAAGCGAGAAAAAATGTCTCATTATCCCAGCCTCACTCAGCATGGCAGCACCTGTATTTTTATACTTGACTATGTTAAGGAATGTATATATATTTTTATATATCTGTCAGGGGTATAAATCACATTAACCCTTATCTTGCTGAATATCATTTAAGCCACACCCATTTCTGTCTATCAACCAATCAAATTACTTGATGTAGTTTATTACTACAAATTCATAAACTGAATGCCTATCCGTGTGGATCCAGATCAGATGGCTTCTTCTTCAGAAGCCATCTGATCTGGACCCACATTGTTTGCAAAGATAGGGGTTGTCGTGAACAGCAAGATAAGAGTTAAAATATGTGTATTATGATGTACACGATAGCATTTTTTATCAGGCGGATGCCTTTTTGTAATGTAACTCAGTGTATTGTATCTATTAATGCTTTGTAATTGATCCATTTATTTTCGAATTTATCCAGACATTCATTTTTTGTTGCTGTATGTTGTTTCAGTATCTGAAAATATTTTATTTTATTTTGCAATGCAATCAATGACAAAGATAGATTAAATATGTTCTATATAAGGGTTATCCTTTGGAAGCAAGGAATACAGCACAGAACTGAAAAAAAATGGAGTGTACATGTTTTGTTGCATATATATAGTACTTAAGAATAATAAAAAGTTCTAGATCTGCAGTTGAGTATATATTTCCTATATTGAAAATAAATAGTTCCTCAACTAATGGGAGATTAATATTTTTGGTTTTTAGCCAGTTGTTGAAATCTGCAAGTAATTTCCTGGCAATGCCAGAACATATATCTTATTGTCTTTTCTTCTTGACAGATTTAATGTACAACAGGGCTTGGTGAAATCTTTATTATGTATAGATATTTTTGTTGGGAGAATTCGATGGTAAATTTTTGTTTGAAACCATTGTAACTTGGTTCCTAAATGTAAATGAAAAGGCAGAGAATAAATAGAATTCCAGGTTTATTCCTCAATATTTTAAATGTTGTTCCATTGCATCCCTTCCTTGATTTTATTAGGAACAAGATATTTGCAGGACGAAACGGTGAAGCTAGTTTCTTAGTGAAGTGAATGATTTCATGCTTCTCTGCAAAATCCTTAATTGCCTGTTTTAGACCTAGAAATTGGACAAAATTTGTTTTAACCTTGTAATTATTTTCAAATTCCTCTTGTGAAAAAAATTCTCCATTTTCATGAATGATATCATTAACATATTTAACACCTTTGTGATACCTTTTTTATATGCACTGGCTTGTTACCTATTTGTATCTCATAATTATGGAAGATGGGGCTAGAGAGAACATGATTTTCATTATCTTGTTGGTTAAGGCGTAAAATATTGGCATATGCTTTAAGTAAATCAACCCAAAAATTATTTTTAACATTTCGTGTAAGAGATACTGCATAACCCGTTCCAAATAATAACTAGTTCTTGAAAATGTATTTCATGCTTTAAGACAGTTTGCCAAGGACTGTCTGATATTACTACCCTTCTTAACCATGTCAGTTTCATACTGTTGATAAATGCTTTCAAGTTGATCATTTGCAAACCTCCATCGCAGTACTGCTTTACTACTATAGTTTGTTTTATTTTTGCAGGACCTTCCCACAAGTATTCAAAAATATGGAGTTTAATTGTTTGATTATTTGATCAGTCGGGTTTGGTATTGATATAAACAGGTGGTTTAAAATTGGCAGAAGTAGTGATTTTATTAAAGGTGTCAGGTATCGCCTTTTCCATAACTTAATTAATGACTTAATTTTTAGTATTTTTTTTCATGAAAGTTAATTTTTTGCATGTTCTCAAGGTCAATATGAAAGTTTACGCCTAAAAGTTTGAATTCAGTTTTACCCATGGTAGTTTCCATCTTGTTTTGATGGATGATGTATTGTATTTGAATTTCCTATCCATACAGCATGTGGTTTTTCAAAGTTCACGTTTAATCCAGAAAATTTTGAGTACTCAAACAAGACACTGAGTGTTTCGTGTAAGGATTTATTGCTGCCATCTAAAATGAAAGATGTGTCATCTGCATATTGAGATAATTTATGCTCCTTATTATTTATTTTTATTCCATTGATTTTCTTATTATTTCTTATCACTATTCCTAAAACCTCAGCTCAGAGAATGAAACGAAAGGGTGATACTGGGTCCCCCTGACGACACCCACGGCCTATATTGAAAAAGAATGATAGATTACCACATTGATTCACACTAAGTCTTACATTTTGATTAAGTATCTGTATCCAAGAGATGACAGAATTACCGAAACCAAAGTATTCCATTATTTTGTAAATGAAAGGCCAGGATACAGAGTCAAAGGCTTTCTCGAAGTCGACTAGCAGTAGTAATCCGGGTTTATGATTTTCTTCTGTGAAATCATGATGTCGTGGATTAACCTAATATTTTCTCCTATATATCGGCCAGCAACAAATCCAGTTTTGTCAGGATGAATAAGTTTCTGAAGAGTACCTTTTATTCTGTGGGCGATGACTCCCGAGGCTATTTTATATGTACAGTTAAGAAAGGAGATAGGCCTGTAGTTTTTAATAACATGTCGTGGCTTGTTATCTTTTGGTATACATGTGATTATTCCCTCCCTTTGTGTAACTGATAGTTCCCCTTTAGCAGATCCACCGTTGATGGAGCGCACTACAAAATGACCCAACTTTTTCCAAAACATTTTTAAAAATTCCCCTGTGAAACCGTCAGATCCAGGACTACGGTTATTGGACCCTTGCCTTGAGAACCCTAGTAGCTTCTTCGTATGTAATGGGTCCATCAATGGAATCAGATTCATGTTTGGTCAATTTTCTGATTTCATCGGTATTAAGTAGATCATTCAGGTTTATATCGCTTAGTTGGCTATCTCTACTAGCATACAGGTCTTCATAAAATTGTTTTGTTTCATTCAAAATTTCATACTGGTCTGTAATTATTTTTCCATCATTTTTTTTTCTAGCTTAGGTATGATTTCACTTGTAAAATTATGTTTTTCAAGGTTACAGAAAAAATTAGTTGGTTTTTCATCATCTTCAATAATTTTGGCTCTTGGTCTGATTAATATACCCTGCATTTTGTTTTTACGTATTACGTTTAGCTCTTCCTTTAAGATTTCTATTTCATTTATATTAGTCTGTGACAGGTTTGTTTCTAGAACCTTTATCTTGGCAATTAATTCCTTTTCTTTCTTTTCTGTTTCTTTTTTCTTATAACTTGAATATGAAATATACATTCCTATTATCTCCATCAGGAGGGTTTCAAGAAAGAGCTGATCATTAATCATGAATTGGATTTGATCATCTGGTATGTTCCTTATCTGATCTAATTCATAAACTGGTAGTGCATATTGCATCTTGATAGTGTCAATCTTATCATTAATTGTATCTATGTATTGTTTACCATGTAAAAGTGAATTATTATGTTTCCAGAGGAGGCTTTCCTTTTTCAAACTAAACAAATGAGATTTCCAGTGTAATCATAGAATGATCGGATCTGTTACTTCCGTTACGCTTTATATATATGTGAAACAGAAGAATGGTTTGTGCTACGATCTTTATATATGGAATGAGCATGCAAATTAAGCGAACCCGTATTTTTTTTCTTTTCCGTCGGATTTGTCTTTGCAGAGTTATGCCCCTTTTCGGACTTATGCATTGTGGCTATAGCGAAACCTTGTGAACAAAAGATCTGGAGAACCGCTTGAGCTAGGAACATGATATTTAGTATGCAGTTTGGGTCTAAGGTGTAGATGACCTGATCAACTTTTGACGAAATTCCGAAAATAATTAACGTAGTTACGCCCCTTTTCGGACTTACGCATTCTGGCTATGGGGAAACCTTGTGAACAAAATATCTGGGGAACCACTTGAGCTAGGCTTATGATATTTAGTATACAGATTGGTTCTAAGTTGTAGATGACCTGATTAACTTTTGACGAAATTCCGAAAGTATTTAACAGTTATTCCCCTATTTGGACTTATTCATTGTGGCTATGGGGAAACGTTGTGAACAAAATATCTGGAGAACTGCTTGCGCTAGGTTCATGATATTTGGTATGCAGTTTGAGTCTAAGGTGTAGACGACCTGATTAACTTTTGACGAAATTCTGTAAATATATAATAGATTTACGCCCCTTTTCGGACTTATGCATTGGCTATAGGGAAACCTTGTGAACAAAATATCTGGAGAACTGCTTGAGCTAGGCTCATGATATTTGGTATATAGTTTGGATCTAAGGTGTAGATGACTTGATTATCTTTTGACGAAATTCCGAAAATATATAACATAGTTATGCCCCCACATATTTGGAGAAATTGCTTGTTTAAAATCATCATAAAACTACTCAGGTACAGTGAACAATGGAAAATTATTTTAAATGTACCCTCAAAGTATGTCAGTCTTGTGGGTATTCCGATGGTCACGAATTGTGCACCTCTTGTGGCTAATCTGTTCTTGTATTGTAATGAAAGAGACTTCATGTTGTCGCTTTCCATTGATAACCAATCTGAAATTATTGAAGCTTTTAGCTCTACTTCTAGATATTTAGATGATTTATTAAATATTGGCAATACTTACTTTGATGGTTTGATCAGTCAGATTTATCTCCTAGAACTTCAGTTAAACGAGGCAAATTCCTCTGATACCGAGGCCCCCTTTTTGAATTTACATTTATCTATTGTAGATGGATTTGTTTCTTGCAAAATTTATGATAAACGTGATGATTTTGATTTCGATATTGTGAATTTTGTCTTTTGGACGGTGATGTTCCTCGTGCGACATCGTACGGGGTTTATATTTCGTAGTTAATTCGATTCGCAAGAGTGTCTAGTCATGTATCCGACTTCAACACTCGTAATAAATTATTAACAGCTAAACTTCTTAATCAGGGGTATCGGTATCATAAACTACGTAAATATTTTCTATACAAGGGTTATCCTTTGGAAGCAAGGAATACACCACAGAACTGAAAAAATATGAAGTGTATATGTTTTCTGGGGCAGACTAGCTAGTTTCGGCCAATTAGGCCTCATCAGTGACCCTCAGATATTTTCAAATTCCACAATGGAATCAATGATCCCAAAGGACAAGAAAATATAATCTACACTATGATGTAGGGCAGGGAGACGTTTTACCGCCGCCACACATTCCCACACATCAGCTGTAGTGAAGTTAAATATGTTCTATACAAGGGTAAAGCCTTTTCTAAGTATTATAGATGTCTTTCTGATTTGGTTTCAAAATTTAATGTTTGACTTAAAACACTTCTGCAACAAGGCCTATCGGAACCCGAATTCTATGGTGACTTAGTATATAAATTTAGAAAAATACATGTCTGTAATGATTTTAGTATCCAATTTCGTAAAATCGTTCGTCGATATATAAAGTTTTGGTACAACATAAATGTTATAAAACAGACTGCATGCATGGTGGTTAACCAAATCACGGTTGGCAACTTTGCTTCCCTCTTTGATTGCACACCGGTGGGTCGGACCTAAGTTTATATGACGGTTCCAGCGTAAAAACATAAATGGAATGTTATTTTATTTTAGTATTCTTTATGTTGGTTGGCGCCTGATACTCCGTCTTTGGTCGGGCCCCTCGGAGTCTAACTGTTGGTTTTCTTTTGCTCCAGCAGTTCTGTTGTTGTACATGTATGCTGTCGAGTCCTCAAACTTTTTTCATCTCTGTAGTTTTTTTATTTGTATGTTCTCGGAGATGTTACACTGTTGAGTTAGGAAGCCTTCATCACACTGGTAAAGGCAAGCGCGCAGGGTAAGGAACAAACACACAGGATAAGGAAATTTTTCCGATAAGGATAAGCAAGAAAATGGCGGAATCGGCATCACATGTGCAGGTTTGTTGTTGTTCTAGATCTCGTGTTATGGTTACTTATCAATAGGGCTGCTCACATTATTTTTACGGAAGACACATATTATTTACGAATTTATCTTCGATGGTCCGAATTCGACAGGTACAGCCAGTCAAACGGAGAACCGGACACAGTGAAGCTACTCAACCACGAAATCTCATTATTTTACACGAAACGCTCTTCTGCGAAGATGACATGCACTTTTTTGTTGGTTGTAGATATACACATGATAAATCGGACTGTTGCAAATACGATTTAAGGAAAAATTGAAATTGGAACGCCCACTGTGAGAAATCCTCGTTCTATTTTCAATACAACGCCTACGGGCAAGGAAATGGGTACAACGCATATGATAAGACACAAAATTTAGCAGGGAAAATGGTAGTTGTATGGTCGTAGCTCTGGTAAATTTCCATCTCAGATTAGGTTTTCCGATATTAATAATTAGTCCTACATAGTTTAAAGCACCAATTGTGACCTTTAAAAAACGTTCAAAATTTGTGTGACTTGTCTTGGCATGCGCATTGCTCTGGTTCTAGCAATTTATGATAATCCCCTATGGGGGATAGCTGGATTGGGTTCATCGCGATCATGATTTAGAGAAATGATATATATGTCCATGCAGTATTTCTTGTAGAAAAGTGTATGTTTGTTCTTTTGCTGAAAATAAGGTAGATAACCTCGCCATATTCGTGAGAAATACCTATTGCATGGTCATTTAAGGGCCTGATATGATTTGGCTCCGTTCTGGCCCCCACTTAAATCCTCTTCAGTGTGTATCGTTTCACTTGCTAACAGGCTTAATTAATTAAATCATACAGAAACAAATTGTTTCGTCTTCATGTATATTCAGAATAACTTGACTTTTGATGTGTCTGTATTGAGTTAATAAATTATGACGAAAATATTAAGAGAAGTGTGATAAAAGTATATCCCTTCGAATGAAAAAGACAATAGAAAGTGCCTTTGGAAGCACCTAATTATATAGGTTTCAATTGACGCTTTAATATATCAGGTAGCACTGCTAACCATTTGTACACTAAGTGTGTCGTATCTAGTTACCCCACCCACTTGCATTATTATGGAGATATACGACAAATGAAACATTACAGGATCAAAATGAAACAAGTACCAAATTATTCATTGGGTTCCAACTAAGAACATTAGTTATAACAACATATATTTATCTTTACTGTGAACGGAGTTTAAAGTATGTTCATGTATTGGTAACTGAATTTTTATGCCGGCCTCGGTAGCTCAGCCGGATGCGCGTCTGACTGGTTATCAGGAGGAAGCGGATTCGATTCCTGCCGGGGTCGGCAACATTCTTTCGAGGAGATTGATCATGAAACTTTTTTTTACGGCCATTCTCTACCTTCCGCTGATTCAAGAAGGACACTTGTCAATTTCTAGCGAAAGAATGTGCACTGTACTGGCTAACCGCTTACGTATACGCATGCCCAGGGAAAATGTGGATAGGTAAACTGACCAACTCAAAAATGAGCAGGTCAGTTTACCTAAACATAAGCGGTTAACCAGAATGGTGCACATTCTTGATCAATCTCCATGAAAGAATGTTGCCGACCCCAGTAGGTATCAAACCCGAGTCCAGTCAGACGCGCACCCGACTGAGCTACCGAGGCCGGCCTAGAGAGATAGGGGAGACAAAAAATAAAATAAAACAGAAAATACTCAGAAACCTTCAATTTATTTAAAAATTGTGTCTAAAACTTGTGTGTGCAGAGTGATCTTGATCCACACTGTTTGCAAACATTTTTCAAAACATTGTTGTGGATACAGAATACACTGTTGCCTCATCCGAGGCGATTATATCGTGCAGCCACAACATATACTACTGACAAGAAATAAGGAAGTTTATCCCAAATTATCTTTGGAACACATCCTAACAAGGGTTTGTTTTACAAAATCCTAAAAATATGTTGTGGGCCTATGTTAAGAGTTAATGAAAAGTATCACTATGTACACGAACGAACACCCGCCCATAGGGGCTTGAAGAAATATATGGGCTGCATGATGCTTCCACGCAGAGCTGAATCCGGCCCGCACACTAGTATTGGTAACCCGCTTAGAGGATCTAAGCCTGTCCAGAAATCGCGGTGCGAGGCGGACCGTCCATGCTAATAAACCCTATTGGTTTCGTTGGGCGACAGGGCTTGAGATGTCATTTCATCTCAATGTTGGGTGAAAGTCCCACAAAATCGGAAGCAGCGTCTCCAAAATGATCTTTACAGTGTTGACGGGGACGTTAAACCTCAAATCAAACGAACGAACAAAACCAACAATTTAAGTGTGAAAAAGGTAATTAAGAAAGCAAGGAAACATGACCAGTCAACAAATGAGTCAGCCCGTTAACCAAGTGCGAGTTGGTCTTGTCTTCTAACAAGTTTAAACAAAATCATTAAATTTATCCATTTTTTGTATAGTTATTATGTCTTTGCTACTGACGATTTTGACCAGTCATAATATCACAGCCTTAAAGGTATAGTTTAAAAACAAAATAAAATTTCTAATTGATTTTAATTAAACTCTTCTTTAAAATGTTCCTTCCACAAATCCAAAACAATAAATTGTCAATTTGAACTGGGCATTATATTAACCTGGCCAAATTGTCCTACCCAATATTTTTTGCTCGCCAAATTGTCCTTGGCCGAATTGTCCTAGGTCAAATCGTTCCGTCCACATCGTCCTAGATTCATAGTGGGGTGGGATGTATTATATTGCTAGAACAAGAGCATTGCAAATGCCAAGACAAGGCACCCAAACTTTGAACGTTTCCTAAAGGTCACAACTGGTGCTTTAAACTATTTTGGACTAATTATTGATATCGGAAAACCTAATCTGAGATGGAAATTTACTAGAGCTGCGACCATACAACCACAGTTTTCCCCGAACAATTTTGTGTCTTATCATGTATGTATACGTTGTACCCATTTCCTTGCCCGTGAGCGTTGTATTGAAAATGGAACTAGGATTTCTCACTGTGGGCCATCCAATTACCGTTTTTCCTTAAATCGTATTTGCAACAGTCCGATTTATCATGTGTATATCTACAACCAACAAAAAAGTGCATGCCATCTTCCCAGAAGAGCGTTTCATGTAAAATAATGAAATTTCGTGGTTGAGTAGCTCCACTGTGTCCGGTTCTCCGTTTGACTGGCTGTAACTGTCGAATTCGGACCATCGAAGATAAATTTCTGAATAATATGTGTCTTCCGTGAAGCTTATGTGAGCAGGCATATTGAGTAATAACCATAACACGAGACCCATAACAACAACAAACCTGCACATGTGATGCCGATTCCGCCATTTTCTTGCTTATCCTGATCGGAAAAATTTCCTTATCCTGAGTGTTTGTTCCTTACCCTGCGCGCTTGCCTTTACCAGTGTGCTTCATGCGGACTAAACTAAATTAGTGTATACCGTGACAGAGGTAAGGGCGAGGATTATGGCCATGTAAAATCGATTTAAGCACCCCAGTGGAATTCTTTTCACTGACCGTTCCAAGGCGGTTCTTCTTTGGCGGTTTATTTATTTTGTTGTTTGTTACTTACTATGTGTATCACTTGTGTTATTTTTTATTTTGGATGGCCATTTGGCCATTTTATGGGAAAGTAACTGCCCTTATGGCCTTCCTTTGTTTAGGTTTCCATTATGGTCTGGTCGCTTCATGTTTGTGTTTCTTTCCCTTTGGTGTCTTTGATGGGTGGAGTAAGTTAATTGTATCGATTCCTGATCTTTGCTTTACTTCTACTTTATAGGTCAGGGGTCATTTTAGTACAGAACTCGTGAAAATGGATGCTTTCTAATCAAATTTTGTCATATTTAGCATAAGGATGTGTTGGTGACCAGTATTTATTATCAAAATATTAAAAAAAAAAATACATTTGTTACACGTATTTGATTGTCAAAGACAGATTTAAATTCCTTAAGTTGGCATCAAAGATGGCTGTCAGACAGATATTGACTTCTATTTTTTGAAAAAAAAAGAAGTAAAGACAATGATCATAAATCGATTCAATTAACCCACAGCTCCCATCAGGGACACCAAAGGGAAAGAAACACAAACATGAAATAACTAGTAGAAGTAAAACAAAGATCAGGAATTGATACAATTAACTTACTCCATCCATAAAAGACACCAAAGGGAAAGAAATACAAACATTAAGCGACCAGACCATAATGGAAACCTAAACAAAGGAAGACCCTAATGGAAACATCAATAGCGGAAAGCCAAAATTCTTCTTTGATTCTTGGTTCTTTGATTTTTGTGTTCACGGAGATGTTGCACTGATGAGTTAGGAGGCCTTCATGCAGACTGAACAAATTATTTGACTAAATCGCGACGGAAGTAAGGGCGAGGATTGTGGCCACGTAAAATCGATGTAAGCCCCCCTGTGGAAATCATTCCACTGACCGTTGCAAGGCGGTTCTTCTGTGGCGGTTTATTTATGGTGTTGTTTGTTACTTGCTGTGTGTATCACTTGTGTCTTTTTATTTTGGATGGCCATATGGCCATTTTGTGGGAAAGTAACTGTCCTTATGGCCTTCCTTTGTTTAGGTTTCCATTATGGTCTGGTCGCTTAATGTTTGTGTTTCTTTCCCTTTTGTGTCTTTGATGGGTGGAGTAAGTTAATTGTATCGATTCCTGATCTTTGTTTTACTTCTACTTTACTTTCCCACAAAATGGCCAATTGGCTATCCAAAACAAAAAATACAAGCGATACACACACTCAAAGACAAACCATAACAGCCTATTTTGGCCCTTTTTTAACACAAGAACCGCCTTGGTGTGGTCAGTGAAACGAATTCCACTGGCGGTTGGGGCTTAAATCGGTACATAAAATGAAATTCTCTGTAATTATCGATAAGCCTTTATGCTGGAACCGTCATAGAATCTGAAGCCTGACCCACCGGCGTTCAATTAAGGAGGGAAGCAAAGTTATCAACTGTGATTTGGTCAACTACCATGCATGCAGTCTCTCCTATAGCAGTTATGTTGGACCCAATCTTTTTATATCGAAGAATGATTTTACGAAATTGGTGCTGAAGTCATTGTAATGATATATTGTTATGAATTTATATACTAAGTCACCATAAAATTCGGGTTCCGATAGACCTTGTTGCAGAATAGGTTTAAGTCCAACATTGAACTTTGATATTTAATCGGAATGACGTCTGTAAAAAGTTTAAAAGGCTTTGCATAGTTTATGATACTGATAGCCCTGATTAAGAAGTCGAGCAGTAAACAATTTATTCCGAGTGTTGAAGTCATTTACATGACTAGACACTCTGGCAATTTAAATTATTTGCGAAATATAAATGCCATAGGATGCCGCACGAGCAACATCTCCATCCAAGAAAGGAAAAGTTACGATCTTAAAATCAAAATCATCACGTTTGAAAAAAAATGCAGGAAACAAACCTATCTGCAATAGACAATTGTAAATGTTACCCTCGATAGCGCAGTGGTTAACGCGTTCGACTCATAAGCGAGAGATCGTGCGTTCGAATCCGACACCCGGTATCGAGGTGTGTCCTTGGGCAAGACACGTCATGACACTGCCTCACTCCACCCAGGTGTAAATGGGTAGCAGTAATGTAATAGTCATTGCCTGTCTCGCGCACGCGTGAAAACACCAGAAATGAGTGTTCGAGAGCGAATAAATAAGCTTGAAGCTTCCATCGCAATCGAACTAAAATAAATTAGTATAAACTAAATGCAAAAACGGGGCCTCGGTATCAGAAGAATTTGCTTTATTTAACTGAAATATATGTTTCTTAGTACAGCCATGTGGAGTAAATTGACTGATCAAACCATCGAAATAGGTATTGTCAATATTTAATAAATCATCCAAATATCTAGAAGCCGAGCTAAAGGCTTCAATAATTTCAGATTGGTTTTCAACGGAAAGAGACATTATGAAAAATAGAAGTGAAGGCAATGATTACAATTAACCCACAGCTCCCATCAGAGACACCAAAGGGAAAAAAACACAAACACGAAACAACAGACCCGAATGGAAACATCAATAACGGAAAGCCAAAAGCTAAGGACAGTTACTTTCCCACAAAATGGCCAACTGGCTATCCAAAACAGTATAATATCAGCGATACAAACACTCAAAGACAAACCATAACAAAAATAAACCGCGACCGAAGAACCGCCTTGGAACGGTCAGTGGAACGAAATCCACTCGGGGCTTAAATCGATTTTACGTGGCCATTATCCTCGCCCTTACTTCCGTCGCGATGAAGTCTCTTTCAAAACATACATAGGAATACCCACAATTTGTCAAAATAACTAAGTACCAAATCTTGTGTAAATATTCTCAAGTAGAAAGGCTAGAGCTTCACACATTTTCTGACATAACCATAAAGTATATATTTTATGCTCTTCAGAAGTGAAAAAGCATTCTAACATTACATGCAAGATATAGGGAGTCTTCCCTGTAAAATGTCCATTCAATTAAATCATTAAGTTTTCTTTTATAATATTATGGGGAAGTGTAGTGTATAGGGAGTAAACAGACTTGAAAGGTAGAAGTAAAACAAAGATCAGGAATCAATACAATTAACTTACTCCACCCATCAAAGACACCAAAGGGAAAAAAACACATACATGTTTTTACGCTGGAACCGTCATATAATCTTAGTCCCGACCCACAGGTGTGCAATCAAAGAGGGAAGCAAAGTTGCCAACCGTGATTGGGTTAACCACCATGCATGCAGTCTGTTTTATAACATTTATGTTGTACCCAATCTTTATATATCGACGAACGATTTTACGAAATTGGGTACTAAAGTCATTACAGGCATGTATTTTTCTAAATTTATATACTAATTTACCATAAAATTCGGGTTCCGATAGGCCTTGTTGCAGTAGTATTTTAAGTCCAACATTGAATTTTGAAATAAATCAGAATGGCGTCTATAAAACTTAGAAAAGGCTTTACGTAGTTTATGATACCGATACCCCTGATTTAGAAGTTTAGCGGTTAATAATTTATTTCGAGTGTTGAAGTCGGATACATGACGAGACACTCTTGCGAATCGAATTAACTGCGAATATAAACCCCGTACGATATCGCACGAGGAACATCATCGTCGAAAAGGAAAATTTACAATATAGAAATCAAAATCATCACGTTTATCATAAATTTTGCAAGAAACAAAACCATTTACAATAGATAAATGTAAATCCAAAAAGGGGGCCTCGGTATCAGAGGAATTTGCCTTGTTTAACTGAAGTTCTAGGGGATAAATCTGACTGATCAAACCATCAAAGTAAGTATTGTCAATATTTAATAAATCATCTAAATATCTAGAAGTAGAGCTAAAAGCTTCAATAATTTCAGACTGGTTATCAATGGAAAGCGACAACACGAAGTCTCTTTCAAAACAATACAAGAACAGATCAGCCACAAGAGGTGCGCAATTCGTACCCATCGGAATACCCACAAGACTGACATACTTTGAGGGTACATTTAAAATAATTTTCCATTGTTCACTGTACCTGAGTAGTTTTATGATGATTTTAAACAAGCAATTTCTCCAAATATGTGTTAAAAGAGAGTTATGAGTAGTTTCGTGTTTATTTGCACTCATTTGACCTACTTCTGATCCTCAGACACATTTCCAGACGTGGCATCCACCCCTATGATTGTTGCCACACATCAAGGATTATATTTAGCATGGGTGCCATACTCTACTCAATCATGCCATCAAAAGTAAAAATATCAATCTTTTTGGGGATTGGATTGCCAAATACTAAGCAGTTTACCAGTACTCAGATCGGTCCGTTTCAGTTCCGCACGGAAGAATCATGCAGCCCAATCTATTTCTCCAAGCCCCAATGTGTGTGTGTGGGGGGGGGGGACCTAAATGATAGCCATTTTAGTCTTAATTGCATATTAAAAATCAAAGCACTGACAGCACTGGCGGGTTGATTGTCATTGACTGTTAGAAAAATGAAAATAGTCCTTAATGAGGACATAAACTATTCATTAGTCCTTAAATTCTTCTGGCGGCATCTGTTTTGGGTCTGCACTTTGCCAAATCCCACAATGCATTTGTCCATTCAAACACTCTGACATCACATTGATAAAAATATCGCCACTATAAATAACCTTCACCACGAATACACGCCTATATAATTTTGACCCTCTTGAACCCCACTTTTATATCGTAAAACTGGGGTTTCCGGTGGTATACCTTATTTTTCTCATTTCTGCTCTAAAATATAGATTGTGGGTACTCGTTAGAACCGCCTCGATGAGGCGGTTCTAACGAGAGCCCACAATCTATATTTTGAGCAGAAATAAGAAAAAAATCACAATTTTTTCATCTAAAAATTTAGTTTTTTTTCGGGGGTAAAATTACAATGTATTAGCATAGGCGTGTTTCGTAATGTTTACCTGGATTTCCTACAAACCAGTGATTGTCAAGTTGACAGCAACAACGTAAAGTTTCTGCGCTAAGTAACGATTTTTTTTATCTTGATTCTTCGGTCCTTTCAAGATTATTTCACTTATTTCGAGCCTGTCGTTAATCAGAGGTATGCGAAAACCGGAGTACCCGGCGAAAAACCATCTGGTATTCCGCTGCAACATGTGATCCGAGCCAGGATTGAATCACAGCGGTGAGAGATGTAATGATTAAAGGTCATTTATCGAGAAAAAACACATATTTTAGTATCAAGTCTGTTGAGAGAAGGCACAAAGAGGACCATTTTACTGAAAACCTCATGAAAAATTCCCATTCGTTCCGAAGTTATGCTCATTTATATCTTATACCTACCTATTTTCCTCAAAGTGTAACCACCCTTGAATTTTGGTTGCTTTAGACCCACAATGCCATATTGTGTTTCACCACAATGGATTTTAACTTTTTGAATCAACTTTAAAACTGACATAATTTAATTTCTATAATGTTTTATATAGCTAACGTATGGCCACTGATGGCTGTGAATCTTATTATTGACTTGGGATATAAATTTGGAAATTTAATTCCGAATAAAGACGTTTATTTATGTTTTAAATGAAATTTTAAACTGTTTTAAACTAATTAACCATTTCGTCTGCTGAGTGCAATAACGTTGTGAGTGCAAAATGGCAACTTTTCAGGAGAGACAAAAAACTGTTTTATTAAAGAATGGCATAGAAAACCATACTATAAGCTGGTTTCTTAACTTCATGGCGATTTCTTTCATTTGTATGTGATGTTTATTGTTGAAGAAATGACATTTGAAAAGAAATATTTAGCATTAAAGGGTTGATACACCATTTCTGCGCCGAGTGTTGTTTCAACTTTTTTGGTGCAAAAACGGTGAAAGTGCATCCAGCGCTAAAACGGTGTAAATGTACAAACCTTATTTCTTTGCCTTTTACATGGTAAAGCAGTAAATTAAAGGCACTTAGTAGGTAATAGGTCACATTTTATACATTCTGCATGGTACTTACATGCTTATTTTGAAATATCAAGCAGCAGGATTCAATATTTTTGAGGTATTATAAACTTTGCCCAAAAATGGGGTTAGTGCACTTACACTGTTTTTGCGCCAACTTTTTTTCTAAAAGTCAGAGCAAAAACGATGTAACTGACAAAAAAAATTCCAAATGCTGAAATAAATCATGATTGAGGCAGAATCTAGCTGTAGAACTTATTTACCAAGTGTGTCAAGTCCAAAGGCACCCATTTATTCAAAAAAACTATTTTGGCCAAAATGTCAGTTACATCGTTATTGCACTCAGCAGACGATTTATAGTTTCTTTAAATGTTTTTGAATATCTTCTAAACACATAACCTACCACTATATGTCATTTAAGATACATACATACATGTAATCTGAAATTTAAATAAATCATTTAAACTTTAATTTATGGACTTTATGTTTGAAATAAGAGGAAATTGGTTTTGAAGTTTGATTGAGATCAATTTAATTGATGAACACAGGTTGCTAAGTAATTTCTGATGATTATAAAACACCAGATATTTTGAATGTTAAAGAGTTCAAAGAATTTAATTGCAACTATGACGTCATAAAATACTTCATGAATATTAATGAGGCAGTTTGGAGTTGTTCTCCCATTTTTTATATTTTTTTTTTTAATATTTCAGACTTAAAATTGCAATATCTCAGAAACAATATTTGATCTGATTTTCAGATTCCACTTTCCTGCATCAATGAGGTTTTAGTTCTCAATGATTTCAATACTGCGATAAATGACTTTTTAATTAAAGAGTCAGCGCTCTTACCCACTTGGCCACAAAGGCCCATTTTGATTCGACTTTTAAACAATCGACCCATTGAGATTGGGATCTTGTTTTGAATGCCTATCGTATTTCCTAACATTAGAATAACAAACGTTATATGATATTAGATTTTGTATCATGGCTGTACTAAGAAACATTTCTGGTCATAGAAAGTTTGTGATATTTCCCCCATTTTTGCTCAAAAACATAGATTGTGCAATTCATTTGAACCGCCTAAATAGAGGACCTTACATGATTGAATTTATTAAACGAATTGAGGAACAATGATAAAATGCGAGGCTTTGCCGAGCATTTTATCCCTTTCCAGCAACGAGTTTAATAAATTTAATAATACATGAGTGAGTCCCTTTTCAGCAACGAGTTTAATAAATTTAACAATACATGAGTTAGTGAGTTTTTGTTTTGCGTCCCACCAACAGCTAAGGTCATACGGAGACGGGACCTCGATTTAAAGACTCATCCGAAAGTCTGGAGAAGCCCGGGATCGATCCTGCGACCCCTGGTTTACAAGGCGAGTACCGTAACGACTACGCCAAGGAGGCTTCTAAATAATAATACATGAGCACGAATGTAAGATTCTATTTATCATATGACATTTAAAACGTATTTTATTCACGATTTGTTTACAAAAATGTCAATATCCCGCCATTAGTAAATGCGACGTCGTTAAGGACGTCGTGCATGTAACGTTGTCATTACGCAAACACTCCTATACAAATACATTGCCACCTTTATTGCCGAAAAAATGAACATTTTATGATGAAAAATTGTGATATTTTTCTTATTACAGCTCAAAACATAGATTGCGGGGACTCGATAGAACCGCCTCGCTGCGGGGACTCGATAGAACCGCCTCGGCGAGGCGTTTCTTTCGAGTCCCCACAATCTATGTTTTTGAGCAGAAATATGAAAAATAAGGTTTATCCCTGCAAACCCCAGATTTACTATATAAATCTGGGGTTCAATGGGGTCAAAATTATATAGGCGTGTTTTCGTAATGGTGGGGCGTATCTAACTATCCACTAGTGGATAACCGAATTTAATTCATGGCGTTATTACATTCTCAGACGCGACGTCATATGAATCTTCCCGTGCTTTATTTTATAGAAACTTTAATATTTTTGGTTATAAAAAATACTTAGACAGTATTACTACAGAAAAAAATTCGGTTTGCCCTTTCGAGATTAAGGCTTTCTTCACATAGGTTAGAGGTTGAAGTTGGGAGGTGGGCCAAACCGAACGCTATTCCTTTTGAAAATGTGGGAAAATATTTGTCCTTATGGCCTTCCTTTGTTTAGGTTTCCATTATGGTCTGGTCGCTTCATGTTTGTGTTTCTTTCCCGTTGGTGTCTTTGATGGGTGGAGTAAGTTAATTGTATCGATTCTTGATCTTTGTTTTACTTCTACTTTGTTCAACTTGTGGAAAATTAGAAGACGAATTTCTTTTATACTTGAATGTACAAGATATATTGACTTAAGAAACTCGCTCATACCTAGATATTTTCGGTCAAGACCCAATATGTATAAATTATTTGAATTGTTTGCTTCGGATTCTAAACATCTAATAAGAAAATTATCACTTTATGTCTTTAAGCCTTCAAAGCTAGGGAACAATATGTCTTTACATGATCCTTCATTCTTCAATATGTACCTTCTCCAAGATCACTTTTATGATTTACATATCCATTAGTTACAATAATTATTGTACTGTGTTATGTGTAATAACACATAATTATGTATTTTGTATTTGTAGCTTACATCAGTCCGCTGATGTCACATCTATTGTATGTATAATTATATGCTGTAGAACAGATGGGCAAGTTAGCTTGTATGAATAATGTGGGTATACATAAGAACAATATGTCTACAAAAACAAGTACGCCTAATAAAGTAATAAAAATTGGATTGGTATATTACAGGAAACGATTCCGGTGTCTTACACTCAGATTTGTACACCCACCATCGCAACTCCAGAATTCTTCTCGAAATTCTTCAACCGGACGCCGTAAACCAGATCGTCGCCTCGGAATATCACGGCAAAAGTCACGTAATCATTTCGTTGCTCCAAGACTACCGCCATGGTTCTTCCACTGCAAACAGTCTTCTAGTTTCTATAGGATTTTCCTTGTATAAGGTAATTTATTACACAGCAATAAATATTGAATGGTTTGCGCAATGAAATCTAATGAACAATCAGACATTTCGAGAAATCTGCTTCAGTTAATAAGACTAGAGGTCCAAGTTGGCCAGAATCGCTAACCTGGATGAGGCAGATCATATATGTATTACAGTGTGTGTGTCTATCAGATCACATTGCCTTTAGCAATTCTGAATCTGCATGTTAACTTGATGCTTCTGAGTCAAGTTTATGAACAGCTTAATCTCATTTAGGATTCAGTAAGAGATGATTTTGGTGCAGAGTGGAAGTGTATAGTTTGGCAGAGCTATCGTTTGCACCTGCACATCACGAAAACACACCTTTATAATTTTGACCCCCTTGAACCCCACTTTTATATAGTAAAACTGGGGTTTCGGGGGGTATACCTTATTTTTCTTATTTCTGCTCTAAAATATAGGTTGTGGGTACTCGTTAGAACCGCCTCGATGAGGCGGTTCAAACGAGTGCCCACAATCTATATTTTGAGCAGAAATAAGAAAATTATCACAATTTTTCATCATAAAATTTTCATTTTTTTTTTCGGCGATAAAGGTGGCAATGTATTTGTATAGGCATGTTTGCGTAATGATATGGCATGTTCTGTAATCAAAACAGTAACCAAATGTGACTATTCTTGCGAATACAACTATAACACAAACAAAGCTATGGTGTACACGTATATCACGTATATGGCCGCTTGCAAAAAAAAGCTACAGTACCACATCTTGTTGTGGACTCAGCGAGTTTAACATATATGGACTACCCCTGAGCTGTCCCTCCCTGTAAACTTATATACAATTACTATACAGGCGCTTTGAAGAATTTCAAGATGGCTGCCATCTGGTATATCAGAATGCAACAATTTATGCACTTCCGAATCTCCATGTGAAATCTCCCCGATGCCTTCCATGAAGTTTCAACTTAATCCAACTCCGGTTGTGCAGATGTCGTTCAAAAAATTCAAGATGGCCACCATGGCGGCCATCTTGGATATCAAAGGTGAAAGATTTTAGCAAAGCTGAATCTCAATGTCACCCAGATGCCTCCCATCAGGTTTCAGCTCAACTCGACCTTTGATTAGGGAGGAGATGTCGTTTGAAGAATTTCTAGATGGCCACCAAAGCGGAACAGAACAGTTTTAGCAAATCTGAATCTCCATGTCACCCCAATGCCTCTCATCAGTTTTCAGCTCAATAGGACCTTTGGTTAGGGAGATGTCATTCGAAGAATTCCAATGACGGCTATCTTGGAAATCCAAACGGAACCATTTTTGCAAATCTGAATCTCCATGCCACCCCTATGCCTCCCATCAAGTTTCAGTTCAATTCAACCTTTGTTTCCGGAGGAGATGTCGTTTGTAGAATTTCAAGATGGCCGTCATCTTGGATATCGGAACAAAACGATTGTAGCGAAACTGAATCTCCATGTCACCTCTATGCCTCCCATCAAGTTAAAGCTCAATTCGACCGTTGGTATGGGAGGAGGTGTCGTTTTAAGAATATCAAGATGGCGGCCATCTTGGATATCGGAACGGAACGATTTTAGCAAATCTAAATCTCCATGTCCCACCCCCCCTCCCCCTCCCCGATGCCTCCCATCAAGTTTCAGCTCAATTCGACCTTTGGTTCAAGAGGAGATGTCGTTGGAAGAATTTCAAGATGGCGACCTTCTTGGAAATCGTAACGGAACCATTTTAGCAAATCTCCCACAAGTTATAAACTTAATCTGACTTCCGGCTCTGGGGAAATGTCGAAACGACCGCCTCCTGTTTGTCCAGGCAAATTAGTCACGTTCAGTAAAATACAGTTATTTCCCTTGTTATTTCTTATTTGTCTTATTGAGTTGACTGTGAATTTACTCAGTTCGACAAAGCGTTGGGTCATACATGGAAGCAATTTACCCATTTCTCATTTTTATAAGAATAATATCAGTGTAAACTTCAGTAAAAGACACAGTATTGTTAACAATGCAATCCACGCTTAAAAATAAAATGTATGCAAGAAAAAGAATCTTACACGGGTGTGAGGGGTAGATAGACAAATCCGTCACTCGAGTTCACAGTGAGATCATTCGGCAAGACTCATGATGCCAGACTGTGACACTCAGGACCAGCTTTTCTAGCCACCCTCACGCCCATGAAAGATTCTTATCGTTTTATAGCCCTTGCAGGTTTTGTTCAAGAATCAAGAATCCAATTACTATAACACAGTCATGTGTTATTATGGCGTCATTCATTTCTCTATTTGAAGCATATACCGGTTATGTTTCAGTTTTTACGTCCCACCAACAGCTAAGGTCATACGGAGACGGGACCTCGGTTTAAAGACTCATCCGAAAGTCTGGAGAAGCCCGGGATCGAACCTGCGACCCCTGGTTTACAAGGCGAGTAGCGTAACCACTCGACCACGGAGGCTTCTCATATACCGGTTATATATTTTTCACTATTTCTGCACCAAACATAGACTGAGGCGGTTTTAACCGTTGAGTTCCTACAAAGAAATCATATTGAAGAAAATAAGATGGGACAATAATGCTTCTGATAAACCTAACTTTTTCAACATGAAGTTTAGTTTTCAAGGAGTATACATTAATACACGGACATGTTTATTGTATATTACGTGATGTTCTGTTTCCAGTGTAAAAACGCTTCAAAGGATGAGAAACGACCTCTGAAAAAGCTCCCTCTTGTGGATACGGCTGGTCCGACACGAGATGCAAGGGAAATAACTCGAAGATTTGATCTCCAGCCAGGTTGTTATTTTATTGTGCCTTTTTGTTTGTGCGCTGGTCACACAGGACAATATATGGTGCGGGTTCTGACGGAGAGAGATCCTGTTGCCGGGAAGACAGGCTGGTGAGTTGACTTTTTTAAGGCATTAGTGCGGATTAACCCTTTACCACTCATATACGTATTTTCCCATGTCTATCCATTAACACTCAGACCCGTATTTTCCCGGGTTTATCGATTACCGTATAGATACGTATATTCCCGTGTGTCGCCATTTTGGTATGTGTTTCCCCGTGTCGCAAAATCAATCTTTTTCCTAAATGTAAAAACGCCTGATGTTTAAAAATGTTAAGTTTGGTATTTTTCCAACAATACTTGCGAAAACAAAAGAAAAAAAAAAATATGTTTCTATAAAAAGTTTTTGTGTTATTTGCAACCAAACACACCAGGGGTTTCTTCGACCTTACAATTACTGGGCTTATTTACTGAATGACGCAATATTCCCCGTTTCTAAAAAAGTCGCGCATGATTTTCATGATTTATGTTAACACAATTAGCACGGTGATTAATCAGTTTGCTTCAAGGGATTTATGGCCCAAGATAATAAGTTAATTGGGGATTATGATACCCTAGGAATATTTATACAGCGGATGCCACCCGGAGCGTGCCGAGCTTTGAGCTGCAATAAATAACGTAACACTACCCAAAAGTGTACCCAGGTGGTCATCGAACGGGCAATAAAACCCACAGATGGGTAGACGGCCTTTCATTGGTCAATTGTTTCAGCCCCTTTAATGAATATTAATTTCTGCGAAAAAATATGCGACGTCTGATCAGGGTCTCACCGCCGACATTTCAACAGACAGACAGATGCAATTATTAAGCGGCACCTGATCAGGTCTACAGATTTTTTGACCCGGATCAGACGCTTGACAATTATTGTGCGGCGTCTGATCCAGCTCCAACCGCCGACGGTTAATGTTATTTTTGTTTTCCGTGACCGAACAGGTTTGGAGGATATAGCGATGAGTCTTGCGCCCATCCAAATGTCCGACCGTCCGTAGACACAACAGACAGTTGCAAACAATGCAGATCCGGATCAGACGCCGTACTATTATTAAACGGCGTTTGATGAGGTTCTACAGGTTTGTAGACGGCATCTGAGACGGCGCAGACCCAGACAAGACTCTGCGCAACGATAATGCGGCGTCTGATCAGGGTCTTATCACCGACGGTGGTGTTTTTTAAATCCATAGTCTGAACAGGTTCGGAGCCTTGCGTCCGTACATCCGCCCGTCCGTAGACACAAAATTATGAGTGACGTCCGTTCACATGTCCGACCGTCTGTAGACACAACAGCTAGATGCAAACAATGCAGATCCGGATCAGACGCCGTACAATTATTAAACGTGTCTGATGAGGGTCTGCATATTTGTAGACGGTATATGGGACGGCGCCGGCCCGGACAAGACGCTGCACCACGATAATGCGGAGTCGGATCAGGGACTTATCGCCGGCGGTGGTGTTTTTTTTTATCCCTAGTCTGAACATGTTCGGAGGATACAGTGATCAGCCTGGCGTCATCCACCCATCCGTCTGTATGACAATAGACAGAACACAAAGGTGCAAACAGTGCAGATCTGGATCAGACGTCATTCAATTATTATACGGCATCTGATCAGGGTCTACAGGGTTGTAGACGGCACATGCGACGGCACAGACCCAGACCAGACGCTGTACAATGATCACGCGACGTTTGATCATGGTCAGACCGCCGACGGTGCGTTTTGTTTTTATCCCCCGACCAAACAGGTTCGGGGTTATAGCGATCAGCCTGACGTCCGTCCGTCCATCCGTCCGTCCGTAGACACAAAATTGTGACAGCCAAAACTACAATACCCTATGAGACAGATTGTTGGTACGTGTTACAATAGAACACGAGGTTCAAAAAGCATGTCATGAGCAAGAACCAAAACTCTGGGTGCCCTGGTATTTCAGTTATTTCCCCTGACAATATAACCTTGTGATCACAATATCTCCAATATCCTTGAAGATATATCGATAGACTTTATAAATTTGTACATAAGGTCAAGAAGGGTTGTCATGAGCAATAACCATAACTCTGGATGTCATGGTATTATAGTTATCTCCCCTTACAAAATAACATTGCTATCTCATTAACTCCTATACCCTTTGACTTATTTTGATGGTAGTTGGTACAAGTGTACATGAGGTCAAGAAAGAGTGCCCTGAGCAAGAAACAAAACGCTGGGTGACATGGTATTTTAGTTATCTCCCATGACAATGTGTTATGAACCCTGAAAATGTAACCTTGTGGTTGCCATAACTCCAGTACCCTTTGAGATATATTGTTGGGACTTGGTACAGTAATACAAGAGGTTAAGAAGATGTGACTTGGACTAGAACCACAACTCTGGGTGCCATGCTATTTTAGTTATCTCCCCTGACAAAGTAGCCTTGTGATCGCAAGAACTCAAAAACCTTTTGAGATATATTGATGGTACCTGGTATAGTGTGCATGAGGTTTAGAAGACATGTCATGAGCAAGAACCGCAACTCTGGATGCCATGACCACCATGCATATTGGTTTCATTGGGTAGCAGGGCTTGAGATGTCATTTCATATCAGTGTTGGGTAAAAGTCCCACCAAATTGGAAGCAACATCTCCAAAATGTCATAAATAGTGTTGACGGGGACGTTACACCTCTAATCAAACAAACAAATCTTATTTCTAAAAAGAAAATACAGAGACGGCTCTTTGGGGTGAGCTGTGTATAGAGTGGCTGATACACTGATTTAAAAAAAGGGTAAAGTTGGGGATGGGGGTGCAAAAATGGATAGATAGGCTGTAAAAGTTATTTTTTTCTTATGCAAAAGTACTGAATTTTTCGCGTGCTGTCATAGTGCATTCTTTCATTTCTCCGAAATGGCTATTTTCCATTGAAAACTTTGATATTTTTTCTTATTTATACTCGGAACATTGGTTGTGGATGCTGATTGAGGCAGTTTTATCGAGTACCCACAACCTATGTCTTGGAGCAGAAATAAGGAAAATAATGTATACCGGGTTCAGATGGATGTTCATTTCACAGACTTATGAACATGATGTCTTATTTCTGCATGAAAACGTGGTTGTGGGTGCTGAGTAAGGCAGTTCTAACGAGTACCCACAACCTCAGTCTTGGAGCATAAATAAGGAAAATAATGTACCGGGTTCAGATGGATGTTCATTTCACAGACTTATGAACATGATGTCTTATTTCTGCACGAAAACGTATGTTATGGAAACTTGTTGGAAGAGCCTCAGTGACATGCCCTAATGAAATAAGAAAAATAATATGTGGATACCCCCTCTTTTCTGGGGCTATGGTGGTTAAAAATACTTTCTCTGACCAACCCAAAACAGAGATTTTTGCTAAAGAAAATATTTTGCTTACTTTAGCACTTCATATTTTCAAAACCCAAAGAGAAACTATAATAAATTTAGTACCATTGGAAAGAGAATTTAATTTCCTAGAAACTTTACATTTACATAAATATTACTAAAATAATCATTTTTGTAACATAAGGGTGTAAATCACACAAAAATGCCAATATCTCTGTTCAGATAAGACTGTCAGGCCTATTAGCCATATATGGACTATTGATTTACCTATATCAGTGTTCTGTAAAGAATGCTATATTGGCTAATGTTCCGAGTGGGAAAGGGTTAAAACTAAAACGTCATTAAGAAGTCGTCCTATGTAACATAATGGTTTCTTTGCAGAATAGAAAATGTCGCTTCTTACTCGTAGTATGTAAGTCACATAATGGTTTCTTTCAAGAATAGAAAAATGTCGCTAATAACTCCTACAGGGAGGATCTTACATGAGTGGTCATGTATAATTGAATTTATTGAACTCGTTGAGCAAAAGGAATAAAATGCGAGGCTTCGTTGAGGAAAAGGGATAAAATGCGAGGCTTTGCCGAGCATTTTATTCCTTTTCCTCAACGAGTTTAATAAATTCAGTAATACATTAGCACGAATCCAAGGTTCTATTTAGCATATGACATTAAAAATGCATTTTATTCACGATTAGTTGACAAAAATGTCAATATTCCTTCATTAATAAACGCGACGTCGGACATGTAACGTTATCGGGCGTTTCAACTAATATGCATATTTCATCCACTAGTGGATAACGGAATTTATTACATGGCGTTATTAGACTCTCAGACGCAACGTCGTATGATAAATGTACTATGTAACTCACATAACGGTTTCTTTGCAGAATAGAAAATGTCGCGTATAACTCCAACATGGAGTATGTAACTCACATAATGTTTTTTAACAAAATATCATGTTTTTAAAGACATAGATGATCTCACATGGGCTGTCTCATGAAACGAGTCTGTGGCGAGTTTTATGAATTTCATATGAAGAACCTGTGGTAATTTTAATGAATTTCATATGAAGAGCCTGTGGCAACCTGTTTCATGAATTTCATATGAAGAGCCTGTGGTAACCTGTTTCATGAATTTCATATGAAGGGCCTGTGGCATCCTGTTTCATGAATTCCATATGAAGAGCCTGTGGCAACCTGTTTCATGAATTTCATATGAAGAGCCTGTGGCAACCTGTTTCATGAATTTCATATGAAGGGCCTGTTTCTTGAATTTCATATAAAGAGCCTGTGGCAAGTTTCATGAATTCCATATAAAGAGCCAGTAGCAGGTTTCACGGCTTTCAAATGAAGGGCCTGATTCATGAATTTCACACGAAGAGCCTGTTGCAGTCTTCGTGAATTTCTTATGAAGGGCCTGTTTCATGAATTTCATCGAACAGCCTGTGGCTTAATTTGTTGAATTTCATATGAAGGGCATGTTTCGTGAATTTCATAAGAAGAGTCTATGGCAAGTTTAATGCATTTCATATGAAGGGCCTGTTTCATGAATCTCATATGACGAGCCTGTGACAAGTTTCATAAATTTCATATGAAATGATCAGGAGTGTGTGATTCTTTTAGCATGTGATATTTTTCTATTTTCTTCATAGTAAACTGATTAAAGCTGACCCAGAAATCATCACGTTGTTACGCATGGCGAAACTTTTCACGACTTTCACAGGCACGTTGCATATAGAGAATCTTACAACAGTGGCCATTTCACACGAATTTATGTGTCACTGGCAGCATGAAGAATGACAATGCTTCGCGACCTGCTACCTGATATTGTTTGTGCTTAGGTTCAACGCTATTTGGAGAGTTTGCTTCCGATTTTTGTGGGACTTTGCCCGACATGCAGACGAAATGACATCTCAAGCCCTACTGCCTATCATAGAAACCACTAGGGTTTAAGGAGCGGCTTAGACCTAAGCGGTTTACCAGTACTCAAGTTCGGTTGATTTCAGCTCTGCGCTAAAGCAAGATGCAGCCCAGTATATTTCTCCAAGGTCATTTCATATGAAATTTATGAAACGAGCCTTTGGCTAGTTTAATAAATTTCAAATGAAATGACCAACAGTGTAAGATTCTGTCTAACACATGACAACTTTAAATTGGATTATATCACCTTTAAATCTGACAAGTTTTTCCACAAAAATGCATGGCTGACATGGACATCATCATGACGTTACTTAATCCTGCAAAATTATAATTACACATGTGGCCATACAATATTTATTACACGGCTTTGTTCAGTGCTTATCAACGACGTCAAATGAAAAACAGGACCTTACACAAGTGGTCATTTCACCGGCGAGTTTCAGAAGTGCCATACGAAATAACTAAGAGGGGAAGATTCTGTTTACCATATAACTATTTTATATCAGATTATATATCACAGTATATATCAGATTTTATTGCCAAAGAAGCCCAGAAGAATTTCAGTAGAAAACATAAGGTTGTGACACTACGTGAGAACCCATTAGAACCACCTCGGCGAGGCAGTTCTAAAGAGTACCAGAGTACCCACAATCTCTATTTTTGAGCAGAAATAAGGAAAATAATGTATACCCCTGTAAACCAGTTTTACTATATAAATGTGGGGTTTAAGGGGGTCAAGATTATATATAGAGAGGATCTTACACTCGTGGCCATTTCATATGAAATGACCACGAGTGTAAGATTCTGTTTATCACATGACCACTTTAAATTGGATTATATTACCTTTAAATCTGACAAGTTTTCCACAAAAATGCATGGCTGACATGGACATCATCATGACGTTACTTAATCCTGCAAAAGTGTAATTACACATATGGCCATACAATATTTATTACACGGCTTTGTTCAGTGCTTATCAACGACATCAAATGGAAAACAGGACCTTACACAAGTGGTCATTTCACCGGCGAGTTTCAGAAGTTCCATACGAAATGACAATGAGGGAAAGATTCTGTTTATCATGTAACTGTTTTATATCAGATTATATTATAATGTTATTAATCAAATACTTTCATATTGGTCCAGTTACAGATCCGAGGTCTGCTGTATTGGCACGAGGCCGAAGGCCGAGGCCAATACAGCTGACCGAGGACCTGTAACTTGGCCAATACGAAATTACTTGATTAATGACAATTTTATTAATTGGCGAAATTAAAAACATGATTTATGATTTTTCAATATTGGTTGACCTGGTTAGTTAGTTAGTGTTTGAGTTTTACGTCCCACCAACAGCTAAGGTCATATGGAGACGGGACCTCGGTTTAAAGACTCATCCGAAAGTCTGGAGAAGCCCGGGATCGATCCTGCGATCCCTGGTTTACAAGGCGAGTAGCATAACCACTACACCACGGAGGCTCCTGGGTTGACCTGGTGTAATACAAGATCAATTAATAAATCAGATTATATATCAGATTTTATTACCAGAGAAGCCCAGAAGAATTTCAGTGGTAACAAGATGTGTTTGTGAAACACTGATGCCCCCGGACAGCGCCAATGTTAATGTTTTTAAAAATTTTGAAAAAAATAGGTCAAAGGTCAAGGTCAAGGTCACGAAATCAAAAATTATGGTACCACTGGAAAGGTCTTGTGATAAGGTATACACATGTGAAATATGAAAGCTCTATCTATTACCATTCAAAAGTTATGCCCAATGTTAAAGTTTTTGCAGACGGACAAACAGACAAACAGACGGACAGACCAAAAACTATATGCCCCCGAATCTCTTAGATTCCGGGGGCATAAAAATAAGGTTGTGACCCTATGTGGGAACCCGTTAGAACCACCTCAACGAGGCAGTTCTAAAGAGTACCAGAGTACCCACAATCTCTATTTTTTGAGCAGAAATAAGGAAAATAATGTATACCCCTGTAAACCAGTTTTACTTTATAAATATGGGGTTTAAGGGGGTCAAGATTATATATGTGCCCCGTCAAGCGATTTTGGTACTTATTGCCTATGCGAGCAGCGAAGGTTCAGGCGAGCCTGCGCATCCGTGCAGTCTCGCCAGAACCTTCGCTGCTCGCTCATACAAGCAGTGAATCAAGAGGAACCTTCAGACAGAAAGCCATATCCCTGGCCGCTCTGAATGGCTGGGCAGGCGCTGTTAAAATTTGTCATGGCGGAATATTCGAAGACACAAATTCGCTCTGCGGGGCTCATATATGTGCGTTTTCTTGATGATCAGTGCTATCCTTGCTTAGTTTTCTTTCTTTTTTTTTTCAGTATACTGTCTTGATTCACAGGTGTTACACAGATTTAGTGAAGAACAAGGATCTTTCCAGAATGCTGAGCTCAGAAGAGACATTGTTTGGTCGGAGTTAAATGGCCCTGACTGGATCCATCACATTTACCTAACCACACTTATTCTGGGCCTTCACTGTTTGCAAAAAGTTCAACTATTTTAGCCTGTAAGACGCTGAGAAAAACTACATCTGAAAATGTCGTCTGCTTATGTCATCTACTGAATATTTTTGCAAACTTTGCAAAAAAAATATTGCATACACGCAAAGTGGGCCCAGATCAGACTGCTCCTATGGGAGCAGTCTGATCTGGGTCCACACTGTTTGCAAAATTACTATTAAGGTAACCAGCAGACAAAGCCAACGACAATTTTTATGGATTAAAAAAAATCTGACAAAACACCCAAGAATTTCAAAATATATAGATATGCAGTGAAACATTCTATTTGGTTCAAAACAGATTAAAGTAATCAAGGGCATAGTCTGGCGCCATGTGTGACGTCATTTCTGACACCATGGTAACAGGTGACAACAAAAAGTACCACCATCCATAATGGAAGGGTTAATGTTACACCCTATTTTTTAACGGCCCCCGCCCATAGGGGCTTGAAGAAATATATGGGCTGCATGATACTTCCACGCAGAGCTGAATCCGGCCCGCACACTAGTACTGGTAAACCGCTCAGAGGATCTAAGCCTGTCCAGGAACCGCGGTGCGAGGCGGACCGTCCATGCTAATAAAAACTATTGGTTTCATTGGGCGACAGGGCTTGAGAAGTCATTTCATCTCAATGTCGGGTAAAAGTCCCACAAAATTGAAAGCAACGTCTCCAAAATGACCTTTACAGTGTTGACGGGGACGTTAAACCTCAAATCAAACAAACCTATTTTTAAGCTTCAAAAATAGGGATTTGCAAACACCGTAACATTTACTCTCTCAAATGTATACTCTTTCTTTTAGTCAGTCACAACAAATAGCGCCTCACATCACATTGACAAGTTCATGTAATGAATACCCGGAGAAAAACCATCTGACCTTCCATTGCATAACTTGGCATCTCGCGTGACCCAAGCGAGGCTTGAACATAAGCTATTTACTGGACAGCGCTCTTACCCAC
Source organism: Lucinisca nassula (assembly GCA_963580285.1). Taxonomy (NCBI): domain Eukaryota; kingdom Metazoa; phylum Mollusca; class Bivalvia; order Lucinida; family Lucinidae; genus Lucinisca; species Lucinisca nassula. Next base: position 87,127,794 of record OY757020.1, on the reverse strand, counting down.
TAGGTCACAGAGGCCTGTAGAATACCTTCAGATTAACCCTTTAAGACGCCAAGACAAACTACATCTGAAAATGTCGTCCGCTGAATCTTTTTTGCAAACTGAAAATATATTTGCATACAGACAAACAGTGTGTACCCAGATCAGACTGCTCCTAGAGGAGCAGTCTGATCTGGGTCCACAGTGTTTGCAAAACTGGCTTTTAAAGTAACCGGCAGACGACAAAACTGGCGACAATTGTCATGATTGGCATCATAAGTAGTGACAAGGATTAATTCTTATCTCAGAAATGTATGTTGTGGATATTTGTTAGAATTGTATTGGGCCTCCATGTTTTAACCCACAAAATGCCAACCATGACAACAGTCGTCTGCTTTGTCGTCTGCTGGTTACTTTTAAAAGTATTTTTTTTTCCAAACAGTGTACACCCAAATCAGACTGCTCTCTGACACACTGTTTGCCTGTAAGCAAAAATATTTTTTAAAACGTTTACAAAAAAAAAAATCTGCAGACAACAAAAGCAGATGACATTTTCAGATAAGGTTTTCCTCGCCACCTTAAGGGTTAATGGAGAAATGAGAAAAATCATCTCAAAATTATCTTTATTAACTCTTATCCTGCTGTTCACGACAACCACTAGCTTTGCAAACAGTGAAGAAGATCCAGATCAGATGGCTTCTGAAGAAACCATCTGATCAGGATCTACAATGTTTGACATTCAGTTTATGCATTTGTAGGAAAAAATTACATCAAGTAATCTGATTGGTTCAAAGTCAGAGGTTAAGATGAATATTCAGCAGGATAAGGGTTAATCATACTTTCTCCAATACTTTGAAATTACTCAAGATTATTCATTTCTACTCTATTCTTGCTGAGAAGCATACACTATAGGTACTGATTAATGGTAGAACCTCCTCAATGAGGCAGTTCCAATGAGCACCAAAAATCTATTTTTCTAGCATCGTTAAGAAACCAGCATAATTTCTTTTTAGAAATAAATTAGCATTTAAAAGTAGTGTTATTAGGAATGTTTTCCTAATGAAAGCTCATTTTAAGACTGGATGCTTGCAAATAATGCAAGCCTAGATCAGGCGCAATAGACCACGACCTTCAGTTTACAAGAAGATCAGCCATTTTTCAAGTTTCCAAAAAAAAAAAAAACCCTAAATTTTGCAAAGGATAGAGATAAGAAGGGAAAATTCCATTTAGTACAAGACGGGTAAATTTTTTATCGTGGTCAATCTGGCAACATGACATTGTGTTGTGTCACATTTCTGAAACAATGGCAGTGGGTACTAACAAAAACACCACCTTCAATAATGGAACAGAACTGAAGATGAAAGCCCATGCTACACTGATTACTTTCAAATCTATATAATTGGGTTTATTGTTTGTCCATCGACTCAGTTATTAAGTTCAGTAGCTTTAGGTTGCTGATGCCCACGTGACTAACAAATGTGTACAAAAAACAGATAACGGTTATTTATAGCCATGCTATTTATTGTCATGTGATATCAGAATAAATAGCATGGCTATAAATAACCGTTATCTGCTTTTTGTACAAATTTGTTAGTCATGTGGGCATCAATATTGTCATGTGATATCAGAGTATTGTGTAAAGAAAGCTATTTGTAAAACACAAGGTTCAGCTGCTGAGGCATTGGCAAACAGTGCAGACCCATATCAGATGCTGCAGTCACTGCGTAAAGCACAGGAATATAAAGGTTAAACCAGCCTAATTCTCTCTTCCAGGCCATTTCTCAGCTCAGAGACAATCCATCTACAAGCGTTTTATTTTATGTAGTATACAGTAGAACTTCGATGGCTCGAACACCGATGGCTCGTTTATCATGGATGAGTCGAACCCATTCTTGAGCCCCTAGCGAAATCCTCTACACAAGAAATAGTGGGGGATAATAAAGGAGATTTTAGTCTTTTATCTTGCAAATGTATGCTGTGTGTACTCATTAGAATCGCCTCGATGAGGGGATTCTAATGAGTACACACAGCATACATTTTTATTATAGAAAACCGAAAAGATATCTAAAATTTCTCGTTATGCCTCCTGACAGTAACCTCAGTGGCTCGAACTACCCCTGTCTCCAACAGATTTTCGAGGTCTCAAAGGTGTTCGAGCCATCGAAGTTCGACTGTAGTTACAATAAAAGCTCCACTCCATATTAACCCACTTGAATAATGTTCTTAAATTGTTTGAATTGAGGTTCTACATCCCCGTCAACACTATTTAGGTCATTTTGGAGACGTTGTGGGTTTTTACCAGACTCGCACCACTTTGCCTGGGCAGGCTTATACCCTTTAAGCAGTTTACTAGTACTCTTGCAGTCGGCTTCAGCTCTGCATTGAATCCCCATGCAGCCAAATCTATTTCTCCAAGCCCCGATGGGTAGGGGTCATATTTGTATACTTAGAACCTATAAGCAGTTTACTGGTACTCTTGCAGTTGGTTTCAGCTCTGCATTGAAGTGTGTGTGTGAATTCGGGTTTAACGTCGCTTTCAACAATTTTTCAGTCATATCACGACGGTGTCTGGTTGCGACAGGGAGCTCAATGCTCACGTTTATAGTGCTGCCTCACTGAAGTATCATGGCCCAGACACATTACATGATACCTCACCCAGTCACATTATCCTGACACTGGATCGACCAGTCCTAGCTCTACCCCGTAATCTGAGTGCCAAGCGAGGAGCAGCTACCGGTAGTACCATTTTTAACGACTTTGGTATGTCGCGGCCCGGGATCGAACCCGAGACCTCCCGTTCCCCGGAGCGGACACTCTACCAACTGAGCTATCGGGGCCGGTCTGCATTGAAGTATCATGCAGCCAAATCTATTTCTCCAAGCCCAGATGTGTGTGGGTCCTATTTGTTGGCTGTTTGCCTACATAAAAATATTTTTTAAAAAGTTCACAAGCTGACGACAGTTTCAGATTTAGCTTTTCTCGGCAGCATAAGGGTTAAGTGATCCCCATTATGCCACATGACCTGGCACTATTAGTAAACCTCAGTAATTCCAACTAACTCTATCTTGATAAAATCTTCCTGGACCCAGAGGTGTTCTAATTATTGAAGTTTTACTGGATTATGTTGTAAATTGACCGGTACATGTTTTAACCCTTTTTGTACCAAATAGAATCGTCCTCCTTATATATAGCAGGAGTCCATTTCAAAATCTAGGGGTGTCAGGTTTGTTTGTTTGTTTGATTTAATTTGAGGTTTAACGTCCCCGTCAACACAGTAAAGGTCATTTTGGAGACGTTGCTTCCAATTTTGTGGGACTTTTTCCCGACATTGAGATGAAATGACATCTCAAGCCCTGTCGCCCAATGAAACCAATAGGGTTTATTAGCATGGACAGTCCACCTCGCACCGCGGTTCCTGGACAGGCTTAGATCCTCTAAGCGGTTTACCAGTACTAGTGTGCGGGCTGGATTCAACTCTGCGTGGAAGCATCATGCAGCCCATATATTTCTTCAAGCCCCTATGGGCGGGGGCTTGGTGTCAGGTTTGAGTTTTCTTCAAAATCTATTTGAAAACTGTCTGAATGTTATGCAAACAGTGTAGGCCTAGATCAGACACCTCATTCTGTTGCGTCTGATCTGGTCCTGCACTGTTTGCCTACTACCCGTTTTGGGGGTTTCCGGAACAAAATGAGTTAACCATTATCTTGTTGTTCACGACAACCCCTATCTTTGCAAACAGTGTAGATCCAGATCAGATGGCTTCTGAAGAAGCCATCTGATCAGGATCTACACTGTTTGGCATTCAGTTTATAAATTTGTAGCAATAAATTACAATAAGTAATTTGATTGGTTGATTGACAGAAGTGGGTGTGGCTTAAATGAATATTCAGCAAAAAGGGTTAATGGAGAAATGATTCAGAATTATCCCTCCCTACCCAATCACTGCGAAGCTATGAAAGGGTAAACATTTTTTCTGCATTTTTGCTTAAAACAGATTGTTGGTGCTGGTTCAAACCAATGAGTAGAGCTGGCTAATCGGAACTGAAAAGGTAATCGATTATCAGTCCTGTCATTGTGATCGATAATTGATTAGTAATCACTGAAGATTTGGTCATAGTTTTACCTGTCTGACTTTCTGTCTGAACATGACACCTACATGTACTATTTTTGTAGTTTACCATATGTATTTGAACAGAAAGGCCCGAGCAAACAGTGTAGACCCAGATGAGACGCCGCAGAATGCGGCGTCTCATCAGGGTCTGCACTCTTTGCCAGTCATCCAGCTATTTTCGGCACAACTTTGAGTAGTAAATTGTGCATATCAAATGATCGGTTACAAGCAAATCAGTAATGATAATTTTTTTTGTGGAATTTATCAATTGATTAATCGATTATCCGATTAATCGTGCCAGCCTTACCAATCAGTTCAAACAAACACCTTCAATCTGTTTTTTTTCCAGCACGTTATTGAGCCTGTCACATATTTTCATCACAGAAGATGAGTTTAAGGACAGATTTTGTTTGATTTGAGGTTTAACGTCCCTGTCAACTCTGTAAAGGTCATTTTTGAGACGTTGCTTCCAATTTTGTGGGACTTTTACCCGACATTGAGATGAAATGACATCTCGAGCCCTGTCGCCCAATGAAACCAATAGGGTTTATGGACGGTCCAACACTCGCACTGCTTTGCCTGGGCAGGCTTAGATCCTCTAAGGGGTTTACCAGTATGTGGGAGCCGATATGTGGGAGCCAGAGATTAAGGATAGAAGCGAAAGCTTTATTATTATGGATGTTTTTCCTTATGAGAGCACCAGTAATTTGGTCATCAAAGTGACTTCAAATAAAGATAATTTTTATAATTTAGTGTTGATTTTTTTAACCCTTATCTTGCTGTTCACAACAACCCCTATTTTTGGAAACAGTGTAGATCCAGATCAGATGGCTTCTGAAGAAGCAATCTGATCAGGATCTACACTGTTTGACATGAAGTTTATGGATTTGTAAGAATAAATTACAGAAAGTAATCTGGTTGGTTCAAAGTCAGAAATTGGTGTGGCTTAAATGAATATTCAGTTAGAGAAGGGTTAAACCCTTTTCAGTTTTGTTCCAGTAATAAAACTTGTACCAAACTCGTGTGGGGTGGTTATGCAAAACAAATGTATTGTGTATTTTGCATGAGGGTAGAGGGGGAAAGTTATTCCTCCCTACTCCATTCATTTTTTCTCTTTCTCCAGTCCTTCACTTTAATCTCATCTACTGTCATTTCCATCTCTTTTTAAGGTTCACTGAGTATTTTTTTTTCTTCTTCTACACTTCCATTTATTTTACCTTCTCCTCACCAGTCCCTTACTTTCATCTGAGCCAAGGTTGGGCGGTCAAAACCAGGGGTGGTTTTAACCGCCAGTTTTAACCGGTTAAAACCGTCCCGGTCAATACTCCAAGAGTGGTCAATACCAGTCGATTGAAATATTGAGTGGTCAACTAAATAATTTTAATGTTGAAAATGCAAAGCTATTTTGAAGCTTTGATCTCTTTGCTGGAGGCTGATCATTTGATAGGGTTTCAGGTTCAGATGTTATTTCTTCATCTTAGCAATACTTTCTGGCTTTTTTAGCCCTAGGCATTTTTGTCTATGACTCATCAATCTTAAGACTTTAGCACTAACTTCAATACCTTGCACTGGTTTTTTTTTTTTTTTTTTTTTTGTATCTTCCAAAATAGTGAAGAAGTTCCAAATTGGGTCTTTAGATTTCATTCATTTTTGACACCTTCAGTGATAGCTTGATGGTAAGATACTGTCTAGATTGCATATAAATCAAAATTTTACACATTAGAAATAAAGCCTGATGTCAGTTTATAATACCCCTATTATAATACCCCATTTCTGCAAAGTAATTTCAAAACCCATCCAGAGAAAAGAAAGCTATTGACTGTGTTTAAGTTTCGGACCACTATTTTTTACCTTTGACCTACAAGTATGACCTTGACCTTGGAGGTACGGATCTGGGTTTGCAGGTGACACATCGTATCATGATGGTTAACATTTCGTCAAAGTAATTTCATATTCATCCAGAAATAAAAGTTATTGACTGCGTTTAAGTTTCTGACCCTTTTTTTATCTTTGACCTCTAAGTACATGTATGACCTTAACCTTGGAGGTACAGACCTGGGTTTTGCATGTGGCACGTCGTCTCATGATGGTTAACATTTCTGCTGAGTCATTTTAAAATCCATCAAGAAATAAGAAGTTGTTGACCATGTTTAAGTTTCGGATGCACAGACGCACGGTTGCACGGACAGGGGCAACGCTATATGCCCTTTCCACCATTCTTCGAATGGCGGGGGCATAAAAATAATGTCTGCAACACTGACGACTGGCAGTTAAAGGGTTAAAATGGATGTTGATTTGTTTGAGGTTTAACGTCCCCGTCAACACTTTATCTTTGACCTCTAAGTACATGTATGACCTTAACCTTGGAGGTACAGACCTGGGTTTTGCATGTGGCACGTCGTCTCATGATGGTTAATATTTCTGCAGAGTCATTTTAAAATCCATCAAGAAATAAGAAGTTGTTGACCATGTTTAAGTTTCTGATGCACAGACGCACGGTTGCACGGACAGGGGTAACGCTATATGCCCTTTCCACCATTCTTCGAATGGCGGGGGCATAAAAATAATGTCTGCAACACTGACGACTGGCAGTTAAAGGGTTAAAATGGATGTTGATTTGTTTGAGGTTTAACGTCCCTGTCAACACTGTAAAGGTCATTTTGGAGACGTTGCTTCCAATTCTGTGGGACTTTTACCCGACATTGAGATGAAATGACATCTCAAGCCCTGTCGCCCAATGAAACCAATAGGGTTTATTAGCATGGACGGTCCCCTTCTCAGAAGTTAAGTTACAAAGGGTAATATATAAATAAAAGAACTAGATTTGTAATGGAATAGCCTTTTATTTTTAGCACATATGACAGTGGACTTTTTTCATCTTTAGCACATTTGACAGTGGATGATCTTTTTCATGCCACTGAAACCAAAGTTTCGGCATATAATCATTAATTAATCTGAAATTTAATGTCCATGTCACTTAGAATCACCATGGTAACAAATGAATCGTCATGGCAACTAATCAAAGAGACCAAAGCCCATGTCATCATCAGACTCCTCTTCTGATTCCTCTTTCTTTTCTTCCTTTTTCTCTTCTCCACCTCCGGCAGCGGCAGGGGCTGCAGCCGCGGCAACAGCTGCAAACTTAGATGGGTCCTTCAGGTACTCCTTCGTCTGAAACATTGAAAAGCATAAGGGTAACTAGATTGAGTGAGTGTTTGAGTTTTATGTCTCACCAAAAGCTAAGGTCATACGGAGACCGAACCTTGGTTTAACCCATTTAGTACCAGAAACCCCAAAACAGGTACCCTGGCAAACAGTGCAGGCGCAGACCAGACGCCGGGTTTTTCTGATCAGGGCCTCCACTGTTTGCTCAAAGTTCAGCCATTTTCCAAATAAATTTTGATGAAAACACAACCTGACACCCCTAAATTTTGAAATGAACTCCTGTTATATACAAGGAGGAAGATTCCATTTGGTACAAAAAGGGTTAAAGACTCATCTGAAAGTCTAAAGAAGCCCAGGTAAGGGTAACTAGAAACGTTTTCAGAGGAAAAACAATGCCCCCCCCCCCTCCTACACACACACACACCCACCACAAATATGACTCCCAACATCCATTTGAAGTGGAAAACTATGTTCAGGCATTGTACACAAGCCGTTTTTGGCCCCAAACTGGGTTTTTTTTTGGAGTCTCAGTGTGACCTTAACCCTTTTTGTGATGGAATCTTCTTCCTCCTTATATACAGCATAAGCCCATTTCAAAATTCAGGGGTGTCAGGTCATTTCCTTAAAAATTTATTTGGAAAATGGCTTAACTTTTTGCAAATAGTGTAGGCCCTGATCTGGGCCTGCACTATTTGCCAATTACCTGTTTTAGGGTTTCCAGTACAAAATGGGTTACGGTCACAATCACCAAAATCAAATCAAATATTTAGTAACAGTTGGTTGCAATGATATATTGTACCACGTTTGACCAAATTTGTTTATTGTTATTGTGAACCACTTTTGTTAGTTTGTTTGAATTGGAGTTTAACGTCCCCGTCAACACTATTTAGGTCATTTCGGAGATGTTGCTTCCAATTTTTACCCGACATTCAAGATGAAATGAGATCTCAAGCCCTGCCGCCAAATATGCATTGGACGATCGGACACACACCGCTTTGCCTGGGCAGGCTTACCTTCTAAACAGTTTACCAGTAATCGTCTGTGGTCAGATTCAGCTCTACGTGGAAGCACCATGCAGCCCAATCTATTTCTCCAAGCACCGATGGGCGGGGGCCAGAACCACTTTTGACAAAAATTCATTTTATGAGACAGGGTGCAGACAAGCCATTTTGATGACAGTTTTTTTTTTGGGGGGGGGGAGGGGGAGGGGGGGGCTGTGCCCTTGAAAATCAGACGCTGCGTCCAATTTTGTGGGACTTTTACCCATCAAACCAAGGTTTATTTGCAGTTATTACGGTCCGACTACCACCACTTTGCCTGGGCAGTCTTGGACCTTGGCGGTTTGCCAATACTCACATGCTGTCTGTTTCAGCTTTGCACGAAAACATCAAACAGCCCAATCAATTTCTCCAAGCCCTGATGGGCAGGGCCCAGCTAGTATGTTGAAGCAATGTCATTACCATAACTCGCCCATACGACATACGGCATTTTTCACATCTCCAAAATGGCTACTTTTCTGATGACAATCCTTCATATTTTTCTTATAAATGCTCAAAACATAGAATGTGGGTGCTCGTTAGAACTGCCTCATTGAGGTGGTTCTAACGAGTACCCACAACCTATGTCGTGGAGCAGAAATAAGAAAAATAACGAATATCCCGTAAACCCCAGTTTTTTTTCTATATGAAGTAGGGTTTAGGGGGGTCTTCATTTCACGGACTTGTTCACGTGATGGTAAATGGCGCAACATTTTTCAGCATCACAATAACCCACATATGACAATGAAATCTTCCACATAAGTTTGGAGTGGTCCATTGCCAAGAATAGATGTGTCAGGTTTGTTTTGATTTCAGCAACTTCCAACAAAAATCTATGTTGTTTAACAACTAACAATGTAGACAATGATCAGTCCAAGTCTAGACTGTGTCTACCTGGATTGCTTATGTCTCATAAAGGGAATGCTAGGCACATTTAGGTTAACCTTTACCACTCTCTAGACTAATTCAGCAGACAACAAATAGAGGATATTTGATTTTTTCAGTGTAAGATCGAATTTTATTTCATCGAATGAACACCAAAACTGTTATTTTCACGAGTGGCGTAGCCACGAGTGAAAATAGCAGTTTTGGTGTTCATGAGTGAAATAAAATTTGATCTTGCACTGAAAAAAATCAAATTTTCTGTTTCTTACATGCTTCAAAAGGCAATATTTAGCGTCTTTAATGGTGTCGCTCACATTCGGAGAAAATTATCTTTGTTCCTGTTCGTTTCGCGTCAATTTAGTGGTGTCCATCGTGTTTAGTGGGTATACTTTTGGGTGTAAACTGAAAGTTTGCACCTGAGAAATGGCCTGGGATGGTATTATTATGAATGATTAATGAAATAATTGAGAGAGTAGTTTTCCAAAGAAGTTGCTGGCAAGTCTAACGTCGCGCGACAAAAGACGTGACGTCAGCGTCATAAATGACGTCAGTAACGTCCCCGTCACACATGAACGGGCTATGCGTCAATTAGAACACATTTCAGCAGAGTTAGATTTGAAGAAATAAGTAGTCCCAAACAGTGAAAAATAAAAAATCGTATTTTCACTGTTTGAAACAGTGAAAATATCGATTTATATTTCACTGATAAATCTCTATCATTCATTGAAAAGCATAAGAAATTGTTGATCTTTTTCTTATTTTTCCCAGAAAACAGGACTTGACATCTATAGGAGACAATTTGCATGGAATGTCAAATCCTGCTTGACATCTCATGCAAATTGTCTCCATAGGAGGCAATTTGCATGGAATGTCAAATCCTGTTCTCTGGGAAAATTGGAAAAATATGTCAAATCCTGTTTTCTGGGTAAATTGGAAAAATATTTCAAAATGCCGTCTGCTGCAGAAAAAATACCCAGCATGCAGAGCGTTAAAAAGTCCATGAAAAACCCACTTCAAAGATAGGAGGTTTACAAGATTAAATATTAAATTCTTATTACTCTGTGTCTGACATATAAATCTTTAAGAGGAATGGGAACACCTTCAGCGGAGACAACTCATGCAAAAGTATTTTTGTCTCCCATGTCAATAGGGGTCAACTCTTAAAGGAAAGAATTTGCTCCTGAGGAGCACATTCTTTCCTTTAAGAGTAGACCCCTTTTTCAGTGGGACAGGGCTTATAGAAAAGCGAACAGGAAGTCCCAAAAGTTGTCTCCTTTTGAAAAATGGCGGAAAAATCTACCATTCCCTTAATTAAACTCATTGAAGGCCCAGAAGATAAGCAAGAATATTGAACACTGTTAGTTTTGCTGAAAAAAAAAAAGATTAGCTTTAAGTAGCCTTTGCTCACATTTTTTCCACAAAAATATCAGAATTTTGTCACACTGAATGACAAGCACTTTTTACAGCAAAATAATTTAGATTTGCCACACTGAAGCACATTTTTTCAGCAAAAATTGCCACACTGAACGAGTGAAGCACTTTTTTTCAGCAAAAAATACTTTTGCCACACTAAAAAATTTTAATTTTAACCCTCTGCAAGCTGGGTACCGGTATTATACAGCAGATGACATATTTTGAAATATTTTTCTTACATTTCCCAAGAAACAGGATTTGGCATTTCATGCAAACAATTTGCATGAAATGTCAAAACCTGTTTAAAGGGAAAATTAAGAAGAATTTTCATCAATTTGACATCTGCTGGCTTAGCCTAGAGAGTGGTAAAGTTTAAAAGGAACATTAACAAACAACTTTGTTAGCTTCCAACAACACTTCATAACCCCTGTATCATTTGAATTTCCTGATAGCACATCGGAGCAAGTTTCTACTCACCTGATTGGCTTCTTCAAAGTCGATGTCAGTTTCCACTGCAACAGCCAGCAGGCGCTTGAAACCATTGATGATGGAGTGTGGGGCAGAGCAGGCTGTAGGATAACCGATCTTGAGAGAAATGGCGGCTATGTTTCTAACTCCCTGTAATATATAGAATTCTGAATTCAGCAATTTTCTTTCTTTTAAACAAAGGCCTCACTAGTAGTCACTACTCCTGAAGTATGTGTTGAGGTTTTACGTCCTCATATTTTAGGACATTTTGGAGACACCGCTTCCAATTTTGTGGGACTTTTCAGACAGAGACGAAATGACATCTCAAGCCCTACCATCCAAAGAAACTGCTGGGGTATGCAGGGACAGACCCACCACTTTGCCTGGGCAGACTTATAAGCATCTTATATGGGTGTGAGGTGTGGATGGAAAAATCTGTCCCGAGGGACACTGTCCGGCATCACGAGGCTTGCCGAGTGATGCCGGACAGTGAACCTGAGGGACAGATTTTTCTATCCACCCCTCACACCCATATAGGATTCTTTTTCTTGCACATCTTCCATTTCTTAGCTCGGATTTTCATGCTGCAGTCACTTCGGCTACCAACGTCCGCATATTGTGATGACACTAAAAGAATGTTTAGTGACGTCGCATAACGTTCTGTGACGTCAACCTTTACGACGGCGCATACAAGGTCATATTCAACCAGTGCATTTGTCAAACACGCGATTTTATTCGATTTTGAGTCAGAACTCCAGGGTCAGAACATAAATTTCTATCCCAGGGTGAAATCACGGATTTCCTTGTCTGGTGTGCAAGAATATATTTTCTAAGTACTGTAAAATTCCGCTATTAAGACTAAAAATCGAGACTAATTCTGCCTTAAAAAGCTTATTTAGAAAGTTTCAGTTTTTCCTCTGTTCAGAGACCACCTTTTAAACAGTCCCAAAGGTGATAATAATACAGTAGAACTTCGATGGCTCGAACACGGATGGCTCGTTTACCATAGCCGAGTCGAACCCGTTCTTGGGTTCCTAGAGAATTTCTATACGTAAGAAATAGGGAGAGTGAACAGGATATTTTCGGCTTTTATCTTGCAAATGTATGAGGCGATTCTAATGAGTACACACAGCATACATTTTTCATTATAGAATACAGAAAAAGACGTCCTGAAGTATGTCGTTATGCCTCCTGGAACTAGACAAAAGTGCCCAGTGGGGCATGTATACCCCCGGCCAGTGCCATCACCTCAGCTGAAACAAGTAGTCATACTGGTTGTTGCTACCAAATTTTAAGTCTGTATGTACAGTAGTTATTGAGAAATCTTTGACACAAAATAATAAAAATATACACTATTAAACAGCAAGAACTACAAAGGGAAATAACTCTAAAAGGCCTGACCCCTTGGCCCTTATTTTCTTTCCCACAATACAACTAGTCATACTGATCATGTTTGCAAAATTTCAAGTTTCTATGTACAGTAGTTATTGAGAAATCTTTGACACAAAATAAAAATATACACTATTAAACAGCAAGAACTACAAAGGTAAATAACTCTAAAAGGCCTGACCCCTTGGCCCTTATTTTCTTTCCCACAATACAAGTAGTCATACTGATCATGTGTGCAAAATTTCAAGTTTCTATGAGAAGCAGTTCCTGAGATATCTTTAACACAAAATAATTGTTTACGGACAGACAGACAGACAGACAGACAGACGGAAAAGACAAAAACTATATACCCCCATTGCATACTTCGTATGCCGGGGGTATAATTAGCCCTCAGTGGCTCGAACTACCCCCGTCTCGAACAGATTTTCATGGTCCCAAAGGTGTTCAAGCCATTGAAGTTCAACTATATAGGAATTTTACTGTAGTTTACCAGTTATCATGTTCAGTCAGTCTCAACTCTGTGCTGAAGCATCACACAATCCAATTAATGCTCCAAGCCCTGATGGGGGGCGGGGGGAAGAAGGGGGGGTGCAGGTGTATAATAAATCATGTTCAGTCAGTTTCAACTCTGCACTGAAGCACCACGCAACCCAATTTATTGCTCCAAGCCCTGATGGGCGGGGGTGTGCAGGTGTATATGTAAATCATGTTCAGTCAGTTTCAACTCTGCACTGAAGCACCACGCAACCCAATTTATTGCTCCAAGCCCTAATGGGTGGGGGCATGCAGGCATATAGATAAATCAAAGCAAAGTGCTCTTTTCTCCTGTGTCAGCTACTATGCAGTAAAAACTGTTATTATGGTCACCTCTATTAACCCTTTGTATGCTAGTGGACTCTTCCATTGCTATATATTAGATTAGACAAGTCCATTTGTCCACTGAGGTGTCCATTTTCTCGTTTTTATTCTATTTTTGATGGAAAATTCTGTTAGCAAATAGGGCAGGCCCTGATCAGACGCCGCGTTCTGCGGCGTCTGATCTGGGCCTGCACTGTTTGCCAAGGTACCCATTTAGGGGTATCCCCCATACAATGGGTTAAGCAAGGGTCCTGTCTAAAGCAAGCATGCATTCAGTTCCTGACAAAAGCATTAAAGCCACCTGCATTAAGTAAGCACCTGTCCTATTCAAATACATTCTCACTATCCCACAGGTGGTTGCTTAATACAGGTTTGACCGTTTTCTCAAACCCACAGCAGAGGCAGACCTAATGTCAGCACTCTTACTTATTAGGCCACAGAGGCCCCTAGCTTGAACTGTAAATGTCTAGTGACTGATCAGACTGCACTGAAGTGCACCTGGTGCATATTACAAGACAAAGTTCTTTGCATAGTAGCTTGGCTTCTCAAAAACTAATAATGTATAATTGTCTCATATAAGATTTGCAGGTCGGAGCTTTCGTTTGCACCCCCTTTGGAGTATTCTATTAACAAGGTATACCATGTTACCCGATTATGTTAATTCAACTGTAACACAAACAAAGGTATGGCATATATGGCCATTTAGTTCCCTTGCAAAAAGCATGCAAAACGCACTGTTCTGAATCTTCGTGGACTCTGGGGAATCTGACACATAATGACAACACCTGGACTTGGCCCCCCACCCCACACGCCAATCTTCACTGTGACAAGTATACTTACAACCAAAAACCTCTCATGGAGATCCTCAGGCTTAATGTCCAAGATTTTTGGATCATATACACTCCCCTGGTCATATACTGAAAAAGATATCATCATAAATATTCTTGAATTTTTTTTTTTTGGTTGTTTTGGTTTTACGGCCCTTTCAAGATTATTTCACTCATATTTAGCCGATCGTTAATCAGGGGTGGGCGAAAACCGGAGGGGAGAAAAACCACCTGACCTTCCGTTGCAGAACTTGGCATCTCACATATTCTTGAAATAGGTTTTTGTGTAAATGTGTTTGTAATACTATAATGATCTTAAGTACAGGGAAAGATAGATGTTAAGCAAACAGTGTAGACCCTGATCAGACTGCTCCTGAAGGAGCAGTCTGATCAGGGTCTACACTGTTTGCCATTCTATCTGCACTTTTTGGACTCCTTGCTGAATCATAAAACAATTTTGTTAAAATTTTAGGAGAATAACAGCAAGTCCTCAAGGTGTACAAATTTTTAGGATTTTTAAGGTATTTCTTTTCATTTTTTTTTTTCTAGACTAAAAAATTGTTTATCAACTCACCCAAAGACACTAATACTTCAGAAGCTTCCCTGCTGCTAATGTCCGTGTGACTATCAATCAAAATCCTGATAAAAATTATTAATAGCCATGCTATTCTTGATCAGGCTTCATACTGACCTAGCTTTTCCATGCCTGAGATAGCCGATTTCGCAACGTTAACCCTTAACCTCCGAACATGATAACCATTACCTTTGCTGACAGTGTAGATCCAGATCAGAGGAAGCCATCTGATCAGGATCCCTACTGTCTGCAATACAGTTTAATAGTGAATGAATACATTATATATCGAACCCGGGTCCTCCTGATCACAAAGTAACTGGCAGATGACAAAGCAGACGACAGTTGTCGTGACTGGTATTTTATGGGTTATTTAGGTCATTTTTGAGCTGGTCAGTTTACCTATCAACACCTAACCTGGGCAGGCTTATAAATAAGCGGTTAACCATTAAGTGCACATTCTTTTGCCAGAAACTGACAACTGCCCTTCTTGAATCAGCGGAAGGGAGAGAATGACCATAGAAAAGATTTCATGATCGATCTCCACAAAAGAATGTTGCCGGCACCAGCAGGTATCTAACCCGCGTCCTCCTGATCACCAGTCAGACGCGCATCTGGCTGCACTACCGGGGCCGGCCAAATGCCAAGTACTTAAACACAGACTGAAGGTCAGTCATAAAGCAGATCAAATCACAAACGCACAGTATGATCTATGTATGTACAACTGTCCAACAAACAGTGTTTTATAACTCAACATTTGTTACATTTTGTTTCTTAGAAACTAAAAATCAACAATAACTTTGTCATCCAAACCTTCCACCATAGTTAGAAGAAACCTCACCAACAATAATAACTGTAACACACACAAAACTTTACCATTTTAACACATCCGTGCTTCAAAGTGCTTTCTCTCATTTCTCCAAAACAAACCATTTTCTAATGAATATTTGCGATTTTCTTGTTAATACTCCAAAAATAGGCTGTGGGTGCTCATTAGAACTGCCTCATAGGGAACCAACAGCCTAAACGAGGCACTTTTAACGAGTACCCATAACCCATGTCTTGGAGCAGAAATGAGATAAATGTTTACACCTGTGAACCCCCGTTTTCTCCGTCTTGGAGCAGAAATGAGAAAAATAATGTAAATGCCCGGTGAACCCCAGTTTTGTCTATATAAAGTGGAGTTAACAGTGGTGTTCATCACACAGACTTGTAAACATAATCGTTTTTTTTGAGGCAAGAAAAAAATGTTACACCATCAGACCCCAAAGAAACTAACTATGAGTGACATTGCAAAACATAAATGTTTTTTTGTGTGTGTGTTTTTTTCTCTTGTGTCTCTTCCATTCAGTGATATTGTTACCAAACAAAACACAGACTGTTTCTTTCCACTGCTTCTATATGCATTAAGAGGAATGGGAACTGGTAAATTTTTCCGCTATTTTGCAAAATGAGAAAATTCGCGACTTACTGTTCATTTTTCTATAAGCCCTGCCCACAGAAAAGGGGGTCAACTCTAAAGTGAAGAATTTGCTCCTCAGGAGCAAATTCTTTCCTTTAAGAGTTGTCCCCTATTGACATGGCAGATATGTTGACGGGGACGTTAAACCTCAAATCAAACAAAAAACAAACAAAAACATGGCAGATAAAAATACTTTTGCAGTAGTTGCCTCCCCTCAAAGGGGTTCCCATTCCCCTTAAGTGTTCGAATTCATCGAATCTGTTGCTCTGATGTCCTTACCTTTTTCAAGGACAAGACCATAAGAGAAAGGGGAGATGTTCAACATGTTGAGAAGAGCAGACTGGGAGGCACCAACTTTCTCTCCCTCTGCAATCAGGCTCACGTCATTCTGAAATGATAAACAGCAGGGTTCAACATAAACCCTTATCTTGCTGTTCACGACAACCCCTATCTTTGGAAACAGTGTAGATCCAGATCAGATGGCTTCTGAAGAAGCCATCTGATCAGGATCTGCACTGTTTGACATTCAGTTTATGAATTTGTAGAAATAAATTACTTCAAATAATCTGATTGGTTCAAAGTCAGAAATGGGTGTGGCTTAATTGAATATTCAGCAAGAGAAGGGTTAACTTTTTAAATAACTGGACAAGGTGGTCTTGTGACTCTTGGGATGCACTGGACCTGATCTAAGTACAACTGGACCGAAGAAATGATGAAAATCATACAAAAGTGACACATTAGTACTATAATCATCTGATCATTTCTATTATTATTTATTTACATAGTAAAACAAAGCAACAAACTGAACACAGAAACATTTTATGGTAAACGAGTTAAAAACATGGATTTTAATAACTGTGGTGGCAGATTTTGAACGGGACCATTCGGACCAGTCCGCCATTGACCTTACTAGACCATGTAGATTGATTGATTGATTTGAGGTTTAACGTCCCCGTCAACACTGTAAAGGTCATTTTGGAGACGTTGCTTCCAATTTTGTGGGACTTTTACCCGACATTGAGATGAAATGACATCTCAATCCCTGTCGCCCAATGAAACCAATAGGGTTTATTAGCATGGACGGTCCGCCTCGCACCGCGGTTCCTGGACAGGCTTAGATCCTCTAAGCGGTTTACCAGTACTAGTGTGCGGGCCGGATTCAGCTCTGCGTGGAAGCATCTTGCAGCCCATATATTTCTTCAAGCCCCTATGGGCGGGGGCTGCTAGACCATGTAGACCTAACCAGCTTTTCACTAGACAATGTCCATTGGTCCTGGGTTAATGTCGAACCCTGAACAGATAACCCTAATAATACCAACATTTGTTATGACAAAAAAACATATTACGACAATTTCAATGCGATCAATCTTTGACTCAAAATGGATGTTTTGGAGTTAAAAGGCCCTGTCAACACTTGAGCCGGTCAGTTTACCTATCCACACTTTTCCTGGATAGGCTTATATGTAAGCCTTAAACCAGTATAGTGCACATTCTTTCGCCAGAAACTGGCAACTGCCCTTCTTGAATCAGGGGAAGTGAGAGAATGACTGTAGTTAAGACTTCATGATCAATCTCCACATAAGAATGTTGCCAACCCTGGCAGCAATCAAACCCGCGTCCTCCTGATCACCAGTCAGGCGAGCATCCAACTGAGCAACCGAGGCCAGTAAAATGGGCGGGGTGAATGAAGACATTCAAGAATATTGAGCAGTCTGATTTTGGTCCACACTGTTTGCAAAAATGACTTTTAAAGTAACTGGCAGACGACAAAGCAGCAACAATTGTCGTGATTGGCATTTTATGGGTTAAGGCAAGGGGGTTTGGCTACATAAGACTTGAGCGATCAATGAAGACCGATCACACGGCACAGATGCACATGCTGACCTGTGTCTGTGCCCTCACTAAATGACCTGCAAAGTCACAGATCAACATGCTCAGTTGAGAAATTTTGCTTCAATCTTTGGATAGCTGCTTCTATGTCCCCTTTTCGTGAGCTTAAATTGTGTTTTTATACGACAGATACCCCTTTTTCCATGCGCTGTCTCTACATTTGAACGCAGAACCACTCCTTTGAAAATAATTTTGTGACATTTACCATTTGAGAAATTTCCCGCCTTTTACCACAGTGTGTCATTTTTAAGCACGTGCAATTCTTCAGTCTTTGTTCTGTTTGATTTGAGGTTTAACGTCCCCGTCAACACTGTAAAGCCTAAAAGGTCACTTTGGAGACGTTGCTTCTAATTTTGTGGGACTTTTACCCGACATTGAGAAGAAATGACATCTCAAGCCCTGCCGCCCAATGAAACCAATAGGCTTTATAAGCATGGACGGTCCGACTCGCACCCCTTTGCCTGTGCAGGCTTAGATCCTCTAAGCGGTTTACCAGTACTCGTGTGTGGGTCGGTTTTAGCTCTCCGTGGAAGCATCATAGAGCCTATATATTTCTTCAAGCCCCGATGGGCGGGGGATCCAGTCAATACCTACCAAGATTTCAATGCAGCCCTTCGTGATCTTGGTTGTAATCTGCAGAGCCTGGAAGAAAGAGGTCTTCTCTGGTCCCAGGGTTGTAGCCTGTTTCGGGACCACTACTGGACAGGGGGCAATAGCTCCGGCTCGAGCTGGAGCTTTCACCTGAAATTCAAACAAACATTTATTTCAACACTTCTTTCAAACAAGATTATTTCTGACTATTTTCTCAACTTTTCACATACTATTTTTTAAATAAATATTTATTTCATTTCTGTTAACCTATATACCTTAAAACTATGTATAACCCCCAAAAATATATACAAAATTTAGCTAATGGTAAAATCTGAGGAATTCTGAATTAAGATAGGCTATACAATGTGGCTGTATATATCAAGGCTATACAATGTAGCTGTATATATCACAAAGATAAAATAACCAATTTCGGTTCCCTATTTTTTCACTGAAAATCAATTTAAAGGCATTCTATGTGAAGATCTAATAGATTCAAGCCTTCCTAAAAGAAGAAAATCCTTTGAAAATGATGCCTGCTACATTTAATCAAGGGTAATGTTTTTTTCTTCTTTTTTCGTTCATCAAACCAATGGTTAAACACGCAAAAACTATAGCAGCCAGAGAAAAAAACACCTGGGCCAGTTGTTCAAAGCATCGTTAGCTTAACGAGCTCGTTAGTGGTCATATTGTTAAGTGTTCTAGCAAGTACAATATCAAAAATTTTGGTATTTTTGCTGAAAAAATGTGAGCAGCTTTTGCATTTGCAAAAGCAGCTCACATTTTTTCATCAAAAATTTTAGCATAGTTCCCATATTTAATGATCAAAATTTTAATGATATGTTAACTAATGCCGTCGTAGTTTTGAACAACTGGACCCTGACCTTCTGTTGCAGAATATAAGAATCTGATATGGGGTTCTGTTGTAGATGAGCGTTTCAAACCCGAGGGATGACCGTGCTGAGCGGAACCGAGGCTACGCCGAGGTTCCGCTCAGCACGGTCATCCCCGAAGGTTGGAAACGCTCATCTACAACAGAACCCCATATTGGATTCTTTTTCTTGCACAACACCTCCGGTTAGTTATGACAGCTCGCACATGTATATTGTTTACAAAATAAAAGTAGTGCGGAAGTAGTTCCGGCAGTTGAATAGAATTGAAGCGCATTTGTGTTAGTTGCCTGGGTCGGAACACCAGGGTCAGAACATAAATTTCTATCCCAGGGTAAAATCACGGATTTCCTTGTCTGGTGTGCAAGAATATGGCATCTCACATGTGGCTAAAACAAGGCTCAAACCCAAAGTGGTGAGAGACCTAGGTTTAAGAGTCAGCACTCTTAACCAATAGGCCACAGAGTTAAGTGATGTAGAGTACATGTACACAAATTGTAACCCATTTTGTATGAGAAACCACACATTCGGATACTGGCTAACATTACAGGCCCAGATCAGGCACCACATCAAAACTGTTCTGGGTCTACACTGGTTGCAAACAACTGTTTTAAAGATACATGTAACACAGCCTGACACCCCTTCATTTTGAAATAGGCTCCGGTTATATACAAGGTGTAAGATTCCATTCTGTACAAAATGGGTTAACAACACTTTTCCTTGGAGGCTTGGATATACATGTAAATACAGTAGAACTTCGATGGCTCGAACACCGATGGCTCGTTTACCATGGATGTGTCGAACCCATTCTTGAGCCCCTAGCGAAATCCTCTACATAAGAAATAGTGGGGGATGATTAAGGAGATTTTAGTCTTTTATCTTGCAAATGTATGCTGTGTGTACTCATTAGAATCGCCTCATCAAGGTGATTCTAATGAGTACACACAGTATACATTTACAATACAGAACACCGAAAAGATATCCACAATTATCTCCATTATGCCTCCTGGTATGGCACTAATAGTTACCCTCTGTGGCTCGAACTACCGCTCTCTCAAACAAATTTTCATGGTCCCAAAGAGGTTCGAGCCATCGAAGTTTGACTGTAAGTAGTTAATGCACCTTCTTTCGTCAGAACTGACAACTGCCCTTCTTGAATGACCATAGGAAGGATTTCATGACCAATCTCCATGAAAAAGGCTATCCATCCAGGAGGGATTGAACCCAGACCTGCTGATCACCAGTAAGACATGCTGTACAGAGCATTCTTTCAACAGAGAAATGCCCAGCGACCAGCCCTTGTCTGAACATACTTTTTTTTTGGTTTTGGTTTTACGGCCCTTTCAAGATTATTTCACTCATATCAAGCCAATCGTTAATCAAAGGTGGGCAAAAACCAGAGTACCCGGAGAAAAACCACCTGACCCTCCGTTGCAGAACTTGGCTTCTCACATGTGACCCGAGCCAGGTTCGAACCCACAGCGGTGAGAGACCTAATGATTAAGAGTCAGCGCTCTTAACCACTAGGCAATGGAGGCCCGTTACATACTTTTTTTTAAATGACGTATAAGCTGTACCAAAGGTGTAATTTCAGCCATAACAAACCACAGACCCTACCACTGTCTAGTTTATCAGCACTAACTGATTTGTAAAGGGAGCCTACCTTATTTTGGAGTAGAATTTCTCGGACCTCAATAAGGTCTCCCTTGGTGAACACCATACCAACATTTCCAATAATAAAGGGCAGCAACCTGCAATTTAATAATAACAACTGAAACAAGGGCTTCACACACAGCTGAATAAATCTATTTTGCAATACCCTTCCTGACTATCACAAATCAATGTACATGTATATTTATTCTTTCAAATCACACACTGCATGGCAAAGTCAGGCAAACAGCAGAGATCCTGATCAGAAGCCATCTGATCTAGATCTACACTGTTTGTAAAGGTAAGGAGTGTCAAGTTCAGCAGGATGAGGAATAATTTTTGAAGTTAACCCTTATCTTGCTGTTCACGACAACCCCCATCTTTGCAAACAGTGTAGATCCAGATCAGATGGCTTATGAAGAAGCCTTATCTTGCTGTTCACGACAACCCCTATCTTTGCATACAGTGTAGATCCAGATCAGATGGCTTATGAAGAAGCCTTATCTTGCTGTTCACGACAACCCCTATCTTTGAAAACAGTGTAGATCCTGATCAGATGGCTTATGAAGAAGCCTTATCTTGCTGTTCACGACAACCCCTATCTTTGAAAACAGTGTAGATCCAGATCAGATGGCTTATGAAGAAGCCTTATCTTGCTGTTCACGACAACCCCTATCTTTGAAAACAGTGTAGATCCAGATCAGATGGCTTATGAAGAAGCCTTATCTTGCTGTTCACAACAACCCCTATCTTTGAAAACAGTGTAGATCCAGATCAGATGGCTTATGAAGAATCCTTATCTTGCTGTTCACGACAACCCCTATCTTTGAAAACAGTGTAGATCCAGATCAGATGGCTTATGAAGAAGCCTTATCTTGCTGTTCACGACAACCCCTATCTTTGAAAACAGTGTAGATCCAGATCAGATGGCTTCTGAAGAAGCCATCTGATCAGAATCTACACTGTTTGGCATTCAGTTTCTGAATTTGTAGCAATAAATTATATCAAGTAATTTGATTGGTTGATAGACAGAAATGGGTGTGGCTTAAATGAATATTCAGCAAGATAAGGGTTAAACAGCCCACTCAACGTTATTCAAAGTTGATTTTTATACATCAATTTTTTTTTGCCTCACTTTTTTGGCAGTAACATTTTTCATTTCCTCTTAAATGAAAGATGCTCTTATAGTTCTTGAGAAATGGGTACGAACATAAGGAGGGAGTGCATTCAAGGCTGTCTGAAGCTGCAGTTCACGCTGTATATAGGGGTTAATTTGATATTACTTCGAACATTTTCCAGATTATGGTATATTCCCTCAGCAATGGAAGCGACCTTCTGTCTTTAAAACCATACTGAAGACATAAATCAGGGATAAATAATTACAGTAAAATTCCTATATTAAGAGCACCTTTGGGACTGTTCAAAAGTGGTCTTTCAAACCACGTTTAAACAGTCCCAAAGGTGGTCTCTTATTAGGAGACACCAGGTGTAGAAAACACAAAGAAAGAATAACTGAAACCTTCTCAATAAGCTTTTAAAAGCAGATTTAGTCTTAATTTTAGGTGGTCTTAAGGGGAATGGGAACACCTTCAGGGGAGGTAACTCCTGCAAAAGTATTTTTGTCTCCCATGTCAATAGGGGTAAACTCTTAAAGGAAAGAATTTGCTCCTAAGGAGCAAATTCTTTCCTTTAAGAGTTGACCCCTCTTCTGTGGGACAGAACTTATAGAAAAGCGTACAGGAAGTCCTGAAAGTTATCTCCCTTAGAAAAATCTGCCAGGTGTTCCCATTCCCCTTAATAGCAGAATTTTACTGTACATGTGCATTTGCTATGATCAGATGTGGCAAAGACTAAGTGGAATAGTTTGCCAAATCCCAGGTTTTGATTTGTTTGATTTGAGGTTTAATGTCCCCATCAACACTGTGTGTGTGTGTGAATTCGGGTTTAACGTCGCTTTCAACAATTTTTCAGTCATATCACGACGGTGTCTGGTTGCGACAGGGAGCTCAATGCTCACGTTTATAGTGCTGCCTCACTGAAGTATCATGTCCCAGACACATTACATGATACCACACCCAGTCACATTATCCTGACACTGGATCGACCAGTCCTAGCTCTACCCTGTAAATCTGAGTGCCAAGCGAGGAGCAGCTAGTACCATTTTTAACGACTTTGGTATGTCGCGGCCCGGGATCGAACCCGAGACCTCCCGTTCCCCGGAGGGGACACTCTACCAACTGAGCTATCGGGGCCGGTTAATCCCATCAACACTGTAAAGGTCATTTTGGAATCGTTGCTTCCAATTTTGTGGGACTTTTACCCGACCCTGAGATGAAATGACCTCTCAAGCCCTGCCGCCCAATGAAACCAATAGGGTTTATAAACATGGACGGTCTGACTCCTGCGCACGGCTTTGCCTGGGCAGGCTTAGATCCTCTAAGCAGTTTACCAGTACTCGT
The DNA here is from genome assembly GCA_963580285.1 of Lucinisca nassula. Lineage (NCBI taxonomy): Eukaryota > Metazoa > Mollusca > Bivalvia > Lucinida > Lucinidae > Lucinisca > Lucinisca nassula. The sequence goes on along the minus strand of OY757020.1, from coordinate 87,104,155 downwards.
GTGCGGGTCGGTTTCAGCTCTGCGTGGAAGCATCATGCAGCCCATCTATTTCTTCAAGCCCCGATAGGCGGGGGCCGCCAGATCCCATGTTTCTTGCATCCAAATTCCAAAATAAATATGGTAATTACCTTTCAAAGTCCTTGTTGTTCTCCGAGTAGGTCCTTATAGCTTTCCTCATCATCGTGTTCTTGCCCATCAGTACGACTGAAATGACAATATAGAGTTATTGCACTAAGGCCATCCTTAAAAAAAAATTTGTTTGCTGTGCTCCTACCCATCATATGTGAGGTGGGTAAGAAGGTGGGTCTCTTATTTTATTTTTTTTAGATCTGAAAAGATATTTGACCCTTAAAGCACCATACAACAACCGGAAACATCATTTCAAATACATACTTATTTTCTGATTTTTCAGAGAAAATCAGGCTTGACATTTCATTTGAATGGTCTGCCTCAGGCTTGACATTTCATTTGAATGGTCTGCCTAGCAGACCATTCAAATGAAATGTCAAGCCGGATTTTCTCTGAAAAAAAAAAAAAAAAACAGCCAAAAAAAAAAAAAAAAAACAAGAATGTCATCTTCTTGAATTTGGCTTAGTGCGTTAAATTTGAGTTTAATCAGGATTTAAAAAAAAAAAAAAAAAATTCTTTTCCTCAGAATGGTAATATAATTTTTTGGGCAGGGGCAATCTGTTTGGGTAGGTAGGAGCACATCAAACCAAGAATTTTTTAAGGATGGTCTAAGTGTATGTTTGAGTTTTATGTCCTACCCAACAACTTGGGTCATATGGAGATGGGACCTTGGTGTAAAGACTCATCCGGAAGTCTTGAGAAGCCCGGAATCAGTCTCAAAACCCCTGGTTTGCAAGGAAAGTATCTTATCCACCACATCACGGAGGCTTATGGTTATTGCCATTACGATAACACACCCATGTGGTATATTGCATTCTTTTCTATCTTGGATTCAAAATGGTACCTTTGGTGATGAAAATTTGTGATATTTTTCTTATTTATACTTCAAACATTGGTTGTGGGTGCTTGTTAGAACCACCTCAATGAGGCGGTTCTAACAAGTACCCACAACCTATGTCTTAGACTAGAAATAAGTAAAATAATGTATACCCCTGTAAACCCCAGTTTTCTCTATTTATAGAGTGGTTAAGAGGGGTGTTTGTTACACGGGCTTGTTAACATCATTCACTGATAGGGTCTAAATTTAACTCTTTGACAGCTTGCAAAAATTAGCAACTTGCATTATTTTTGACTTACTAAACCTTTCAGCCAACTTGCTTTTACACTTGCAAACACTGTCAAATGAGGCTTTAAAGCTTAGCACTTTGGGTAAAAACTTCTGTAGACAACAGTTTAAAGTATTTTTCTTATTTTCCCAGAAAACAGGTTCCCATGGTGACAATTTGCATGAAATGTCAAAACCTGTTTCCTGGGAAAAGAAAATAATCATCAATTTGTTCTATGCTGAATTAGCCCAGAGAGTGATAAAGGTAAACAGTCACTCAGTCCCAACACTCCCTGCCACCACCCCGAACTTCTAAAGTCACTCATAAACAATCAATTTTGATAATTTGGAATTTTTTTTAGAACAGAAATTGCAAAATTTAGGAATATTGCCAGTTTAAGAGATTCTTCCAACATGCTACATTTTGCAAATGATGGAAATTGCAGCTTGCTTTTGGAAGAAAAAAAACTGGCATTTAGCAAGTAAGCAAGTGCTAAAATTGAGCCCTGCCTGACATTGCAGAATAGCTTGCGATCTCCAGCAACAGATAAGGCGAGTATTTTGTGGTAACTGAAGGATAGTTTTTGTCAAATCTCTACTTTGTTTGTTTGATTTGAAGTTTAATGTCACTGTCAACACTGTAAAGGTCATTTTGGAGACATTGCTTCCAATTTTGTGGGACTTTTACCCAACATTAAGATGAAATGACATCTCAAGCCCTGTCGCCCAATGAAACCAATAGGGTTTATTAGCATGGACGGTCCGCCTCCCACCACGGTTCCTGGACTGGCTTAGATCCTCTAAGCTGTTTACCAGTACTAGAGTGCGGGCCGGATTCAGCTCTGCGTGGAAGCATCATGCAGGCCATTTCTTCAAGCCCCTATGGGCGAGGGCCGGTCAAATCTCTACTAAAACCTAAATCTCTACCAAAACCTATGTTGTGGGTATTCATTAGAACCGCCCGATGAGGCAGTTCTAATGAATACCCAGGCCATAGGTCTATATGGAGAAATAAGGATCTGTGCTGTTGGTCATGCAGTTTGTGATTGAAAGAATAAATATACATTTACAGTGGAATTCCTCTGTAAAGATCACCTAAAATTAAGGGGGGGGGGGGGGGGGGGGGGGGGGGCGGGCGGTTTGATTGTTTTCACTCATATCGAGCCGATCGTTAATCAGAGGTGGGCAAAAACCGGAGAAAGGAACCCAGAGAAAAACCACCTGATCTTCTGTTGCAGAACTTAGCATCTCACATGTGACTCAAGCCAAGCTTGAACCACAACGGTGAGAGACTCGGCATTCTTATCCACTAGGCCAGTGAGGCCCATTAAGAGGACATTAGGTATTTATTTGTAATCGAGTTTAATGACCCAGTCAACACTATTTATGTCATATCCAGCTGGTCCGTTAACCTATCCACACTTTTCCTGGGCAGGCTTGCACCAAGCGGTTAACCAGACTGAGTACAGTGCACATTCATTCGCCAGAAACTGACACCTGCCCTTCTTGAATCAGAGGAAAAGAGGGAATGACTGTATAAAAGATTTCATGATCAATCTCAACTAAAGAATGTTGAACTGAACCCGCGCTCTCCTGATTATGTCAGACGTGCATCCGACCAAGCTACTAAGGCCGACTGGCAATAGAAGTAAAAATTACTATGAAGAATAACTGAAACCTTTCTAACACTTATCCTGCTGAATATTCAGTTTAGCCACACACATTTCTGACTTTGCATCAATCAGATTACTTGATTTAATTTATTCTTACAAATCAATAAACTGAATGTCAAACACTGTAGATCCTGATCAGATGGCTTCTTCAGAAGCCATCTGATCTGGATCTACACTGTTTCCAAAGATAGGGGCTGTCATGACGGATAAATGTTGACACTTATCCTGCTGAACAGGACAACCCCTACCCTTGCAAAGTGTAGATCCAGATCAGAAGCTCGCTTCTGAAGAAGCCATCTGATCAGGAACTAAAGTTTGTTTGATTTGATTTGAGGTTTAATGTCCCCGTCAACACTATTTAGGTCATTTTGGAGACGTTGCTTCCAATTTGTGGGACTTTTACCCAACACTGAGATGAAATGACATTTCAATCCCTGCCGCCCAATGAAACCATTAGGGTTTATAAGCATGGACGGGCCGATTCACAGGAATTTTCCAGGGCAGGCTTAGACGTTCAAAGCCGATTACCAGTACTCATGTGCGTTCGGGTTCAGCTCTGCGTGAAAGCATCGTGCAGCACAATCTAATTCTCCAAGCCCCGATGGGCGGGGGCGGTCAGGAACTATACTAAAATTCCGCAATTAAGACTACCTAAATTTAAGACTTATTCTTCTTTAAAAAGCTTATTTAGAAGGGTGTAGTTATTTTTACTTCGTGTTTTCTGCATACAGTGTCCCCTGGACAGGGACCACCTTTGAACAGTCCCAAAGGTGGTCTTAATATAGGAATTTTACTGTACATTGTCACACAGTTTGTGAATTAAAAAGAGAATCTTACATGAGTGTTCATGTATTATTGAATTTATTAAACGAGTTGAGGAAAAGGGATAAAATGCGAGGCTTTGCCGAGCATTTTATCCCTTTTCCTCAACGAGTTTAATAAATTCAATAATACATGAGCACGAATGCAAGATTCTATTTATCATATGACATTTAAAACGCATTTCATTCACGACTGTTTACAAAAATGTCAATATTCCGCCGTTAGTAAACGCGACGTCGCTAAGACCGTCGTACATGTAACGTTACGGGACGTATCTACCTAATTTGCATATTTAATCCACTAGTGGATTATCGAAAATAATACATGGCATTATTACACTCTCAGACGCGACGTCATATGATAAACAATTATATTTTATCAAGTAATTTGATTGGTTGATATTCAGTAATGGGTGTGGCTACACTAATTTATGCAGCAGGATAAGGGTTAATATGCTTTCAAAAGCAGAATCAGTCTATAGTTCAGTTGCTCTTAACCCTTCTCTTGCTGAATATTCATTTAAGCCACACCCATTGCTGTCTATCAACCAATCAAATTACTTGATGAAATTTATTCCTGCAAATTCACGAACTGAATGTCAAATAGTGTAGATCTTGATCAGATGGCTTCTTCAGAAGCCATCTGATCTGGATCTACACTGTTTGCAAAGATAGGGGTTGTTGTGAACAGCAGGATAAGGGCTTCTTCAGAAGCCATCTGATCTGGATCTACACTGTTTGCAAAGATAGGGGTTGTCGTGAACAGCAGGATAAGGCTTCTTCAGAAGCCATCTGATCTGGATTTACACTGTTTGCAAAGATAGGGGTTGTCGTGAACAGCAAGATAAGGCTTCTTCAGAAGCCATCTGATCTGGATCTACACTGTTTGCAAAGATAGGGGTGGTTGTGAACAGCAGGATAAGGCTTCTTCAGAAGCCATCTGATCTGGATCTACACTGTTTGCAAAGATAGGGGTTGTCGTGAACAGCAAGATAAGGGTTACCAGTGGAATTCATTTGTATGTGCTCAGACAGCTCAGAGAGCCATTTGTTACCATGGTAACCAGAGAATCAGTGGGTTCTACCATTTCTGGTGCTGACTCTGGAGCCCGGCTACTGGTTAACTGAATATTTCATCATTGCACATACAGCTGAAGTGTTTGGCCATGCCCATCCGGGCTTAGAGAAATAGATTGAGCTGCATGGGGAATCCACACAGATCTAAAATAGACCACACTCAAGTACTAGTAAACCACTCAGAGGCACTAAGCCTGCACAGGCAAAGATGTATATAAACTATTGGTTGCACTGGAAGACAGCGCTTGAGATGTCATTTCATCTCGAAGTTGGGTAATTGTCCCACAAAACTGCAAGCAGAATCTCCAAAATGACCTATGTAGTGTTGAATCAAACAAAACAGCTGAAGTGTGCAATCTGCAGTTTAAGAATCCCTATACATGTATAAAAGTATCTTGTGTTGGCTTGGAAATCAATATGGACTATCAGCAGTTAGTTATTTATATGATTCATATCTTAAACAGTGTCAGGGCTAAAAATTCCAGTGTGCATTTGCCGAAATGGTCAATTTTGGTCGGACAATTGATTTTTCTGTTTAACATGCCTAGAAATATTCACAAAATATAGTAAAATTCCCACATTAAGACCACCTTTGGGAATGTTCAAAAGTAGTCTGTAAGACCACTTTTGAAAAGTCCCAGCGTTGACCTCTTACCACTATATTAGCAAATTTCAGACTGGAAACCCCTAAACGGGTACCCTGGCAAACAGTGCAGGCCCAGATCAGACGCTGCGTCTGATCAGGGCCTACACTGTTTGCAAAAAGTTCAGCCTTTTCCCAAACAAATTTTGATGAAACCACAACCAGACACCCCTAAATTTTTAAATGGACTCCTGATATATATAAGGAGGAAGATTCCATTTGGTACAAAAAGGGGCAGAGGACACACAAAAAGGAATTCCTATATTTGGACCATCTCTGGGACTGTTCAAAAATGGTCTATTATAGTCCGAGTCGACATCTTACTATTACATGTATACTAGAGGACACAGGGCTTAGAAAACACAAAGAAAATTCCTATATTTAGACCACATTTGGGACTGTTCAAAAGTTCTCTTATGAGCGGACATTGGGTGTAGAAAACACGAGGAAAACTAACCCAAATCATCTACATGTAATATGCTTTTAAAAGCAGAATTGGTCTTCCATTAAAATGTCTGCATGTCTTGACTAGAAATTTCTATGCGCTCAGACAGCTCTATGAGCCATGTGTTACCATGGTAACCAGAGAATCAGTGGGTTCCACCATTTCTGGTGCTGACTCTAGAGCCCGGCTACTGGTTATGTGATAATTTAATCATTGCACATACCGCTCAGGCCTCATACTGACCATGCTTTTCCATGCCTGAAAGGCCTGATTTTGCAGCTTCAACCCTTATACTGCTGAACAAGACACAACTACATTACCTTGGCAAACAGTGTAGATCCTGATCAGATGGCTTCTGAAGAAGCCATCTGTTCAGAAGCCATCTGAAGAAGCCATCTGATCCAAGATCTACACTGTTTGTAATGGAGTTTGTGAAAATATCAAGTAATTTGGCTGACTTTAGTCAGAAATAAGGGTTAAATAGTATTTTAAACAGACTATATACACAAAAATCAGAATCTAAAAGCCTGAAATCAAGAAAAAAAATCAAGCTCTAAAAGCCTGAAATCCTGCAAAAGCCTGAAAAATATGAGGCCTGACAGCTTAAGCATATAATCTTCAATCTGAGGAATCACAATATGGACTACCATCAGTCAATAACTGTATAAAACTTTGTTACTTTTAACCCTTTTCCCACTGCATAAATTAAGCCACTCCCATTGCTGATTATCAACCAATCAGATTACTTGATAGATTTGTTCAATACACAAACTGCATGGCAAACAGAGTTGTTCCTGATCATTCAGAAGCCATCTGATCTGGATCTACACTGTTTGCAAAGGTAGGGGTTGTCTTGAACAGCAGGATAAGGCTTCTTCAGAAGCCATCTGATCTACACTGTTTGCAAAGGTAGGGGTTGGTGTGAACAGCAGGATAAGGGTTAATACCATTATGAGGAACTGTCATTTGTGTCATTGACAAATATCATATTAAAGCAGTGTCAGGGCTTACAAAATTCCTCGCCCAGTTGCCCAGGAATTTTGACTGGGCAGTGACTTGCCCAGAAAAATTTGTGGGCCTGGGAGGCTAAAGATGACCTGGAAGCAGCTAGCACAGAGAGGTCGCAGGGAGTGGACGCTCTTAGATAAACACACCTGGAGATCAGGTGTGAGATCTGCCATGTGTGCAGCGAGCCAGCTACCTGGAAGGGGGCCCACTTATGTGGATGTTGCCCGTGTACCTGCACATTAATAAAAAATTCAGAGATGATGATGAAGATATTACTGTTCAAAAGTGGTGAGTAAGAACACACAGCATACCCTTAACTGTCTAACAGAAAATCGTAGATATTTCTTTCTTATATAATAGCTCAAAAAAGACACCTTTTTTCACCTGAAAAGTACTGCTATTTTTTCTTATTTCTGTTCTAAAACGCTATGTTGTGGGTACTCATTAGAAGCGCCGCATAGAGGCACATCTAATGAGTACCCGCAAATTATGTTGTTGTGCAGTGGGTTGTATGCTCCCAAAGTTGTCAGAGCCACTGAAATGTGTTGTATCCGGCAATAAATAAAGACCTGACAAACTTTGAAAAAACAAAACAAATGTGCTCAGACAGCTCATTGAGCAATATGCTACCATGGCAACCAGAGAGCCAGTGGGTTCTACCATTTCTGGTGCCGACTCTTGGGCCTGGCTACTAGTAAAACTGAGCCTTTCATCATCGCACAAAAAGTAATTAAACCCCAATGGTCGTAAGTAAGGCTGACACGATTAATCGTATAATTGATTAATCTATCGATAAATTCCACAAAAATGATTATCATTTCTGATTTGCTTTTAATAGATTACTTGATAGGTACAATTTACTACCCGAAGTCATGCCTAAAATAGCCAGATGTGTGGCAAACAGTGCAGACCCTGATAATGTGGCATCTCATCTGGGTCTACACTGTTTGCTCAGGCCTGTCTGTTCAAATATACATATGGTAAAGTGCAACATATGGTAAGAGTCATGCTCAGACAGAAAGTCAGACAGGTAAAATCATGACAAAAACCTAATCGATTACTAATCCAGTAACGATCGCAATGACAGGACTGATAATCGATTATCTTTTCAGCTAAGATTAGCCAGCCCTAGTCATAAGTATAGGGACAGACAGGCCTGAAAAAAACTAGAGCTATCACTAAAGGTGATGAATACCCCCACAAAAACTGCCTTGAAAGTACAACAGCGGCATTTTGCAATTTTTTCACTTGAAAGGGGCCATAACTATGTCCAAAATTGACGAATTGTAGTGGAAATCGAACTTGACCTGTACTTTATGATGTTACATCAGTGTACCAAAAATTATAAAAATCGGTGAAGCGCTTTTTGAAGTATCATCTGGAAACCAAGTCAACAGACCGACCGACCGACAGACCGACAAGCTCACTCCTATATACCCCCCCAAATTTCATTTGTGGGGGTATAAAAACAGTGCAGACCCAGATCAGACTGCTCTTCTCAGGGCCTACACAGTTTGCCATTCCGTCTGCACTTTTGGGACTCCTTGCTGGCTCTTGAAACAAATTTGTTAAAATTTTAGGAGAATTTCAGCAAGTCCTCATGGTGTCTGAATATTTAACCCTTATCTTGCTGAATATTCATTTAAGCCACACCCATTTCTGTCTATCAACCAATCAAATGACTTGATGTAATTTACTGCTACAAATTCATAAACTAAATGACAAACAGTGTAGATCCTGATCAGATGGCTTCTTCAGAAGCCATCTGATCTGGATCTACACTGTTTGCAAAAATAGTGGTTGTCGTGAACAGCAAGATAAGGGTTAAGATTTTTCTTTAAGATTTTAAGTGCATTCTTACACAGCGCCCCTATATAAGCAATTGAAAGCTAGTTATTAAGGGGAATGGGAGAACGCTTGGGAAATTTTCCCGCCATTTTTCAAAGGGAGACAACTTTCGGCATTTCCTGTTAGCTTTTCTATAAGTTCTGTCACACTGCAAAGAGAGACTACTCTTTAAGGAAATGATTTGCTCCTCAGGAGCAACTTCTTTCCTTTACAGGTTTTGATATACTTTACAACTGAGGGTTAATTGTTCTTAATCCTCACCAGAAACCTGTGGGTCCATTAGGCGATTCTAGTTAGTACCCACAGTACAGGTTTTAACCCTTGTCCTGCTGATCCTGGATATGCCTTATTTTCCAAACAATGAAGATCCAGATCAGATGGCTTCTGGAGAAGCCATCTGATCAGGATCTTCATTGTTTGCCATCCAGTTCATGAATTTGTTGCAATAATTTGCATCAAGTAATCTGATTGGTTGATAATCGGTAGTGGGTGTGGCATATATTAATATTCAGCAGGACAAGGGTTAATGAAGAAGGAAAATTATCCATTACCATACTGAACCTTGTCACAGGATCGGTTTTGGAGTAAATGGGAAACAAACTTACTTGCATGGCCTCTAAGGGCCTGTCTAATCTGCTGCATCTGCTTGGAGCCCACATTGTCAGCGTTCACTATCAGACACTTGGGGTACTCATCTAGGAGTTGCTGCAAACCAGAATCATAACATGTCTACACATAATTAAACTTACACATGCTCTCATTAACCCATAAAATGTCAATCACAGCAATTGTCGTCTGCTTTGTCGTCTGCCGATTACTTAAGTCATTTTTGCCAACAGTGTGGACCAGGGCTCGAGAAACTCGAGAATCCAAATCGGTCCAGCCAGATTTCGCCAAAAAATTACGGAAATTGCCGTTCGGTTTCGGTAATTTCCGTAAACTCAGTTGGCGATTTTCAATTTCAAAATGTGTTATTAGCGTAACGAATGACATACCGATGTTGCTCTTACACTTGTCAACGGATATGAACACCAGTATCTCGATTATAAACAGCAATTATTGCTCACATCGTTCAGATTTCATCTACTTTCATTTTCTACGCCAGATTTCATCGACCTTCATTTTCCCAATATCCGGGTCACTCAGAACCTGAAGACCGCTAAAGGGAAACAACCGACTTGGGGCAGTAAAAAACCAGTTCGATGGTCACTATATTTTTCCCCCTTTTTAAAACCTTTAAAATATTTCTCTTATTTCACGCATTTTATTTTGCCCAAATTGCTTTGTTTACAAATGGCGACAACGTGCAGCAACGTGGTCGGAAAATGACGTCATACGGTTTCCGTTTACACAATACACATTAATGCAGTCAAGGACGTCACCCACACACCTGTTTTAAGTGATTGATTTTAATACAGCGTATTTCTAAAAAAATCGTTTTGAACGGGTTAAAAAATCGAAAAACATTTCTTTACTCTCGAAACAAAACATGGCCGAACGAGAGTCATTGAAAATCTTACATGGCCGAACCGTGATTGAAAGAATATAAATACATATTTCACGATTACACAAGCCTGAAACAAATCGCTTTGTCTACAAATGACGTGGTTTATGTTATTGGTTTCAATGGAGCGTATTCTTAAATAAAAATATCGTTTAGAATGGGTGAAATAAAGCATTTTCCCTTGAAGGCATAACACGCAATGTTCAGACATGACAGGTGTGTATTGAAAATTGCGCCCCGTGAAAAAAAATTATATTCAAATACCGGTTCTATAGTAAGCCATAAATTAATGACTTGTCTAAACAAACTAGCGTATGTCCTGCATTTATTGACCTTATTTTCTCACCTTGCCAGCTTGCCGATAACGCCTCAGGCCAGTTTTCACGGATTAATAATTTTGACACACAGGTCAAATTGCGCTCACCCAAGTGGACAGATCAGATTACATGATTTTGACACGCGGATCAAATTTCGCTGTAATAAGATCAAAGACCCCGACGTGGACTTGTCCGATTTTCACCTAGTTAGATAATGAACCAGTCTAACACCTTGCGCTTCAGGCATTTTTGTGTACTTGCTTGGATTGTCAATGGAAAAAGGTCAGATTGTTTTTACAAAATAACGGCTTGGCGAAAATTTTCGAACCGATTTTTTTTAAAATTTTAATAAATTATGGACCGATTTTTTAGTCTTCTTTTTCAGTTAAAATCGGTTCAGTAAGCCCAAAATCGGTCCAGGACCGGGAAACCGGCATTTTCTCGAGCCCTGGTGTGGACCCAGATCAGACTGCTCCTCTAGGAGCAGTCTGATCTGGGTTCACACTGTTTGCCTGAATGAAAAAGTAGTTCTCAAAAGTTTGTGAGAAGATTTAGCAGACGACATAAGCAGGCGACATTGTCAGAGTTCACTATCAGACATTTGGGGTACTCATCTAGGAGTAGCTGCAACCAAAATCATAACATGTCCACACAATATAAAACTTAAACATGCTCTCATTAAACCATAGAATGCCAATCATGATAATTGTCGTTCGCCTACATTGTCGTCTGTCGGTTACTTTAAAAGTCATTTTTTGCCAACAGTGTGGACCCAGATCAGACTGCTCCTCTAGGAGCAATCTGATCTTGGTCCACACTTTTTGCCTGAATGAAAAAGTATTTCTAAAAAGTTTGTGAGAAAAGCAGACGACATTGTCAGCGTTCACTATCAGACACTTGGGGTACTCATCTAGGAGTTGCTGCAACCAGAATCATAACATGTCTACACAATATAAAACTTACACATGCTCTCATTAACCCATAAGATGCCAATCACGAAATCCTTGTCAGCTTTGTCGTCTGCCGGTTACTTTAAAAGTCATTTTTGCCAACAGTGTGGACCCAGATCAGACTGCTCCTCTAGTAGCAGTCTGATCTGTGTTCACACTGTTTACCTGAATGAAAAAGAATTTCTAACAAGAGGGCCTTGATGGCCCTGGATCGCTCACCTGATCCATAGTGTAACAAGTGGGCCCCAGAGAGGGCCATTATTGGCCCCAGGGTTTTAATGTGCATAATGTTGAGGGAGGTCTTAAAGGTGAAGCTTCATACCAAACATCAACAAAGGCTATAATTAGAACAATCTTGGCAAAGGTCCACTAGATAAAGCTACACATCAAATTTCAAAGACCTGGGCCTTGCAGTTTCAGAGAAGAAGATTTTTTTAAAGATATTCCCTACATAAGCCTATGCAAAACCAAATGGCCCCAGGGCTATATAAATCTATGTAAAAACAAAGGGCCCCGGCCCGGGGTGGGGGCATTTGTGGCCCCAGGGCTATAATTTGAACAATCTTGGTAGAGGTCCACTAGATAAAGCTCCATACTAAATATCAAAGGCCTTGGCCTTGCAGTTTCAGAGAAGATTTTTAAAGATTTCCCTATATAAGTCTATGCAAAACCAAAGGGCCCCGGAGCGGGGACATTTTTGGTACCAGGGCTATAATTTGAATAATTTTGATAGAGGTCCACTAGATGCAGCTTCATACCAAATATCAAAGACCCAGGCCTTGTGGTTTCAGAGAAGAAGATTTTTGAAGATTTTCCCCATGTAAGTCTATGTAAAACCATAGGGCCCCAGAGTGGGGGCATTTTTGGCCCCAGGGCTATAATTTTAACAATCTTGGTAGAGGTCCATTAGATGCAACTTCATACCAAATTTCAAAGTCCTGGGCCTTGTGGTTTCAGAGAAGATTTTTAAAGATTATCCCTATATAAGTCTATGTAAAACCAAAGGGCCCCGGGACGGGGCCACTTTTGGCCCCAGCACTATAATTTGAATCATCTTGGTAGGGGTCCTTTAGAAGAAGCTTCATACCAAATATAAAAGACCTAGGCCTTGTGGTTTCAGAGAAGAAGATTTTTAAAGATTTTCCCTATATAAGTCTATGTAAAACCAAAGGGCCCCTGAGCGGGGGCATTTTTGGCCCAAGGGCTATAATTTGAACAATCTTGGTAGGGGTCCACTAGATGAAGCTTCATACAAAATATCAAAGTCCTGGGCCTTGCGGTTTCAGAGAAGAAGATTTTTAAAGATTTTCCCTATATAAGGCCATGTAAAACCAAAGGGTCCCAGTCGGAGGCTTTTTTTGCCCCAGCACTATAATTTGAACAATCTTGGTAGGGGTCCACTAGATAAAGCTTAATTCCAAATATCAAAGTCCTGGGCCTTGCAGTTTCAGAGCAGAAGATTTTTAAAGATTTTCCCTATATAAGCCTATGTAAAACCAAAGGGCCCGGCGGCGGGGACATTTTTGGCCTCAGCACTATCATTTGAATAATCTTGTTAGGGGTCTTTTAGATGAAGCTTCATACCAAATATAAAAGACCTAGGCCTTGTGGTTTCAGAGAAAAGGATTTTTAAAGATTTTCCCTATATAAGTCTATGTAAAAACAAAGGGCCCCTGAGCGGGGGCATTTTTGGCCCAAGGGCGATAGTTTGAACAATCTTGGTAGAGGTCCATTGGATGAAGCTTCATTCTAAATATCAAAGTCCTGGACCTTGCGGTTTCAGAGAAGAAGATTTTTAAAGATTTTCCCCTATATAAGTCTATGTAAAACCAAAGGGCCCCTGAGCAGGGGGATTTTTGGCCCAAGGGCTATAATTTGAACAATCTTGGTAGGGGTCCACTAGATGAAGCTTCATACAAAATATCAAAGTCCTGGGCCTTGCGGTTTCAGAGAAGATTTTTAAAGATTTTCCCTATATAAGCCTATGTAAAACCAAAGGGCCCCAGGTGGAGGCTTTTTTTGCCCCAGCACTATAATTTGAACAATCTTGGTAGGGGTCCACTAGATAAAGCTTAATACCAAATATCAAAGTCCTGGGCCTTGCAGTTTCAGAGCAGAAGATTTTTAAAGATTTTCCCTATATAAGCCTATGTAAAACCAAAGGGCCCGGGGGTGGGGACATTTTTGGCCTCAGCACTATCATTTGAATAATCTTGTTAGGGGTCTTTTAGATGAAGCTTCATACCAAATATAAAAGACCTAGGCCTTGTGGTTTCAGAGAAAAGGATTTTTAAAGATTTTCCCTATATAAGTCTATGTAAAAACAAAGGGCCCCTGAGCGGGGGCATTTTTGGCCCAAGGGCGATAATTTGAACAATCTTGGTAGAGGTCCAATGGATGAAGCTTCATTCTAAATATCAAAGTCCTGGACCTTGCGGTTTCAGAGAAGAAGATTTTTAAAGATTTTCCCTATATAAGGCCATGTAAAACCAAAGGGCCCCGGAACGGGGGCATTTTTTGCCCCAGCACTATAATTTGAACAATCTTGGTAGGGGTCCACTAGATAAAGCTTAATACCAAATATCAAAGTCCTGGGCCTTGCAGCTTCAGAGCAGAAGATTTTTAAAGATTTTCCCTATATAAGCCTATGTAAAACCAAAGGGCCCGGGGGCGGGGACATTTTTGGCCTCAGCACTATCATTTGAATAATCTTGTTAGGGGTCTTTTAGATGAAGCTTCATACCAAATATAAAAGACCTAGGCCTTGTGGTTTCAGAGAAAAGGATTTTTAAAGATTTTCCCTATATAAGTCTATGTAAAACTAGAGTGTTCACAAGTTTTTTCTTTAATTTGACCTACTGACCTACTTTTTGACCCGAAAAGACCTTTATTCAAACTTAGCCAAGATATTGTCACAATGACCATTCTGAGCAAGATTAATGATTTAACCAAACTTGTGGCCTCCTGAGTATTCACAAGGTTTTTCTATGATTTGACCTACTGACCTACTTTTCAACCGGACATGACCCATATTCAAACTTGACCGAGATATTGTCATGATGATCATTCTGAGCAAGTTTGATTATGATTGGACCAAAATTGTGGCCCCTAGGGTGTTCACAAGGTTTTTATATGATTTGACCCGCTGACCTACTTTTTAACCCGATATGACCCATATTCGAACTGGACTGAAATATTGTCACAATGGTCATTCTGAGCAAGTTTCATGATAATTGGACCAAAACAGTGGCCTTCAGAGTGTTCACAAGGTTTTTCTATGATTTGACCTGCTGACCTACTTTTTGACCGGACATGACCCATATTCGAACTTGACCAAGATATTGTCATGATGATCATTCTGAGCAAGTTTGATTATGATTGGACCAAAATTGTGGCCTCTAGGGTGTTCACAAGGTTTTTCTATGATTTGACCCGCTGACCTACTTTTTAAGCCGACATGATCCATATTCAAACTTCACTAAAATATTGTCACAATGATCATTCTGAGCAAGTTTGATGAGGATTGGACCAAAATTGTGGCCTCTCGAGTGTTCACAAGGTTTTTCTATGATTTGACCTACTGACCTACTTTTTTACCCGACATGACCCAAATTCGAACTTGACCGAGATATTGTCATGATTATCATTCTGAGCAAGTTTGATGATAATTGGACCAAAACTGTGGCCTCTAGTGTGTTCACAAGAAAAAGTTTACGCACGGACGACGCACGACGGACGACGACGCCGGACATCTTACTGTCACAAAAGCTCACCATGACCTTCGGTCAGGTGAGCTAAAAAGTTTGTGAGAAGATTTAGCAGACGACATTGTCAGCGTTCACTATCAGATACTTGGGGTACTCATCTAGAAGTTGCTGCAACCAGAATCATAACATGTCTACACATAATTAAACTTACGCATGCTCTCATTAACCCATAGAATGCCAATCACGATAATTGTCTGCTTTGTCGTCTGCCGGTTACTTTTAAAGTCATTTTTGCAAACAGTGTGAACCCAGATCAGACTGCTCCTCCAGGAGCAGTCTGATCTGGGTTCACACTGTTTACCTGAATGAAAAAGTATTTCTAAAAAGTTTGTGAGAAGATTTAGCAGACGACATTGTCAGCGTTCACTATCAGACACTTGGGGTACTCATCTAGGAGTTGCTGCAACCAGAATCATAACATGTCTACACAATATAAAACTTACACATGCTCTCATCAACCCATAAGATGCCAATCACGAAATCCTTGTCTGCTTTGTCGTCTGCCGGTTACTTTAAAAGTCATTTTTGCCAACAGTGTGGACCCAGATCAGACTGCTCCTCTAGTAGCAGTCTGATCTGGGTTCACACTGTTTACCTGAATGAAAAAGAATTTCTAAAAAGTTTGTGAGAAGATTTAGCAGACGACATTGTCAGCGTTCACTATCAGACACTTGGGGTACTCATCTAGGAGTTGCTGCAACCAGAATCATAACATGTCTACACATAATTAAACTTACGCATGCTCTCATTAACCCATAAAATGTCAATCACAGCAATTGTCATCTGCTTTGTTGTCTGTCGATTACTTAAGTCATTTTTGCCAACAGTGTGGACTCAGATCAGACTGCTCCTCTAGGAGCAGTCTGATCTGGGTTCACACTGTTTTCCTGTATGAAAAAATATTTCTCAAATATTCACAAGAAGATTCAGCAGACGACATTTTCAGATGTAGTTTTTCTCAGCATCTTAAGGGTTAATATATGCCTATCAGGAATGTGCGTTACCTAAATGCCTGCAATAAAGAGGACACCAAGGCTAGGCACCTGGGCTTCATATTAATGAAACGTTTCCTTCTATTTTTTGCATTAAAGTTGTTTTAAGATTGTTCATTACAGCCCTTTTAACTCTGAAGCTGCCGAGAAAACTGCATCTTAAAATGTTATCTGTAGCTGTCGTCTGCAGGATCTTCTTACAAACTTTTCAAACATACTTTTTGCATACAGGCAGTGTGGACCCTGATCAGACTGCACTTCCCTGTCATACATTGTATGGGCTATTCTTAAAGGAAAGATTATTTGCTCCTGTTTTTTATAGCAAATTATAAAAAATGTATTTCCGATAAGAGCAGTCCCTATTGATATTCAGGAGAAAGATTTCTGTATAAATCCTAAAAATTCAGACACCTTGAGAACTCTCTGTAATTCTCCTAAGATTATGGTGCAGAGGGGATGGCAAACTGGCAGTCTGATCTTGGTCTGCACTGTTTTCTTACATGTATGCTTACCAGACCCAATACTTACGATACCGTAATGTTCCTAAGTATTAGGACAGATAGGCTTAAGCAAACAGCACAGACCAGATCAAACTGCTCCTGAAGTCTGATCAGGGGCTACAATGTTTGCCATTCCCTTTGCATGTTTCGGACTCCATGCCGGATTATGAAACAAATTTGTTAAATATTTTAGGAGAATTACAACAAGGCTCAAGGCGTCCGAATTTTTAGGAATTTTACAATAATTACAATAGGTCGAGTGTTTTCATTTTCCTAAAGTTTACTTGTTTTGAGTAACAACAGGCTTCTGGCTATTATGCCATTGCATCCGAGTTTTACCCCCATGTTATGTTTAACTTTAATGTTTAACATCCCCGTCAACACTTTATAGGTCATTTTGGAGACGCTGCTGCCTTTTGTGGAACTTTTACCCGACATTGAGATGAAATGACATCTGCCACACAATGAGCCAAAAGGGTTTATAAGCATGGACATGGCAGACTCACACTACATTGCCTGGGCAGGCTTAGATCCTCTAAGCGGTTTACCAGTACTTGTGTGCGGGTCGGTTTCAGGTCTGCGTGGAAGCATCATGTAGCCCATCTATTTCTTCAAGCCCCTATGGGCGGGGGCTACTGCCTTCTTGAATATGCGGAAAGAATGACTTCAGAAAACATTGTAGGAAAGAACTATCGTAATGAACCCAAGTACTGGGACAGGAGTGAGCAAACAGTGTAGACCCAGATCAGACTGCTCCTGCAGGAGCAGTCTGATCAGGGTCTACACGGTTTGCTATTCTGTCTGCACCTTTGGGACTCCTTGCTGGACTGTGAATCAAATTTATTGAAATACAGCAAATCCTCAAGGTGTCCGAATTTTTAGAGTACATGTATTTGCCATGAAAGAAATTTGTTGGACCCTCTGATCTAGCCTGTGGCCCCTATACAGTATTAGGCCAGTACATTTAGCTGGAAATGACCCTTGACCCACAACTAATTCCTTGAGAAATTTTATCAGCAGTTTTAGTATCAGGAAGGTGTCCTGATTTATAGAAAAAAAGTCCTCAAAAAAAATCCGAGGGGAAAGGGTATTTTTGGGGGGTGAAAAAATACCAAAAATGAAGAAAAATCACAAAAACCAGGACAAAATTAATATTACTGGCGTATGTTAAACTATTAATACTTGACTTCATTAAATCATCCAAAATGAATATTTCTATTTGGGGAAAAATACTAAAAATTCTGAAGATAAAAGTTTTCTTTTAATTTATTTTTTTATATATTTTTGTGTGAAATATGGAAAAACAAGTATTAGCTTTTACAAAAAGCTTGGGTCTATGCTAAGCACACATTAATTTGTGTAGAACTAAAATGGGTCAGTTACCATAAAGTGTAAAAAGAGTAACAGATATCAAATAAGGATTTCCAAATATTATCAACAATGCCACATAAAACAAAATCAAAAAAGGAAAATCAAAAGCAAACTGTGGCACATCACAAAACATGCCTATGTAATTTTGACCCCCACTAACCCACTTTTATATATAAACTAGAAACACTTGAGGTTTAGGGGTTATATATTTTTTTTTCTGCTCAAAAACACCGCTTTTGAGATTGGTGATACTCAATAGAACTGCCTCATCTATGTTTTGAGCAGAAATAAGTGAGTGAGTGTGTTTGAGGTTTACGTCCTGTCAACAGCAAATGTCATGTGCAGTTGTTTCAAAAACATTTTGGCATCCAGATTTCAAGGAAAGATAGGAGTGTGATTTTCAATTTTATCTGAATAAAGCCAAATTTATGAAGCATAGCAGGGGAATAATGTCTAAGTAAACGGGAAAATCCCCAGTACCCGTCTATAGATGAAACCCCTGCATACGGAGACCGGACCTTGCTGAGAGTCTGGAGAAGCCCTTGGATCGAACCCATGACTCCTGGTTTATGAGGTTAGTAGTTAACCACTACACCATGGAGGCTTCTTTGAGCAGAAATAAGAAAAATAATGCACCTGTATACCCCCCTAAAACTCCCCACTGCCCCACCCCACCCAGGTGGAAATGGGTAGCAGTGGTGTAAAAGTCAACTGCCTCGCCCTCGCGCACATGAAAACATCCGGAATGAGGGTTCGAAAGGGATTAATTAAGTTTGAGACTTTCATCGCAATCGAACAAAAATAAATTAGTATAAACTAAAACTTGATGAGGAAGGGGTTTCTATCGAGTATCCACAATCTATGCTTCTGAGCAGACATTACCGTCCATGCTAATAAACCCTATTGGTTTCATTGGGCGACAGGGCTTGAGATGTCATTTCATCTCAATGTCGGGTAAAAGTCCCACAAAATTGGAAGCAACGTCTCCAAAATGACCTTTACAGTGTTGACCGGGACGTTAAACCTCAAATCAACCAACCAACCAACGAAACACGCCTAAACAAAAACATTTTCAATTTTTCAGTCCAAAAATGGAATTTTAAGATTAAAAAAAATGATGTTTTTCTTATTTCTGCTAAAAACATAGATTGCGGAGCTCGATTTAGAACCGCCCGAACTTGCGCTTCTGCCGAGTACCCACAATTTTTTTTTTGCGCTGATATAAGAAATTTAATGTTTATCCCTGTAAACCACAGTTTTACAATATAAAAGGGGTTGGAGGGGTCAATATTATATAGGCATGTTTGGGCTTGGTTTGGTTGATTTGAGGTTTAACTTCCCCATTAACACTGTAAAGGTCATGTCCCCGTCAACACTGTAAAGGTCATTTTGGAGAAGTTGCTTCCAATTTTGTGGGAATTTTACCCGACATTGAGATGAAATGACATCTCAAGCCCTGTCGCCAAATGAAACCAATAGGGTTTATTAGCATGGACGGTCCGCCTCGCACCGCGGTTCCTGGACAGGCTTAGATCCTCTTAGCGGTTTACCAGTACTAGTGTGCGGGCCGGATTCAGCTCTGCGTGGAAGCATCATGCAGCCCATATATTTCTTCAAGCCCCTATGGGATTGGGCCGATCTGGACTTGGAGTAATAGATTGGGCTGCATGATGCTTCCGCACAGAACTGATACCGACCGCACATGAGTACTGTTAAACCGCTGAGAATGTCTAAGCCTGCCCAGAAAAGTTGCTGCGAGTCAGCCTTTCCATGCATGTAAACTCTTTTGGATTAATTGGGCGGCAGGGACTGAGATGTCATTTCATCTCAATGTCAGGTAAAAGTCCCACAAAATTGGAAGCAACGTCTCGTTTTCGTGATGAATAAGAAAAACATCAGAATTTTCTCTGGAAATTTTTTGGGTGATCAAATCTTCCAATAGATTTGAATATGCGTGTTTTCGTAATGTTTTTTATGACCCCAACTTTTTTGGAGGGGCATATTGCTTCTGGTTCGTCCATTCGAACTTCCGTTACGCCTTTGATGCATAGCATAAGGCAAGAACCTTGCATGCTAGGGTTTTGAAATTTCTTATATGGATTCTTCATGGAAAATTAGCTAACACGTATTTTTTTCTTATCCGGATTATGCCCCTTTCAAAAGTTATTGCCCTTTGAATGTTTGTTTTTATAAAATCTTGTCAGCAACATATCTCAAAATCTATTGGAGCTAGAACCTTGTAAGTTGGTGAATAGATTGGTGCTGATGAGTAGATGTCCTGATTAACTTTTGACTAAATTCTGAAAAATACTTTGTGGCTAATGGCCCTTTGTCACTTTCGGTACATTGTACGCATTGTGATGCATAGCATAACTTTAGAAGCTTGTATGCTAGGGTTTTGAAATTTCATATATGGATTCCTCATGGAAAATTAGCTGAAAGATATATTTCTCATTTTGCCCCTTTTAAGGTTGTTTGAGTCAACCTTTGTGTTCAATCAGCTCAAAACAGTTATTGTGCGCAATGTTGGGAGACAAAATTTGTAAATCAATTTCAAGGGGGTATCCCTTTTCTTAGTATTCTTTTTCCTGCCTGTTTAAAATTCAGCGGCCAATTTCTATTGCAGTAAGTAGATAGGACAGTGTTGCAATTGTTCTGGTTGTGATTTTTGAGTGGTTGCTTCGACAAAGTCACACATAGCTTTCAAAATATTATGTGCGCAATGTTACCAGAATACACCGTATACACATATTTATGATTTTAATTGATTTGATTCTGATGGCACAAATGTGCTTCCATACACTAAATTTTTGTCATGTATTTTCTGTATTCCCCCCCCCCCCCCCAAATCTATATTTTTACAACTTGAACATAGATCTTGTTTATCAATAGCATACAAGGAAAATATAAATGGCATCTATTAAAAAAAAAATAGAATATAGAACGCAGCGGGAGTCTGCATCGTCTGCTTGTGTCCGCCAAACCTTCAACTGGATTTCCTCTTGATTGTGTGGATTCAAACACATATAGATGGATAGATTTGGGAAAATGCATAGCCTCAGTGTACCATATCTCGAACAATTTTGAGCAAATATTTCCATTTATCAATCAAGAGAAAGCTTCTTCGTTCTCTTTTTAATAATAAATTATAGACTGCACTTTAACAATTTGTGACGTATATTTTGTTTTTAATGACGTCATTTGTTTGCGCGCGAGGAGAGCTCGCCTTACAGCGGGTAAAACAGTGTATGGTGCTATTATTGGACCATTACTTATTTAATGTTTTTCTGCGGATTAAATCCTAATTTTCTCAGAACTGGCATGGATATTTTTTGAGGACTTTTTTTTGGTAATTAATATAACATAGACCTGTGTTTTTGTGTTAAAAGAGTTTCTCAAGGAATTATCTTGACCATAAAAATTAAAGTGCCTCGCCTATATACTTATCCTGTTGTTTGGAGACTTACAGCAATCTTAAGAAAGTAGTTGGACTTCCATGTGGATTTGTCTTCCTTGACCATCTTCGTGGTTCAGGGATTGGCGTAGCAGTTTAAAGACAAAACTGAAACATACAAAGTACACAAAATTAACCATTTTTGTACCAAATGGAATCTTCCACCTTATATATAGCAGGAGTCCATTTCAAAATAAAGGGGTGTCAGGTTGCATTTTCTTCAAAATTTGTTTGGAAAAAGGCTTAACTTATTGCAAACAGTGGAGGCCCTGATCAGACGCCGCAGAACGCATTCTGCGGCGTCTGATCTGGGCCTGCACTGTTTGCCAGGGTACCCGTTTTGGGGTTTCCGGTACAAAATGGGTCAACACAGTTTGAGGCCAGAAGTAAAGTACTGCAAACCATTTTAATACATGTAGTGTGATTAAATTTTTCCTGTTTATGATGTGAAAACGCGTTACGTGTTCCCCCCCCCCCCCCCCCCCACTCCGGAGAAGGGCATGGTGCTAGTCAGGAAAAAGGGTACCTTAAAAATATGTAAAAGAGAGGGCGAAGACGACCCTGAATGGCTCACCAGATATAAAGTTGTCACATAGCTTCTGAAAGTCATGTGCGCGACAGCCATTCCATGAAGCATAACATACTTCAACTTTTCTTTATAGTTTTAGCTTTAGCAGCCATTTTGATCATCTGACCAGAACAGTTGTTTCAGCTATTTTGGTAAAGGGTCAGCTAAGCAACATGAAGTTTGAATGAAACTGGCCCAAGGGTTCGGGGGTGCCTAAACACCGGAAAGATGCAAAAAAAAGACCCCATAATAGTATAACCATATTTTTTCCTGGAAGTTTTTGCGGCTTTTATCCTAATAGCATATTATTATTTTTTATGCAGTAATGTAACCATTTTGCCGCGAATAGCGATTGTTATGTCTTCTTGTATACCTATACATTTCTTTTTTTGCACCTTCTTAGTCCTCCTATTTGTGTGAGATTTTTCGCTTTTCGTGCGCGGGGGTCTTTTTGCTTTTTCTAATGATCTTTTCTCTTTACTGGAGTCTTTTGGTTTCCAGAATGTCTTTTTGTTTTTATGAGGGTCTATGCCTAAGTTTGGAATATTGCACATTATTTCATCAGAAATGCAGTTTTATATTTATAAATATGCTTTCCTGAGGGACTTCTTGCTTTTCTGTAGGTCTATTTGCTTTCCTTAAGGTCTTTTTGTGTCTTTCCGCGTCTTTGTAACATTTCTCCTTTTACATTTTTATTATCATTACTATTATTATAATTATTTGCAGTTAAGTAGTAGTACAAGTTTCTTTTTCATAGAGCTCATTGTATATCCAATCATTGATTTATGGACATCTCGGCCCCTAACAAACTCGGCCCCCATCCAACTCTGTCCCTTAAAACCCAGTCCCTAGCAGCATTTTGGTCTTAAAATACTGTTTTTGTTTCCGATAATCAATTTGGAATGTGGATGGGTAGTTTCACAGAAAGTTTGAGCATATTTATCGTTTTTAATACGAAAAATTATCCACGATAAACGATCGCGGAAACCGATGCTGTAATTGGGACGGTGTTGCAATTAAGTGTGACATTACGAAAACATGCCTATATAATTTTGACCACCAGCAACCACACTTTTATACAGAAAAACTGGGGTTTACAAGGGTTTATATTATTTTTCTTTTTTCGTCTCAAAAATATAGATTGTTGGTTCTTGTAAGAAGCGCGTCATCGATGTGTTTTAACAAGTACCCAAATATGTTTGCTCAAAAACATAGATTGTTGGTACATGTTAGAATCGACTTGTCAATGGGTTCTAACGAGTACCCACAATCTATGTTTATAGCAGAAATACAAAAAATATGTTTATGTTTCCGATGAAAAATCATCACGAAAACACGCCTATATAATGTTGATCCCATTGAACGCCACCTTTTTCAGTAAAACTGGGGTTTACAAGGCTATCCCTTATTTTTCTAAAATCTGCTTCAAAATATAGATTGTGGGTACTTGTTAGAACCGCCTCGATGAGGCGGCTCTAATGAGTCCCCACCATCTATATCTTGAGCAGAAATAAGAAAAAAACTAGAAATGCATCCATAGGACACGGATGCCCCCGCCCGAAAATATGTCTATGTTCATATTCATCCATAGAAAGTTATTGACAGTGTTAAAGTTTTGGACCCTTTTTATGCCATTTGACCTCCAAGTATGACCTTGGAGGTACGGATCTGGGTTGCACGTGACACATTGTCTCATGATGGTTAACATTTCTTCAAAATAATTTCAAAATCCATCCAAAAATAAGTAAGTTATTGGCTGCGTTTAAGTTTCGGACCCTTTTTTAACTTTGACCTCCAAGTATGACCTTGACCTTGGAGGTTCAGACCTGGATTTTGCATGTGACACATCGACTCATGATGGTTAACATTTCTACAAAAATTTCAAAATCCATCCAGAAATAAGAAAGTTATTGACTGCGTTTAAGTTTCGGACCCTTTTTTTGACCTTTGACCTCCAAGTATGACCTTGACCTTGGAGGTACGGACCTGGGTTTTGCACGTGACACATCGTCTCATGATGGTTAAAGACACATTTTTTTCTCTATATAAAAGGGGTGGCCTGTTACATAATCTCCAATAATCAAGTCCTTCGGACCATAGGGCACATCAAAGGCTTATCTTATCTAAGTGATTATGAGGTGATTATGAGCAGAGACTCTCTGAGAGATATGTTTAAAAGGGGGCTCTATAAGGGGAACCTGTGTGATGGTATATTTTTTACTGACATTGTTTCCAACAAAATGTTGTTTTAAATTACTTTTTTTATTTTATTTAAAAAAAAAGTAAAGGAAAACTCTGACAGTCATTGTTTCATTGATTCAAATCTGAAAAGAAGTAAACTTAACGAATTTATTAATTCAAGATTGTGTTTGTTCGTTTGATTTGAGGTTTAACATCCCGGACAACACTGTATAGGTCATTTTGGAGATGTTGCTTTCAATTTTTTGGGGACATTTACCCGACACTGAGATGAAATGACATCTCAAGCCCTGTCGCCCAATAAAACCAATATGGTTTATAAGCATGGACAGTCCGACTTGCGCAGCGATTTAATCATTCAATGAGCATTTATTTATTTGGGGTTTGGAGGGGTATACATTATTTTTCTTATTTCTACTCATAAGCATATATTGTCCTCATTAGAATCCCCTCGCAGAGGCGTTTTTTACGAGTACTCACAATGTAAAAATATTGTATAGAAAAACTGGGGTTCAGAGGGGAAAGATTATTTTTTTTAAATTTCTGCTCAAAAACATAAATTGTGGGTTCTCGTTAGAAGCACCTTACCGATGCGGTTCTAACAGGTACCAACAATATATGTTTTGAACACAAATTGTGGGTTCTCATTAGAAGCGCCTCCCCGAGGCTGTTCTAACAAGTATACTGGTGTTACTAATTACCGGTGTATTAACTGTTCAACTCAGTATATAAAACAAACTGTTCTACCGATTCTGATAAATTGTGTCTAGTCAAACTATTGTTTCATTCCTTCAACGGAAATAAACAATATATTTTTTCCAAATAAACTCCAACCGGCTAAATTGTTTATTTATATTGGACTACCCCTGCCACCATCTGGCATGTCCGGTGTTACTAATTACCGGTGTATATGTAAACAAATCCTGTAGAAAGTTATTTAGGTATAAGAGCCTACATATGACGAGGTTCTGTAATGAAATAGTTATTAGCCTTCAAAATGAAAGCAAAAGGGGCCTGTTTGAAAGCTTTTTTTTTTGTTTCTACAGCATGTTTTATGAAGTATAGCATTTTATTAACTACACAAAACAGAACATCATTATTTATGATTACAGATAAAAGAAGTCACTAACCATGAGAAACGGACAGGTCTGATATATTTTTTTCTTAATACAGACAGAGAGAAAAATGTCTTGTAAACAATGATGTGAGAAATTCCGAATGATGTCAATGCACGCGATAGTAATTAGGGTAAAACAGAATACACAGGTAATTAGTATACACCGGTAATAAGTACATAGGGGATACTCACAATATATGTTTGAGCCGAAATATTAAAGATATCAGGACTTTTATCCTTTTGGGTCGTAAAATTTAACCAAGATATTTCAATAGGCATGTTTTTAGTAATGATTATCAATAATTGTGACTAAAAAAAACAAAAACTAGAAATGCGTCCATAGGACACGGATGCCCCCGCCCAAAAATATGTCTATGTTCGTATTCATCCATAGAAAGTTATTGACAGTGTTTAAGTTTTGGACCCTTTTTATGCCATTTGACCTCTAAGTATGACCTTGGCGGTACGGATCTGGGTTTGCACGTGACACATTGTCTCATGATGGTTAACATTTCTTCAAAATAATTTCAAAATCCATCCAAAAATAAGTAAGTTATTGGCTGCGTTTAAGTTTCGGACCCTTTTTTTGACCTTTGACCTCCACGTATGACCTTGACCTTTGAGGTACGGACCTGGATTTTGCATGTGACACATCGACTCATGATGGTTAACATTTCTACAAAGTAATCTCAAAACCCATCCAGAAATAAGAAAGTTATTGACTGCGTTTAAGTTTCGGACCCTTTTTTGACCTTTGACCTCCAAGTATGACCTTGGAGGTACGGACCTGGGTTTTGCACGTGACACATCAACTCATGATGGTTAACATTTCTCCAAAGTAATTTCAAAATCCATCCCGAAACTAGAGCTGTCAGAGGATCTGACTATAGCCCCGCTTCAGCGCTGTCAGAGAAGAAAGTTATTTAAGCTGCAGAGAAAACAGTTATGAACAAGAAATAACTGTTGAAAATTTTACATTATCTGGAAAAAC
This sequence comes from Lucinisca nassula, assembly GCA_963580285.1. Taxonomy (NCBI): domain Eukaryota; kingdom Metazoa; phylum Mollusca; class Bivalvia; order Lucinida; family Lucinidae; genus Lucinisca; species Lucinisca nassula. The sequence goes on along the minus strand of OY757020.1, from coordinate 87,077,677 downwards.
TCTAAGAGTTGTGAGCCCTTGTCCCTCATTTCAATGAGCATGATACATTACCAGAATGTCCATGTTTATACTAAATTTCATCTTCCATTTTTCAATGTTCAAAGGGTAATAACTCCTAAAGTAGGCAAATCAGAGTCATGGTTCCTGCGCTCTGCATATTGTCTCATGGTGCTTTACACTTGTGTGAAGTGTCATGAAAATATATCAAATGGTTTGTGAGTTATGGAGCCGACACAGTCAAAATTGCCTTTTTAAATGTTCAAAGGGCAATAACTCCTAAAGTAGGCAAACCAGAGTTATGGTTCCTGCACTCTGCACATCATCTCAAAGTGCTTTTCATTTATTTGAAGTTACATGAAAATATCAGAAACGGTTATGGAGCGGACATAGTTAAAATTGCCATTTTTGTAATATTCAAAAGCCTATAACTGAAAAAGTAGACAATCCAGAGTTTGGGTTCCTGCGCTCTGCACACGTAATATGGTGCTTTACATTTGTGTGAAGTTTCATAAAATTATCTCAAACGGTTTTTGAGTTATCGAGCAAAGACGGCTAAAATTGATATTTTTCAATATTCAAAGGGAAATAACTCAAAAATTAGGCAATCCAGAGTTATGGTTCCTGCACTCTGCACACCATCTCATGGTGTTTAATGTTTGTGTGAAGTTTCATGAAAATATGTGAATGGGTTTTAAAGTTATGGAGCGGACACGAAAATTGTTAACAGACACAGACAGACACACAGACAGACACACAGAAAATACGAAAACCAGAGTTATGGTTCTTGCGCTCTGCACATTGTCTCATAGTGCTTAACATTTGTGTGAAGTTTCATGAAATTATCTCAAACGGTTTTCGAGTTATGAAGCGGACACTGTTAAAATTGCCATTTTTCAATGTTCAAAGGGCAATAACTCCAAAAATAAGCAATGCAGAGTTATGGTTCCTGCGCTCTGCACATCGTCTCATAGTGCTTAACATTTGTGTGAAGTTTCCTAAAAATATCTCAAACGGTTTTCGAGTTATGAAGCGGACACAATTAAAATTGCCATTTTTCAATGTTCAAAGGGCAATAACTCCAAAAGTAGGCAATCCACAGTTATAATTCCTTCGCTCTGCACATTGTCTTATGGTGTTTAACATTTGTGTGAAGTTTCATGAAAATATGTTAAGCAGATACAAAGTTATGGAGCCATCACAAATTAACGGAATCACGGAATTACGGAATTACGGAATTACGGAAAATGTTCAAAGGGCAATAACTCCAAAAGTAGGCAATCCACAGTTATAATTCCTTCGCTCTGCACATTGTCTTATGGTGTTTAACATTTGTGTAAAGTTTCATGAAAATATGTTAAGCAGATACAAAGTTATGGAGCCAACACAAATTAACGGAATCACGGAATGACAGAAGGACATGGCAAATCCAATATAGCCCCACTTTTTCAAAGCGGGGCTATAATAAGAAAGTTATTGACTGCGTTTAAGTTTCGGACCCTTTTTTTGACATTTGACCTCTAAGTATGACCTTGACCTTGGAGGTAAGGACCTGGGTTTTGCACGTGACACGTCGTCTCATGATGGTTAACATTTCTGCCGAGTAATTTTAAAATCCATCAAGAAATAAGGAAGTTATTGACTGCGTTTAAGTTTCGGACGCACGGACGGACGCACGGAAGGACGAACGGACGGACGAACGGACGGACGAACGGACGGACGGACAGGGGCAACGCTATATGCCCTTTCCACCATTCTTCGAATGGCGGGGGCATAAAAAACAGTTTACATTCCATTAATATCAAAACCAGGACATGGTTATCAAACAAGTAAATAAATAGATGTGAATTGTCTCTATGTAACTGATTACCCTCTCTTGGTCCCCTACCTGTATGACAGTCAGAATACCCCAAATGCATCTTATCTCAAAACTGATTTCTTCAATAACTGGTCATTAGGGTGTTATGCAATCAAAAAATGTGTCTTTAACATTTCTGCTGAGTAATTTTAAAATCCATCAAGAAATAAGGAAATTATTGACTGCGTTTAAGTTTCGGACAGGGGCAACGCTATATCACGGGTAGTAATCAGGGGAACTAGCTCGAAAATGAGTCAATGGAAATGTGTTCCCTCGACACATCCGGGAGCTCTCGAGCTAGCTCCATCACCAGAAAACTTGAAAACAAAGGTAGGTCTCGAAGAGTTTTATCACCATTATTTTCTTTGTAAACTATTTATAAAAAAATCCGGCAATGCAGTTCCACATAGAAATCAGGGTTCGCACTAGCGGTCGCCAAAGTCGCCAAATGCGTAAAGAAAATAAATCTGGCGCAAATCTATGTCATTTGGCGAAAACTAGTGGCGAAAAAAAAAAAAAAAACTATAAAAAAGAAAAAGAAGTCCGATCCCGGTTATTGCCGACTTAAGCCGTTTACTAAAATGCGTATTTTACACCTTTTTTTCCACCTATTTAATAGACGACAGGACTGACAAATCCATTTCCCGGCTGACCGGGCAACTGCACTTTGACCTTATGACGCCCGGTCGGACAAGTGCAAAAAAAATCGTCTATAACTGTCAGACCTTAAATCCGGTAAAACTATACCAGTAAGTAAATCGCAATAATTGCTGCACTGTCAATTCAAAGACAAACCATTTGTGTATTTATTACGGTTCAAGTATGACACTATTGTTAATCCTTTTTAATTGCCACCCTGCTGTGCCTGTCGATAAGGTGTGAAAATATGGTCAAGTTATGTCAATCATAAAATTTAATCCACAATCAATGTGAAAATGATTTAATCGCTCCTCAGACAATTAGCTACATCTAACGGTAATAAAAATGGACTTTTCTACGATCTCATGTATGGTTATGTTTTGGCGCCAAATAGCAGACGCTGTGCCGGAAAAGTCAAACGCTGGTGTTGGTTATTGACACGGAGCTTCTGTGGATAATTCGGAAGCTGTGCAAAGCACTGGTTTTCTATCCACCTGACCTCTATTTACAACCGTTTGGCTATCGAGAAAATATTTTCTACCCTGTTCCTGACGTTTTTTTAATGAAATAGATACACACAATGACATTAAATACGTGTTGGGGTGCTGGTGTCGGATGACGACATTTACCAATCCTGTGCAGCTAAATGGTAGCGGTGGTTTGTGGGCGGTGCTTTATATCAATTCAAAAATCACCGATCGGCTGTTTCCGTATGTCTGGTCTTCGCCGGACATTGCCGGAAAAAAGCATACAGTCCATGACCTCGGCTATAAGACAGGGCCATTTTTGGGGGCTCATTTTGGAGGGAAAAATCCTCGTCTTATAGCCGAATTTTTACGGTAATGTGATCATGTGATCAACCAAAATGGCAGCCTCCATGACCTAGCAACGCTTACTTGTTGGAGCAAAAACAAAAGCATTTAAGCAAGGTTTTGTTGCATTTTAGGGAGAGAAGGTAATGCCGCTTGAAGTCGGAAAACTCGAGCTATATAAATGATTTTGGTCTATGGATTTTTCTAAGCTATCTGTCGGCATGACAGCATAGATGACTGGTTTGACGCGTGACTGTGTTGATTTGATAAAAAAACCTGGGGTCTTTAGGCGCACCTACAGCCCATTACACACGTCCATAAAGGCCACAGAAGGACAGTCTGTGCATTTAAGCTTCAACCCTTTAAGTGCCAAAGAAAATTGTAGAGCAGATCTTTTTTATCCATGTTCTGCATTTTGCGAAGAAGTTTCTCCAACTGGCTCAAGTTTTAAGATTTTGGCTCAAAAAAAATTAAATTGGCGAAAGTGATGGCGAAAGAAAAAAAAATCCTAGCGCGAACCCTGGAAATGATTGAACTTTGTACCTCGCTAGAATTTGCCATGGAAATCTGCAGCGCTGGAGTATGAATGAAACAAAACTTTTTATCACGGACCTGAAAAATTGTAAATTTATGTCAACACGGAGATTTTGGCCGACGATTTTTTAATTTTCCTGCAAAAGTACACCCTTCACACCCCCAGAAGTAACAGTCCTAGTGAAATGAAACATGGAACGTTTGAAATAAGCAAAATATTTTGGCCGTGATTACGTTACTTGCCACTTATGACGAAATTACTGTACGAGCTAGTCTTCTCGACAATCGAGCTAGTTCACGCGACATGGAGATAGTGCCCTCAAAGATGAAACATTCATCAGATGACTGGGGCCTGATTCGATGTCTTTCTATGGTCCCACCCAGTTTATCCAACTGGTTTCTTTACCTCTGGCTAGTGGGCTTGGTGGTTAAGTGCGCTGTCTGTCTGGTTTAACCATTTAGCTGCAAACTCAAATTGAGATTTGACATAATACATTTTTATATTGAATGTTCGATTTACTTTTCAGATGGGCGCTTTCCAATAAAAAGTTCCAAAGGACTATTCCTGAGCAGAAAAATACTGGACATGCAACAAAAAAAAATATATATATATATATATTCCTGTGCTAGATAATCGGGCGCCTCTTTACTTTTTATTCCCTAGAAGCCTCTGTGGTCGAGTGGTTACGCTACTCGCCTTGTAAATCAGGGGTCGCAGGTTCGATCCCGGGCTTCTCCAGACTTTCGGATGAGTCTTTAAACCGAGGTCCCGTCTCCGTATGACCTTAGCTGTTGGTGGGACGTAAAACTGAAACACTCACTCACTCACTTTTTATTCCCTAGATTATTATAAGTATTCATGAATCATTTGACTAAGTATCATCCCTACATTTTGAGTATTTTATCCGATAGAGGCTTTTGTCTGTCTGTCTGTCCATCCGTCTGTACGTTTGTTCATACGTCTTCCAATGGACCCATCCATCTAAATACCCCCTCACTTACCCATCCATCCAACCAACATCCATCCATCCATTGATCCGTTCTAAATTGGAAGAAACTAGGTGGGCGAAATGACTCAGGGGGCGAAAAGACCAGGCTTGTGGACGAAACAGCTATGGGTGCAAAATGGGGCGAAACTACCACGGAGGAACGACTGAGGGGCAGTCTTGTGGGCATAGTATCTTGTTACTCCACTAGCCAGAGGTAAAGAAACCAGTTGGATAAATTGCCTGGAAAGACATCGAATCAGGCCCCAGTCATCTGATGGATGTTTCATCTTCATTTTTTGAGGGCAATATCTACACGTCGAGTGAATTGGAAGGAGGCGAAGCAACTAGGTGGGCGAAATGACTCAGGGTGCGAAAAGACAGGCTTTGTGGACGAAACAGCTATGGGTGCAAAATGGGGCGAAACGACCAGGGAGAAACGACTGAGGGGCCGTCTTGTGGGCATAGTATCTTGTTACCCCACTAGACAGAGGTAAAGAAACCAGTTGGATAAATTACCATAGAAAGACATCGAATCAGGCCCCAGTCAACTGATGGATGTTTCATCTTCATTTTGAGGGCAATATCTCCATGTCGAGTGAACTAGCTCCTTGTCGAGAAGACTAGCTCGGACAGTAATTTCGTCATAAGTCGCAAGTTACGTAATCACGGCCAAAATATTTTGCTTATTTCAAACGTTCCATGTTTCATTTCACTAGGGATGTTGCTTCTGGGGGTGTGAAGGGCGTACTTTTGGCGGAAAATGAAAAATCGTCGGCTAAAATCTCCGTGTTGACATAAATTTACAATTTTTCAGGTCCGTGATAAAAAGTTTAGTTTCATTCATACTCCAGCGCTGCAAATTTACATGACAAATTCTAGCGGGGTACAAAGTTAAATCATTTCTATGTGGAACTGCATTGCCGGATTTTTTTATAAATAGCTTACAAAGGAGAAAATGGTGATAAAACTCTTCAACACCTACCTTTGTTTACATGTTTCGTGGAGATGGAGCTAGCTCGAGAGTTCCCGGATGTGTCGAGGGAACAAATTTCCATTGACTCATTTGAGCTAGTTCCCCTGATTACCACCCCTAGTATATGCCCTTTCCACCATTCTTCGAATGGCAAGGGCATAAAAACATTAAACTTTCAAAGCGCTGCTACCACAGTATATATCATCATGATAACATGCCTATATAATCACTCCCTGTAAAACATGGGTTAACTTTGGTTAAGATTATGTATATTGTATCTACATAAAAACAGTTTGTGGGTTTGGTTAGAACTACCTCGCTTCGCTAAGACAATCAAACAATGGCAAACAGTTTAGATCCTGATCAGATGGCTCATTAAGAAAACTCGCCTATTCAAATATATTGGAAAAATTGCAAAAACTGAAAAATAATTAGGCATATGTATATTAAGATATGTGTAATAGTTTGATAATAAGTCAATTCCAACATTAATATATACATATTCTAATTTTGGGGGCCGAGTTTGTAGGGGCTGAGATGTCCTGTCACCCAATCATTTTGTTCTGTTGGTAGGGGCGGGTTTGGATCAGGGTATGTTCTTTTGCTCCTTTAGAATTCTTTTTGCTGGCACTCCTTTTTGCAAAGAAATCAGATTTATATTTTCGCTTTTCTGGGTGCCTTTTTGCTTTCCTGAGGGTCTTTTTGCCCCTTTCCGCACCTTTTTTCCCTCTTCATAAATTCATTGTTTTCTCCGGGTACTCTGGTTTTCGCCCACCTCTGATTAACGATCGGCTCGATATGAGTGAAATAATCTTGAAAGGGCCGTAAAACCCAAACCAAAAAAAAAAAAATTCCCACTTTATCATTAATATTATTAATGTTTTATTTGCAATCCAATTCTATTATTTCTTTTTTTTTTTTTTCCTATAGAATTCATTGTTTGTAAAAAGTGTTCCCACCTTTGATTCTGTGCTGGGGTGGGGGAGGGATGGGGTCATGGTACGTTCTTTTGCACCGCTATTATTCTTTTTCCATGGACACTGTTTTGCTAAAAATGCTGATTTGTTTATTATTATGTTCATTTTTGCTTTTATTAGGGTCTTTTTGCTTTTATCTGGGGTCTTTTTGCACCTTTCTGGTATTTAGGTACCCCGAAGGGTTCAGGAGTTCATGTTTGAAACAAATTTTGATGTTCTTCTATTTTTAACTCTGGCAGCCATCTTGTTCATCAGAAAAGAACAATTTTAGCTAGTTTGGTAGGAAGCCATCTGTTTGTTTAATTTGAGGTTAAATGTCCCTGTCAACACTGTAACGGTCATTTCGGAGACATTGCTTCCAATTTTGTGGGACTTTTACCCGACATCGAGATGAAATGACATCTCTTTCTCTTTCTTTCTTTCTCCTATTACTGCTACTCGCTCACATCTGAGCATTACGAGCAGGATTTCCTGGGTGGTAACCAGTACTTTCTGTTTTCTTTTTTTTTAAGCAATGTGGATGAAGTGCCTTGCTCAAGGGCACAACACTTTGGTCAGCGTGAGGCTCGAGCCCGCAACCTCTTGATCACTAATCCGATGCGCTACCACTGCACCAAAGCGCACCAAGCCCTGCCGCCGAATGAATTCAATTGGGTTTATAACCATGGATGGGCCAACTCGCACTGCTTTGCCTGGGCAGTCTTAGATACACTAAGTGGTTTACCAGTACTCGTGTGTGTGGAAGCATCATGCAGCCCATATATTTCTTCGAGCCCCGATGTGCGGGGGCCGTAACCCAGCAACCGGGAGTGTATGTAATGCACACCTGCGAGCAATGGTCAAATGTTACTGATCGCAGTAGAAAGAAAGAATCGGACCCGCGATTGGCAAGCCAGACAGATTAAAGACTTATTTGCATGACAAATCGGCTTCCCTGGAGTTTCAACTGAATATTTTCAAAGGGGGAATTCATTATGGCCACGCTCTGAGGGCAAACTCACAAGTAAAAAGTATATATTCAACAATAAATACCCAACACAATAAACACGTCTTACCCGGATTCTCGCAATAATCAGAAAGGCGGAAGCACGTGTTTGAGCGTAAAACCCAGTATCAGAGGAACGGTCCCTGGACATTTCGGCCCATACAAAATCGGCCCATAGCAATTTCGATCAACAATTTTAATGATGGTATAATTATTATGTTTGCATATAACTGATTTGCTTGCACGGCCAATTAAATCAGTAGCATGTAGGTCGAAAATGGGATAAAAAGAAAATATGTTCAGTTTGAGAAATTGATATTCTTTCCTCTGATAAAAAACACATTGTGTTAACAAGTCCGAGAAAATAATACCGCCCTTAATCCCACTTTATATAGGGGGTATATGTTATTATGCTTATCTCTAATCCAAGACTTATGTTGTGGGTACTCGATGGAACCGTTACCGCATGCTCGGATTTTAAATATTTAAAACAAATATCACTTTTTTGTGTAGGAAAAGTAGTCATTTTGGATAAAATGAATGAATGCACTATGTCACACGGGTGTGTTTTCGTAATGGATATATAAGAAAGAAAATCCACATATCCACATATCAGGAGGGACTCTAGTCAAAACCACCATTTGGCATACAGACTCACCACGAGCCCTACAAATTACTACAAATTTTCATTCTTTCCCAAAACCTTTTTTCATAAGAATCTCGGGCTCGAGTTGGAATGCTCTACCGCGCGCCAAATAGTCTTGCTCCCCACCCTGGCACAGTTTAGTGATGCTGTGTGCCGGGTTTGGCATGTGTCCCCCAAGTCACTGGCCTCTGTACGTTTGTTTTACTTTTAACTACACTAACACTCGCCTAGCACTGTACAAATTAATTTCACCTGCTATACGTATCTTTTATTTCAACTAACCCCCTCCAGTACTTGGTATACTGGAATCCCTTCTGAAAGTTCTCCTAGGAGGTTAAGAAGTAGATAGAAAATGCACTCTTAAGAATTTTCTGAAAATGCTTAAGGGTATATGATATTTGATTGTTTTCACTACAGGCAATGGTTAGAAAACTGACATCAAGCGTTGTTCACAGTCATTTTGGGCTTATGAAATTGTTAAGGGTTTCGTTGTACATTGTATTTCTTATTTCTGCTTTTAAACACTTCCATTTACGTAATGGAATACGCTATGAATAAGAGGCGCATTGATTAGCTTTTAGCAGAAAACTTCAATTTTAGTACAAGAATCATGCATAGGTTTTCGTGCATTAACATTTGCTAGGTCCCACTTTGGCTACTTCACGAGCCCAGCATACACAGATCGACTTGCTCAGCCGCACAGTGTGGTCATGATCGCTGGAGGCATGAGGTAGCTTTGCCTACTTTATGATTCATAGTTACACACAAATCAGACTGCGCGGATGCACAGGCTGATGTGTCTTTCGTTGGGCCCCGGCGCTAGGCCCACGTATAGCTGTCGATGCGCCCTTGTCCAATAACATTCATAAAACGAAACCGAAAGCAAGAAACAAAGAAAGAATTAAAGACACACATCAGGAGACATACACTTATGGATGATTGGCACGTGCCAATAATAATGATAATAATGACTGAGGTTTGAGTAAAGTGATAATCGTTTGTTTGTTGCTTTAAGGCACGTGCCGATAAAGGCAACAACCTAAAGTGATTATTAATCATTTGGCATACCGACATGTGTCATCAATATAAACAAATAAGCAATGACACCAGAACTGGTATTTCCAAGTTCATAAATATACATTTTTTAAATAAATAAACACACCCTCTTTTATATTATTTTTGTTTCTTATCTTCCATTTCAAAGTTTGCATTGCGAGAAGACTCACATCTGAGGGAGGTAATTATTGAAAATAATGATAAAGATGCCTAGCGGTAAAAAGCGGTAAAATAAATTGTATATACATGTATTTTATCATAATTTAACTATATCTTTCATTATTTTTAATTTTGGCTGGAATTCACCCCTATTACAGCCTTTTAATCATTTATGGGCCGAAATTGCTATGGGCCGATTTTGTCATGGGCCGATTTTGACATGGGCCGATTTTGTTATGGGCCGAAATGACCCGGAACCCAGAGGAACGATTCCGGGACGTTTCGCCCCCAAACCATTTCCTCTCCTAGTCGTTTCGCCCCCAAACCATTTCCCCCTAGTCGTTTCGCCCCCAAGACGTTTCCCCCTTAGTCGTTTCGCCCCCTAGTCGTTTCGTCCCCCTAGTCGTTTCGCCCACTTTTCACTGTTGATTTTGTTGTTGTTGTTTATCTATAAGGCATTTTATCGCTGCCTATAGCCACTTGGTACTTAAATAAGTCACTTGTACATTTCACTATGTGAAAAACTCATGATACATATATTACAATGCAATTCAAAATCTTTTTGTGCTCCTGATGAATTCCATCAGTGCATCTGTCAGTTCCTTCCTTCCTTGCTTACTAATGTCTTCAATCATGCCTGTCAACACTTTCAGGTTAATGTCTGTTACCATTTTCACCTCCTCCCTGCTCAGAATCTCTTCAACATTATACTCTAAAGTATCCCTTTCTGATTTAAATCTCTGACAGTGGAACAGAAAATGATCTACATTCTCTTTCATGTTACATGTTTCGCACAAACTTGACAGATCTTTGTTTAACTTTGCCTGGTGATCATTTAAGATTGAATGTCCACACAGCAACTGATTTACTGCAGAAAAAGTCATTCTGTACCTATCTCCATGGCAGATCCTTTTTCCCACTTCCCCAAAAATTTCCTGCAATACGTTCACTTTGTCTGAGCACTTGTATCTTCTTTCCCATTTTTCCTTTCCCTGTGATTTACACTCCCGTACTGCTTCTTTCTTGTCCAGGGTCGGTTTTACCTCATTGTTTTTAATCATTTCTGATGCTGCCGCCTTCGCCTGTTGATCTGCCAACTCATTCCCCTCAATATCTTTGTGTCCCGGTACCCAATGAACTTTGACAATATTCTCCCTATACCTTATCTTTGCTAAACACTCCTTGATACTGAGAACTGTTTCAATCTTGTTTGTTGGCATTTCAGTACTGAAAGCAGTCTTAATAGCTGGTTGACAATCGGTCAGAATATGGCCTTTGAAGTCTAGATGAGCCAAGAATTCTAGCCCGATCTGTATACCTACCAATTCTCCAATATAATTGTTACCTATAGGAGAGACTCCCTGTTCATCAAAACTGGTGTGCTGGAGTAACCCTCTAGGTAGACCACAGCACCAGCTCCAGTCGGACCGGGATTACCTAATGCTGATCCATCTGTGAACATTAATACATCATTTTTATCACAATTGCTTAGTAGCTCTAATATATTTTCTTTCTGTTCTTCCTTGGAGAATGTGAATTCTTCTTTGTGTACACTTCCTGTCTCTTTGATGAGCCCCATCAATTCCTTAGTATATCTGAATTCCTTCTCAATGTTCTCAAACTCTAACGTTCCCTTCAATTCCCTAAACCTAGACATCAATAAATGAAAAATAGTAGCTCTTCTACCCACAGTCTTATCCCCATCTATCCATTCATCAAATTCTTCCCTGAGAGGATCATCTTCATACTTGGCACTGATTCTGATAACTTCTTGTGCTTGCCTTATCTTCAGCTGTAGGTCTATAGGCATGGTGTTTGTCAAGACTTCCAAAGCTTCTGTGCTGGTACTGTTCAAACAACCTGATGCCTTTAGCATCGCTGACCGCTGAACCTTTCCAAATTCCTTACTGCTTTCTGCAAGGGACTCGACTGTCACTGCTGCTCCATATTCCATCACAGGAAGAACCAAGGATTTGTAGAGTCTCATGTACACTGTTTGGCTGCATCCTCTATGTCCTTGGACGAAATTATCAAGACATCTCAAGGCACTGAAACCAGCCTTTGTTGTCTGTTGAATATGTTCGTGAAAGTTTAATTTATCGTCTACTGTTGAACTTTTATTTGAGGAATTAGAAGTAGAGGCAATGATCAGGAATCGATACAATTAACCCACAGCTCCCATCAGAGACACCAAAGGGAAAGAAACACAAACATGAAGCAACAGACCCAATCAGAAACACCAACAGCGGAAAGCCAAGAGGAGTAGCATTATCTCCCTGTCACGTCAACCAAAGTATTGTATCTGTTCGTTAAGAGACTTCATTCATACTTGAACATTATGTGTCTGGTGGCAGGTGAAAAAGAGAAAGTGGGGGAAAAATAGGAATCAAAGAGAATTTTATATATAGTGAATAGACAAGAAAGTAAAGAAAGGAAATATTATTAAATCCCAGCCTGCTTTTTCAAATCATCATTGGAAACCAGATCTCTCCGACTACAGTAGCTGCCCCTGGGTCGCCCAACCGGCACAGGTTAAAAAATCCCTCAGACTTGACTTACAGACCGGCCCCTACCTAGCTGTTAAAACGAGAGAGTGGACGGCCCCTGCTTGAGGGATACCAAGTCAGGGGCCTCAGCAACACATGCTGGAAAAGAATTCCAATCGGGTACAGTCCTAGGGAAGAAGCTGTACTTGAATGTATCAAGCAAACCGCATTGCCTGATCAGGGTCTGCTCTATTTGCTTACAAATCTGGAATTACTGGGTCGGACGCCGCAAATCTGATCAGGGTATACAGATTACTAACAGAACCTTGATGAAAGGGATCGACCTTATTACGTTGCATCGGCGTTGACGCGTCGTTGCATAGACGACATTTGTGGCAATATTCAGCCATGTATTACCTATAGCGGGAAAACAATGTGTATGGAACGTCGTATCAACGCCGATGCAATTTTATAACGTCGCATCGGCGTTGACGTGACGTTGCTTAGACGGCATTTGCGGTAAATAATATTCAACAATGTATTACTGGCCGACTCTGTTAACGAACCAACCGACCAATTTAAAACAAAACTGGTAAAGGTGCTTAAGCGATAATTAAAGACGTTTAACTATGCAAAGAGCGTGTGTTTTCACACCCCATTGCGTGATTAATGTGTCGTATCAAATAAACAATGTGGTTAATGGTATTGATCAAAACAGGTAAGACTTATTATTCCTGATTAACATTTTCATTCAAAGAACAGTTCTTCTCTCTCTCTTCTTTCTATCTGTCTCTTATATGACTATTTTATATATAAAATATAGGAAAATAGTTTGGGAGCGAAACGACTAGGGTTTGGGGGCGAAACGACTAGGGTAGTGGGGGTGAAACGACTAGGGGCCAAAAAAAGGAGGCGAAACGACTAGGGGGAAACGACCAGGGGGGAAACGTCTTGGGGACGAAACGTCTTGTTACCAGAGGAACTAGACACTTCACCGGTTGTGGTGGATTTTTAGCTCGTTTTTATTTGTTCTGACTGTTATAAACTTTTACAATTTTTCACATCATTTTACTCTAGTGATTTCAAGAGGTGCTTCTCAATGTGGAGGATAATACACACGGCGACGACGTTGAAATCAAGTAAATTCACCGACAAGACAACTCACCGACACGATTTTTGGAGACAATTCACCGACACAATTGAAGACAATGTTGCTGTAAAATTCAATTTTTCAATTGTTGTAAAAGTGTTGTATTATGTTCGACTAACCATACCTGTGAATGACCAGACCAGGCTGCTGTTGAACTGTCTGAGAATCGATTATTATGCTAAGAAGGGGGAAAGGTTCATGTCGACCATGACTTATGTTTTGTCCATCATTTAAGATGCATTTCCAACAATGTTTGAGCACCTGACGGTGACTTGGATTAGCCAACATTTTACGTAGTTTCCTTATCTTATGCGGTGGAAAATGGTCTCTGTTTATTAGCAGTATTAGTCTCTATAGTCATAAACATGTAAAATTTAATAAAGTTATCCTACATTCCTTATTTTAATAAAAACGTGATAATACATCATATAATTTCCAAAATAATGATCTCTTTTTATCACCTGGACTGTGAAAGTAATATATAAATGTGTCGGTGAATTGTCTTCAAAAAGTGTCGGTGAATTGTCTTCAATAGTTTTCCAAAAACCGTGCCGGTGATTTGTCTTGTCGGTGAACTGTCTTGTTCCCGTTGTGGTGACCCTTTGGTCTTCGTCAGACCTTCAAAATACACCCCTGCCGCAATGCGTCAATATTGTTGTTGTTGTTGTTTTCCAGTTTCCCCGTGTCGCGGGTCGTCAGCTGGTGGGGTCCCAGGGAACGAATCCATGCTGGCACTACACAGTAGCCGTTCGGTGGTACCCCCGTTCCCCGTTGCCGGTGAACAGGGAGACCATCGCTCGGCTCCAGCCCCGTCCGTCTCATGTTTGTCGTCTATCGTATCAGAGCCCACGGGCATCCCCTTACCCTGTAGCCAATCGCCGAGCTCCGTCCTGAGAGGTTTGTGAAACGGTGCCGTGACCTTTCCAGGTCTCGGTGGGGCTTATATTTTGTCTTCCCGTTTGCTTCAGGAGTGCATGTGTCCTGTCGCTAAAGGGCATCTTTATTTGTTGGAGTTTCTGGGCTAGGCGTGCTTCATTTTTCAAGGGCTGTGGATGTGTTGCACAGTTCCAATGTGATCCTTTGTTTTGGGGCAACATAGTTTAGTTGTAGTAATTTGGAACTCCATTCTAAAGGTTTGGCTACGTGATTGCCTGCGTTTAAGTTATAGCAGTGCTGTGCCTTGGGTTTTTGCGGTTTGCCGCAAAGGGGTGTGGGTTGTTTTGTGTAACAGGGTAGGCTCCGAGTTTGACCTTATCATAAAGGGGATCGTTTAGCAGTTAATTTTGTTTGGAAGTTTCATTGCGATTTGGAAGACGTTTCTAAAGATTGCTATACACGTTTCCATGCTACGTGTTATGCACCTTATATCCAATCAGGGGATTCGAGACAAAGTTTTTAGCCATTTTGTGGTGCTTATTTGCACCACAAAATTGTAGAGTCCATCCATTTCTTTCTTCTAGCTTGTAGCTTCAGCCGCATCTACACCCTCACGCCAGCACCATGTCTATGGATGTCGTCTACGCTTTTTGTATCAATTTTGATATTGGTATTTTGTTTTTTTTTATTTTTTTGTTTGAGTTTTGCATATTTCTGTAACGTATGTACATTTTTACATTATTTGGTCTGTGCCCCCAGCTTATTGAGTATATATGCGGGCGGATGTGCTCGCCCCGCCACGGACCTGTCATGTTTGTTTTTCTTGTGCTTTAAAGATGGTGTTGTCCGTTTTGGGGCAAGCCCACCCGCTCTCTATTGCTGGGTAGGACAGTTTTTGTACCTGCAAGGTTGTGCTTGTAGATTATATTTTGTGATTTTTGTTTATTCTGTACATACACATGCGTCAATATTGACTTCGGGTCATGCATAAATAATGAGGCTGAGTAAGGATTTTCCTCCAGTGAAGAGGCACTTCTGTTTAACTACTGTCAGACAGACAACATGCATTTAGGAAAAGGCAAAGTTGTGAAACTCAGTTTACCACAGTTATTAATGACTGGGCAAAAGTCTTGGACAAAGGGGGGCAGGTAGACACATTTATTCTGGACTTCGAGAAAGCTTTTGAAACCCCACCACATGAAATACTTAAATCTAAGTTATTTGGTCATGGAATTGATTGAAATATTCACAAATGGGTAGATTCTTTTCTTTGCTGCAGAAAACAGCGTGTTGTTGTTAATGGTGAATCTTCAGAGTGGAAACCAGTTTTGTTTGGAGTCCCACAAGGGACTGTACTGTTCTTGGTCCACTATTATTCTCCCTATACATCAATGATATTTCCACTGACATTGACTCAGAAATAAGACTGTTCGAAGATGTCTGTGTTTGCTTCCGGGAAATTAGAGATACAGAGGACTCGCTATTTGTGTCGCTTATATTATTTTATTTTGGATAGCCTATTGGTCATTTTGTGGGAAAGTAACTGTCCTCCTGTCTTTCCGCTGTTGATGTTTCCATTAGGGCCTGTTGTTTCATGTTTGTGTTTATTTCCCTTTGGTGTCTCTGATGGGAGCTGTGGGTTAATTGTATCGATTCCTGATCATTGCCTCCACTTCTACTTTTCAGAATGACACGAAAATGGGGCACGAGATTTCAGCCCGTTAAAAACAATATTATGCAGATAACTAGGAAGAGAACAAATAAAAATGAGGCTTCTTACATCTTAGAGGGAACTGTCCTCGAGAATGTGGATTCCATTAAATACCTTTGAGTGACACTCACACACGATTTGAGATGGAATACACATATTAGCAACATGTGTGCAAAGGCAAATAGAACGCTTGGTTTCCTGAGGCGAAATCTTCATCCGTGTCCCCAGGACGTAAAAGAGGCAGCATAAAAAGTACTTGTTTGCCCAATCTTGGAATATGGTAGTTGTATCTGGGACCCCCAGCGGGGTGGTCCTTAATGAAGAAATTGAAAAAGTTCAGAATATAGCTGCTAGATTTGTAACAACTTAAAGCAATTACTGCTTTGAAACTGGGAGCATGACTGGAATATTAGGAAAATTAAGATGGGAGCCTCTCAAGAAAAGGAGAAAAGACAGTAGCCTCATGGTCTAAAGGGTGCTGCCAGCATCCAAACAGATGACCTTGTTCCCCCAGCTAGGCACTATAGAAATTATCATTCAATGGCGTTTCAGACCCTTGCTGCAAGAACTGACATTTATAAAAAAAAAAAAAAATAGTTGTGGAGACAATGATCAGGAATCGATACAATTAACCCACAGCTCTCATCAGAGACACCAAAAAGAATTATTCTTCCCCCGAACCATTAGAGATTGGAATGCCCTTCCCGATTCGATTATTTCAATGGCTGAAGGTGCTGAGGAGTGTGTAGCTAAGTTAACATCTTTGGGGAGAGCTAGGGACTAACTTCCCATCTAAGGTCCTGGTGTATGAGTGTCATTTGACGTGTCACCAGTAACAATTCTGATTCTGACTCACTTGACAACGAAGCAGGTGCTACTGTAAACAAAGATGGCGGCCTGCAGCATGGAACCAGAATCGCTATTTAATTTAACGTCGTATTTTATATGAAATAGTTGGTATCTTGATTGCTACCCATCAACATCCTAGCTGCCATTTTATAACCTCAGTCTGACTGCAGAAGAAAAAGAAAAAACAAGAGGGTCATGATGGCCCTGGATCGTTCACCTGATCCATAGAGTAACAAGTGGGCCCCGGGGAGGGCCATTATTGTCCCCAGGGCTATAATGTGCATAATGTTGAGGGAGGTAAAAAAGGTGAAGCTTCATACCAAATATCAACAAAGGCTATGATTTGAACAATCTTGGCAAAGGTCCACTAGATGCTACACACCAAATATCAAAGACCTAGGCCTTACGGTTTCAGAGAAGAAGACTTTTTTAAAGATATTCCCTACATAAATATGTTCTATAAAAGGGTTATCCCTTGGAAGCAATGAATACACCACAGAAGTGACAAATATGGAGTGTACATGTTTTCTGGGCCAGACTAGCTAGTTTCGGCCAATTAGGCCTCATCAGTGACCCTCAGATATTTTCAAAATTCCACAATGGAATCAATTGTCCCAAAGGACAAGAAAATATAATCTACACTATCATGTAGGGCAGGGAAAACCAAAAGGCCCGGGGCGGGGGCATTTTTGGCCTCAGGGCTATAATTTAAACAATCTTGATAGAGGTCCACTAGATGAAACTTCACAGCAAATATCAAAGACCTGGGCCTTGATGTTTCAAAGAAGAAGATTTTCAAAGATTATCTCTATATAAGTCTATGTAAAACCAAAGGGCCCCGGGGCGGGGGCATTTGTGGCCCGAGGGCTATAATTTGAACAATCTTGGTAGAGGTCCACTAGATGAAGCTCCATACCAAATATCAAAGACATGTGCCTTGCAGGTTCAGAGAAGAAGATTTTTAAAGATTTCCCTAGTCTATGTAAAAGCAAAGGGTCTCGGGGCGGGGGCATTTTTGGCCCCAGGGCAAAAATTGAACAATCTTGATAGCGGTCCACTAGATGAAATTTCACACCAAATATCAAAGACCTAGGCCTAGTGGTTTCACAGAAGAAGATTTTTAAAGATTTTCCCTATATAAGTCTATGTGAAACCAAAGGGCCCAGAGGCGGGGGCATTTTTTGGTCTCAGGGCTATAATTTGAACAATCTTGGTAGAGGTCCACTATATGAAGCTTCATACCAAATATCAAAGACCTAGGCCTTTTGGTTTCAGAGAAGAAGATTTTTCAAGATTTTCCCTATATAAGTCTATGTAAAACCAAAGGGCCCCGGAGCGAGGGCATTTTTGGCCCCAGGGCTATAATTTGAACATCTTGGTAGAGGTCCACAACATGAAGCTTCATACCAAATATCAAAGACCTAGGCCTTGCGGTTTCAGAGAAGAAGATTTTTTAGATATTTCATATATAAGCCAATGTAAAATTAAAAAGGGCCCCGGGTCCGGGGTATTTTTTGGGACAAGGGCTACAATTTGAACAATCTTGGTAGAGGTCCACTAGATGAAGCTACAGACCAAATATCAAAGACATAGGCCTTCAGAGGAGAAGATTTTTTTTTAGATTTTTTCTATATAAGTAAATGTAAAACTAAAGGGGGGCGGGGCACAGGGACATTTTTTGGCCCCAGGCTGTAATTTGAACAATCTTGATAGAGGTCCACTAGATGAAGCTTCATACCAAATATCAAAGACCTAGGCCTTGTGGTTTCAGAGAAAATTTTTAAAGATTTTTCCTATATTAGTCTATGTAAAACCAAAGGGCCCTGGAGCGGGGGCATTTTTGGCCCCAGGGCTATAATTTGAACAATCTTGGTAGAGGTCCATTAGATGAAGCTTCATACCAAATATCAAAGTCCTGAGCCTGGCGGTTTCAGAGAAGAAGATTTTTAAAGATTATCCCTATATAAATATGTTCTATAAAAGGGTTATCCTTTGGAAGCAAGGAATACACAGAAATGAAAAATATGGAGTGTGCATGTTTTCTGGGCCAGACTAGCTAGTTTCGGCCAATTAGGCCTCGTCAGTGACCCTCAGATATTTTCAAAATTCCACAATGGAATCAATGATCCCAAAGGACAAGAAAATATAATCTACACTATGATGTAGGGCAGGGAGAGGTTTTACCGCCGCCACACATTCCCAAACACCAGCTGTAGTGAAGTTAAATATGTTCTATAAAAGGGTTATCCTTTGGAAGCAAGGAATACACAGAAATGAAAAATATGGAGTGTGCATGTTTTCTGGGCCAGACTAGCTAGTTTCGGCCAATTAGGCCTCATCAGTGACCCTCAGATATTTTCAAAATTCCACAATTAAGCCTATATAAAAACAAAGGGCCCCAGGGCGGGGGCATTTTTGGCCCCAACGCTATAATTTGAAAAAATCTTGGTAGGGGTCCTTTAGATGAAGCTTCATACCAATTATCAAAGACCTGGGCCTTGGTAGTTTCAGAGAAGAAGATTTTTACCGATTTTCCCTATATAAGTGTATGTAAAACCAAAGGGCCCCGGAGCGGGGGCATTTTTTGGCCCCAGGGCTATAATTTGAACAATCTTGATAAAGGTCATCAAGGTCATACCTGGAGTGTATGTAATGTACACCTGCGGTAATGGCCAAATATGACCGACGCAGTATCAGTAGAAAGAAAGAAAGAAATTCGAAGCTTCATACCAAATATCAAACACCTGAGCCTTCAGGTTTCAGACAAGAAGATTTTTAAAGGTTTTCCATATGTAATCTATGTAAAACCAAAAGGCCCAGGGACGGGGGCATTTTTGGTCCCATGGCTATAATTTGAACAATCTTGGTAGAGGTCCACTAGATGAAGCTGCAACCAAATATCAAAAGCCTTGCGGTTTCAGAGGAGAATATTTTTTAAGTTTTCATTAAGCTTTCCGGTCCCTTTAAACCTATCCTCAAACGACCTGATGAGTGCGTCTGTATTTTCGCAGGAGTTATTGCTTGTTTGATCGATAGGGAATTAATCATGCCGACATGTAATAGACCCAATTCCGTCGCTAATTTACGGTCGATTAACGGCTTACCTGTGCCTTTGATTACCTGGAAATCTATTTCATGCTCTGAGCGACTTATTTGCATTTTAAGTTTGGTTTTTCCGAGTAATTGGAGAGGTGTATTACTACCGTACGGATAAATTTGAGCGTTTGATTTTGATAGGTAGTTTTCTGGGGATTTGACCTGTTCATATGTGCATTTATCAATTAGATTTGTTGAAGCCCCACTATCAATCAAGATGTTAATCATTTTCCCCTCTAAAGATACAGATAAAGTGGCGTCACATGAAATTGCCAACTTCGATAATCGCACTATGTAATTATCTATTGTTTCTTCCTGGCCTTGTTTTGTTTTGTTTTGTGAAACACGTGTCTCTCATAGGCGATATTTTTTTAGGTTTGAAATACTCTGACAGTCTGCTGACAGCGTCGTCATAGGTTCTGCCCTGATCTTCGAACGTTTCGAAAATACCTTGCACCTCATGTCCCGATATATGTGCAAGAGTAACGCTCTTTTCTGTTCGTCCTTTGTTATGTTCGTAGCCTGAATATAGTACTCAAATCTTTTTTAAGTACTGTTCCCACGCTTTATTTAAGTTTGTTTGCTCTCCAGAGACTTTAAAACGTCCTGGGTTTGAAATGTCCAGTTTTGCTGCCATTGTTTGTTTGTTTGTTGTGTTTTTTGTTGTTGTTTTTTTCTTGGTTTTTATTTCCGTAATTTTAATCAAAACACATTTTAGTTCAATTCCATTGGTTTTGACACGAAAATGCCAAGATTTATCATTTGTTTCACTTTGTTTTATTTATTAGTTTTTCACATTATTTTATCCCATTTTTCGTCGCCATTGTAATGTTCTCGTGGGTTGCATTAAAAACACTTTGGTTTTGTTTTATGAATCTATTTCTACATGATACCTTTAACGCTCAAACTTGAATGCCCCGCAAAGAACCACATGCAAGTATATCATTACATGTCTACACCTGCTCATGAATACTAAGCTCTGCCTTATACATTCAGATTGGTTCATAGTATATTACTACAAACACTACAGAAAAGCTTCCCATCAAAGCGATACGTAATAGGTATACCATTGTCACCGTTCTGGAAAGCATCTGTGAGCATGGAAGAAAACATCATGCTGAACATTGTTGGGGCTAACACACAGCCTTGTTTGACTCAGTTTGTCACAGGGAATGGATATGAAAACTCACCATCATTTTGGAACCGTGCAAGCATACCACCGTGAACCTGTCTCACCATTGCTATGAACTTGTTGGACATCCATACTTCACCATGATCTTCCAAAGGCCCTCACGACTGACTGTGTCAAACTGCAAATGCTTTGTTGAGGTTAATAAAGGTCATGTATAGGTCCATGCTCTGTTCGATGAGGCGGTTCTAACGAGTACCCACAATCTATAATTTAGAGCAGAAATAAGAAAAATAAGGTATACACCCGGAAAATAAAAATCAAAAACGAGGTCCTTTAAGAACAATGAAAACATTCATAAGAAAGAAGATGGGTCATACTACGTAGTTTCGGCTAATAAAGCCTCATCAGTGACTCTGTAATGATCCGGCAAAGAAAGCCAGAGGAAACATACTGCAATTTTGAGAATTTAGAATAGGCAGTCGATTCAAAGACTGATATAAATCAAAATGGGGTCCAAATAATTAAAAACCTGTCTAGAATATGAGTCTAAACCAATAATTTATTTCCGATTTCTTAGAATATTCACGCTGATCTCAAAGGACCAAAAGTAAAATATAAACTGCACTATGGTTGATGTACGGGGAGACGTTTTACGGCCGCCACACGGCACAACACCAGCTGCAGTGAAGGCAAATAAAAATCAAAAACGAGGTCCTTTAAGAACAATGAAAACATTCATAAGAAAGAAGATGGGTCATACTACGTAGTTTCGGCTAATAAAGCCTCATCAGTGACTCTGTAATGATCCGGCAAAGAAAGCCAGAGGAAACATACTGCAATTTTGAGAATTTAGAATAGGCAGTCGATTCAAAGACTGATATAAATCAAAATGGGGTCCAAATAATTAAAAACCTGTCTTAAAGTTTTACTATATAAAAGTGGGGTTCAAGGGTGGTCAAAATTATATAGGCGTGTTTTCGAGATGGTCTGTATTCTGGCTGTTTTCGCAGAGTAGGTTATTGTCGTCCTACGATTTTGTAAAAAGACAAACTTGTTTATTATAATGATTTGGATTATCACCCTTGGATAATGCAATCAAACTGACTGGCTTCCGTCATAAAATGATTGACATGTGTTGATCACCGGTAACGAATGGAAGAGCTTATTATTTCCTTGTGTGGAAGCAGTATTCAAATCGTTGCTTGAATAATAGTTCCACAGAAAGAAATTAACAGTTATTCAAATTTATGTAATAAAATACTGCCCGATTCGTTAAAGCTAATATAAATTAAAGGGTATAAATGAAGAAAACTATGTTTGGTAATTCTGAAATTAGCCTGCGGACCCCAGCGAAGAATGGACATGTCAAACGGAAGTAATCCAAAGTGTCAAAATTCCTGCCCTGTGAGCGTGGTTAGAAACGAAAGTTGCGATTCACTACTCTAAAAATAGAGCAAAGTGGTATAATATTTGTTAAAATATCTTAAAAGAAGTTGTTTTTGTTATTAATAATGTAGTAGAATTCTGACAATAAATGAACAATTATGGGATCTGGGTCCAGTAAGGCCAAAAAATCTGAACCACCCAAATCTAGGCCAGATAAAGTAAGCAAAGTACAGGTGAATCAAATTAAAAGCAAGGCTCTCCAGTCTGACACTAGTGACAGTACCAAATTAGATCAGAATTCAAATACAAACCAGAAAAACGTAAGTGTTATTGATCTTGAAATAGTTAAAAATGATAAAAACCTTGAAAATGTGCCGGAAAGAGCCAAAGAATTAAAATCAAACGGAAATGTTACCAAAAAGCAAACAACTGAAATACTGCAGAGTTTTGAAAGTGACAGTGAAAGTGAAGCAGAAGATATAAATGCAGTTTTAGCGGCTACAAGAGCTGAGCATAGTTATCGAGCACAACAGACTGAGAAAAAATCAGCAGAATATTACCCTGAATCTTACGCTCAAAGATTACAACGAGAACAGTATGAGAAAGCACAGCAGAGTCTTTTTAGACAGAAGACTATCTACAGGAATCCTGATGAATGGGACGTAGATGAGGTAAAGAAAAGCCACTTATTAGCCTATAAATAGCAATAACATATCATTAGAAGCCTCTGTCGTGTACTGGCTAAGCTACTCTTCTCATAAAGTAGGGATAGTGGGTTCAATTCCGGGCTTCTCCATTTTGGCCTCCCGCTCATCCGGGCTTGGAGAAATAGATTAGACTGCAAGGTGCTTCAACGCAAAGCTAAAACTGACCACACATGAGTACTGGTAAACTGCTTAGAAGGTCTAAGCTTGCCCAGTCAAAGTGGTGTGAGTTGGACCGTCCATGCATATGAACCCTATTGGTTTCATTGTGGGGCTGGGCTTGAGATGTCATTTCATCTCAATGACGGGTAAAAGTCCCACAAAATTGGAAGCAACGTCTCTTAAATGACCAAAATAGTGTTGATGGGGACGTTAAACCTCAAATCAAACAAACAATTCTCCAGACTTTCGGATGAGTCTTAAAACTGAGGTCCCATCGCCATATGACCTTAGGCCTGAGGTGTTGGTGGAATGTAAATCTCAAACACATGATATCATCATGCTAAGAAGTCCATGGAATGAATACCTTGTGAACCCCACTTCATATAGAGAAAAGTGGGGTTTGTATGGTATTTACATTAATTTCCTTATTTATACTGATCATAAACATAGAATGTGGGTACTCTTACAAGCACCCACAATTTGTGTTTATAAATAATACAGGGCTTTAGATATTTTTTTTTTCAAAAGAGTACAGTACTCGTCCTTTTTTTAAAAAAGGAGTAACGAGAAATTTTTGAGAGTACTGAAAAAAAAAACCCAAAAAACTTCATTTTGCAGTCTCGACACAATGTTTTTATGGACTGATTTGGGGCCAGGTGTACTGTTTGTTTTCTTATATATACACATATTCAATATCTGTGTCTATTAGAAAACAAGCAGTATGTCTGGCCACAAATCAGACAAAACAATGCCATATTGAAATCTCTTCTGAGCAGTTTGTTGACGGAGAAATCTAACTTTTGGGGTTCATTTGTATTGGCGGATAGCAGGACTTCAATGGCAGATTATTGTGGCCAAAGAGTTTCTAAAAATTTAGAATATTAGCTTCACTTTATAGTCCAAGATATGGAGTGAAACTCATATTCTTTAAAACTTTTAAAATTCCTGTTCAAAACCATATTATCAATTTCATCATATATTGTCCATGGATATTTTTTTTCTTCCACCCTTCGATCGTGGGACCAATCGTGGTTCCTTACCGGCAATGTCATAATCGGAACCAGTAACTGAATAAACTAGAAATGCGTCCATAGGACACGGATGCCCCCGCCTGAAAATGTGTCTATGTTCGTATTCATCCATAGAAAGTTTAAGTTTTGGACCATTTTTTACCTTGGAGGTACGGATCTGGGTTTGCACGTGACCCATTGTCTAATGATGGTTAACATTTCTTCAAAGTAATTTCAAAATCCATCCAGAAATAAGTAAGTTATTGAAGTTTAAGTTTCGGACCATTTTTTTTACCTTTGACCTCTAAGTATGACCTTGACCTTGGAGGTACGGATCTGGGTTTGCATGTGACACATCGTCTCATGATGGTTAACATTTCTTCAAAGTAATTTCAAAATCCATCCAGAAATAAGTAAGTTATTGAAGTTTAAGTTTCGGACCATTTTTTTTACCTTTGACCTCTAAGTATGACCTTGACCTTGGAGGTACGGACCTGGGTTTTGCATGTGACACGTCGTCTCATAATGGTTAATATTTCTGCAAAGTAATTTCAAAATCCATCCAGAAATAAGAAAGTTATTGACTGTGTTTAAGTTTCGGACCCCTTTTTTTGGCCTTTGACGTCTAAGTATGACCTTGACCTTGGAGGTACGGACCTGGGTTTTGCACGTGACACGTCGTCTCATTATGGTTAACATTTCTGCCGAGTAATTTTAAAATCCATCAAGAAATAAGGAAGTTATTGACTGCGTTTAAGTTTCGGACTCTTTTTTTTACCTTTGACCTCTAAGCATGACCTTGACCTTGGAGGTACGGACCTGGGTTTTGCATGTGACACATCGTCTCATTATGCTTAACATTTCTGCAAAGTAATTTCAAAATCCATCCAGAAATAAGAAAGTTATTGACTGCGTTTAAGTTTCGGACCCCTTTTTTTGGCCTATGACCTTGACCTTGGAGGTACGGACCTGGGTTTTGCACGTGACACGTCGTCTCATTATGGTTAACATTTCTGCCGAGTAATTTTAAAATCCATCAAGAAATAAGGAAGTTATTGACTGCGTTTAAGTTTCGGACGGACGGACGGACAGGGGCAACGCTATATGCCCTTTCCACCATTCTTCGAATGGCGGGGGCATAAAAATCTGTCAGGACCTTTGTCACAAAAAGTGCGGCAGAGACGGACTCCTGATCAGCTGAAAAGAACTTGAGTTGCAGTGCACCAGCTAGGATTTTAGGGCACTTTTGCATGAAAATTTGGGCACCTTGTGTAGGTTTATGAAACGCCATCATAATCGTTATGATCAGTTGGCTTCTCACACGTTAGTGAAGCTAATGGTACTGGTGTCTCTACTGGAATTATATACATGTATATGTACATGCATTTCACAAGTAAATGGTGTACTGGGTCGAAGCAATAGCAACGTTTATTATTTAAAAAAACATTTGATTATTTAACTTCTAGGTATCTTTTAATATAGAATTATAATTGAAATAAAAAATAATTTGTTTGATTCATCTGAAAGCGTGTTATTAAAGCAATGCAAAAAAATAACCGATGACTGAATAAGTAATCTGTTCAAGGGAGACTACTCAATAATTATCCATGTCATTTGACGTTTCAGAACTCCGGCTGAACGGGCGTCTTCACTGGTTTTTCCAATGATCTGCAAAGACTCTGATCAAAATGCTAGTGTTTGCAATATCCCCGCGACTTGATCAGTCTGCGACAATATTTCAAGTAAACAGTGTGTATACCGAGCTGCGTCGCACAATGTTCAGCTTGCAAAGACCCAGATCAACATGCGCAACTCGGCAACCTTTTTTCTCACCTATCTCTTAGTAGCCCTGCAAAAGGCTCTTGGGGTCAGCGATGACTGAGCAGTTTGCAATGATGCGCAGGCTACTCCGAGTCTTCACTGGTCGCACGATACTCGAAGACTTAGACCAGCATGCGCAACCACTATGTAAGTCAGAACAACATGCGCAATAACTACGCAAGTCCGTTTGTATAGCCCAGCTTGTAAAATCAGCGATGCGCAGACTGATGCGCGTCGATACTGTTGAGCAATGACCTGCTCATCCAATCAATAAGGCTAATGAAGGCTCGTGCGCATGCGCCGATTGATCCGAGACTTCACTGCTCGCTTGTCTTACTGGAGTTCAGATTACTCCGGTTTACGCCCACCTGATTAACGATCGGATCGGCTCTATATGTGATATAATCTTGAAAGGACCGTAACCCCAACCCCAATAAAACTCGATTCCCTAGAAATAATTTATGAATGCATAATTTTCCCGTTTGAGAATTTCCCGCCTTTTATTACACACGTCATTTATTTCACGTGCGTTCCAAATACGCTCTCAAAAAATATTAAATGCGTAATGCTAATTTGTTTTTCGTACCTGATACGCAGCAGATTTGAAAAAAAGGAGTATCCTCCCAATTATTTTCGTAATTTACGCGGTACGCAGCCTTATCTAAAGCCCTGTAAAATAAGGAAAGTATCACACATTTTCATCAGAAAACCATCATTGATTGTCAAATGTTGGAATACATGTACTAGAATCTTTCACAGGGCTGGTTGTAAGGTGCTTATCTAGGGTCGCTGGATGGCATCACAAGGCTATGCTGAATGATCAATGTCAGAGACTCAGACAGTGATACCAGGGGGAAGATTTTTCTTTATGCATTGAAAGATTTGTGATAAGTTCTTTAAAAAATTTCTTTCACGCTAGTTTGATACTATTTTAACAAATGCACCTGTTTAAGTCCACCATCTTAACAGTTATACGTCATTGGTGAATGATTGGTCACGTCATGATTTCAAATTAACAGCAAAGTTATGCAACATTGAATCCTATACAACATATACATTGACCAACGTGAGTGGTAATTTTCTTTTTAGGGTAAGATATCAGAATATCTATCCCAGGATAAAACCAAGGATTTCCTCATCTGGCATGCAAGAAAGCATTATCTCCCATAGGTGTTGTCCTTAACCCATTCCCACTTGGGGACTTGGTGAATTTTGCTGATTTTGGACAGCAACTTCAAATAACCATTATTTCATGATGAATGATTTGTTTTACATCAAACTAGGCAGGAATGTTCACTGGGCAGTAGCCTTTCAAACCAAACCTTTTAAGGCTTATCATTGTTGCCATGGTAATGAGAGGGCATCTCAAAGTTGTCATAAAGTGTGATTTCACATGTGTTTTTGACCGAATCTTCACACTGCTGTCAAGGAAAAACAATCAAGGGGTTTGGCGATTTTGGTACTTATCGCCTATGTGAGCAGCGAAGGTTCAGGCGAGCCTGCGCATCCACGCTGCTCGCTCATACAAGCAGTGAATCAAGAGGAACCTTCAGACAGAAAGCCATATCCCTGGCCACTCTGAATTGCTGGGCATCCGCAGTTAAAATTTGTCATGATGGAATGCTTGAAGACACAAATTCGCTTGGCGGGGCTGAATTAAGGTGTTTGGCTCTGACCTGGTCAGGCTGACCATTTTCACTGTCTTCAGCATGTTTTGTCAGTGTCAGTTTCCAGGCATTTTGGACCTCAGACACCCTCAGATTTCATTTCAGCGGCCGGCTGGGCCATACCCCTAGTTTTTTACGGCGGTGTTCAAACCCCCAATAGGTATATTTTTAGTGGGTAGCCACGCGAAAGAACATGACATTTTTTAGGACAACTAATCCTAATGCAATCATAGCTGTCTAGGGGTGGAGATGCATATTTTGGGTGGTTATCGGGCCCAAAAATGGGGCGGGGTTGAGGGGGTCAGACACGTAAAACGGCATATCTGAGGGGAAAAGGGTTAAGCAAAGCAACTGTTATGGTGGGTATTTAGCTTTCCTTATTTATCTATATATACCTATGTTGTGGGTATTCATTAGAACACCGCCCCCGCCCATACAGGATGGGCTGCATGATGCTTTCATGCCGAGCTGAATCCGGCCCGCACACTAGTACTGGTAAACCGCTTAGAGGATCTAAGCCTGTCCAGGAACCGCTGTGCGAGGCGGACCGTCCATGTTAATAAACCATATTGGTTTCATTGGGCGACAGGGCTTGAGATGTCATTTCATCTCAATGTCGGGTAAAAGTCCCACAAAATTGGAAGCAATGTCTCCAAAATGACCTTTACAGTGTTGACGGGGATGTTAAACCTCAAATCAAACAAACAAAATTCATTAGAACCTTCTTGCCAAGGCTGATCTAATGAAAATCCCACAACATAGATTTTTATGAGAATTGACAAAAACTAATTATCCTTTGATTATTAGAAGCCGCTGTGGTGTAGTGGTTACGCTAATCACCTTGTATACCTTGTATACCAGGGGTCGCAGGATCGATCCCGGGCTTCTCCGGACTTTCAGATGAGTCTTTAAACCGAGGTCCCGTCTCCGTATGACCTTAGCTCTGCTGTTGGTGGGACGTAAAACTCACTCACTCACTCCTTTGATTATTACAAAATGCCCACCTTATCTGTTGCTATATATATTATCATGTTAATAAGACCATGTAATAATCGCCTATGTAAACCCCACTTCATATGGGAAAAAGTTGGGTTTACACAGACCTCATATTTTTCAGGCATTTGAAGGATTTCAGGCTTTTAGAGTGTGATATTTTTCTTGATTTCAGGCCTTTTTGATTTTGATTTATTGTCCTTTCAGTCTGTTTAATAAACTATTTAACCCTTATCCTGCTGAATTAATTTATTAACCCACACCCATTTCTGACTATAAGTCAACCAAATTACTTGATATTTTCACAAACTGCACTACAGTGTAGATCCTGATCAGATGGCTTCTTCAGAAGCCATCTGATCTGGATCTACACTGTTTGCAGAGGAGCAGTCTGATCTGGGTCCAAACTGTTTGCAAAATGACTAAGTCACTAGCAGATGACAAAGCAGACGACAATTGTCATGAGTGGTGTTTTATGGGTTAATTGTCCGGAACTTCGTTGAAGGCACATGATAATAAATAAACAGGTAAACAATTACTTCTTTATTTTTTGTCTTTCTCTGGAAAACCACTGATTTTTTATGGCATGTTTCGAATTCTCCATAGAATCTATAGAAATGCCATGAGATTCTATGGAATCTGTATAAATCTGTGGAATTCTATCTGTTCCATGGAATCCTTGGATTCAATGGCACGGAAATTGATCGGATTTGGCGGCACATTTCCATATAATGCCATGGATTTTTTTACATCATTTCATCTCCACTGTTTTGCCGCTAGTTTTCATGGAATTCCTCAGATTTACTAAAAAATTTAATGCGAATACTCCATAGAATTAATTCCATGGTTAGTTCCATGGAATTCTGCCAATATCCATGGCATATCTAGAGGCAGATGTATGTAGGGTTCATCCTGCAATTCTGGTGTGTGATACTGTGTATATAATGTACATGTACACTGTCTGTGTCCCCTTCCTTGGGTTAAGGCAAAATGGAAGAAATGAATAAATAAAATTTTTGTTTTCCAATCAGCTTCATGACAAACAAACTTTTATTCAGGATAAAAAAGATGAGAGCGAGGTAAGATCATCTATTTTCACCCTGTATAGTGTAAAATATGGAATGGAACAGAATCTAACCAAAAGAGATTTTAATAATATATTTTCACTCATTTCAAGGGCTACTCCTAAAGGAATGAATTTATTCTCAATGTTGGGGAAATGTTCTTCCCAATCTTGGGGAAATATTCTTTTCTTGATGAGTGTCACTAAACAAGAAGTCTGAGATGAAGAGAATATGCACTACAATTTTTTCCAATTACAAACAAAACTGTATAGATTATATAGAAAAATGGCTGCCAGGGTCAGCAACATTCTTTTGTGGAGATTGATCATGAAATCTTTTCTACAGTCATTCTCCTTCTTCGGCTGATTCAAGAAGGGCTGTTGTCAGTTTCTGGCAAAAGAATGTAATGTGCACTGTGGTGGTTAACCGCTTACGTATAAGCCTGCCCAGGAAAAGTGTGGATAGGTAAATTGACCGGCTCAAAAATTACCTGAAATAGTGTTGACTGGGCCGTTAAACTCCACTAAAAAAACGAACAAATCTAGAAAAATGGCCGTTTATGTCATCTTTCTTTGTTATATATACCTTTCTGGGACCAATCTTTAAATTGTGGTGCATCCAAATTGTAAAAACCTTGTTATAATTTATAATGCTGTTGTTGGCTTCCTTGCAGAAACTTTGTTGGTGAATCAATAAAATGGCCATTCCATGTTTAACCCTTATCTTGCTGAATATTCATTTAAGCCACACCCATTTCTGTCTATCAACCAATCAGACTACTTGATGTAATTTATTGCTACAAATTCATAAACTGAATGCCAAACAGTGTAGATTCTGATCAGATGGCTTCTTCAGATGGCTTCTTCAGAAGCCATCTGATCTGGATCTACACTGTTTGCAAAGATAGGGGTAATGTCGTGAACAGCAAGATAAGGGTTAAAACAATGCCATTCACCCATCACAGAGCTTTTGAATAATCAAACCATGCAGCTGGCAAGCAAGCAGGAACCAAAAAACACCACATGTACATGAGCCATTTCGTGAGAAAAGGGTACTTTCCGCAGGGGTAATCAGCAGAGGCTGAGGCAAGTCTGCATATGAGCACAGTCTCCATTGCCTAGCTGCTCTGCCTGCAGACACATCACGTGAACAAGCCGTGAAATGAACACCCCTCTAATCCCCACTTTATATAGAGAAAACTGGGGTTTACGGGGGTAAACATTATTTTGCCCATTTCTCCTCCAAGACATAGGTTGTAGATACTTGTTAGAGCCGCCTCTAACCGCCTAACGAGCACCCACAACCTATGTTTAAAATATAAATAAATAAAATATCACAGATTTTCTTCTGAAACGTAGCCATTTTGGAGATGTGAAAAAGTGCATTATGTCACACGGGTGTGTTATCGTAATGTGTAGAGGAGAGTTAGAAGACCCTGAGGTACATGTATTATATTTCTGCACAAAACATAGATTGTGGGTACTCATTAGAACTGCATGGCAGAATTGCCATGGCAAAACAGTTCTAACAAGTACCCACAATATATGTTTTTGAGCAGAAATAAGAAAAATAATGTATACCCCTGCAAACCCCGGTTTTGATATATAAAAGTGGGATTTAAGGGGGACAAAATTATAAAGGCATATTTTCATGATGGTTTTAGACTATGTCATCAGAAGTGAAGTTTGAATAACATAGAAAGCTCTTGATTTTGTCCTACCAAACTGTCATAATTTTATAGTCTTTGTGCTGGTAATCTGTCTTTAATGTTAATGTACAGTTGTAGTTGGTGTGTTGTCTTTAATCACTTAATGTATCCTTTGTTTTGTTTTATTTGTAAATTAACCCTTCTACTTTTTCACCATATACATTTATACAGATTTAAGACATAAAAAGTCTTATTAATATGTCCTTGATTTATATCAGGAGCCCATTTAGAAATTTAGTTGAATTCCGTTATAAAGTGGGGTTTTTATGTCCACCACCAAAGTTCATTGGCGAGAGTTATATCTGTTGCCCTCTTGGTACAATATGGGCCCCGTTGAGCGATTTTGGTACTTATCGCCTATGCAAACAGCGAAGGTTCAGGCGAGCCTGCGCATCCACGCAGTCTCGCCAGAACCTTCGCTGCTCGCTCATACAAGCAGTGAATCTTGAGGAACCTTCAGACAGAAAGCCAAATCCCTGGCCCCTCTGAATGGCTAGGCATGCACAGTTAAAATTTGTCATGACGGAATGCTCGAAGACACAAATTCGCTTGGCGGGGCTCATATATCATTGCAAATGTACCTTCCATTTAAGTGACCTTGGCATAATTTGCAAAGTCACACAAGTGCAAGGATCTCTCTGAACCAGCCAATAAATTCCAGCTAAATTCTTCTGAAAAGATATTCATCAGACTGTCATGGATACATGTATACCATGTGCCATTGAGATGCTTTGATTTTTGGGACCTTAACCTCATTTTCAAGGACTGCAGTTTACAGTAGGCATTATTTAACAGTTGCTAAATTGAGCTTATGTGCCCATTATTTTAAATCTACACTGGCATGAGCATAATCATTGAATAGGACATGCTTGATCTTGACTCCTACTTTGCAGGTGATCATGGCAGATGATAATGACCAAATTTCAGCAAATTTAAGTTTATGTATACAGCTTCTTGGAATCTTAACGGGATTTTTATCAGATTAAGTAGGACCATATTTCTTGGACAGGATGAAGGGATGAAAATGTTTTAGTGACCTTGATGCTGTTTACAACTTAACTGTCTGCATATATACTACATGTCTGCATGATTTGTGGCGCATGATTTTCAATTTTACCATGGATTTAGAAGCATAATGGAAAACAGCATAGATGCTCATTACAATAACCCACCCGTGTGACATATATTCATGCTCATGTATTATTGAATTTATTAAACAAGTTGAGGAAAAGGGATAAAATGCAAGGCATTTTATCCCTTTTCCTCAACTTGTTTAATAAATTCAATAATACATGAGCACTCATGTATATTAAAGATTCTCCATTTACAATACGCTCACCGTGATGGTTATATCATCAACTGTCATGGAAGAAAAATCACGATAGCCACGCAAATTATTTGCATGGAAAATGCATCGGAATTGCGTGGGTTTTGCGTGAGATTCACATGGAACATGGAGCAGTAAACGGCAGCTCACGCAACAGTATCGTTGAAAGGATTAACAGCATGAGCGTGGAAGGGATTTACAGAAATTGCAAAATCAGTGTTACACAACAGCTTTCCAGGTGAGTGAGTGAGTGTTTGAGTTTTACGTCCCACCAACAGCTAAGGTCAGATGGGACCTTGGTTTAAAGACTCATCCGAAAGTCCGGAGAAGCCCGGGATCGATCCTGCGACCCCTGGTTTACAAGGCGAGTAGCGTAACCACTACAACACGGAGGCTTCTAGCTTTCCAGGTGCATGTAAGGGCGAATAAGTGATTCATAATGCAATCCTTGTAATGTGGGCCGGAATGAGAAGAATATGCTAGATAAAAATATTGTACAGGTCATTTTCGAAGTTTCGGTATACAGGTACCATGGTTAACCCTTACAGTACCAAATGGAATCTTCCTCCTTACATATAGCAGGAGTTCATTTCAAAATTTAGGGGTGTCAGGTTGTGTTAGGAAATTTATTAGGAAAATGACTGAACTTTTAGTAAACCGCTTAGAGAATCTAAGCCTGTCCAGGAACCGCAGTGCGAGGCGGACCGTCCGTGCTAATAAACCCTATTGGTTTCATTGGGCGACAGGGCTTGAGATGTCATTTCATCTCAATGTCGGGTAAAAGTCCCACAAAATTGGAAGCAACGTGTGCAAAATAACCTTTACAGTGTTGACGGGGACGTTAAACCTCAAATCAAACAAAATAATGAAAGTGTGGAATAACAATATCTTTAAATCCAGATTTTCT
Organism: Lucinisca nassula; assembly: GCA_963580285.1. Lineage (NCBI taxonomy): Eukaryota > Metazoa > Mollusca > Bivalvia > Lucinida > Lucinidae > Lucinisca > Lucinisca nassula. The sequence goes on along the minus strand of OY757020.1, from coordinate 87,044,003 downwards.
AAAGGCCTTGTTTGGGTATGACATGTAAGCTTCTGGTCAAGGAGACACATGAATATGAGGTTTCAGTTTATATAAGCACCTTTACCATGAAAGTCATGAAGAACGTGATTTTTTCGGATCCACACTTATTACACGCAACTCATGAGGGACTCTCGAAACCAGCGTGGACAATTGCCAAAATTCTGTGGAGTTTGCGTGTATATTACGTGGAAGTAAATGTGACCGTGGACCATATAACCATCACGGTGAGCACACTGTAGGTTCCTTACGACCAGGGCTTCCCACTCATATAAAAATTTTGACCTGTGACCTTGGCATTGATCTGTGACCTATTGTTTTTGCCCTTTGGAAGAAGCCATCTGATCAGGATCTACACTGATTTTCATTCAGTCTGCGAGTTTGAATGGATATATGAACCCATTTATTACCGGAAACCCCAAAACGGGTAGTTGGTAAACAGTGCAGGCCCAGATCAGACGCCGCAGAATGTGGCGTCTGATCAGGGCCTACACTGTTTGCAAAAAGTTCAGCCATATTCTAAACAGATTTTGAAAAAAAACACAGCCTGACACCCCTAAATTTTGAAATGGACTCCTGCTATATATAAGGTGGAAGATGAATTTGGTACAAAAAAGGTTAAATAAGTAATTTGATGGTTTGATAGTCAGAATGGGGCTGTTGCAAAATTAAGTTAACATGGTGATGTAATCTTGTGGTTTGTAGTGTTGTTTCTTTCTTTCTTTCGTTCTTTTATTTGTTTATTTATTTATTTAACCCTTTTTGTACCAAATCATGGAATCTACCCCCTTATATATAGCAGGAGTCCATTTCAAGATTTAGGGGTGTCAGGTTGTGCTTTCTTCAAAATCTATTTGATTTAGGGGTTTCAGGTTGTGCTTTCTTCAAAATCTATTTGATTTAGGGGTGTCAGGTTGTGCTTTCTTCAAAATCTATTTGATTTAGGGGTGTCAGGTTGTGCTTTCCTCAAAATCTATTTGATTTAGGGGTGTCAGGTTGTGCTTTCCTCAAAATCTATTTGATTTAGGGGTGTCAGGTTGTGCTTTCTTCAAAATCTATTTGATTTAGGGATGTCAGGTTGTGCTTTCTTCAAAATCTATTTGATTTAGGGGTGTCAGGTTGTGCTTTCCTTAAAATGTATTTGATTTAGGGGTGTCAGGTGGTGCTTTCCTCCAAATCTATTTGATTTAGGGGTGTCAGGTTGTGCTTTCCTCAAAATCTATTTGATTTAGGGGTGTCAGGTTGTGCTTTCTTCAAAATCTATTTGATTTAGGGGTGTCAGGTTGTGCTTTCTTCAAAATCTATTTGATTTAGGGGTGTCAGGTTGTGCTTTCTTCAAAATCTATTTGATTTTGGGGTGTCAGGTTGTGCTTTCCTCAAAATCTATTTGATTTAGGGGTGTCAGGTTGTGCTTTCCTCCAAATCTATTTGATTTAGGGGTGTCAGGTTGTGCTTTCCTCAAAATCTATTTGATTTAGGGGTGTCAGGTTGTGCTTTCTTCAAAATCTATTTGATTTAGGGGTGTCAGGTTGTGCTTTCTTCAAAATCTATTTGATTTTGGGGTGTCAGGTTGTGCTTTCTTCAAAATCTATTTGATTTAGGGGTGTCAGGTTGTGCTTTCTTCAAAATCTATTTGATTTTGGGGTGTCATGTTGTGCTTTCCTCAAAATCTATTTGATTTAGGGGTGTCAGGTTGTGCTTTCCTCAAAATCTATTTGATTTAGGGGTGTCAGGTTGTGCTTTCCTCAAAATCTATTTGATATAGGGGTGTCAGGTTGTGCTTTCTTCAAAATCTATTTGATTTTGGGGTGTCAGGTTGTGCTTTTGTCAAAATCTATTTGGAAACTGGCCGACCGTTTTACAAACAGTGTAGGCCCTGATCAGAAGCCGCGTTCTGCGGCGTCTGATCTGGGCCTGCACTGTTTTCCAGGATACCTGTTTTGGGGTTTCTGGTACTAAATGGGTTAACCCTTTTTGTACCAAATGGAATCTTCCTCCTTATATATAGCAGGAATCCATTTCAAGATTTAGGGTGTTTGGTTGTGCTTTCTTCAAAATCTATTTGGAAACTGGCTGAACGTTTTACAAACAGTGTAGGCCCTGATCAGACACCGCATTCTGCAGGGTCTGATCTGGGCCTGCACTGTTTGCCAGGATACCCGTTGTGGGGTTTCTGGTACTAAATGGGTTAATAACATGTATTTATTTATTTATTTATTATATTTTTCATGTAGTAGTTTTGTGGTCTTGGTATTGCCTGTCTGTGTTGTCACTAGTACTGCTGTGCCGATGTGTTGTTATATACATGTATGTAGGACAGATTTCTATGTTAACATCTTACTTTTTGAGGAACAAATAAGGCTCTATATAACACTTAATTAAAACACTTTTTTCTGCTGTGTTGAGGTTTTGCATCACATGAACACTATTTAGGTCATTTTGGAGTCATTGCTCTGATCTTGTGGAACTTTTACCCAACATTTAACAACACGGTATCTGCACTAAGCATGCTAACAGATGATATTTTCATTATGCCCCCAACTTCGAAGAAGTTGGAGGGGCATATTGCTTCTACTTCGTTTGCCCGTTCGTCTGTCTGTTACGCTTTTGATGCATAGCATAACTTAAGTTGTCCTGCATATATACACACATACATACAAGCACGTACGCAAACACAAATACGTAAGTCTGCATGCATGCACACACACACACACTCATGCATGCATGCAGACTTACGTATGTATGCATGTATGCAAAAAATGTACACATGAACTCATTCATAAATGAAAACACATGCATGCATTCTCACACTCAGGCATGCATGAACATACACACATGCATACACACACACTCTTGCATGCATGCATGCATTCATGCATGCATGCATGCACACACACACACACACACACACACACACACATGCATACATGCATGCATGCACTCACATATGCATTCATACATACATGCATGAACACATGCATGCACTAACAAGAGTGCATGCACACACACACACACACACACACACACACACACACACACACTTATGCATAAATACAAACACTCACACATGCAGGCATGCAAACACACATGTATGCACACATACACTCATGCATGCACACACACATGCATGCATGCACACACGATCATGCAGGCATGCATGCACACATACATGTATGCATACACTCTAACAAGCATGCATGCATACATGCACACCCATACATGCATGTATGCATATGCATAATGCACACTCAAGCATGCATGCAAGCATTCATACATGCACACACACTCATTCAGGCATGAATGCAATCAAACATGCATGCATAAACATGCATGCATGCACATGCAACTACATACATGCATGTACACATGCACTCATGCATGCATGCATATGCATGTGCATGCACTCATGCATGCATGTACTCACACAAATGCATAAATGCACACACATGCATATTTGCATGCATGCAAGCTTACATGCAAGCCCACATACACTCATGCATGCATGCACAATGCATGCACACACGTACCCATGCAGGCATGCATGCACTCGCACATGCATACACACACACACACTCATTCATGCATGTTCACATGCAGGCACACACACACTTGCATGCACATACACACACGCATGCACACACACTCGCATGCATACATGTTTGCATGCACACAGACACACATATACTCATGCATGCATGCATACACATGCACACTCATAAATTGGTGTACACATGCATGCACAAACATGCTTGTATACACTCAAGCATGCATACTCATACACATACATGTTCTTGCATGTGCATGCACTCATGCACACACAAACACATGCATAAATACAAACACTCACATGTGCAGGCATGCAAGCACACATGCATGCACACATACACTCATGCATTCACACTCAATCATGCAGGCACACATGCACACATACATGTATGCATGCACTCTAACATGCATGCATGCATACATGCACACTCATACATGCATGTATGCGCATGCATTAATGCACACTCAAGCATGCATGCACGCACACATGCATGCACACACACTCATGCAGGCATGCATGCAATCAAACATGCATGCACTCACATGCATATATACACTCATGCATGCATGCGCATGCAAACACATGCATGCATGTAAACATACACACACATGCATTCATGTACTCATGCATGCATGTGCATGCATTCATGCATGCATGCACACACACAAATGCATAAATGCAATCAAACATGCATGGAGTCACACACACGCATATATACACACATGCATGCACATGCAAACGCATTCATCACACTAATGCATAAATGCACACAATCACACATGCATATTGGCATGCATGCAAGCATACATGCATGCACACATACACTCATGCATGCATGCACACACTCATGCAGGCACGCATGCACACCTGCATGCATGCACTCGCACATGCATACATGTATGCACACACACTCATTCATGCAAGTACACTTTCATGCACATACACACATGCATGCACACACACTTGCGTGCATACATGTTTGCATGCACACAGACACACATACACTCATGCATGCATACACATGCACACTCATACTTGCATGTACACATGCATGCACAAACATGCTTGCATATACTCAAGCATGCATACTCATAGACATACATGCATGTGCATGCACTCATGGATGTGCATGCACTCATGCATACACAAACACATGCATAAATACAAACACTCACACATGCAGGCATGCAAACACATGCATGCACACACAATCATGCTGGCACACATGCACACATACATGTATGCATGCACTCTAACATGCATGCATGCATACATGCACACTCATATATGCATGTATGCTCATACATAAATGCACACTCAAGCATGCATGCAAGCACACATGCATGCACACACACTAATGCAGGCATGCATGCAATCAAACATGCATGCACTCACATGCATATATACACTCATGCATGCATGCGCATACAAACACATGCATGCATGTAAACATACACACACATGCATTCATGTACTCATGCATGCATGTGCATGCATTCATGCATGCATGCACACACACAAATGCATAAATGCACACACTTAGACATGCATGTATGCATGCATGCAAGCACATATGCTTGCACACATACACTCAAGCAGGCTTACATGCACACCTGCATGCATGCACGCTCTCACACATGCATACCTGCACAGATACACACACACTCATACATGCATGTACACATGCAGGCACACACACACTTGCATGCACATATGCATGCATGCACTCATGCCTGTTTTAGAAGCCTCCGTGATGTAGTCGTTACACTACTCCACTTGTAAACCAGGGAACACAGGATCGACCCCGGGCTTTTCCAGACTTTCGGATGAGTTTTTAAACCAAAGTCCCATCTCCCATGACCTAAGCTGTTGTTGGGAAGTAAAACACAAACACTCACTCACACTCATGCCTGCATGCACACATACATGCATGCACTAACATGCATATGCATGCACTCAAGCATGCATGCACACACACATATACATAAATGCAATCACTCACACATTCGAGCATGCAAGCACACATACATGCACACATACACTCATGCACACATGCATGATGCATGCAACTCACATACGTACATGCATGTGCATGCACTACTAGTGCATGCATGCACACACTTATGCATAAATGCACACACACATGCAAGCATACATGCATGTACACATTTATGCAGGCATGCATGCACACATAGTATTTCTTGCATGCACTCACACATGCATGCATGCATACATACAGGCACACATGCATGCATGCACACATGCACACTCATGCATACATGGACTCACACATTTATGCATGGACACACACACATTCATGCATGCACACACACGCACATGCATTTGGTTATGGCCCTTGGAAAATTGGGCATTTGGGGACAAGCATTGGTTGGGGGCATGGTGTTTTACCACCATTTCTAGTTTTTTTCATTTTTGTTGAAAATAAGGCTCGATTTTACATGTGATTGACTATTTGTCTGCTGTTCATTTGAGTTGTAAATTCATTATCTATTGATGTGCCCAGTCTGTAAATTAACTCTTTTTGTACCAAATTGAATCCTCCATTTTATATGTGGCAGGAGCCCATTTCAAAATTTAGGGGTGTCAGGTTGTGTTTTCTTCAAAATTGATTTGGAAAATGACTGAACTTTTAGCAAACAGTGGAGGCCCTGATCAGACGCCACGTTCTGCGGTGTCTGATATGGGCCTGCACTGTTTGCCAGGGTACCCTTTTTGGGGTTTCTGGTTCAAAATGGTTAAAATGAGTGGATTAATAAATCTCCCAAGGTGTCAGTAACTATTATGTGTTACATGTGTGGTCATTTTGTTTGTTTGATTTGAAGTTTAACGTCCCCATCAACACTGTAAAGGTCATTTTGGAGACGTTGCTTCCAATTTTGTGGGACTTTTACCCAACATTGAGATGAAATGACATCTAAAGCCCTGCCGCCCAATGAAACCAATAGTGTTTATAAACATGGATGGACCGACACGCACTGCATTGCCTGGGCAGGCTTAGATCCTCTAAGCGGTTTACCAGTATTCGTGGTTTCAGCTCTGCGTGGAAGCATCATGCAGCCCATCTATTTCTTCAAGCCCACATGTTGGGGGGGGGGTCTAAACATGTGTGGTCATATCATTTTGTATGACATGACATTTACTAAATAACAGCGATGGGCTGCGATGCTATATGATGTTATATGATAATGTTTACTTTCAGATGAAAGATGACTTTGATGTTGGTAAATTCAAAGAAGCAAATGTTGCCAAACTTCCTCAGGTAAGGTCCAAAAATTGTTTTGCCTTTTGGGTGTCAGAAATGTGTAACTGTGGTTTTTACCTATCATAAAGATCCTAAGTACACCACAACCTGTTTACAACACTATTAATGGGGTCCAAAGCAGAAACCGTGTTAGTTAAACAACCGTGTTATATCCAAACAAAAATGTATAGATTATTTAGAAAAATGACCATTTATGGATCCATCATGAAACCGAGTTATATCCACAACCGCATTTTAACGAACCGTGTTATAATGAGGTTGCGGTGTATTGGGGCAGACAGGCCTAATCAAACAATGCAGATGTTGAAGGACATTGCTGCAGTCTGATCAGGGTCTGACTGCACTGTTTGCCATTCTGTCCGCACTTTTTGAACTGAAACAAATTTGTTAAAACTTCAGGCGAATAACAGTAAGTCCTCAAGGTGTCCAAATTTTTATAATTATCACAGAAGTTTTAACCCTTACCTTGCTGAATATTCAGTTTAGCCACATCCATTTCTGACTTTGAACCAGTCAGATTACTTCATGTAATTTATTCTTACAAATCCATAAACTTCATATCAAACAGTGTAGATCCTGATCAGATGGCTTCAGAAGAAGCCATCTGATCTGGATCTACACTGTTTCCAGAGATAGGGGTTTTCGTGAACAGCATGATAAGGGTTATAATCCATTTTTACCCATTTTGAGCTGAATGGAAGCTTCCTAACCATGTATAGTAGGAGTCCATTTCATAATTGAGGGGTGTCCGGTTAATTGAGTTTGTTTAGAGAAATTCAAATGGGAAAAGCTGAAATTTTTGCAAACAGTGAATGCCCTGTCACAAAGGTGGTCTTCTTCTTGTACCGGTAGTTCACACTGTGAACATGCATAACATGCATACTATGCATAATGGGCACTATTCCTATGTGTTACTTACTATTTCTTAGTAAACTACATGTACATGTAATTTAATTCCACAAGAGAGAAATCTTCACCAGGGCAAAAATTTCATGTGAAATAACCAATTATTAATGCATATGGTGACTCATGAAAATTTATTGCAGTGAAATTGTTCAGGATTCGTGAAAGCATACCTGTGAAAATTTTAACGGTTTAAACACCACTTTTATATAGTAAAACTGGTTTTCAGGTTATTTTTCTTAGTTCTGCTCAGAAACATTTTCCATAGAACGACCTAAATGAAGCAATTCTAACGAACGAGTACCCACAATGTATGTTCGTTAGAACCACCTTATTGAGGCAGTTCTAACGAGTACCCATAATCTTTGTTTTGAGTAGAAATAACAAAAACATCAAATTTTCTGTTTCAATTTTCACCTTTTTGATAGTATAACATACACGTATTTCAATATCATAATGAAAAATATTTCTTGCTGAGAAAACAACTGGTTAACAAATAACTTTTTTATTTTCAGAACCCTGTGAACAGAGATATTTTTAGCCCTCCAGGTAAATAAATTTCTTTAATTACCAGCGTATGCATTGACCTAATTTGCATTATTTTCTGGTTCCGAGACTGAAGATTATTAGTGTTTGGAAAACAGGTAACCAGACCCCCCTGACCTTAAAGGTCAGGGGGGTCTGGTTACCAGTTTTTCCAATATTGATAAAGTGTAAGCTGGGAGCCAGCAAATTATGCAAAAATGGTGAATAACACTGGAAACCAGCAATTACAATTAGGTACATTGAACTTCAAAACTCAAATAATTTTGGGACCATGAAAATTTTTTCAAGATAGGGATAGTGAGGTTGAGTCATAGCACCAGATCATTGTCAAGACATAATGGAAATCACCTAAATAGAGGATCTTACATGAGTGTTCATGTATTATTGAATTTATTAAACGAGTTGAGGAAAAGGGATAAAATGCTAGGCTTTGCCGAGCATTTTATCCCTTTTCTTCAACGAGTTTAATAAATTCAATAATGCATGAGCACGAATGCAAGATTCTATTTATCATATGACATTTAAAAATGCATTTTATTCACGATTGTTTAACAAAAACGTCAATATTCCGCCGTTAGTAAACGCGACGTTGTTAAAGACGTCGTACATGTAACATTATGGGACGTATCTAGCTAATTTGCATATTTAATCCATAAGTGGATTATCGAATTTATTACATGGCGTTATTACACTCTCAGACGCGACGTCATATGTTTTCACGATCTTCTATAAAACACGATATGCTGCGTGTACTCATTAGAATCGCCTTGTCAATACCTTTTAATGGGCCTCCATGGCCTAGTGGATAAGAGCGCTGACTCTTATCCATTAGGTCTCTCACCGCTGTGGTTCGAGTCCGGCTCTGGTCACATGAGTTCTGCAACGGAAGGTCAGATGTTTTTTCTCCAGGTACTCAGGTTTTGGATCACCTCTGATTAATGATCGGCTTGATATGAGTGAAAAAATCTTGAAAAGGCCATAAAACTAAAACCAAAAAAAAACATACCTTTTGACAGTAAAAACAGAAAAACCTTTTCAGGGTTCGACATTAACCCAGGACCGATGGACATTGTCTAGTGGAAAGCTGGTCAGGTCTAGTAAGGTCAGTGGTTGGCTGGTCAGAATGGTCCAGTTGAAAATCTGCTGCCACATTTATTAAATTCCATATTTTTAACCCATTTGTTTTCAGTTTGTTGCTGAGTTTTACTATGTATTAAAATAAATTATAATAGAAATAATCTGATGACTGTATAGTATGATTTTTATCATTTCCTCGGTCCAGTTGAACTTAGATCAGGTCAAGTGCATCCCAAAAGTTTCAGGACCACCTTGTCTGGTTGTTTAAACAGTTAATGTTGAACCCTGTGGTCTCTCTAACCCTTATCCTGCTGTCCAGGACAACCCCCTACCTTTCAACACGGTATAGATCCAGATCATATGGCTTCTGAAGAAGCCATCTGATCAGGATCTACACTGCTTGTCATGCAGTTTGTGAATTTGAACGAAAAACTTATGTCATGTGCAGTCAAACTTCGATGGGTCGAACTCGGTAGGCTCGAACATCACGTTTGGGTCGAACTGACTTTTCAGTCCCGGCAAAATCCCTATTCATTTTAACTAAACATGCCATCCTTGGCTCGAACCACGATGGCTCGAACCCTCGAACTCTAAGCCTGTTCCCTAGAGTGCATTTTCTATGTAAAATCCCACCGATGGCTCGCACTAATTACCTTTTTTAAAAATTCCAATTTTATTGATCAAGTCACGCAGGCACGTGATCAGTATCATTAGAAAGGTATACTACGTGAAAGTGCGAAAGGTATACTACGTGGCTTAAATTATGACCGATAAATGTACCGGAAGTCACCAACATCGCCGCAGCTATGATAAAAAATCATAGTACACAAAGATGGATCTTGCCGAGTTGGACTCCAATGGCTCGAACTACCGATGGCTCGAACTTATTACGGCGGTCCCTGCGAGTTGGAGCCATCGAAGTTCGACTGTAATTTGATTGGTTGATTATTAGCAATGGGTGTGGCAAAATTAATTATACAGCAGGATAAGGGTTTAAATACCCAAAACATAGGGATATCTGGAGCTTTGGAAGAATTTTCTGGGGACTCCAGAATTACACCACAATCTCTTTATAACACTATTAATGGGGTATAAAGCAGAAACTGTGTTTGTTAAACAACCATGTTTTATACATACAAAAATGTATAGATTATATAGAAAAATGACCATTTATATTCATTTTTCTATATAATCTATACATTTTGGGATCCATCTTGAAACCATGTTATATCCAAAACCATGTTATAACGAACAGTGTTATAATGAGATATAGTTGTGCAGTGTTATAATGAGATATAGTGACTTAACCATAGTAAATGAGACATCTGTGTTTGAATTATTAAAGTTTCATTTTATATATAAATTATATATTTATAAAGATAAATTTCCTTGGCTTTAATATTATCAGTTAACCCTTATATTAATTGCATTGTTACACCTTGACCTGATAAAGATATGCTATCTCAGGACGAGTGAGATTTATCAGGTCAACATGACATTACACTTCTATGAACTGGACTACTTGAAAAATTGCCAGAACTGTAAGAGTGTAAAAGGGATTAACTGATAATAGAATACCAGATCTATGTTATTTGAAAACAAGTTTATCAGGTTCGGCTTCGAGAATGCATGTAAAATCGCTCGGCAAGCCGCGTGATTCTACAAGCATTCTCAAAGCCTTGCCTGATAAACTTGATATCAAAAGACACAAACCTGGTTTCCGATGAGGTAACATGCCGCGGCAGGACAGGCAGCCCCCATGGGAAGGTAATGCTTCACAATAACCGCGCCACCCGTTAACTTGGTTTTGAACAAGTTACCCTAAGAGCCGGACCGTGCCTTTGTGGGGGGACCCCCCTCACAAGCCCGGCCCGCCCTGTGCACAGAATGGGAAGCCAAAATATGTGACGGATGGCGGGGTCATATTAGCACAAGCACAATATGCACTAATGACTTTTGTTTGTATTACAGGTACAGGCGGGACCCCGGGGGACAAGAAACTGGACACAACTACACTGATCCGAGCGCACACATGGGGTCCCAAAGCACTAATCCGACTTTTCTATTTCAGGAACGAGATGAGGCTCGACGGAGCCCGTCAGGACAACATCCTGAGGGCACCTGGGAGAAAGCCCGTACTGGGCTCCCCCTAGGTACCAACAGAATGAAGTCCCCTGAAGTAGGCAAAGCGAAGGCATAAATACTGCCGGAACAGAGCATACAAACGGGGACAGGTCACACGCTTAATATCTTTATAGGCGGGGCAACGGCAATATCCACCATTTGCTAGGTATTTGGAAATAGGAAGTCCCTTAAAAATGCCTTTTGGAAGACCATTCAAAATAAAAATTAGCGGGATTGCAAAACGGCTGATTAGCCTCATCACTGCCTTTCCCAAACAAACACATACCTCCAAACACATCACGAAGACACACATGTCCAATTTTGAACCCCACTTGCATAGGCAGGTCTCCGTGATGAGAGCACGGGTACTAGGACTTTTCGCAATAGCCGGAATTGGCTGGTCTATTAGTCACCCATCCTGGCTCACTTTAGATGCCTGTTCAAAATTCAAAAATTTCATGCGTTATCACCCTTTAACAAGCATCGTGACCGAAGGCGTTTTCTTGGCCATGTCAGGGGTGGAGGCAGAGAATAATGGAAGCCAGAACTGATAATGTATGTTAGCTTTTTTCCTCGGCCAGACATTCGAAAACAGGGCTGTGCTCTGACACATTTGGCAGTCGAAATTGGCAACACGTCATCACATACTAGAGCCCGTCTTTGGTCTGATTCCTGCACTCAAAATTCTAAAATCGCTATAGAACTGTGTTTCTTAGGACAAACGCTGTACCTTGGGTGCGATTTGTGCCTTCCTCCGATTAAGAGTTCAGTATATTCCCATTGGTCAGCTGACACCTGTCGAATTGACAAGTGCCAGCACATTGGAGGCCCTGGGAAGAGCAGTTCATAAACTAATCCCATTTAGCGAGATGGGGGTAGCCCCTATGTGCTTTTAGCGCCCGGTTACCTTACAAAATCTATCAAGTCAAGACACAAACCTGGTATTCTCTATTTATTCTTCCCATATAATTAAGGGACTACTCATAGAGGACAATTTTCCTCCCAGTGGAACTGCCTACCTTTACGATTCTAAATATTGTGACAGATAGGCCTAAGCAAAAAGTATAGACCCAGAACAGACTGGGAGCAGTCTGATGAGGCTCTTCACTGTTCTCCCATTCCGTTGGCACCTTTGGACTCTTTGCTGAATTGTAAAACTATTTTGTTAATATTTTAGGAGAACTACAGCCAGTCCTCAAAGTGTCCTTTTTAGGACTTTCATGGTAATACTCTAGATTTGTCACACTGCAATATAGGCCATGCCAATGTGAGCGGTGTGCCAGTTTGAAAACATCTCGGTGATTTTCTTAATGAGTTTCTTACCGTATTATATACTCAACCTGACCTCCCTCAATGTTGAAATGGATTCCTGCTGTATTTAACCTTTAACCTGCTGAATATTCAATTAAGCCACACCCATTTCTGACTTTGAACCAATCAGATTACTTCATACAATTTATTTATACATATTCATAAACTGAATGTCAAACAAGAGTAGATCATGATCAGATGGCTTCTTCAGAAGCCATCTGATCTGGATCTACACTGTTTGCAAAGATAGGGCTTGTCGCCAACGCAGGATAAAGGTTAATGACAAGGAAGAATCCATTCGACTCAGATGCAGGTCTGATTAGTGCTCAGGAGGTCGCAGGTTTGATACATGCCATGTCACAAACATTCTTTCATAGCGATTGATCTTAGAATTTGTTCTATGGTCATTGTCTCCCTTCCACTGTTTCAAGAAGGGCAGTTGTCAGTTTCTGGTGAAAACAACTGCATGACTATACAGTGTAGATCCTGCTCAGATGGTTTCAAAACTGTTTGCAAAAGTAGAGGTTGTCATGTTCAGCAGGATAAGGACTAACAAGTGGTGTCGTATACTAACCCATCACGACAATTGTCGTCTGCCTTGCCATCTGCCGGTTACCTTAAAAGTAATTTTTTTGCAAACAGTGTGAACCCAGATCAGACTGCTCCTAGAGGAGCAGTCTGATCTGGGCCCACACTGTTTGCCTGTATGCAAAAATATTTTTAAAAAGTCAGTAGACGACAAAAGCAGACAACATTTTCAGATGTAGTTTTCTTGGTGTCTTAACCCATTATAGACTGGAAACCCCTAAACGGGTACCGTGGCAAACAGTGCAGGCCCAGATCGGATGCCGCAGAATGCGGCGTCTGATCAAGGCCTACACTGTTTTCAAAAAGTTAAGCCATTTTCGTAATAGATTTTGAAGAAAACACCACCTGACACCCCTAAATTTCGAAATGGACTCCTGCTATATATAAGGAGGAAGATTCCATTTGGTACAAAAATGGTTCAGGGCTAATTTTGCACTATCTTTTAAACAGATGTGACACCACAGAGCAATGGCTATCACGGGAAGACAGATAAATATTACAATATGAATAAAAACCAGAAGACGGAGTAAGTAAGAATTTTTAACCCATAAAATCACGACAGTTGTCGTCTACTTTGCCGTCTGCAGGTTACCTGAAAAGAATTTTTTTTTTGCAAACAGTGGACCCAGATCAGACTGCTTCTGTAGGAGCAGTCTGATCTAGGCACACACTGTTTGCCCGTATGCAAAAAATATTTTAAAAAAGTTTGCAAAAAAATTTAGCAGACATATTAAAGCAGACGCCATTTTCAGATGTAGTTTTTCTCAGTGTCAGATGTACATGTAGTTTTTCTCAATATTCAAGTACTCTGGTTTTCGCCCAGATTGACGATCAACTGGAAATAAATGAAATAATCATGAAAGGGCTGTAAAACAAAAAAACAAAGTAGCAATATTTTGCCTGTTTATGACAAATAAGCAGTGATAATTTTTGGGTGAGAGTTTGAGTTTGAGGGATTTGCTCATTTTTAGTCTAAAATCTCGTTAAAACGGGCTGAATAGGAGAAAAATCTCATAGAGAAATGTAATCTAGATGAATATTTTGCTGAAATTTCTCACTGGAAATTAATAATTGCTCACCATTTTGGGCTGAATGAGATATTTTTTCACATATTATTGAGCCAGTATTATCGCTGAATATTAACCCTTGACCTGCTGAGTATTTAAATATGCCACACCCACTACTGATTATCAACCAATCAGATTACTTGATGCAAATTATTGCAACAAATTAATAAAATGACTGGCAAACCATGAACATCCAGATCAGATGGCTTCTTCAGACTTCAGAAGCCATCTGATCTGGATCTGCATTGTTTGAAAGAAAAAACATATACAGGCTCAGTAGGACAAGGGTTAAAGCATTGCTGCTTTGTATGTATAGGATTTCTAGATATCATATGCTATATTAAATAATATATGCTTTGTGTATCCAACTTTTGAACATGTTTCATTCTGCCATAGTGTGTGCTTAAGTAAATGATATATTATGATTAAAATGTGATAATTGAGCAAGCATTGTACTTATAATTCCAGTAGCAGTAATTTGCCAAGATATGATACCTCTGAGGAGGCATTACTAGCTGAGATTGAACAAGAATTTGAGTTGTAGCAGTGGCAGATAACTCTTGTAAGTTATACATGTATATTATATATTTTTGTATTTACCATTATTCCTCTTCATCAAGTTTGTGTTTGTAAAATGTACAACCTGCCCATCGGGGCTTGAAGTAATATATGGGCTGCATGATGCAGCCACGCAGAGCTGAAACCGACCCGCACACGAGTACTGGTAAACAGCTTAGAGGATCTAAGCCTGCCCAGGCAAAGCTGTGCGAGTCGGCCCGTCCATGCTTATAAACCCTATTGGTTTCATTGGGCGGCAGAGCTTGAGATGTCATTTTATCTCAATGTCGGGTAAAAGTCCCACAAAATTGGAAGCAACGTCTCCAAAATGACCTTTACAGTGTTGATTGGGAGGTTAAACCTCAAATCAAACAAACAAACACCCCTGTAAGCCCCACTTTATGTAGAGAAAGCTATACAAGGGTATACATTATTTTTCTTATTTCTGCTCCAAGACATAGGTTGTTGGTACAGAGGACCCATGTTACAACGACAGTATTTGCTCCCTATTATTGTGCCGTTATAATGAATTTGCCGTTATAAAGAATTCCAGTTAGGAGTATGATAGCTTATAAAAGGTCTTTTCCACAACATTACTCCAAGAAACAAATGTTATAGAAATTTGTTAGAATCGCCTCGATGAGGCGATTCTAACAAATATCTATAACATATCATAGTATATCATTAGTTAGTATATCAGTATAGTATATCATTACTCCAGGAAACAAATGTTATAGACATTTGTTAGAATCGCCTCGAGGTGATTCTAACAAATATCTATAACATTTGTTTCTTGGAGTATTGCTTTCATGACTATGGATTCGATTTGGGTATTTCCAACCCAAGGGAAGCCCAAGCCGCTCAGAATCGAGGCTAAAGCTTGAGCTAAGAATTCATTCCATTGAATTTATCGTTATTTGCGGTTATAAGGAATGTCGTTATAACGGGGGTCCTCTGTACTCGTTAGAAAATTTCCCACAGCTTACGTTTTGAGTATAAATAAGAAAAATATCACAAATTTTCATCAGAAAAGTGACTGTTTTGGAGAAATGAAAGTGTGCCCTGTGTCACCTGGATATATTAGCGTTTGTTTGAATTAAGGTTTAAGATTCCCTTCAACACTATTTAGGGCATTTTGGAGATGTTGCTTCCAATTTTGTGGGACTTTTACTCGACATTGAGATGAAATTACATCTCAAGCCCTGCTGCTTAATGAAACCAATAGGGTTTACATGCATGGACGGTCAAACTAACATCCTTTTGCCATGGCAGGCTTACACCGATATATTATCGTAATGAATAGGTGGGCAGGTCCAGACAAGTGAAAAATCTAAGAGCATGTACGTATGCATGGTGAGGACTGATCAGTTTCAACATTTCTTGACTGCATGAAGATGGCATCCATGTAGCTCATTTTATTACGCTGCTGTTTTTGTTAAAAAATGTGAGAAGGCATCTCACATTTTTTGGCAAAAATAGTTTTTTGCAAAACTGTGAGTACCTTTCATATTCATCTGAATATCTTCATTTCATCACGGTAAGATTTGGCAAGCAAAGGACAACCTGAAAAATGAAAATCGTCATGTGCAGCATTTTTAGCTCACCTGTCACTTAGTGACGAGGTGAGCTTTTGTGATCACTTTTTGTCCGTCGTGCGTGCGTGTGTGCGTGCGTGCGTGTGTGCATAAACTTTTCTTCAAACAACATCTCCTCCTAAACCACTGATCGGATTTTGACCCAACTTCACAGGAATGATCCTTAGTTGGTCCCCTTTCAAAGTTGTTCAAATGGTTCCGGTCTGTTGCATATCTAGGTCACAGGAGCTAAAAATAGATTTTTTAAATGAAAACTTTAAAAATCTTCTTCTCTGAAACCGCAAGGCCCAGCTCTTCGATATATGGTATGAAGCTTCATCTAGTGGACCTCTACCAAGATTGTTCAAATTATAGCCCTGGGGCCAAAACCGCCCCCGCCCCAGGGGCCTTTGGTTTTACATAGGCTTATATAGGGAAAATCTTCTTCTCTGAAACCGCAAGGCCCAGGTCTTTGATATTTGGTGTGAAGCTTCACCTAGTGGACCCCTACCAAGATTGTTCAAATTATAGCCCTGGGGCCAGAAATGCCCCCGCCCCGGGGGCCTTTGGTTTTACATATGCTTATATAGGGAAAATCTTTAAAAATCTTCTTCTCTGGAACCCCAAGACCCAGATCTTGGATATTTGGTGTGAAGCTTCATCTAGTGGACCCCTTTCAAGATTGTTCAAATTATAGCCCTGGGGCCAAAACCGCCCCCGCCCCAGGGGCCTTTGGTTTTACATAGGCTTATATAGGGAAAATCTTTAAAAATCTTCTTCTCTGGAACCGCAAGGCCCAGATCTTGGATATTTGGTATGAAGCTTCATCTAATGGACCTCTTTCAAGATTGTTCAAATTATAGCCCTGGGGCCAAAAATGCCCCCGCCCCAGAGGCCTATGGATTTACATAGGCTTATATAGGGAAAATCTTTAAAAATCTTCTTCTCTGAAACCGCAAGGCCCAGGTCTTTGATATTTTGTGTAAAGATTCACCTAGTGGATCTCTACCAAGATTGTTCAAATTATAGCCCTGGGGCCAAAAATGTCACCGCCCCGGGGCCCTTTGGTTTTACTTGGGCTTATATAGGGAAAATCTTTAAAAATCTTCTTCTCTGAAACCGCAAGGCTGAGGTCTTTGATATTTGATATGAAGCTTCATCTAGTGGACCCCTACCAAGATTGTTCAAATTATTTTGCTTGGGCCAAAAATGCCCCCGCCTCGGGGCCCTTTGGTTTTACATGGGCTTATATAGGGAAAATCTTTAAAAATCTTCTTCTCTGAAACTGCAAGGCCCAGGTCTTTGCTATTTGGTATGAAGCTTCATCTAGTGGACCCCTACCAAGATTGTTCAAATTATAGTGCTGGGGCCAAAAATGCCCCCGCCCCGGGGCCCTTTGGTTTTACATAGGCTATGTAGGGAAAATCTTTAAACATCTTCTCTGAAACTGCAAGGCCAAGGTCTTTGATATTTGGTATGAAGCTTCATCTGGTGGACCTCTACCAAGATTGTTCAAATTATAGCCCTGGGACCAAAATGCCCGCCCCCCTACCCCCTCCGGGGCCCTTTGGTTTTACATAGACTTATAAAGGGAAAATCTTGAAAAATCTTCTTGTCTGAAACCACAAGGCCTAGGTCTTTGATGTTTGGTATGGAGCTTCAGCTAGTGGACCTTTACCAAGATTGTTCAAATTATAACCCTGAGGCCAAAAATGCCCCCGCCTCGGGGCCCTTTGGTTTTACATAGACTTATATAGGGAAAATCTTTAAAAATTTTCTTCTGTGAAACCACAAGGCCTAGGTCTTCGATATTTGGTGTGAAATTTCATCTAGTGGACCTCTATCAAGATTGTTCAAATTATAGCCCTTGGGCCCAAAATGCCCCCGCCCCAAGACCCTTTGGTTTTACATAGACTTATATAGAAAAATCTTTAAAAATCTTCTTCTCTGAAACTGCAAGACCCATGTCTTTGATATTTGGTATGGAGCTTCATCTAGTGGACAATCAAGCCTTTATTGATATTTGGTATGAAGCTTCACCTTTTTAGACCTCCCTCAACATTATACACATTATAACCTTGGGGTCAATAATGACCCTCCCCAGGGCCCACTTGTTACTCTATGGATCAGGTGAGCGATCCAGGGCCATCATGGCCCTCTTGTTCTTCTTACATTTTCGAAAAAATAAACCTGTCCCAATTCTTTGGAAAGAAAAATTACATACACAAATGTAAGTTTTTCTTGTGATTTTTAGTATGTCCCAAATCTTTGGACTGTCAAAAATATTTTTTTTTAAGATTTTCAACCGTGTCCCAAAACTTTGGGTGTCCAAATCTTTAAGCACAATACGGTAGCTTTTGCAGTTGCAAAATCTTCTCACATTTTTTCAGCAAAAATGTTCTGGAAATATCGTGCTTTCTACACTTTTTTAACATTTTGATCATTTATGAGCTGGTTAACCCATTCATAAGTACATCAAAACCTCTTTATAACACTATTAATGGGGTCCAAAGCAGAAACCGTGTTAGCTAAACAACCGTGTTATATCCAAACAAAAATGTATAGATTATATAGAAAAATGACCATTTATGGTCATTTTTCTGTATAATCTATACATTTTTGGGATCCATCTTGAATGTTATATCCATAATCGTCTTATAATGAACTGTCTTATAATGAGGTTGTGGTGTGCCAGAAACCCCAAAACGGGTTATTGGTAAACAGTGCAGGACCAGATCAGACGCCGCTAAATGCGGCGTCTGATCAGGGCCTACACTGTTTGCAAAAAGTTAAGCCATTTTCCAAATCAATTTTGAAGAAAACGCAACCTGACACCCCTATATTTTGACATGGACATGGCTGTGCTATATATAAGGAGGAAGATTCCATTTGGTACAAAAAGAGTTAAGCTAACAAGACTTTGAACAACTCAGGGCCTACACTGTTTGCAAAAAGTTAAGCCATTTTCCGAATCAATTTTGAAAAAAACACAACCTGACACCCCTAAATTTTGACATGGACATCACTGTGCTATATATAAGGAGGAAGATTCCCTTTGGTACAAAAAGGGTTAAGCTAACAAGACTTTGAACAACTCAGGGCCTACACTGTTTGCAAAAAGTTAAGCCATTTTCCGAATCAATTTTGAAAAAAACACAACCTGACACCCCTAAATTTTGACATGGACATGGCTGTGCTATATATAAGGAGGAAGATTCCCTTTGGTACAAAAAGGGTTAAGCTAACATAACTTTGAACAAGTCCAGGTATGCAAGTCCTTTCCTTTCAAAGCATTCTAGTCACACACTTGTTTGTTTAATAAATAGCATCTTTGATATCTGTAGAACCCCATTGTATGTTAGTGAACTCTTCCATTGCTGTATGTTTGAAAACTCTATTTGTCATATAAGGGGTTGTAGGCCTATTTTTTTTGTTTTTATTCTATTCTTGAGGGAAAATTCTGTAAGCAAATAGCGCAGGCCCTGATCAGACGCCGCATTCTGCGGCATCTGATCTGGGCCTGCACTGTTTGCCAAGTTACCCCTTTGGCGGTTTCCCCCATGCATTTGGTTAACTAATCCAGTTTGTACCAAATAGAATCTACCATATTATATTTAGCAAAAGTCCAGTTCAAAATTTAGGACTGATGAGTTGTGTTTTCTTCAAAAAGGGGGAGTTCCAAATCTGCCCACGCACAGATTTTCTTGAAACTTCAGTTGTTGTTTACTTTAGGTCTATCAACTATATATATAACTTTGTTTTTTCTGATTAATTACTATAGTTCTCAGGAGAGCTCCCTGAGGTAATCCCCTGTAGAGGTCATACACACCTGTGAACTTTTCATTCTTAAATCAACAAGCTCGATTTTTTTCAAATTTTGTTGCTTTGATTAGCAACAGAACTCTATAAGGATTCATATAATACCAAAAATATAAATATGTCAAGGGCATTTAATTTTTCTGATGAATTTATTTACGAAATTTCTTAAATTTTTCATGAAAATTTTATAAAAAGTAAAATGTTTATCCCAAGTGTTAGATGTGTTACTGATCTTGTCACCCCATGATATTATAAATAAAATTGGCCACATATATCCTCTATATAGCAAACAAATTTAAAAAAAAATCAGAAACTGGTACGATTGTTTTTGATTGCCAGATATGTGTTTAGGTATATTTTTGTGATGAAGTCATTTGCAATATCAGGGGACCAGATTTTCTTTAAGTATATTTGTATTGTATTTTTATGACCATATAGTGTCACCTTATCATGCAAAGCTTAGCATATGCATTTACGTAATTCCACCCCTGCATCCCCTCCCCCTCCACACACACACAAACTAGAGCCAGTGTTTATGAAACACAATGCCCCCAACTGCTTGACCCTAACACTGCTTGTCCCTAACAGTAATTGAGATATCTTGTTTTTATGTGGCTGTAATGCTGAAATTACACAAGAAAAGCTGTAGTTAATCAGGTCGTTTATTTATCACCCCCTACTAGTTTTTTAAGTTACAGGATAATAGCTCATACAGTTTTAGAGATACAGTCAAACTTGTCTTAGTGGCCACCTTTATTAAGCGAGCAACCTGTCTTAAGCAAGCATGCATTAAGTTCCACAAACTATTCTTCCGCGAAAAACAAAGAAGCATAATACCTTGCATCTTTTATCCAGTGTTTTTCATGTAACTGTAATGCTCTAAGATACTGTTCATGAACTATGGGTCCAAATTTGTATGTGGTCATCGTTGAATCAAATCCTAAACCGTAGTATAGTGGATATGGAGCAATGAGTTCTCCTTCAGAAATGCGTTGCAGGATCTCATCTGCATTTGGAATCGAACCCTTGCATGTGGAGGACAGTTTCACTGTGATTGGGTTCTTTCTCTCCTCTCGAAACACCATGAGCTTTTCGAACTTTCGTCACTTTGCATTGTAAATGATTTTAGTGTGGTATGTAATGGCTTTGGAATTGATATCTATCCCATAGATAGTGTTCTCCCAACATCTAGAGACTGGAAATATTTTGATTGCAGGAATAATGAAGCTTGCACGTGTACAAATTTCGCTTGAAAGCTCACTCACAAGAAAATTACAAGGAGGCTTTGTCAGTCTTTGAAACATAATATTTATATGAAAATGAAGGGTGATAACTTTTCTTATACTTATCTCTGTTATAAAATATATGCACGAAAATTAAAATCAACATTTAAGAATTAGAATTTAGAACTTGCCAATATTGAAACATATGCAAAACTCCATTAATTGGTTCTGACATAAGAAATTTAGGCTGATGAAATTTTTTTACATCAGTAAGAAGCATAATTCTAATTCAATTTAATAAACTATCACCATTTTTTGTATTTTGTAGTAATCAATCATGTGATGAAATCATGAAGTTTCAAGACAACTGGTCCAGTGGTTGTGGTAATTTTTTTTTATAACGCTTTTACCATATTTAGGCAAGGTGATCAGGTTAGTCATGTGGCCATTACCACTCAAACTTTAGTCCACCAGTCATAGGCTGCGTATAAAATTTAATTGAAACAGACACATTTTTTTATATAATTGATTTGTGGTTATATACTGTATAGGCCATTTTGGAGATGTTTTAAAATTTCTGGGATGTTTACCTGATATCCGAAATGAAATGACATCTCACATTTTTTTTTCCAACAAAACCAATAGGGTTTATACGCATGTACATTCTCGTGTAAAACACTCTTTGTCAATAGGCTTAGAACCTCTAAGAGGCTTACCAGTAGTCATTGGTTTCAGCTCTGCAGGAAAGCATTATGCAGCGTTATCTATTTTTCAAGCAGTTCATTTTCAAGTCAATGGGCCTCGAATGCAAGTTATCCTTGGTTAAATGCCCAAAAGACCTTGACATTTAGTATTCATTGACATTCATTTTATATCTAATCTCATGACTTGCACCAGGATATTTTAACAAAATGTGTTTGTTTACCTTTTTGTCACTGAAATGGCAAGGGAACATAATTTTACCCTTGCTTGAAGTAGCTCAAGGTCAACCAAGGTCATCGATCTTGCAAATTTGGTAGTACTTTATTACCGAATGTCACATGCCAAGTTTCAAGACAATAAGCCCAGTGGTTCTAGTGAAAATGATTTGTGAGGGTTTTAACTATATTTGGGCGTAATGTTGATCTGGGTCTGGGGATCTGGATGATTTGAACATTTTTTTTTGTTGCCTCAGTGTTAGAAAATCAAAAAGTTGCAGCTGAGAGGAACCATTTTAGCAATTTTGGTACAGGGTCACCTTAGGAACATTTCTGTGAAATTATTTTAAAATAGGGGCCAATGGGTTAGGAGGAGATGTTGTTTAAAGGTTTTTCTATTTTAAGCTCTGGTGACCATTTTGTTTAGTGGAGCGGAACCATTTTAGCAATTTTGGTTGAGGGTCACCAAAGCAACATTTCTGTGAAAATATTTTGAAATCAGGCTAATTGGCTAGGAGGAGATGTTTTTCAAAAGTTAATCAGTTCATCTACTCATCATCCCCAACCAGCATGTAAAGTTTCAGGGCAATAGCTCAAACAGTTTTTGAGATATCTTGCTTACAAGATTTCATAGTATTTTTTGCAAAGGGGCATAACTCAAAAAAGGGGCATAATCCTGACGAGAAAAAAAACACGGGTCAATTATTTTTTCATGAGGAATCCATATATGAAATTTCAAAAACCTAGCACCCATGGTTCTAAAGTTATGCTATGCAGTAAAAAGTGGGACGGACGTAAGGACGGAAGGACGGACGGACGAACAGGGCAAAACCAATATGCCAAAACGCGAAAAATTTCAAAGGGCCATAACTCAAGAAAAAAAATTTCGGATTTTTTTCAAAAGTTAATCAGTTCATCTACTCATCATCCCCAACCAGCCTGTAAAGTTTCAGGGCAATAGCTCAAACAATTTTTGAGATATCTTGCTTACAAGCTGAAAACACGAAAAAAATCAAAGGGCCATAACTCAAGAAAAAAAAATTGGATTTTTTTCAAAAGTTAATCAGTTCATCTACTCATCATACCCAACCAGTCTGTGAAGTTTTGGGGAAAAACCTCATATAGTTTTTGAGATATCTTGCTTACAAACTTAAAACGCGAAAAATTTCAAAGGGCCATAACTCAAGAAAAAAATATAGGATTTTTTTTCAACAGTTAATCAGTTCATCTACACATCATCCCAAACCAGCTTGTAAAGTTGCAGGGCAATCGCTCAAACAATTATTGAGATATCTTGCTTACAAGCTGAAAACACGAAAAAAATCTAAGGGCCATAACTCAAGAAAAAAAAATCGGATTTTTTTCAAAAGTTGATCAGTTCATCTACTCATCATCCCCGACAAGTCTGTGAAGTTTCGGGGAAAAACCTCAAATAGTTTTTTTAGATATCTTGCTTACAAACTTAAAACGCGAAAAATTTCAAAGGGCCATAACTCAAGAAAAAAATTTCGGATTTTTTTCAAAAGTTAATCAGTTCATCTACTCATCATCCCCAACCAGCATGTAAAGTTTCAGGGCAATAGCTCAAACAGTTTTTGAGATATCTTGCTTACAAGATTTCATAGTATTTTTTGCAAAGGGGCATAACTCAAAAAAGGGGCATAATCCTGACGAGAAAAAAAACACGGGTCAATTATTTTTTCATGAGGAATCCATATATGAAATTTCAAAAACCTAGCACCCATGGTTCTAAAGTTATGCTATGCAGTAAAAAGTGGGACGGACGTAAGGACGGAAGGACGGAAGGACGCCAAAACGCGAAAAATTTCAAAGGGCCATAACTCAAGAAAAAAATTTCGGATTTTTTTCAAAAGTTAATCAGTTCATCTACTCATCATCCCCAACCAGCCTGTAAAGTTTCAGGGCAATAGCTCAAACAATTTTTGAGATATCTTGCTTACAAGCTGAAAACACGAAAAAAATCAAAGGGCCATAACTCAAGAAAAAAAAATTGGATTTTTTTCAAAAGTTAATCAGTTCATCTACTCATCATACCCAACCAGTCTGTGAAGTTTTGGGGAAAAACCTCATATAGTTTTTGAGATATCTTGCTTACAAACTTAAAACGCGAAAAATTTCAAAGGGCCATAACTCAAGAAAAAAATATAGGATTTTTTTTCAACAGTTAATCAGTTCATCTACACATCATCCCAAACCAGCTTGTAAAGTTGCAGGGCAATCGCTCAAACAATTATTGAGATATCTTGCTTACAAGCTGAAAACACGAAAAAAATCTAAGGGCCATAACTCAAGAAAAAAAAATCGGATTTTTTTCAAAAGTTGATCAGTTCATCTACTCATCATCCCCGACAAGTCTGTGAAGTTTCGGGGAAAAACCTCAAATAGTTTTTTTAGATATCTTGCTTACAAACTTAAAACGCGAAAAATTTCAAAGGGCCATAACTCAAGAAAAAAATTTCGGATTTTTTTCAAAAGTTAATCAGTTCATCTACTCATCATCCCCAACCAGCATGTAAAGTTTCAGGGCAATAGCTCAAACAGTTTTTGAGATATCTTGCTTACAAGATTTCATAGTATTTTTTGCAAAGGGGCATAACTCAAAAAAGGGGCATAATCCTGACGAGAAAAAAAACACGGGTCAATTATTTTTTCATGAGGAATCCATATATGAAATTTCAAAAACCTAGCACCCATGGTTCTAAAGTTATGCTATGCAGTAAAAAGTGGGACGGACGTAAGGACGGAAGGACGCCAAAACGCGAAAAATTTCAAAGGGCCATAACTCAAGAAAAAAATTTCGGATTTTTTTCAAAAGTTAATCAGTTCATCTACTCATCATCCCCAACCAGCCTGTAAAGTTTCAGGGCAATAGCTCAAACAATTTTTGAGATATCTTGCTTACAAGCTGAAAACACGAAAAAAATCAAAGGGCCATAACTCAAGAAAAAAAAATTGGATTTTTTTCAAAAGTTAATCAGTTCATCTACTCATCATACCCAACCAGTCTGTGAAGTTTTGGGGAAAAACCTCATATAGTTTTTGAGATATCTTGCTTACAAACTTAAAACGCGAAAAATTTCAAAGGGCCATAACTCAAGAAAAAAATATAGGATTTTTTTTCAACAGTTAATCAGTTCATCTACACATCATCCCAAACCAGCTTGTAAAGTTGCAGGGCAATCGCTCAAACAATTATTGAGATATCTTGCTTACAAGCTGAAAACACGAAAAAAATCTAAGGGCCATAACTCAAGAAAAAAAAATCGGATTTTTTTCAAAAGTTGATCAGTTCATCTACTCATCATCCCCGACAAGTCTGTGAAGTTTCGGGGAAAAACCTCAAATAGTTTTTTTAGATATCTTGCTTACAAACTTAAAACGCGAAAAATTTCAAAGGGCCATAACTCAAGAAAAAAATTTCGGATTTTTTTCAAAAGTTAATCAGTTCATCTACTCATCATCCCCAACCAGCATGTAAAGTTTCAGGGCAATAGCTCAAACAGTTTTTGAGATATCTTGCTTACAAGATTTCATAGTATTTTTTGCAAAGGGGCATAACTCAAAAAAGGGGCATAATCCTGACGAGAAAAAAAACACGGGTCAATTATTTTTTCATGAGGAATCCATATATGAAATTTCAAAAACCTAGCACCCATGGTTCTAAAGTTATGCTATGCAGTAAAAAGTGGGACGGACGTAAGGACGGAAGGACGGAAGGACGGACGGACGAACAGGGCAAAACCAATATGCGCCCACAACTTCTTCGAAGTTGGGGGCATAACAAAAATACATTGTTCGACAGAGAATGATTTTTAGTTTGGGTTTTAAATATTAGATGAGAACATACATTAGCAGAGAGAAAAATATAATGCACTCATGCAGTGATCACGATGAGTGTTAGTGTTTACAGCATTGCAAAAGCGGTTATGCTGAAAAAATGTATTATGACACAATAGGAATAAGACAAGGTGGATATTTTTTACCCTATTTTATTTGGGTCTTTTTTTAAACACGCAATACAAAGATATTAATGTCAGTAATACACAATGGTGTATTGAGTTTGCTTAATAAATTACTTTCATAATCCTGTTGTTTCCTTAATTGTTTTTATTGTTGACATTTCCCTCTTTAAAATAAAACAGCAGTCAATAATTTGCCATCTGTGAAAGGACAGGCTGATTGTCTTATTTGTTCTTATTATTGATCAGTCCATGTATTGGTATTTTTCTTACATCACTTGGTCAAAGAGACTCGCTCCCCCCCCCCCCCCCCCACACACACACACACACACATCAAAGGTTTTGTGAGACCATTAAAAGCATTTTCTGCATTTTTTCTAGGTTCATTATAACAAAGGCAAAAGTGGTGTTTGCTGCAATGTTTTAGTCTTCAAAATAAATGCATAACTAGTCACACTGAAACTATTTGCACATTTATCATCTTGCATACACTTCCCGAAATGATATAGATGGAAGGCAAGTTGCTGTAAAACCTTTATTTGATAGCTGATATTGTATTTAGATGCTGAAATACCATTTGCATATGTAGTCTAATGTATGCAATACTTGTCTTCTATGTTAAGTTTTTTGGCTCTGTATTAATCGGTTTACCAGTACTCGTGTTTGGTTAGTTTTAGCTCTGTGTGGAAGCAACATACAGCCAAAGCATTTCTTCAAGCCCCAATGGACGGGGGGGGGGGGAGATTTACAAATGGCATGAATCACTTGTTTGCTGTACCGCTAGCATATTGGCTGAATCAAAATCAGTGCAGCTGGCTTCACATTTTTTCTAAAGTACTGCTACCACATGTACTGTTTGCTATTTTAAATTGTGAAAGTGTTTGCAAGTTGAATTAAGTCTTCTCTATCATATTAGTTAATGATTTCCAAAAATAACTGCTTGTTTTCTGGAACATAGATGATCATATTTAAGAATATAACTTTCTTACAAGGTGACAGTTAGTGCGATTGAAGTGGACTGAAGGGGCATTGTCAGAGTGAGCCAAAAACAACAGTGCCATTTTGTCTACAGTAATCTGTGTATACAGTGGGCCAAAAGATCAGAAAATATTGTCTGTGTTATTATGACCTACCTGGCTGAAACATTATACAAACATCATTATTCTTGGCCATTCAAGCAACCTATGTCATTCCAGTATGACAATCATACTTTTCAAACTTTTTAAGATCACTGAATCAGTTAATCTATTAGAGTCAAGTAAAATTGTCTGGTTTACAGAACCATCCAGTTTACTTGCCATTTCAACAATCTTTGTCATACTAAGCTTCAGCATTGCCTACACTTCTATTTAGAATTACATTAATGCAAAAACGCTTGTTCAAAAATGAAGTATGTTTTAAATAAGATCTGATTGAATTGTTAACGAAAGCTAGAAATAAACTGTGTTTTGGTGTTCATCAGGGCATCATAATTGATACAAATGCTGATTATATATGAGCTCATACTATACACCATCATATAAACATACATATATTCATGTTTATTATATATTGGCGAGCAATTTTTCGATTGAAAATGTCGCACCATATGATGTCTACAAATGGTTTGAAATAATTCAGAACTCTGACCATTACTATTCAATGTTCAAATGAGGTATGTTACCAGTCTCAGATTTTCAAGAAAGTTTGATAAAATGTTCTACATATATATGGTCAATTTTCATGTTAAAATGATGTGGTGACAAGAACTGCAACAGTGTGAAATCAAACGTCAAACATACTCCAAAAGATTTTATGGTTGTGAATTCTGGGGCTGCTCCATATGAAATTGAGCATGGTGTATCGAACTTTGCCTAAACAATGCTAAATGTGATACAAAGATAATCACATATGACTACAGTGATGCCTGAGAACAAAATAACCCCAAAACATCAAAAGGTGGAATGTATATATACACTAGTTTGGGGGTACCCCTACTTTCAGATGTGGACATAAACAAAACATTGTAGATTTATAACGAAAAAAGATATACGAGTGAAATAGCTAACTAATGAATAGTCATTTACCAAGCAATAATTATGCACAATATCATGAAAATCTGTGCGTGGGCAGATCCCTATGGAAATTTACTATAGGCTGGAACTCCCCCTTTATTTGAAAATGGCTGAACTTTCTGCAAACAGTGTCGGCCCCTGCCCATAGGGGCTTGAAGAAATATATGGGCTGCACGATGCTTCCACGCAGAGCTGAATCCGGCCCGCACACTTGTAGTGGTAAACCGCTAAGAGGATCGAAGCCTGTCCAGGAACCACGGTGCGAGGCGGACAGTCCATGCTAATAAATAGGGGTGTAACGATGCATCGATAGTTCGATGCATCGCGATAGGGACTGCCTCGATAGCAATGCATCGATAGTACTTTGGACTATCGATAGCTATCGCCGATAGTTCACTCAACTATCGATAGTTTCGATTGTTTTTGTATTTTTCTTGAATATATTTTGAAAATATACCTGTACTGTTGTGTAATTACGCAAGCATTTTTGCT
Source organism: Lucinisca nassula (assembly GCA_963580285.1). NCBI lineage: Eukaryota > Metazoa > Mollusca > Bivalvia > Lucinida > Lucinidae > Lucinisca > Lucinisca nassula. Next base: position 87,014,922 of record OY757020.1, on the reverse strand, counting down.
TAGGAAATCCATTCAGCTGTAATCAGGACAGACTGATAAGCCTTCACATATGTGCATGATGATCTGAGTCTTCGCTGGTTGCACATGTGTATCATAGTTTTTTGCCGTGTGGTGAATTTCTTGCGGCGATGAATTTCCCGCCGTCATTTTTGCACGTGCAGTTGAGGCAGTCAGAAATTTTCCCGCGTTTTTCAATAACAAAACGTCAATGATAGTTTGATCACGCGTTTGTTGCATGCAACTTTTTGAAAACATGACAGTGAAACCTGTGCGACATGTGAAGGCTCAGATCAGCCTGCGCAGTCATATATAAATGTTTGCTGTTTGTACTATCCTTGCGTAGTATAACTTCTGGGACAAACGCCATTTCCCTGTTCAGTTTCGAAGACATTTGCAAGATGCACAAGCTGATCTTTTGAATGAAGAAATGTTTGTTTTTGCTGTGTGCTGACTTATTCATATATGTAAATAAATGCGTAATAAATGACTGTATAATGCAGTTTAACTTGTTGTATATGTGACTCTTTTTTTTGCGCAGCATTTCTCGAAAAATGCACAGAATGTGCATGCGAGTACATGATAGACTCAGATAAGTCGGCAAGTATGCACAAATGCATCAATGATGATATCATCAGTCGGCTGGCCTGACCGATTGGGATTGAATTCTTGGGGGAATATTTAAGCAGACAAAGTTTTATTTTCCTGTCGTCATCCTGTAGGGGAAAAAACGTGCAGCGCGAGGCCTTAGGTCTCCGTCTATCAAGTGCTTTCTTAAGGTGATTCTGGACGTTTTGATGGTGGACACTGGAGAACCCCGGGACAAAGTGGCGTTTTTATTTTTCGTGGGTCTTTCTGATTCTATTTTTGGTTGTCTTTGTATTATAATAGAGGGATATTCCAGAAAAAATAACATGTCGAAACGGCCAAATTTCATTACATGAAAACTTTGTTTTATTATTGCTGCTTGTCTTAGCTGTCTTTTGTGCAAGGACTAAATGTCCACAGAGTCAAAGAGCCTAGGTCAAGCCCTGTACATATTGCTAAATGAAAAAAACGACTTGATAATTGCTTTACTTCTATTTTGATAGTCTAGCTTTTGATGCTAACTTCAAATAAAAAATATGTAAGTTCAAGTTTTAATGCAGTTTGTTAGATTCATGTCGCCCTTAAAGAGGTGCTAAAATAGCGTGCTGTGATTACGTAATACTATGTAATAATCGGGTTACCTAATTAACTGAATCCACAGATTAATTTAACACAGGCGGCAAACATCAAAGAATCGAAGAACGATCAGCATGTGTCAGTTTTCACAAGCAGAAAATCTCAAACACTGCAAAGGTATTAAAGCTATGATAACCATCACTTACAGGCATATATACTGGAAGCAGCAAACTATTTTTAGGCGGTGGTAGGGATATATATAAAGAGCCGTCTCCCCATGATGTTTTTTTTCTGGAATAGCCCCGAGGGAATGAATGCTGATATTGAAACACACAATAAACATACAATTTTAGGCCATTGGAATTTTCCTAACTCGTTCTGTCACTCTTAGCCATTTTATGTGAGTGATATAACATCTATTAATCATTTATAAGTGTTCCCGATAGTATCACGATAGTATCGTGAGAGTATGCCACGATAGTGATAGTATCGTGATAGTAGTTTCCACGATAGCAATACTATCACGATAGTCAAAATTGGCATCGATAGTCAGCCCTACTAATAAACCCTATTGGTTTCATTGGGCGACAGGGCTTGAGATGTCATTTCATCTCAATGTCGGGTAAAAGTCCCACAAAATTGGAAGCAACGTCTCCAAAATGACCTTTACAGTGTTGATGGGGACGTTGAACCTCAAATCAAACAAACCTGCAAACAGTGTAGGCCCTTATCAACATAGTGTCTGATCTCAGGGTCTGCACTGTTTGCCAATTACCCATTTGGGGTTTCCAGTACACCAAGGGTTAAATACAGATTGTGTGTGCTCATTAGAACTGCCTCATTGAGGTGCCTCATTGAGGCAGTTTGTTTTATTTAATTGGAGTTTAATGGCACAGTCAACACTTTAGGTGATATTGAGCCTGTCAGTTTGTCTAACAACACTTTTTAGAGGCAGCTTTACATAGAGGTAATGCAATTCAGTACATGTGCTTTAGACAGAAACTGAAAACTTCCCTACCTGGATCAGCAGATAGGAGAAAATGGTCATAGAAAAGATTTTGTTATCAGTCTCCCACTCATTCTCAAATGAATTGGGATATTGCAGTCAACGTATATTTTCTAAAATCAAGCAGTCATTTTTACCCAATGCATACGTTTATATTACAGAACAACAGGTTCCAAAGATATCATGATAAACCTCCTGTAGAAAAATACCTTTTCAGGGAAAATGAGCCACGGGAAAACCTGGTTTTGTAATGTTCGAGACTGTCGCTTTTCGAATTCTCTTTGTTTGCACGCTTACATATTTGCAATTCCACTAGACAGGAAAGGGTTAGGTGGTTTCCATAAAATTTACATATTCTGGGTAGGGAAATAACTACCATTAGTAGGACCACATGGTGTCTAACTAAGTATTTTTCCCCGATTATGGCTGTCGCCGAAATTTAATTAAGCATTGTAATGTACGAGACGTTTTTCTTCTTGATCTTTCAAAACAACGTTCAGGTTTTTATACACAGAAACATGACCAAATGGAGATTCTATATTATAATAAACATATAAGGTGGTTTGATGTTGCCTATACAATAGGAAATTAAAAATACTTGCCATACAAAAATGTGCATGGATTTGTTGCAAAAATGCGTGTAATGTTCGCGATCATTATACCAGGCTTATTACGTATGTATCGATAAAAAATGCTAGATTGAATTAAACTCCCGCAATGTGTGACTAACACAAATACATAATCTGGAACGAAAATAATATTTTGATGTTGAAATTCCCTCATTTCCAGTGTTTCATAATGTTCGAGACCGGTAATGTTCAATACCGAAAATTGTTAGTCTAACAGCTTGATCACATTGATCTCCCGTGGCACGGTTTTCCATTACCAGATTTCGTAGTAGAAAGTGTCTGCAGACGACATGGTTGCCTTTTCCGGTGTTTGATGGGTGGGGGAGTCGGCAGTCAATACCACAGTTAAGGGAAAACAGAAGTCATATCTTGTTTTTAAATATCTGCATAGAAACTTGTTATCTTTTTCCAATATTATTTGCCACAATTAATATTGTTCAATTAATTTGGTTCCACCAAAAATCATTATAAATGAACAACATTTGCACGCTAGCAAGGTCATTATTCTATTGCAATAAGCAGTGGATGTATACGATGAAAGTCCGCTACATTTGGTATCGAACATGACAGGTTTGCTATGTTGACCGTCCATGGATAATGACTGCAAATAAATTAACTATTTTGAATTGTGCAACCTTATTTGTGTAAAATGAACACGTTAAGTGATATACATGTTTGCTACATTTCTACCAATAGCTGCAAACAGTAACAATGTTGATTCAAAATTTATTACTTATTTTCTATTTTGGATTTGAGTCCCACAGCTTATAATATTTTCCCAAATATTATTTGCCAGAATGAATATTTCAATATGAATTGTGCAATGTTAAGAAAGCACTTCAACTCTCCAATTTGTATTTCCAAATGCATATTTTGAATGTTAAAAAACATTGTAAGTGCAGTTTATGTTAGTAAAATTATGGTATCGAACATTACAAATTGTATCGAACATCACAACCTAAAATAAATATGTTTATTTGAGGGTATGCTGGTTTACTCTTGATTATGTCAACTAGATACAACAAATATAACATCAGATTCCTTTTCAATTTTACATGTAGAAATGGTAAAGTGGCATAGGATGTCCCTTTACCGTGTATGGTCGTGTCCGAGACTATCATAGCTGCCATTTACAGACATGCATATGTTTACATATCTTAGATCTTTTTTACAAACTCTACTAAGCGTGTTACTTTCTTCAAGCTGGTAGACAAAATTGGTTACATTTTGAACACTTTTGTATAGAAAATTATTGCTCTGGAATGCACTGTAATGTTCGATACTGAATTCTCGCAGATGCATCATAAATTTTACATACTTGATTGTTAAGAACTCAAGGCCATGCGATTGTTGTGTTTTTATATGTGAGAGATATGTCTTTTAATGTTTCGGCTGCCTTAAGAATGCAGTTTATCTGTCAGGAGAGCATTTTTATACATACAAGTATATACCGAGGCTCTTTTGCGTAATAGCGACACCATGTTTTAAAAACATATGACTGAACATGCACTTTTACATTAGTTAGATCCAAAGATTGAATGAAAATGACACTAACAGCTATAGTGTCAGTTAATCACGATAGTAGACTACTTGACTTATAGAAACAAAATCACTGTAATGTCCGCGACTTTTTACATATAATTCATATAAACTTATTGCTTATGTTAATCGTTTATCTTAAGTAATATTACTTGTGTTCCTTATTTACCACTCAATACCTGTTCAAATGCAATAGTCATAAGTGATCTAGCTATTATGTGCTTCTCTTAAAACAAAACGAAAGTTGTATGTTTTCAGAAAACTATTTCTTTTTCTGTATTCTCTAACCAACCCTGAATTTTATTCAAAATGGTTCTTCATTGCTTTACCATATATATGACCATATGTTCAATTTTGTCCCCGCTTAATAACTCGGTCGTAAGTTTCTGTCATTGTGAGCTGCGGTCTCTTGATTGTTGTGATGTTAAAGAAGTGGGTAACGAACAAATAGATGGTAGCGTACATTTCTCACAATCAAAATTTATCAAAATACCGACATATTTCTAACGGTTGGGGTGAAATAACCTTTCATTTCTTGATCAAGGAATTTTAACTGAGTATAGGTGCATGTTAATACTTTATTGTTAACATATCGGTGACTGAATTTAAGTAACTTTATAATTTGACTTTTTAAACGGCTAAAATCCCAATTCATTTGAGAATGAGTGCTCCATGACAGACTGTTGCTGACAGGACAGGCATCAGGCGCGTAGCCAGGTGGAAGCCCGGGCTTCAACAATATATTGCCAAGCATGCCTTTACATAAGAATTTAAAAAAATGTCACATTTTCAGAGGCACCTGCGACTACATCATGACATCTGAATAAACTCCAGTATATAATGGAAAATGGCTATTGTCAATGACGATTCTAAGGTGTTTTGAGTTTGTAGTTTATCTTGAAGTGCCGGGCGTCTTTAGTGTACAATATTTGTCTACACTGCATGATTACAGCAACAATTTAATGAAATGGCCTTTAGAATAACCACATGAAATAAATTCCTCAGTGTATTTTTTGTCATTAGCCTTCAGTTCAGCAGGTCCTTAGTCTGCTTTATATACAGTCCATTTATATCATGAACATGCTCATTGTGTCATCGCGTCTCAATGAGCATGTTAATGAAATAAATGCATTTCATGCATACAGTTAAAATTACTTATTTGCAAAGCGTGGAAAACTCAAACAGTCTGTCAATGATAATAAGAAAGTCCAAGAAACAGGCAAAGTCAAAGAACACAGCTCATCTCATGTATCAGGAGGAAGAATGAATACGAAATTAACACTTAAAATTAAAACACGAAAATACCCAGGAAATGCCACAATCAAGGACACAAACCATCCAAACCAACAACGGGATGGGAGAACACACATTGGAAGGGTGAGCAACAAAATCATTTTAGGGCTGCCTTAAAAGATTTTAGTACCGGACCCTCGTTGTGGTTCTGATGCAGCTCATCTAACCAGCAAATGTTCGGTACGTATCGTGGCGCCCTTCTTCATAAATGAACCACCAAAACCCCAAAACTTAACAGCAAACGACCAACTCATTCCCCGTAACAGGGGATCATAGTGTGACAACCAACTACTCCAACACTCAGATGCACGAAACCACAAAAGTAAACCACAAAAAGGCCTTAATCAGAGTGTTGGCTTTATTGTAGTGTGACTTCCATACACACGTAAAAGTAACCGAAAAATTATCGGATAAGAGATAAGTAAAATGCCCCTCCAGATAACACCAGTGGCCACCAAATCGTATTAAAATTTCAAAATTTTCCCGGGGGAGGCCCCCCGGACCCCCACCAATGAGAGGGGGGTATCCCCCCTCTTGTCCTCTCCCCCCACTCGTGCCTTCGGCACTCGATCCACGCCTTCGGCGTGGGCTTCAACATCAGCATTTGCCTGGCTACGCCCCTGGGTATCATACCCACAAGCTCCCAATCTTCAGTCAGAAGCACATCGGACTGTACTACAAGGCCTGCTTCATATCTGTAGAAATAGCATTAATATTTTTTTCAAATGAAAATGTTTGATACGATGAAATTACGCTATTTAGACCACCTAAAAGTAAGACTAATTCTGCTTTAAAAATCTAATTTAGTAAGCTATGGTTTTTCTTTCTTGGTGTTTTTGCATACAGTGTCCTCTGGTTACACACCACCTTTGGGACTGTTCAAAAGTGGCCTTAAAGGCCACTTTTGAACAGTCCCAAAAGTGGTCTTAATATAGGAATTTTACTGTATTTTCCTTATTTCTGTTCTAAATATAGATTGTTAGTGCTCACTTGAACCACCTAATTGAGGCAATTCTAATGAGTACCAAAAATCTATTACTGAGCAAAAATAAAGAGAATAAAGCATCTTTTAATGAAATGTTTTAATATTTTCCGTTTTCTGTTCTAAATATAGATTGTTAATGCCCATTTCAATCACCTCGCTGAAGTGGTCTAGCGTCAGTACCCAAAATCTATGTTTTTAGCAAAAATAAAGAAAATAATGTATCCCCCTGTAAATTCCACTTTTCCCTATATAAAGTGGTGTTTACATGGGTGTCCATTACGTAGACTTGCTAACCCCATTCCGAAAACACGCCTATACAAATATACTGTAAATTTTACCGCCGTAAATATGAAAAATTATGTGATGTTTTTCTTATTTCTACTCAAAATATAGATTGTGGGTACACGTTAGAACCGCCTCATTGAGGCGGTTCTAACAAGTACCCCACAATCCATATTTTAGAGCAGAAAGGGGGTCTAAACTATATAGGCATGTTTGCGTGATGGAGTGATTTACCTTTGAAAGTTGAGACTAGGACTTGAATGTACATTGTACATGCATATTGATTGTATATTGTACATGCAATTACAAAAAGTCATAAAATATTCAGTGGAAAACCAGAGTTCAAAGTGATTCTCTAGAGAAATATTATAAGACTATAAAATTTAATTTCAACTTAAAAATTAAGGAGAATTTGTACACCTTCATAGAAGCAGCTGTTCTAAAAATAGTTCCATCTCCCATACCAAAAGGGGGTCTTCTCTTAAAGGAAAGAATTTGCTCCTCCTTTAGGAGTAGACCTCCTTTATTAGAGGGTTTGAGTTAACAGAAAAGCAAACCGAAAGCCCCAAGAATGAAGATTATCTCCCTTGTAAGAAATGTAGAAAATATACCAGACTTTTCCAGTCCCCTTCATGATATAATGTAGAAGCGTTTGTTCTGTAGGGGTTAGCGGCCCATGCCCATTGGGGCTTGAAGAAATAGATGGGCTGCATGATGATTCCACACAGCTGAAACCGACCTGCACACGAGTACTGGTAAACAGCTTAGAGGATCTAAGCCTGCCCAGGCTAAGCAGTGCGAGTTTGCCCGTCCATGTTTATAAACCCTATTGGTTTCATTGGGCGGCAGGGCTTGAGATGTCATTTCATCTCAATGTCGGGTAAAAATCCCACAAAATTGGAAGCAACGTCTCCAAAATGACCTTTACAGTGTTGATGGGGACGTTAAACCTCAAATCCAACAAACAAATTTGTAGGAGTTAAGCTGCTGCACTTATCAACCATGGGATGTAGATCTGATCCCGGACTTATCCAGACTTTTGGATGCGTCTTTAACCCTTTTTGTACCAAATGGAATCTTCCTCCTTATATATGGCAAGAGTCCATTTCGAGATTTAGGGGTGTACGGTTGTGTTTTCTTCAAAATTTGTTTGGAAAATGACTGAAATTTTAGCAAACAGTGGAGGCCCTGATCAGACGCCGCATTCTGCGGCATCTGATCTGGGCCTGCACTGTTTGCCAGGGTACCCGTTTTGGGCTTTCCGGTACAAAATGGGTTAAACGGAGGTCCTGTCAACCTTTTGTTGCAACTTGCTGGTTGGTTGTAAAACTGAAACAAACAATTATAATATACTATCTTTTCTTACTTTTGCAGGCACCTTGTATGGGATCAAAAAAAACAACATCCAAGACGCCCAGAAATGTCAGAGCCCCTAACCTAATTTTTTACAGATGTAAATATTCACACATTCTAAAAAATATATTCTTCAATTAATTACAGCACAATTCCTCCATCAGAAATAGTGAAAAAGGCACCATAACCATTCTAAGTGCGAAATCCTAAAATGGAACACTGGCAAACAGTGCAGACCCCTATCAGACACTGCAATGTCTGATCGGGGTCTTCATTGTTTGCAAAGACTTTATCAGTTTCATAATGCATTCTGACAGCCCTAAGTTTTGAAATGGACTTCCATTCAATAAAAAATAGATTAATCTTTTAGAAAAACTACTTCTGAAAATGTCGTCTGCTTATGACTGTCCTCTGCTGAATTTTTTTGCAAACTTTTTAAAAATAGTTTTGCATACAGGCAAACAGTGTGGGCCTAGATCGGTCTGATCTTGGTCCACACTGTATGCAAAAATGACTTTTAAGTAGTCGGCATACGACAAAGCAGACGACAATTGTCATGATTGGCATTTTATGGGTTAATCTATGAAACATACAAAATTGAGTGGACATTGAAAAATCAACGGAGAAAATAGTTGTTTAAAGGGTGTATTTTGCTAGTTCAGGTGAAGCTGTTCTTGCTGTCGAAATATGAAATGAAGAGTTATTTTTATAAATTCAGAATGCTATTTTAAACACAGAATAACTGTGTATTTTAATGATACAGAACAGAAAAAAACAGTTTATCATATAACATCACTGTTATATTGATTATTGTGGATAATGGCATGTTATAAAAATCATAGGACCACGTGTGTAACAACACAGTGTCATGGTTACTAGTATATAACATGATAACGATGTTCATGACAACTCTTAAGAATTCTTTTGAAGTTGTTTGAACACATTTGGCAATAAAATTGATATATGACCAACAGAATCTTACAAAAGTGGTCATTTCATATGGAGTTTATGAAACTAGCCAGAGGCTCGCTTCATAGATTTCATATGAAATGACCACTCATGTAAGAACCAATATTTATCATATGACGTTGCGTCTGAGAGTGTAATAACACCATGTAATATTTTCGATAATCCACTAGTGGATTAAATATGCAAATTAACTAGATACGTCCTGTAACGTTACATGTACGACGTCCTTAACGACGTCGCGTTTACAGACGGCGGAATATTGACATTTTTGTAAACAATCGTGAATAAAATGCGTTTTAAATGTCATATGATAAATAGAATCTTGCATTCGTGCTCATGTATTATTGAATTTATTAAACTCGTTGAGGAAAAGTGATAAAATGCTCGGCATAGCCTCGCATTTTATCACTTTTCCTCAACTCGTTTAATAAATTCAATAATACATAAACACTCCTGTAAGAACCAATATTTATGCTATTGTTCTACTTTTGATATATATATAGTTCTTTGTATTTCAGTCTGATCTCTTTTTTGACAACTCTTACTACAAGATCGTTTGCTCGCCACTTCCATGTTTCCATTGCGACATCTGTTTTTATGCTGCTAACTTCACTTACTTTTTTGTGTGCAACTACAGTCAAACCTGTCATAGTGGCCACCTCTATTAAGCAAGCAACCTGTTTTAAGCAAGCAAGCATTTAGTTACCAAAAAAGGCAAATGCATTAATATTCACCTGTATTAAGCAAGCACCTGTCTTAAACAAGCACATTTTGATCATCCCTGAGGTGCTTGCTTAACACAAGTTTGACTGTATAAGAATTTTAACCCTTATCCTCCGGTACAAATTACAGTGAAATTCCGTTATTAAGACCACCAAAAATTAACACTAAATCTTGTTTTAAAAGCTTATTGAGAAGGTTTCAGTTATTCTTTCTTCGCGTTTTCCACACCCAGTGTCTCCTTATAAGAGACCACCTTTGGGACTGTTCAAAAGTGGTCTTCAGTCCCAAAGGTGGTCTTAATATAGGAATTTTACCGTAATTTGGCAACACCCATGTCAGACTATCCACCAATCAAAATGCTTGATATAATGTATTCATTCAATTTACAAACTGCATGTAAAACTCTACTATTTCTTCTCCCTTTCTCTGGGAGACAGCCCAAAATGACCTAATCATCAATGATCAAGAGTCAGCGCTCTTAACCACTAGGCCACGGAGGCCCGACATTTGGGGAGGTAAATTGTAACTTTTATACAGACATATTCATATGGGGAGGTAGATTGCCAGTTTTATAGTGACATTGTCATTTGAGGAAGATAAATTATCAGTTTTACACTGACACTGTCATATGGGGAGGTTACTGACATTATTTTTGGGGGAGGTAAATTATTTTTGGGGAGGTAAATTGTTGGTTTTACAAGAAATGTATCTAGGAAGTGGCAAGCAAACAGTTGAGCCTCGGCACTTCAAAACCTGTGAGATTCTTAAGTGAAGACTCAGATCAGCCTCTTGGACAACACATTCTGATCAGACTTCTCTTGGATCATGGTTCTGTGGGTACACAAGTCTAATTGTGGCTCTGTGGGTTCAGAAAGTTCATACCAACAGCAGCAAGTTTGACGGTGCTGCTCTGAGTTTATTTTGGGTCCAGTTGTTCAAAGCCAACTAAGTCGTCAGTTAACATATTGTTAAAACTTCATTTGAATACAGCAACTATGTTAATATTTTTGCTGAAAAAATGTGAGTAGCTTTTGCAAATGCAAAAGCTACTCACATTTTTTCAGCAAAAATACCAGAGTATTAGATATTGTACTTGCTAGAGCACTGAAATAACATTTTTGACCACTAACGAGCTCGTTAAGGTAATGATGCTTTGAACAACTGGGCCCCTGATTGTGCAATTCATCTTACAGATTTTGTTGTGGCTCAAGGCAATTTGATAACATACTGTAAAAATCCTAAGTATTGGGACAGATAGGTCTAAACAAACAGAGCAGTCTGATCAGGGTCTACACTGCCATCCTGTCTGCACTTTTTGGACTCCTTATGCACTAGTCATTTGTAACCACTGCCCACCCCCCACCTATTGGGATGGGGGGGATAGTGGGGCTATTGTGCGGGGTAGTTACCCTCTGTGTTCCCCCTCTGTGTGCCGGGTTAATGCGGGGGTTTTGATATTATGCAAATATACCCCCAGTGAAATGAACTATTATAAACAGGGGGGCTTTGACCTTCTGAAGGTCCCCTGCAGTGCAGGGCTTCTAGCAGGGCTGTGAAAAGTCATTGTTCGCGCTATCCCCGTAGGTGGGTAGAGTGGGGGGGGGGGGGGGGGAGGGCAGTGGTTACAAATGACTGGTGCATTAGTGAATCATGAAACTAAATTTGCTAAAATTTCATCAGAATTACAGCAAGTCCCCAAGGTGTCCAGGTTTTTAGGAGTTATACAGTAGGCTTTATTTCTACTTGTCTGTGATATTTTTATGTATATGTATGTCATATGTATAAATGTTCTATTATCCGTCCAGTTCTGAGCTGTGCCAACTTTTAAAGAAATCATGCTTTGTCCGACAAACTTGCCTGGCTTGTATTTAAATTAATCCTCAACCTTTTATGTGCCACAAATATTTGCATGTAATGTCAAGCTCTGTTGTCTATTGTCACAAAATATGTGTATGTAATGTCAAGCTCTATTGCCACAAATATTTGCATGTAATGTCAAGCTGTATTGTCTCTGAAAAGTTAGAAAAATATTTGAAAATAACACTGGCAAATGTGATTAGCAGTTAAATTTTGTTTGATTTAAGGTTTAGGTCCCTGTCAACACTGTAAAGGTCATTTTGAAGAAGTCGCTTCCAATTTTGTGGGCATTTTACCAGACATTGAGATAAAATGACATCTCATGCCCTGCCGTCCAATGAAACCAATATGGTTTATAAGCATGGACAGTCCGACTCATCACCACTTTGCCTGGGCAGGCTTAGATACTCTAAGCGGTTTACCAGTACTTGTGTGTGGATCTGTTTCAGCTCTGCATGGAAGCATCATGCAGCCCATCTATTTCTTCAAGCCCAATTAGCAGTTAAAGGATGAACAAACTTGTTAGTGAGATATACGAACATTTTGACAAGTGCAACAATAATAATACACTGGTAATATTGCTGAAACAATGTGAGTAGGTTTTGTAAATCTGGGGCCAGTTGTTCAAAGCACTGTTAGCTTAACAAGCTCATTAGTGAGCATATTGTTAACTGTTTTAGCAAATTCAATATCTAAAATTTGGTATTTTTGCTGAAAAAATGTGTTGTTAACTGTTGTAGCAAATTCAATGTCTAAAATTTTGTTTTTTTTTGCTGAAAAAATGTGAGCCAAAAGCTGCTAAATGCAAAAGCTGCTCACATTTTTTCAGCAAAAAATATTAGCATATTTGCAATAATAAATGATCAAAGTTTTAACGATACGTTAACTAACGATGCCATTAGTTTTGAATGACTGACCCCAGATATGTATCCAACTGGATTATTAAGGGTGAACAAACTTGGTAGGGAGCAAAACAAACTTTCTAACAAGTGCAGTTATTAGCTCGCCTGTATGAAGTACATGGAGAGCTATTGTTGTCACCTCGGATGGCGTGCGCGTGCGCTGTGCGCGTGCGCTTCACACTGCGTTAAAGTTTTTCAAATGCTTATATCTCAACAGCCACTCATCACAGAGCACTCATATTTGGAACTTTAGTACCTGGGAGGGTCTTCTGATGTTCAAAGATAACAGACCCCTGGGGTCATGCCCCGGGGTGGGGCTTGGGGTCAAAATCTAGAACACCTAATGCGCTTCACACTGCGTTAAAGTTTTTCAAATGCTTATATCTCAACAGTCACTCATCACAGAGCACTCATATTTGGAACTTTAGTACCTGGGAGGGTCTTCTGATGTTCAAAGATAACAGACCCCTGGGGTCATGCCCCGGGGTGGGGCTTGGGGTCAAAATCTAGAACACCTAATGCGCTTCACACTGCGTTAAAGTTTTTCAAATGCTTATATCTCAACAGTCACTCATCACAGAGCACTCATATTTGGAACTTTAGTACCTGGGAGGGTCTTCTGATGTTCAAAGATAACAGACCCCTGGGGTCATGCCCCGGGGTGGGGCTTGGGGTCAAAATCTAGAACACCTATGTAATACTATGTTGAAGTTTGTGAAATGCTTATATCTCAGCAGTCACTCATCACAAAGCATTCATATTTACAACTTGGATACCTGGGAGTGTCTTCTGAGATTCCAAGACAACCCCCCCCCCCCCCCCCCCCCCCCAAAATCAAAATCAAAATCTAGGACAACTTTGTAATTTGTTGTATACATTTCCCTTATGCTAACAAGTTATAGACAGAATTGGTTATACATCAGCCAACCAAGTGACATTGGTTCAAGTGTAAAAGGGTGAAGGTCATGGTGACCTATATTTCACGGTCCAGTGATTTTGCCTTTTATCTTGAAGACTATTTGGTGGAGAAATGTCTTACCTGGGATATTAGTTCCATGTGACCCCATGATTGACCTCAAAATAAATCTAGGTCACTGTGACCTATATTTCATGGTTCAATGATTTTTACTATTATCTCGACTATTTGATGAAGAAATGTCATACCTGGATTATTAGTTCCATGTGACCTGATAATTGACCGCAAAATATATCTAGGTCAGTGTGATCTATATTTCATGGCTCAGTGATTTTGCCTATTATCTCGAATACTTTTTGATGGAGAGATGCCATACCTTGATTATTAGTTCCATGTGACCCCATGATTGACCTCAAAATATAGGTAGGTCAGTTTGACCTATATTTCATGGTTCAGTGATTTTGCCTATTATCTTGAATATTTTTCGATGGAGAAATGTCATACCTGGGTTATTAGTCCCATGTGACCCCATGCTTGACCTCAAAATATGTCTAGGTCACTGTGACCTATATTTCATGGTTCAGTGATTTTGTCTATTATCTTGAATACTATTTGATGAAGAAATGTTACACCTGGATTATTTATTCCATGTGACCTGATTATTGACCACAAAATAAATCCAGGTCATTGTGACCTATATTTCATGGTTCAGTGATTTTCCCTATTATCTTTATTACTATTTGATGGAGAAATGTCATACCTGGTCTATTAGTTCCATGTGTCCCCATGATTTACCTCAAAATATATCTAGGTCACTGTGACCTATATTTCATGGTTCAGTGATTTGCCTATTATCTTTAATAATTTTTCATGAAGAAACATCCTGCCTGGATTATTTATTCCATGTGACCCCATGACTGACCTCGAAATTATATCTTGGTCAGTGTGACCTAAATTTCATGATTCAGTGACTCTGCCAAATTGACTACTATTTTTTTTTATTTTTTTTAGAAACTTCAGTCCTGAATTATAAGTTCCATGTGACGAGATGATTGACATAGAAATATATCTAGGTCAGTGTGACCTATTTTCATGGTTCATTGATTTTGCCTTATAATTCATACACATTGTGATTCTGAAATGTAATATTTGGCATATATGTTCCATGAGACCTGGTCACTGACCTCAAAATGTATCTAGGTGTGTGTGGCCTATATTTCATGGTTCACTAATTATACCTTCTATGTTGAAAGCGCGAAACAGGCGAGCTATGCTGTCCGTCGACAGCTCTTGTTTTGTAATACACTGATATAGTTTGCTGAAAAATCACATTTTTGAGCAAAAATATTAGCATATTTGCCATAATAAATGATCAAAGTTTTAACAATACGTTAATTAACGATGCCATTAGTTTTGAATGACTGGCCCCAGATATGTATCCAACTGGATTATAAAGGGTGAACAAACTTGGTAGTGAGCAAAACAAACTTTCTAACAAGTGCAGTTATTTTGTAATACACTGGTATCGTTTGCTGAAAAATCACATTTTTGAGCAAAAATATTAGCATATTTGCCATAATTAATGATCAAAGTTTTAACAATACGTTAACTAACAACGTCATTAGTTTTGAACGACTGGCCCCAGATATCTATCCAACTGGTGATCATCTGAGTATTATAAAGGGTGAACAAACTTGGTAGTGAGCAAAACAAATTACCTAACAAGTGCAGTTATTTTGTAATACACTGGTATGGTTTGCTGAAAAATCACATTTTTTCACCAAAAATATTAGCATATTTGCCATAGTAAATGATCAAAGTTTTAATGATACATTAACTACCGAGGTCATTAGTTTTGAACAACTGGCCCCAAATATGTATCCAACTGGTGATCACCTGAGTATTGTATAGGGTGAACAAACTTGGTAGTGAGTTTTGTTTGTTTGATTTTAGGTTTAACGTCCCCGTCAACACTGTAAAGATCATTTTGGATTTGGAGACGTTGCTTCCAATTTTATGGGACTTTTACCCGACATTGAGATGAAATGACATCACAAGCTCTGTCGCTCAATGAAACCAATAGGGTTTATAAGCATGGACGGGCCGACTCGCACCGCATTGCCTGGGCAAGCTAAGATCCTCTAAGCGGTTTACCAGTACTTGCGGGTACTCGCGGGTCGGTTTCAGCTCTGCGTGGAAGCATCATGCAGCCCATCTATTTCTTCAAGCCCAGATGGGCGGGGCTTTGGTAGTGAGTAAAACAAACATTCTAACAAGTGCAGTTAGTTTGTTATAATCTTGTATAGTTTGCTAAAATATCAGATATGTATCCAACTGGCGATCATCTTAGTATCATGAGTCAGCAACATTCTTTCGGCCCCCGCCCATCAGGGCTTAAAGAAATAGATGGGCTGCATGATGCTTCCACCCAGAGCTGAAACTGACACCCACATGAGTACTGGTAAACCGCTTAGAGGATCTAGGCCTGCCCAGGCAAAGCAGTGCGAGTCGGACACGTCCAAGCTTATAAACCATATTGGTTTCATTGGGCTGCTGGGCTTGAGATGTCATTTCATTTCAATGTCGGGTAAAAGTCCTACAAAATTGGGAGCAATGTCTCCAAAATGACCTTTACAGTGTTGACGGGGATGTTAAACCTCAAATCAAACAAACAAACAAACAGCAACATTCTTTAGAGGAGAGTCCGAGACTGAGCACAAAATCTTTTCTACAGGCATTTTATGGGCCCCGCCAAGCGATTTTGGTACTTATCGCCTATGCCAGTAGCGAAGGTTCAGGCGAGCCTGCGCATCCGCGCAGTCTCGCCAGAACCTTGGCTGCTCGCTCATACAAGCAGTGAATCAAGAGGAACCTTCAGACAGAAAACCATACCCCTGGCCCCTCTGAATGGCTGGGCATGCGCAGTTAAAGTTTGTCATGACGGAATGCTCGAAGACCCAAATTCGCTTGGCGGGGCTCTTATACAAAATTTCTACTTTACTTGTTCAGTGCTTATGTATATCATCATGTGAACAAGTCTGTGAAACTAACATCCTCCTCCCCTTAAAACCCACATTATATGAGCCCCGCCAAGCGAATTTGTGTCTTCCGCCAAGCAAATTTGTGTCTTCGAGCATTCCATCATGACAAATTTTAACTGTGCATGCCCAGCCATTCAGAGGGGTCAGGGATATGGCTTTCTGTCTTAAGGGTCCTCTTGATTCACTGCTTGTATGAACGAGCAGTGAAGGTTCTGGCGAGACTGCGCGGATGCTCAGGCTCGCCTGAACCTTCGCTGCTCGCATAGGCGATAAGTACCAAAATCGCTTGACGGGGCCCATATAGAGAAAACTGGGATTTACGGTGGTAAACATTATTTTTCTTATTTCTCCTCCAAGCCATAGGTTGTGGGTACTTGTTAGATTCACCTCAATGAGGCAGTTCTAATGGGTACCCACAACCTATATGTTTGCAGTATAAATAAGAAAAATATGTCGGATGTTCGTCATAAAAGTAGCCATATTGAAGATGTGAAAAATGCTTTATGTTGCATGGGTGCATTATGGTGATGACTGCCCTGGAAAAGTATGGCAAGGTTAACTAACAAGCTCAAAGTGTCCTAAATACTGTTGACTGGGTCATTAAACTCAAAACAAACATCCTCTGGGCTATACAAAGGGAGATAAGCTATGACTGTGGCCAGACTGAGAAAATGCACAAGCAGAACTTTGTCATTGCTGATCTCCTTGTAGGCTTTCATGCCCTGGCTTATTTCACTTGATGCACTCAGTGAAGGCTTAATGCTTATCATGCTGAATAAATTAATTTGCTTCACCCATTTCTGACTATCAACCAACCAGATTTCTTGGTACATGTACATTGTATAATGTATTCATTAAATTCACAAACTGAATGACAGTGTTGATCCTGATCAGATGGCTTCTGAAGCAGCCATCTGATCTGGATCTACACTGTTTGCAAATGTAGGGAGAGGCTTCTTCAGAGACCATCTGATCTGCAAAGGTTGGGGATGTAGTGTTTAGCTAGCCAGTATGCCTGCTAAATGCTCAACGGAAAAACTCTTTTTTGTGTTTGGCTGTCCATTAAACAAGTGGTGCAGCCCCTGCTCTGTCTGTGCAGAGGTCAAACTCCATGACAAACAGTGTTGATCCAGATCAGATAGCTTCTTCAGAAGCCATCTGATCTGGATCTACACTGTTTGCAAAAGTATGTAGAAGCTTCTTTAGAAGCCGTCTCAATCTGATCTGAATCTACACTGTTCCCAAGGTAGGGGCTGTGTGTTAAGCTAGCCAGCATGCTTGCTCAGTGCTCAACTGAAAAACTTATTTGGCTGTCCCTTAAACGACTGGTGCAGCCCCTGCTCTGTCTGTGCAGAGGTCAAACTCCATGACAAACAGTGTTGATCCAGATGAGATGGCTTCTTTAGAAGCCATCTGATCTGGATCTACAGTGTTTGCAAAGGTAAGGGGAGGCTTCTTCAGAAGCCATCTCCATCTGATCTGAATCTACACTGTTTTCAAAGGTAGGGGCTGTGTGTTAAGCTAGCCAGTATGCTTGCTCAGTGCTCAACTGAAAAACTTTGGCTGTCCGTTAAACGAGTGGTGCAGCCCCTGCTCTATCTGTGCAGAGGTCAAGGCTACTCTAGATCTTCACTGTTGTGTTTTGTAGGCCACAATTTTGTATGACATGTTAAATGTAAAATTGTTTAAATGACAAGAAGGTGTTCCTTTGCTTCTTTAGCTATATATATGTTTGATTGGGTGGAGTCGGATTTTTATTAGGCTGGGTCTGCTTGATAACTCGTGTCAAATTTGACACTGTCAAATTTGACAAGATCAATCATGTTGATTGATCGTATTTTTAAGATAGATATGGGAAGTTGCTTGATTTGTTTGTTTGTTTGAAATGGGGTTTAACGTCCTTGTCAACATTATTAAGATCATTTTAGAGACGTTGCTTCCAATTTTGTGCGACTTTTACTTGACATTGAGATGAAATGACATCACAAGCCCTGCCGCCCAATGAAACCAGAAGGCTTATATGCATTGGACAATCTGACACACACCGCTTTGCCTGGGCAGGCTTAGTCCTTCTAAGCAGTTTACCAGTACTCATGTGTGGTCAGATTCAGCTCTCCGTGGAATCACCATGCAGCCAAATCTATTTCTCCATGCCCCGATGGGCGGGGGTGAAGAAGTTGCTTGATGGAGTCTGGTCCACCTGATCAGTCTTGCCAAATTCGACACTAGCTAATTTGAAAAGATTGTATGGTTTGTTTGTACTTTTTATGAATGATAATGTGGGAAGTTACTTGGAGTCTGCTTTTTGTAAGGCTGGGTTCCCAAGATCAGTGATGTAAAACTTGACAATGTCAGATTTTTTAGCTCACCAGTCATGTAGTGACGAGGTGAGCTTTTGGGATCACGTTTTGTCCGTCGTGCTTGCGTCCGTGCGTGCTTAAACTTTTTCTTCAAACGACATCTCCTCCTAAACCAGTGAATGGATTTTGATATAAATTCACAGGAATGTTCCTTGGATGACCCTCTTTAAAAATTGCCCATACCCAAATGAAATATGGTTTAGGGTTGGGGCTGTGAACAGTTTCTCAGATATATGGTCTTTTGTGAAGTCAAAGGGTAGAGCATGGCCCGGGTGTGCCCTGGGTGACCCCTAGGTTGGTGTCACTGAATCTGTCTTATCATAAGGAACAAGAATATATATGGTTTAGGGGTGGGGATATGTAAGGTTTCTGGAATATTTGGCCTTGTATGAAGTGGAGGGAGTTGGGCATGGTCCCGGCACATTCCGGGGGATCCCCAAGTTGGTGTCACTGAATGCAACTTATCATAAGGAATGAGAATATATAAGGTTTATGGGTGGGGATCTCAATGGTTTCTGAGATAAATGGCATTTAATGAAGTGGAGAGGGTGGGGCATGTCCCGGGCACATCCTGGGGGACCCACAGGTTTGTGTCACTTAATGTGTCTTATCATAAGGAACAAAAATATATATGGTTTAGGGGTGGGGATCTGAATGGTTTCTGTGATAAACGGCCTTTTATCAAGTGGAGGGGTCAGGGCATGTCCCCGGCATATCCCGGGGGACCTCCAGGTTGGTGTCACTAAATGCATCTTATCATAAGGAACAAGAATATACGAGGACTGTTCAAATATGAATGCAACTAAGCACATAAAAATGATTCCGTGATAGATTTCGATGAAAAATTTATTTTGTCCCCTCAAAGTATTCCCCTTTAACAGATATACAAACTTTCAGTCTTCTGATCCAATCATTGAATGCATTTTGGTAGTCTTTTCGAGGTATACTATGAAGGCACTGGAATATTGCAGAACTGAGGTGTTTGTGCTGTACAAATTTTCGAACAGAAAGGTATTTTTTCAGCCGCTGGAACAAAAAAAAGTCACACGGGGCAAGGTCGGGAATACGGGGGGTGAGGGAGTTCAACAACCTTTTCCTGCTTCAGATAGTCTTGCACAATGAACGCCTTGTACCATGACGCAGTCATGTAGCAATCTGACATTGGCCAAACCAGTTGCGGGTCTTCGTTCTTTGAAATATGTCTTCAATTTTCGAAGAACTTTATTCTTGTAAACTTCGCATTTACAGATTTGCCTTTAGGCACAGCAACCTGAATAGCAGGGCCCTGATTTGAAAAGAATATGGCATACATTACCACCTTGACACTCATGGTCCGCTTTGCAATGCATGGTCTTTTGCAATACTTTGTTGTCCATATTTTGTTCTGAATCTTCGGTTTGGCTCCAAAAAGTGTACCCATGTCTCGTCACCTGTGACGACATTAGCGAAAGACCGTGCATTGTAATTTGGAAACTTTTTATGCAACTTCTTGGCGCACTGAACGCGTGTCTTTTTCTGCTCATCTGTCAACAGATGGGGAATCCATCTAACACAGATCTTTCTCATTTTCAAATCCCGTTTCAGAATTGTATGAGCTGCTCCTTATGAGATGCCAACCATACTAGCTATTTGCCTAGTGGTGTATCGTGCATCGGTAGCAACTATTTCTTTCACTCTAGCAACCATCTTGGCAGATGTTGCTCTTTTCGGCCGACAATCATGTGGTGCATCTTCTGTTGAGCTTAGCCCACAGCTGAATTTCTTACACCAACGAAAAACTGTCGGAAAAGACATTTCATTATTCCCATAAACCGAACATATTTCATCAAAAATGTCTTTGCACCGTATACTAAGAATACAAAGATTCTTACTATAGGACTGTATTTCAACGACGTACTCTGACCTTCTTCCAACCATGTTTTGTATTAGTATATAAGAGTAGACAGTGTTTATCAAATGATATACATGGCTAAAAAGGACGGATTTTAACAGGTTTGGTATCAATGTATAGGTAAAATGTTTTTCTACGCTGTGATATTTATTTCCAGGTGATTTTCACATTTGTGCATGAGAAAAAGTTTTACTTGCATTCATATTTGAACAGTCCTCTATATGGTTTAGGGGTGGGGATAAGTAAGGTTTCTGAGATATAAGGCATTTTATGATGTTGGGGGGGGGGGGGGGGGGGGGGGGGGCGGGGCATGGCCTTGGCACAACCTAGGGGACCCCCAGGTTGGCAAAAAAGCATTGGGCTAAGAGAAGTTTACTCAAGGAACATTTCTATGTAAGTTTTTTTCAAAATATCTACAATGACTTGGCAGTAAATGCTATTTTTCAGTTTTCCCCATTATAAGTCAACGGAAACTTAAGTTGCCATAGCAGTAAAACTAAAAGGCCAAATTTCATAAAAAACACAAAACCTGTAAAGGCAAATATGGTGAATATTTTCATAAAGTCTCCACCTCCTAGAGTTTACGGTTTCTGAAGAGATGATTTTGAAGTATTTTTTTTTCTATTTGCATTTTGGTTTCCATGGCAACCAATGAAAATGATCATAGGCCTAAAAGCATATGGCAGATAGTAGATTGCCTAAGGAACATTTCTATGAAAGTTTTGTCAAAATATCTGCAGAGGCTTGGCAGTAAATTCCATTTTTCAATTTTCCCCATTATAAGTCTATGGCAACATTAAGATACCATAGCAACAAAACTAATGAGTCGATTTTCATTAAAAACACAAACTTTCAATCCCCCAGCCCAAGGATGCTACAGATAAAATTTGGGCCCAATTGGCCCAGTGGCTTCAGAGAAGTTGTCGTTTGAAAGTGTTAACGGACGCAGACGACGGACAACTGCCTATCCTATAAGGTCCCCCGGAGCATTCGGCTCTGGTGAGCTAAAAACCTTTAAATGACATCTCCTAGGCAAATGGCCCAATTTGAAAAGAATTTCAAAGGAATGTTCCTTGAGTGACTCTCTTTCAGAATTGCAAAAATCATTCTGCTCTGTTAAACAAAATGGCCACCAGAGCTAAAAATAGAAAAACCTTTAAATGACATCTCCTAGGCAAATGGCCCAATTTGAAAAGAATTTCACAGGAATGTTCCTTGAGTGACCCTCTTTCAAAATTGCCAAAATCGTTCTGCTCGGTTAAATAAAATGGCTGCCAGAGCTAAAAATAGAAAAGCCTTTAAATGACATCTCCTCCTAGACAAATAGCCTGATTTGAAAATAATTTCACAGGAATGTTACTTGAGTGACCCTCTTTCAAAATTGCCTAAATGGTTCCGCTTAGTTAAACAAAATGGCCACCAGAGCTAAAAATAGAAAAACCTTTAAATGACATCTCCTCCTAGGCAAATTGCCCTATTTGAAAACAATTTCACAGAAATGTTCCTTGAGTGACCCTCTTTCAAAATTGCCTAAATCATTCCACTCTGTTAAACAAAATGGTCGCCACAGCTAAAAATAGAAAAACCTTAAATTGACATTTCCTCCTGGGCAAATGGCCCGGTTTGAAAATAATTTCTCAGGAATGTTCCTTGAGTGACCCTCTTTCAAAATTTGCCTAAACTATTCTGCTCTGTTAAACAAAATGGACACCAGAGCTAAAAATAGAAAAAAACCTTCAAATGACATCTCCTCCTAGGCAAATGGCCCGATTTGAAAATAATTTCACAGGAATGTTCCTTGAGTGACCCTCTTTCAAAATTGCCTAAATCGTTCTGCTCCATTAAACAAAATTGCCATTAAACTAAAAATAGAAAAACCTTTAAATGACAACACCTCCTCAGCAAATGGCTGGATTTGAAAATATTTTCAGAGGAATGTTCCTTGAGTGAC
Organism: Lucinisca nassula; assembly: GCA_963580285.1. Lineage (NCBI taxonomy): Eukaryota > Metazoa > Mollusca > Bivalvia > Lucinida > Lucinidae > Lucinisca > Lucinisca nassula. Next base: position 86,992,064 of record OY757020.1, on the reverse strand, counting down.
CCTCTTTCAAAATTGCATAAATTGTTTGGCTCCGTTAAACAAAATGGTCACCACAGCTAAAAATAGAAAAACCTTTAAATTACACCTCCTCCTAGGCAAATAGCTCAATTTGAAAATAATTTCACAGGAATTTTCCTTGAGAGACCCTCTTTGAAAATTGCCAGAATCGTTCTGCTCTGCTAAACAAGATGGTCACTACAGCTAAAAATAGAAAAACCTTCAAATGACTCCTTCTCCTTCATTTCCATAAGCTTTAAAACATCTTGGATTCAGATGAATGATTCAGGGCCATCATGGCCCTCTTTTTTGTTTTTTTTTTTGTAGGAAAGATGGATTTTTTTGGAAACATTAAATTGATTGAATAGCATAACTTTCAGGGCCCAGATTTTCCAAGCATCTCTAGCTTAACAAACTCCTTATCAGTCAAACCCTTATCCTACTGAATATTTGAATTAGCCACACTCATTTCGGACAATCAGCCAATCCGATTACATGATATAATGCTTTCATTTAAATTCACAAACTGAATGACAAACGGTATAGATCCTGATCAGATGGCTTCTTCATCTGTTCTGAATCTACACTGTTTGCAAATGTAGGGGTTGTCGTGAACAGCAGGATAAGGGTAAAATGTAAAATGGTCTAACAAGTACAATATCTAATATACATAATGATACATGTATTAGTGCTGCAAAAATATTAGGTTTTGTTACTCACATTTTCGCAGTGAAAGTATTACAGAGAAGCCACGTTATAACGACAGTATTTGTTCCCGAGTTATAACAACAGTATTTGTTCCCTATTATTGTGCCGTTATAATGAATTTGCCGCTATTAAGAATCCCAGTTAGGAGTATGATATGTTATAAAAGGTCTTTTCCACATCATTACTTCAAGAAACTAATGTTATAGACATTTGTTTCTTGGAGTATTAAATTACAAGAATCTTTCATGACTATGGATTCGATTTGGGCATTTCTAACCTGTGGGAATCCCACGTCGCTCGGAATCAAGGCTAAGCCTTGAGCTAAGAATTCATTCCATCAAAATTGTCGTTATAACGAGTTTGCTACTCACATTTTCGCAGTCAAAGTATTACAACAAACCTGTGTTATAACGACAGTATTTGTTCCGTTATTGTGTTGTTATAATGAATTTGCCGTTATTAAGAATCCCAGTTAGGAATATGATAGGTTAGAAAAGGTCTTTTGCACATCATCACTTCAAGAAACAAAGGTTATAGACATTTGTTAGAGGCAATTCTAACAAATATCTTTAACATTGTTTCTTGGAGTATTAAATTACAAGAATCTTAAATGGCTATGGATTCAATTTGGGCATTTCTAACTTGAGGGAATGCCACGTCGCTTGGAATCGAGGCTAAGCCTTGAGCTAAGAATTCATTCCATTGAAGTTGTCGTTATAACGAGTTTGCCGTTATATCTAATGTGGTTATAATGCGGGTTCTCTGTATATTTATACTTGCCATATAAATGATGAAGGTTTTAACGATATGTTATCTAATGACACTGTTTTTAACCAACTGGACCTTGAATGAACATGTCCATTATTATAATTCTGTAAAAATCCTAAAAGTTCGGACACCTTGAGAACTTGCTGTAATTTTCCAAAATGTTTAGCAAATTTGTTTCACAATCCAGCAAGGAGTTCAAAAGGTGCAGAGGGGATAGCAAACAGTGCAGACACTGATCAGACTGCTCCTTTAGCAGTCTGATCTGGGTCGGCTTGTTAGTTTAGGCCTATCCGTCCGAATACTTAAGATTTTTATGGTATTTTGTACAACAGCTTTAAAATGTCTTTCCTTTTTTATGGTGACTGTGGACGAATTTGTACATATAGATGTTATTTATTATATTTATTTTTGACAAATTTGACAATGTTCTGTGAGAAAGAAGCTGATGGCTTGATAATTTTGCAGTATAACTTCAATGGCTCAAACCTGAATTGCTCATATACCATGCTGGAGTCAAAACAGCTCTCGTGTCCCTAGGGAGTTCTTCTGAAAGCTCAAGATAAGTTTGTTTTAATTTTACAGCCCTTTCAAGATTATTTAACATATTTTGAGCTGATTGTTTTGAGCCAAAGGCTCACGGGTGAGCTTATATTATGGCAAGGCTCCATTGTCTGTCTGTTGTCTATCTGTCAACATTTTCAAACATCTTCTCCGAAACAACTGGGCCCATTAAGTCAAATTTCATCTGGAGCATTCATGGGATGGTTAAACTAAAGCTTGTTCGCAAGGCCAAGGTCAAATGACCAAGATGGCCGCCATTCTCATATATGGTAAAAACCATTCAAAAATCTTCTCCGAAACCAGTGGTCTGATTGCCATGAAACTGTGTATGTAGCATTGGGGCCCATCATAGTTTGTTCAAATGATGACCCTCGGATGACCTTGCCCTATTTTACGCCAAGGTCTTGACAGTTCTCATGAAAGACAACTTGAAAACATTTGTGGCAGGGTCAAACATTGACACAAGAGATAGTTTGAAAGGAATATTATAAGTTATTTTTATTGACTGAGAACATGGGATCACATTCCCCGCCTGAGAATGATATTTTCCCGAGCCATTATAACGAATTTGTTATAAGCTTTTTCATGTTTTCTTTTGTAGCGGACGTCGTGAGAAGATTTTTACACAGGACGTCATAAATGCCCTTCTGTGCGCACTACGTTGATCACGGCGCTCAGTAAGAAAATGTTTATGTCCTGTTAAAATGAAAGTTTTGTGAAGTCAAACAATGAAATGAGCCCCGCCAAGCGAATTTGTGTCTTCGAGCATTCCGTCATGACAAATTTTAACTGCCCAGCCATTCAGAGGGGCCAGAGATATGGCTTTCTGTCTGAAGGTTCCTTTTGATTCACTGCTTGTACGAGCGAGCAGCGAAGGTTCTGGCGAGACTGCGCAGGCTCGCCTGAATCTTCGCTGCTTGCAAAAGTACCAAAATCACTCGACGGGGCCCAAATAAAGTACTTAATGAATGAAAAAAAAACAAATGTTTCTATTTTATTGTGGTTCATGAAATTATTTTGCTCATATTTTTTATCAACTGCAATAAATCCAAGATGGCGGACATCGCAATTCAGCGAAGGCAAGTGCGAGAGGGGAACGTATATATTTTTGCTCATGGGGTATATGGAAAGCAATTGTCCTTGCGCTGTCCAATCAAAAGCCTGAAAATTTCTTTGCAGTAATACAACAAGCGCTGTTTTTAAGAGTACACTGCTGAAGCTGTAGAGTATGCTTAACCCGTAACCCTTGTCCTGCTGAGCACAGATATGTCTTACCTTTCTGGCCCCCGCCCATTGGGGCTTAAAGAAATATATTGGCTGCATGATGCTTCCACGCAGAGCTGAAACCGACCCGCACACGAGTAGTGGTAAACAGCTTAGAGGATCTAGCAGTGCGAGTCGGCCCCTTCATGCTTAAACCTTATTGGTTTCATTGGGTGACAGGGCTTGAGATGTCATTTCATCTCAATGTCGGGTAAAAGTCCCACAAAACTGGAAGCAGCGTCTCCAAAATGACCTTTACAGTGTTGACGGGGATGTTAAACCTCAAATCAAACAATGTCTTACCTTTCAAACAATGTAGATCCAGATCAGATGGCTTCTAAAGAAGCCATCTGATCAGGATCTTCATTATTTGCCATTCAGTTTACTTGATGCAAATTATTGCAACAAATTTATAATCTGATTGGTTGATAATCAGTAGTGGGTGTGGCATATTTAAATATTCAGCAGGTCAAGGGTTAAGAAAGATGCCAAGAAAACCTGCATTAGAAAATGTTTGTCATCTGCCGCTGCTACTTGCAAACTATATAAAAACATTTTTGTGTACAGGCAGAGTCGACCCAAATCAGACTGCTCCTCCAGGAGGAGCAGTCTGATCAGGGTCCACACTATTTATAGTTAGAACAATTTGACCTAAGACTAACCTTTATGCATGGAATAAATTTGTCAATGTTATCGCCTAATACGTCGGCTTTCGTAAAGTTCTCGTGAATTTTCGGCATCACGTGAATTGCGACCCATTTACCGACCTCTATGTATTGAATAACAATATCGTCATTTACGGGAGATGGCGAAGATAATTACATAAATTCAGTCGGGTGTGAAATTATGTTAATAGAGTTCACCAGTCTCAGGTCAATTTGTTCGAACTATACAAAAAAGTCCACACTATTTGCAAAAAAAAAGAGACTAATTGAGTAAGCAGCAGACAACAATTGTTGTGATTGGCACCTTTGGTTTAGATATTCTTCTTAATTTATTTTATATGTTATATACCTGTATCGAATATCCGTCCATCAGGAATATTTCAGCTTTGTTATTATATTTTTCTTCTTTGGAAATAAAGAAAATCTTAATATTGTTTTACATTGTTTTTGCAATAACCATTGAAATCCATGCAAGGTCTCAGTTTTCCATCACATTAACCCATTTTGTACCGGAAACCCCAAAGTGGGTACCCTGGCAAACAGTGCAGGCCCAGATCAGACGCCGCAGAACGCGGCGTCTGATCAGGGCCTACACTGTTTGCTAAAGTTAAGCCATTTTCCAAATAAATTTTGAAGAAAACAGAACTGGACACCACACCTTACTTTTAAAATGGACTCCTGCTATATATAAGACGGATGATTCCATTTGGTAAAAAAGGGCAAATAAGTCTGTGTAATGAATATATAGGAAAAGTAAGTTTTAACCCTTATCCCGCTGAGCACAACCCCTACCTTTTCAAACACTGTAGATCTAGATCAGATGGCTTCTGAAGAAGTCATCTGATCAGGATCTATTCTGCTTGACATTTAGTTTGTGAATTTGCAGGAATAAATAACATCACATAATCTGATTGTTTCTATGTCAGAAATGTGTGTGGCTATATGAATTATTAAAGGTTAAAAGGTAGATTGTAGTTACTTAATATAACCACATCATTTGAGGTGGTTTCTATAATGAACCACCTCATTGTGGTTCTTCTAACAAGCATACACAATTTGTTGACTTTTCTTCTTTTGATCCCTTCAAGATTATTTCACTTAATTTGAACTGATTGTTAATCAGAGGTGGGCAAAAACCGGAGTAGTTGAGAACAAGAATATTGGTGAAACCGATGGATGCTCCCCAAAGGTGCAATAGTTTGAACAGGCAACATTATCCTAGTTAAAGAGCAGTATACTGTGTTTACTCACTGTACTTCAAAATACTCACTGTACTTCAAAATGGTGTCGGTGGACAGATTAGCTTGCCTGATGGCACTGTCATACAAACATCAGCAACACAAAGTCGGAATAAATGAAAGGAAGTTTCTTCAGGTACGATACCATACCCCAAGATCCTGGGTGGTAGTTTAGCTATATTAATTGGGTAAAACTGTTTAATACAAATTACTGAAAACTTGCTCTCATACACAGAGGAAATCCTCATAGGACTGTCTCCAGGTATGATTCTGTATTGGGTGCCTTTACATGCATATAAAATATCAGACGGGTTCGAAAATGGATCTGATCCTATCCCCTTGACTGTCAAAAAAGGTCATTTTGACCATCTGCCAAGACCAGCTTGTTTCACTTTGATCCAATTTATCTGCAACTGTAGATGGATGACTTGCGATTTTACATCCTTTTTAGCAGTATTTCAGTCATATCAGAATGCTGAGAGGTTGATAATGAAAGGCTGTGTGCAATGGAACTCCATTTACAGTTGGAAAGATTTCTGCCTCCAGCAAGTTTTTCTAAAAATAGTCACACTGATGTTGACCTAGAGCCCAGGACCCTGAAAGTCAAACTTGCTCGAGATATTATCATATCCAACATTTGTGTGAACTTATATTACAATCCATCACTAAATGTAGGCACTACAGCCATGACAAAGTTTTTTTCTAAAAATAACCACAGTGACCTTTACCTTAAGCCCAGGATCCTGAAAGTGGAACTTGCTCGAGATATTATTATACCCAACATTTGTGTGAAGTTATATAAAAATCCATCAGCAAATGCCGACGCTAGAGCGATGACAAAGTTTTTTCTAAAAATAGCTGCAGTGACCTTGACCTTGAGCCCAGGACCCTGAAAGTCAAACTTGCTCGAGATTTTATCATACCCAACATTAGTGTGAAATTATATTAAAATCCATCAATAAATGTAGGCACTAGAGCGATGACAAAGTTTTTTTCTAAAAATAACCACAGTGACCTTGACCCCAGGATCCTGAAAGTTGAACTTGCTGGAGATATACCCAACATTTGTGTGAAGTTCTATTAAAATCCATCAGCAAATGACGACGCTAGAGCGATGACGAAGTTTTTTTCTAAAAATAACCACAGTGACCTTGACCATGAGCCCAGGACCCTGAAAGTGGAACTTGCTCGAGATATCATACTCAACATTTGTGTGAAATTATATTAAAATCCATCAATAAATGTAGGCACTAGAGCGAAAAAAGTTTTTCTAAAAATAGCCACAGTGACCTTGACCTTGAGCCCAGGACCCTGAAAGTATAACATGCTCAAGATATTATGATACCCAACATTTGTGTGAAGTCTCATTAAAATCCATCAATAAATGTAGGCACCAGAGTGATGACAGTTTTTCTAAAAATAGCCATAGTGACTTTACACTGCAGCTTTAAACAAAGTACCATAACTCTGTGACAAATCATCTAACCAGATAGCATGGATAATATGCACATCCCCTACTGCTGCTTAAGATTCCATTGAAGTTTCGTTGAATTTCTGCCAGAAGTTGCTGAGAATTCGGGTGGACACGAACAGTACCCTATATATTCATACAGAATTCGTCAAAGGGCCATAACTGTTGGAAAAATCATCGAACCAAAACACGCAGGTGATATGCGCATCCACCTTCGATACTTAATATTCCCATGAAGTTTCATTGAAATCCCACCAGTAGTTTCTGAGAATTCGCGTGGACAAGAGCGGGACTGATGCACGGACAAAGCGGCGACTATATGCAGTAAGTATGTAATGGGGAACGTTATTACTTCTTCTGTCTCTACATTTCCATTCGTTTTCCTCTCTATCTCCCCTGTCCCTCACTTTCATCTCCTCTTCTATCCTCTTCTATCTCTTCTATCTCTTTTCTCCCTTTCTCTGGGAGATGACACAAAATGACCCACAAGGGTTCACATGTTAAACCCAAAACAATCAAACAGCACTATGAAATATTCTAGAGGAAAATAACTTTATTTCCTTATAATTTTTCAGAGAATTTTTTTTGGGGGTTTGGGTTTTACAGCCCTTTCAAGATTATTTCACTCATATCGAGCCGATCGTTAATCAGAGGTGGGCGAAAACCGGAGTACCCGGAGAAAAACCACCTGACCTTCTGTTGCAGAACTTGGCGTCTCACATGTGACCCGAGCGAGGCTCGAATAATCAAGACCTAATGATCAAGAGTCAGCACTCTTAACCACGAGGCCCGTTTTCAGAGAAAACAAGCTTGGCATTTCATGTGAATAATTTGCCTAGCATATGATGCACATGTAATGTCAAGTCCGAGTGATTTCTCTGAAAAATATGCAAAAATATTTTGAAAATGCAATCTGCCATTACAAGTGCTTCGCCCCCACCATTTGGGGCTTTGAGAAATAGATTGGGCTGCATGATGCTTCCACGAAGAGCTGACACTGACTACCCATGAGGATTGGTAAACCACTTAGGACTAAGCCTGCCCTGGCAGTGGTGCGAGTCAGACCGTCCAATGCATATAAGCCTTTTTGTTTCATTGGGCAGCAGGGCTTGAGATGCCATTTCATCTCAATGTCGGATAGAAGTTCCACGAAATTGGAATAAAAATCTCCAAAAGGACCTAAATAGTGTTGACGGGGAAGTTAAACCTCAATTCAAACAAACGAACGGCTATATGCAAGAACGATAATACCATGTCAGAATCAAAGTCAACAAAAAAAATTGAATATTTTATTCTGACATTTAAATAACTAAAACGGCATGACATTTTTCATAAATAAACATATCTTGATGGAATAAAAGCAAATAATGTTGTATACTGATATTCCATATTCATTCCACTAAGCATCCATGCCCCAGTAAGGCCAGCCCCAACCCCCACCAACTTTGAAATTCAGATCCAATAAGAGCCCCTCTAAAAGAGTTCTTTCTTACTGAATCATTGGCTTATCAGCAGCTGTGATTATACAGCTCCATGTTTTGGACATCTATTTATGTCTTTCTCTAATTGGGTTTGTCATTTTAACTACACTGCAAGTTTGAAAGGCAATGGTAAATTAAACACTTTAAACCCATTTAGTACCAGAAACCCAAGCAAACAGTGCAGACCAAGATCCGATGCCGTCTGATCAGGGCCTACACTGTTTGTAAAAACGTTCAGCCAGTTTCCAAATAGATTTTCAAGAAAACGTAACCTGACATCCCTAAATTTTGAAATGGACTCCTGCTATATGTAGGGAGGAAGATTCCATTTGGTACGAAAAGGGTTAAACCCGTGTCCTGCTGATCCCAATAACTCTTAACTTTTCAAATGTTCAAATAGTGTAGACCCTGATCAGACTGCTCCTTTGGGAGCAGTCTGATCAGGGTTTACACTGTTTGCTCACATTGGAGAAGCCATCTGACCAGGATATAATGTATATGTCAATCAGTTTGTGAATTGAATGAATACTGGTTAATAGTCAGACATGGCCGTGGCTAAATTAATTTAATCAGCAGGACATGGGTTAAACACTGGGAAATTAAAGAAGCCAGTTCTGCTGGCTCTTGTAGGCAGATGTTTTTGCCACATTTTGCGGCTAGCTCGCCAATCTTTGTGGTTATCTTCCTGGAACCACTTTTAGAGCTCTAGGAACTGAGCGACTGACTCAAGTGGCGGTTCTGTACATGTAAATTATATAGATACAACTGGATGTTGGTATGTCATCAATGGACTTGTTCATACAGAATTCCACTTCACAGGAATTCCCCTGAAAGCTCTGCAGTTTATTTGCCTTATACCATTTAATACTGGAACCTTAAAACAGGGCATTGGCAAACAGTGAAGGCCCTGATCAGATGCCACAGAATGTGGCATGTGATCAGGGTCTTTACTGTTTGCAAAAATCAGCCACTTTCGTTTAGATTAATCAATTCAATCCAGAACTATTAAATTTCAAAATGGACCCCTGCTATACATGAAGTGGAAGATTCCATTTAGTACATATGGGCTGTACTGCAATGCAACATTTGACCCGCAAGAATAGAGTGTCTGGACTGGCTTTATAAATTATCAAAATTATACAATACTTTAGCCCCCAGACCAACTATCCTTCATATCCGCTGTGCACTGAGAACATTTGCTAGGAAGAATATTATATGGTTAACCCTTCTCTTGCTGCATATTCATTTTAGCCACACCCATCTCTGACTTTGAACCAATCAGATTACTTGATGTAATTTATTCCTAGAAATTCATAAACTGAATGTCAAACCGAATAAGTGCATTAGAATTGTCATTTGGGGGCAAAAATATTCGGTGTTACTGTTGCAAATTCTGTTGCAATACTGTTGCAAATTAAGGCGATGCAGATGTCTCGTTATAAAGTGTTTTGATGCGACGCAGATGCCTCATCGTAAAACGAAATTTCTGACCATAAAACTGTTGATATACCTCCCAAATTAACAATTTTGAATACAATTATCCCCAAAATAAAACTTAAGGTTCAAGAAGATGCTTCCTATCATGTAAATTGTACAGCCTCTGTATCAAATTCTTCTTTATAAAATGACTTGCTTTAACCATCCTAAAATTTTAACAAATTTGTTTCACGATCAAGCAAGGAGCACAAAAAGTGCAGACAGAATGGCAACAGTGCAGACTCTGATCAAATGGAAGGCAAAGTATTTCCAGTGTTTCAGAATACAGTAAATTCAGTTCATGTCTCATCATTATCTCCATTCTCAGCTTCCAATTTCTTCAACATATCTAAATAAACGCTTGCTTTGATCTTCTTTGGAATTATGTCTGAAAATACATAAATGTACAAATTAGAATCCCCATTGATTTTAAGGATTTAGGTTTACTTTGTTTGAATTGAGGTTTTACATCTCGGTCAACACTATTAGGTAATTTTGGAAACATTGCTTCCAATTTTGTGGCATTTTTACCCGACATTGAGATGAAATGACATATCAAGCTCTGTCCCCAAAACAAACTGTAGGGACGATCCAACTCATACCACTTTGCCTGGGCAGACTTTGGCCGTCTAAGCAATTTACCAGTACTCCTGTGTGGTCTGTTTCAGCTCTGCGTGGAAGCATCATTCAGCCCAATCTATTTCTCCAAGCCCCAATGGGGGCCCTTAAGGACTTAGGTACATACATATGTACATGTATCTCACATGCAGAAAGGTGGCTTAACAGGGTAAGAGACAGAGTGGATATTGCCAAGGTATGTCCCTCACTTGTCACAAGGCCATCAAAACTTAATGACTGTTTTATCCAATACATCTACTAGTGATGAAACCATGCGAGTTTGGTCAAAATCTGTAGATAGTGCTTAAAACGACATCATTGGGGGCCAGTTGTTCAAAACTAACGACCTAATTACTTAACATATAGTTAAAACTTTAATCTTTTAATGGGAAGATATGCTAATTTTTTTTGCTTAAAAAATGTGAGTAGCTTTTGCAAAAGCTACTCACATTTTCTCAACAAAAAATATCAAGAACCTGCTAGGACAGGTAAGAAGTTTTTTCGTAAGGAGCTTGTTAAGTTGAAATGCTTTGAAAACCTGGGCCCTGACCTCTATACATTATGCCTATTTTCATATTGTAGTTTGCGACCCTGCCCATCGGGGCTTGGAGAAATAGATTTGAGCTGCATGGTGCTTCCACGCAGAGCTGAAACTGACCACACATGAGTACTGGTAAACCGCTTAGGACTAAGCATGCCCAGGTAAAGTGGTGTGAGTCAAGACTGTCCGATGCATATAAGCCATTTGGTTTCATTGGGTGACAGGGCTTGAGATGTCATTAAACCTCAATTCAAACAAACAATAACATAGTGTTTTTTTGTTTTTTGTGTTTGTGTTCTGGCTCAATTAATCTTTATCCTGCTGAATAAATTCATTTAGCCACACCCTGAACTGATAATTAACCAATCAAATTACTTGCTATACTGTATCCATTCAATTAACAAACTGCATGACAAACAGTGTAGATCCTGATCAGATGGCTTCTTCGGCATAAATTAATATAGCCACACCCATTTGCAGTTCAACCAATCAAATTACTTTATGTAATTTACTGCTTGAACGGTTCAGAGTACTAGTCTTAACCATTTACAGCTTGCACTCTTAACCATGCGCAAACTGAATGACGGTGTAGATCCTGATCAGATAAGCCATCCGATCAGCATCTACACTTTTATAAGGATACGGTTTGTTGTTTTCAGTGGGATTTAAAGTCAAGGTACCTTGTAAGAACTGTAAGGTATCAATGGAATCCACAATTTCTGCCAGATCGTTGTACTGTAGCTGTCTTTTATCTGAACTCTGTTCCAGAGACACTTGTGCTAAACTTTGTATAAACATTTCCTGTAATAAACAAATTAACCCGTACCTGTATATGACAATGGAATCTCTCACCTAATTCATTTGGAGTGGTCCATTTCCAATTACTGGGGTGCCAGTTTGGTTTTGTTAGTGGTAAGTTTTGCATCATGAAAACACACCTATATACATCTGACCCCCTTTATAAACCCCACATTTATATGGTAAAACTGACGTTTTTATTTTTCTTATTTCTGCTCAAAAACAGAGATTATGCGAGGCGGTTCTCACGAGTATCCAACACAGATTATGGGTACTTGTGAGAACCGCCTCAGCGAGGCGGTTCTCACGAGTATCCACAATCTATGTTTAGAGCAGAAATAAGAACAAGAGGACCAAGATGGTCCTGTATCGCTCACCTGAGCTAACAGATTCAAAGTTTCAGGAAAAGCCAACCTTTACTGAGGGATTTATTGGAGGACAAGGTGCTGACATGGTAAGCATTTTTTGCAATCAAGTAGAATGTAACTCTATGATAAATCAGCTGACCTCACCGGTTTTCAAACTCATTCAAGCTTTTATTCCTGACTTGCTTATATGTAACTTTCAAGAAGATCCGATATAAACTGAAGGGGCTATGGTGATGACAATGACAAAAATAAGCAATTAACAGCTGCAATCAAAGGGATGTTACTCTATGATAAATAGGCAAACCTCACAAGTTTTCAAACTCCGAGCTTTTCTGCCTGACTTACTTGTTTGTAAGTTTCATGAAGATCCAATCAAAACTGAAGGGGCAGCAGTGATGACAAGGTCGAAAATAGGCATTTTCAGCTAAGCTGGGGACATAACTCCATGATTAATTGACTGGCATTGATAGTTTTCAAACGTGTCTGAGCTAATGCATTTTATCCCTGACTTACTACATGTAACATGTAAGTTTCAAGAAGATCCAATAAAATTGAAGGAGCTGTCAAAAATAGACATTTTCTGTAAATAAGGGGGACAAAACTCTCTGAAATATAGGCTGACCTCACCAATTTTTTAATTCTGCTTAGGTTTTATCCCTTACTTACATATTAGTTTCGAGACGATCCCATGAAAACTGAAGGGGGCTATGGTGATGACAAGGTCAAAAATGGGCATTTTCAGCAGTAAAGATGATAGAAAAGCCAACTCGTCAGTTTTCGAACTCATCCAAGCTTTTATCCCTGACTTACTTGTTTGTAACTTTCAAGAAGATCTGATCAAAACTGAAGAGGCTGCGGTGGTGAAAAGGTCAAAAATAGACATTTTCAGCAATCCAAGGGAGTAACTCTATGATAAATGGGCCGACTTGGCCAGTTTTCGAACTCATCCGAATTTTTATCTCCAGCCACCTTACATATAAGTTTCAGAAAGATCTGATCAAAACTGAAGGGGCTACGGTGGTGACAAGGTCAAAATTTGGCATTTTCAGCAATCAAATGGACGTTACTCTATGATAAATGGGCAGACTTGGCCAGTTTTCGAACTCATCAGAGGTTTTAACCCCAGCCACCTTACATATAAGTTTCAGAAAGATTCGATCAAAACTGAAGGGACTACTGTGATGACAAGGTCAAAAATCAGCATTTTCAGCAATCAAAGGGACATAACTCTATGAAAAATGGGCCGACTTGGCCGGTATTCAAACTCATCCGAGGTTTTATCCCCAGCCACCTTACATATAAGTCTCAGAAAGATCTTGGTAGAGGTCCTTTAGATTAAGCTTCATACCAAATATCAAATATCGAAGACCTGGGCCTTCTGGTTTCAGACAGAAAGATTTTTAAAGGTTTTCCCTATATAGGTCTATGTAAATCTGGCGGGCCCCGGCGCAGGGGCATTTTTGGCCTCAGGACTATGGTTTTAACAATCTTGGTAGAGGTCTACTAGATGAAGCTTCATACCAAATATCAAATATCAAAGACCTGGGCCTTCCGGTGTAACAGGCCAGTGTAAACAAGCTATTAATGCCTCACAATTTGTTCAAAATGAGAAAAGAAACCATTCTGAATATGGTTTGAGTCTTTAGAGCACAAACGGCAAAATTTGCTAGATGCCCTACAATACATGGTGATCTAATGGAATATGCATCCCTATTCCAGTATCTGTGATTAATTTTCTCGGGTTTCTAACATATAAATTGGTAATAAATTAATAGGTATACTAAGCAACAAATCTTTGGTGCTCAATTCTAAATAGAATCTGGAAAATGGGGGTGGGGAAAAACCGGGCCGGCCCAGTTCTTCCCCGGGGAAGAACTGGGCAGGCCCGGTTCTTCCCCACCCCCCAGACATTTGATTTTCTAGTGCATAGAGCTGTCAATTTTTATTATTTTAATTAAAGTATTAATTCATAGCATGAAATGGCAATGTAGATTTGTTCAGAAAGATAAATCTACAGTAACCTTAGGGTGGGGAAGAACTGGGCCGGCCCAGTTCTTCCCCCCAGCATCTTCACCCACCCCCAGCTATTTCCTTTTTGTAGCTCATATCGCTGAATGTATTTGTTATTTGAACTCAAATATAAAATTCATAGCCTAAAACATTGTGGATTTATTCAGAAAAGCAAATACATAGCAGCCTTAGGGTGGGGAAGAACTGGGCCGGCCCAGTTCTTCCCCACCCCCGTTCACCCACCCCCAGCTTTTTTCCTTTTTGTAGCTTATACCGCTGTATGTGTTTATTATTTGAATTCAAATATGAAATTCATAGCGTAAGACATTGTAGCTATGTTCAGAAAAGCTAATGTATAGCAGCCTTAGGGTGGGGAAGAACTTGGCCGGCCCTGTTCTCCCCCCCCCCCCACCCACCCAACATTTTCCTTTTTTTTTATTTCATACCACTGTATGTGTTTATTATTTGAAATCAAATGTTAAATTCCTAGCGTAAAACATTGAAGATTTGTTCAGAAAAGCAAATACATGGCAGCCTTGGGGTGGGGAAGAACTGGGCCGGCCCAGTTCTTCCCCATCCCCCGTTCACACACCCCAGCTTTTTCCTTTTTGTAGCTTATACCGCTCTATGTGTTTATTTGAATTCAAATATTAGCGTAAAGCACTGTAGCTTTGTTCAGAAAAGTAAATTTTTTTGTAAACAGAAACATCTTGGGTGGGGAAGAAACGGGCTGGCCCAGTTCTTCCCCACCCCCAGTCTCCAAATTCAATTTAGATCTGAGCTCCAAACATTTGTTGCTTATTATAGTTTATACCAATTTATGTCTTAAAACGGGAAGAAAATTTATCACAAGAATTTTTTGTAAACAGAAAAATCTGGGGTGGGGAAAAAACGCGCTGGCCCAGTTCTTCCCCACCCCCAGTCTCCGAAGTCTATTTAGATTTGAGCTCCAAACGGTTGTTGCTTATTATATCTTTTTAGTTTATACCAATTTATGTCTTAAAACGGGAAGAAAATTGATCACAAGAATTTTTTGTAAACAGAAAAATCTGGGGTGGGGAAGAAACGGGCCGGCCCAGTTCTTCCCCACCCCCAGTCTCCGAAAGTCTATTTAGATTTGAGCTCCAAACAGTTGTTGCTTATATCTTTTTAGTTTATTCCAATTTATGTCTTAAAAAGCGAAGAAAATTTATCACCAGAATCTTTTTGTAAACAGGAAAATCTGGGGTGGGGAAGAAACGGGCTGGCCCAGTTCTTCCCCACCCCCAATCTCCGAAGTCTATTTAGATTTGAGCTCCAAACAGTTGTTGCTTATTATATCTTTTTAGTTTATTCCAATTTATGTCATAAAAAGCAAAGAAAATTTATCACAAGAATTTTTTGTAAACAGAAAAGTCTGGGGTGGGGAAGAAATGGGCCGGCCCAGTTCTTCCCCACCCCCAGTCTCCGAAGTCTATTTAGATTTGAGCTCCAAACATTTGTTGCTTATTATATCTTTTTAGTTTATACCAATTTATGTCTTAAAAAGCAAAGAAAATTTATCACAAGAATTTTTGGTAAACAGAAAAATCTGGGGTAGGGAAGAAACGGGCCGGCCCAGTTCTTCTCCACCCCCAGTCTCCAAATTCTATGTAGATTTGAGCGCCAAAAATTTGTGCCTTATTATATCTGTTTAGTTAATACTAATTTATGTCTTAAAAAGCAAAGAAAATGCACCAAAGATGCTTGAATATGGATGCATATTTCATTGCATCTCCATGAATGGTGTAGCATAGAGAAAATTTTGTCATTCTAGCTAAAAGGACTCAGATCTTATTCAGAATGGTCTCATTTCTCATTTATAACAAATTGTGAGCTGAAAATTACTCATTGACTATGGTTCTAAAAAAAATTTTAGGGGGGGAAGAAACTAACTGGGTGGGGAAGAAACGGGCAGGCCCAGTTCTTCCCCCAGGGAAGAAACGGGCCGGCCCAGTTCTTCCCTGGGGAAGAACTGGGCCGAGGGAAGAAACTGACCGTTACACCGGGTTCAGACAAAAAGATTTTTAAAGGTTTTCCCTATATAAGTCTATGTAAATCTGGTGGGCCAAGACGTGGGGGCATTTTTGGCCCCAGGGTTATAATTTGAACAATCTTGGTAGAGGTCCACTAGATGAAACTTCATACCAAATATGAGAAGAAGATTTTTTAAGTTTTCAATTTAAAAAAACTATTTTTAGCTCCTGTGACCTACATGTGCAACGGACTGGAACCATTTGAACAACTTTGAAAGGGGACCACCTAAGATTATTCATGTGAAGTTTTGTCAAAATCTGATCAGTGGTTTAGGAGATGTTGTTTGAAGAAATTGTTTACGCATGCAGGGACGCACGACGGACAAAAAGTGATCCCAAAAGCTCATCTCGTCACTACTTGACAGGTGAGCTAAAAATGTACATGTAAATCAAATTTTTTTTATATTTAAAAGGCACCAAGATGTTTATTTACGGCTATGTGCAAGGTTGAGAGACAAATTCCACCCCCGCCATTTACTGTATTTACTAGTCTGGAAAATACTCATCTTCTCTGTCTTAAACTTTCAATGAGCAAGGTGTAATGGTACTTATGATTATTGAGAATTCAACATTGTTTTTCAAGTGAAATATAACCGGGAAGTAGAAATCATTTTTTTTTTTTTAAATGACTCAATTTACATGTATTCAGAATTCCTAATGGTTCACTGTTAGTGCCTTCAACAAGCGAGTGCTACATGTATGCATTGTTGAAGACTTACCAAACACCACGCCCCCCTCTTCTGAACTACCAACGTGGAGAATATAAAATATTGTTAAACTTGATAGCTGACTACTGGACAGGTTTTTCTTAAATTGAAAAAACAGAAAGAGAAGCTACAAAATATGTAAATAAAGCATATGATTCTTTTAAATGCAGTCAAACCGGTCTTGGTAGACCACCTTTGGGAAGCACAGGTGGTCTCTTAAGGTAGGGAGGATAAATGAAGACTTTTTTAAAAGAAAAAGTCACATTATGCAATTTATGAGATGAAATATATGCTTGTACACATATATCTACAGAAAAGTGTTGCTTCTAAAAGGTTATAAAACTGCATGACATTTAAGATGAATTGAAAAAAAAACAAAGAACTGATTATTAGTTTAAATGTATGATAATGAGAAAACTATGATGATTTTGGGAAAAAGGTGTTTTAATTGAAAGAATTAAAGGAAGAATAGATAACATGAAAATGTTCAAGTCGCAGTGGCAGTTTGTCGAGACGCCGATACAAGTCGTGGTGAGAATTTGCTGAGCCGCTGATACAAGTCGCAATGAAAGTTTGCCGAGACGACTTTAATTCGTTCAGACAGCCGTTCGGTATTTTTTCGCACCTATTCAAATGCGATGCCGCGTCACGCATTATGACCAAACAATCGAATTTGCGTCAATCAGTGCATGCATTGATTATAATTGGCAAATAATTGAATTTAATCCCTGCACTTCCCATAATCAGTGTCATAATTTGGGTTTCCAAAGACAATATGAATGGAAATAATTATTGGTACCGGTACTTGCCAAGCGGTTGAACTTCCGGTGTCATGGTGAATTTATTTGGTCGCACATGGCAGGGAAATTTAACACTTTGGACAAGTTTTAAGCGGTTGCGGTGGACAGGTGGGTGCTCAGGACAGGTAATTTACCATTGAAAATCACTCAGGAGGTTTGCAGGATGGTCACGCAAGACAGGAAAATGCTTAAGACAGGTGGTCGCCACCGCAGGTCCAACTATACATGTAGGTGTGACATTTCCGACAAAATCTTGACCAATTTGATGTAATTAAGATAAAGTGTCATATTTAACCAAATGTCTTACTGAATAAATGTCCTTATTGACTGAATGCCGCCGGCCTCGGTAGCTCAGTCAGATGCGCGTCTGACTGGTGATCAGGAGGATGCGGGTTTGATACCTGCCAGGACTGGCAACATTCTTTTGTGCAGATTGATCATGAAATCTTTTCTACTGTCATTCTCTCCTGTCAGTTTCTGGCAAAAGAATGTGCACTGTACTGGTTAACCTTTCACGTATAAGCCTGCCCAGGAAAAGTGAGGATAAGTAAACTGACCGGCTCAAAATTGACCTAAAATAGTGTTGACTGGGTCGTACAAACAAACAAACAATTGACTGAATGTTGCATTCTATAAGATGCCGTATCGATTTAATGTGGTTGTGTCACAGCCATGGTGAAAGACGTTGGCTGAGAAAGTCTCCAGGATCGACGGTACATTGCCAGACAGTCTCCTATACAAGATGCAGCATGGATTAGTGGATGTTGACACCTACATGTATTTACAACAAGCCGACAGCCATGAAAGAGGGAGCAGGGGAATCTTCCAGGAAAGAATTAACAGTGAGGTCTATCTATCTATCCTCCATAACATCTTAACCTCTGCAGAGGACTTCAGATGGTGTTCCTGTAAAACCAAGTGAAGGAAAAGGGAGGGATAGAAAAGTGGTTGAAATGAGTTTATACAGTGTGATCAAGAGTGTTAGTATATTTAAAAGATAAAAATAGATACTGGCATTTAAGCTGTTGAGTGGATTACCTGGCAGACAGCTGTGCTGAACTGTGCCACGGTAGGAAGAACTGGTATGTGGGCTGGCAGGGCATTCCAGTGGATGACAGTGCGGGGAAAGAAAGTGAACTTGTAGTAGTCTTTTAGAGTCATGATCTGTCTGTATGCAAGGGGATGATTTTTGGTAGAAGGATGGGTGTTCCGGATCAGGTAGTCAGCAGCAGGTATCACAACAAGGACATATGTGACCTTGTATAGAAGGACCAAACGACTGTATGCGCCGTTGGTCAAGGGTACGCCAGTTGAGATCTTGAAGCATTGCTGAGACACTAGATGTATATCGGTAGTCTCTGGTTACCCATCTAGCAGCCCTTCCTTGAACTGATCCAAGTTTGTAGGAGTCTGATGCTGTGTAGGGAGGCATACTCTAGCTGTGAGCGAACCATCGTTTTAAATGCTGTGGCCTTCAGGTCACTACTGTGGACCCGAATATTTCGTTTTAAGAAGCCTAGGGTCTGGTTGGCTTTTTTACTTATGTTATTCACATGGTCTGTCCATCTGAGGTCTTCTGAAATGGTGACCCCAAGATATTTGGCGTAGGTTACACTTTCAAGTACACAGCCATGAAGAAAATAGTTGGTCTGAAGGGGAGTTTTACGTCGGGTCACACGAATGACCGGACACTTAGAGAGATTAAAACTCATATTCCAGAGTTTTTCCCGTATTTCGAGTTTCTCAAGGTCTTCCTGGAGGATCTCGGAGTCTTTCTGGGAATCGAAAGCAATTTTACATGGCTGTGTCATCTGCGAATAACCTTACTCTGGATCTTACCTGATCGGGGAGGCCGTTTATATTGGTCAAGAACAGTACCTCCAACTGAGGTAATGGCCAAATATGACCAACTCAGTATAAGAAGATAGATAGTATAGGTCTGAGAACCGAGCCCTGCGGGACTCCTGAAGGAACTGGGATGTTGTCAGAATTAGCGCCATTGAGTATAACTGACTGAGATCTATTGTCAAGAAAGCCTTTTATCAGAATCAGAATTGTTACTGGTGACACATCAAATGACATTCATACACCAGGACCTGTGATGTGGGAAGTTAGTCCCTATCTCAAACCAAAGAGGTAAATTTAGCTACACAATCATCAGCACCTTCAGCTGTCAATTTAGGTCTACTACAACTCATTCTTCCCATGTCAGTGTTCCCACCCATGTTTGTTTTGGGGGATAAATTTACCCCCTGGGTACAAAAACTGGGGGTAAGAATCAAAATTAGGGAGTATGAAACATTTCTACAAAATAATTTCAAAATCCATCCAGAAATAAGGAAGTTATTGACTGTGTTTAAGTTTCGGATCCTTTTTTGACCGTTGACCTCTAAGTATGACCTTGAAGGTACAAACCTGGGTTTTGCACGTACCATGTCGTTTCATGATGGTTAACATTTCTGCAGAGTAATTTTAAAATCCATCAAGAAATAAGGAAGTTATGGACTGCGTTTAAGTTTCGGATGCATGGACGGATGGACAGGGGAACGCTATATGCCCTTTCCACCATTCTTCGAATGGCGGGGGCATAAAAACATTTATGATTGTTACAGTGTCACCGATTAATAATCATTATTCATATTTGTTACCTTGAAATAAATGTATTAATTTGATTATTAGCAGGGGTGCAACGATATACCGTGGTTCGCCGCAAATAAATATCGTATCGCAGTTCCCTTTTGCCTGTGCTGCTACAAAAGCCTTTTCTTTGTGTCCCGTTCTGCTCATTTCCCTCTAAAATTCGAAAAAAAAAAACTCAAACTTCCTGTAAAATTGGCATTAAACAGACTTGTAGGGGTTTAACGATACACCTACATCACGATACGATACGTATCGTGATACTTACCTCACGATACGATACGTATCGCAATACTTTTTTATCAGACAGAT
Organism: Lucinisca nassula; assembly: GCA_963580285.1. NCBI lineage: Eukaryota > Metazoa > Mollusca > Bivalvia > Lucinida > Lucinidae > Lucinisca > Lucinisca nassula. The sequence goes on along the minus strand of OY757020.1, from coordinate 86,971,591 downwards.
TGCAAAAACCTGGATTGTATGTATTATACACCTGCGGTAATGGTCAAATGTGACCGACGCAGTATCAGTAGATAGATAGAGATAGATAGATAGATAGACAGACAGACAGACAGACAGATAGATAGTTGGGTTTAAGGGAATATTTTTTGCTTAGTTTTGGGAACATGTTGCAAAGCTGTGCCATCATTTGCAAATAAACTGAGATTCTGTTACTGTCCAAGTTACTGCCATCTGCCAGCATATAATATGTAAAAAGAAAGCTTAAAAGATATTAGAACAATGAACAAATTTAACTGTAGTTAAGATAATCCTAAGATAATAAAACCCTTCACTGAACAATAAACATCCCAGATAAGAGGAGAAAATTAATATAGAACCATGTTAGCGAAGATATAATCATTAAAACAATATTTCTTTCGCGAAAATTGAGATATATTTATGGGGCCGAACAGTCTATTGTTGCGAGTGTTTTTAGCCGAACGGAATACGGTAGTTGTCGTAAGGCGAAAATAGGCACTTACATCAATAATTAATGCATCAATAAAGCAAAATCAAGTAGGATTCAACATAAAAAACAACATTTAAGCAGTTTCTCTGCTATTTTCTTTCTTAATTTTGTATTTTGACAAAATGTTTTTGGTGAACCGAACCGAAATTACCAAAAACGGACCGTGAACCGAACCGTCAGCTTCGTACCGCGGTGAACCGTACTTTCGGTGAATCGTTACCCCTCTACAGACTTGTATGCAAACCTCAAACATTACAGAAGAAAAATATTGCAATGTTCGATGACGCAAGTGTCGATGTTTTCACTGTTTCCGGCAGTTCAGATGCCGTTGAAAAAAATGGTTTAATTTGCTGCTAGAATTATCTATACTTATCATAGATTTTCGACAATTTTCCCGTTGCTCTGTGGCATGAACTACATAGCATTGCGTGACATATTCCTGGGAAGAGTTTACGAAAGATACGATAATCATATTAAAGTAGTTTAATGATTGGAAAGGAAGTGTAACGTCATTTGGCTGTTCTTTCCTGACACACAATTTGCACAGGGCGTTTTCCCGCCTTTCTAAGACGATCCTTTTTTTTTGTAGATGCCGCTTTAAACGCGAATTTCGCCAATCCGGGCTGCGCTATTTTGCGACAATGCCTTTTGCAGATGGCAAACGTTTCCTGTGTATTGGTTCCAATACGAAGCGTGAAGCTCTACCAGCTAGTCAAGCCATACGCCGGATTCAAAGCTGCGAGTTTTCCCAAATCTATTTCAGCGAATCCGCCGATTCATCCCAGTCAATTTCGGACGCGCTGATTTTCGCACAATGGGAAAAATTGGCCGATTCGCCCCAGTCAATTTCGTACGTGATTTTTATTTTCTTTGCTTAATTCACTGAAGATATTGCGAGAGTGGGAACTCTGCATGTACAGGTTACAATGATGTGAAGTAAGTTGAGTTTAGGGTTTTTTTTCCTACTTCCTTTCAGCATTTACCATTGGCCCATTAGCTGATTCTTCACTTAGGTGTCAAGCCATACGCCGGATTTTCCCTGGTGTATGAGTGTCATTTGACGTGTCACCAGTAACAATTCTGATTCTGTGTAGCTCTCAATCTTTTCTTGAACCCATTGTTCTCGCCAACTAAAAACTAATTTGACGGTCTAGAACAAAAATAATTAGAAATTAAAACACATAAAATTATTATACCGTCGCTTTTCCAGCTAGAAACAGTGCTTCTTGACTGATACAATTCACATCTGGTGAGCTTTTCATGATTGTTCTCACCCGGGAAAGTGGTAATTCACAACTTTCGGCCATTTTGTTTCTTTCATGGAGCTATTAACATTACGTCGTGCGGTAACACGATTCCCCGAAATTATGAGACGCCGTTTTACTATTTAATCCAAATTTATAGCTACGCAACAACCGCTTGTTTGATTTGAGGTTTAACGTCCCCGTCAACACTGTAAAGGTCATTTTGGAGAAATTACTTCCAATTTTGTAGGACTTTTACCCGACCATGAGATGAAATGACACCTCAAGTCCTGCTCTCCAATGAAACCAATAGGGTTTATAAGCATGGATGGTCCGACTCGCAGCGCTTTGCCTGGGCAGGCTTAGATCCTCTAAGTGGTTTACCACCACGCGTGTGCGGGTCGGTTTCAGTGGTTTATACAGAGGTTGTGGTGTATCCATTATTTATCGATATCCATAATTCGAATTAGTGATATTCATAAATCAGCCAAAAAAGTTATCCTGAATTATGGATACCAATAATTCGACTTACGGATATTGATTCAGACTGATTCTGATTGATTTATGGATATCCATAATTCGATATGTATAGCTCATTTAAATTATGGATATCAATAAATCAAAATATGGATAGCCATTATTCTGCTGATTTATGGATATCACAAATTCGAATCGTGGATATTCATAAATCGAATTCATACGGTATTTTCGTAATGCTAAATAATGTTGAAATTGTTGGCATCTTACTATTAGTAGTAGGATGATAAATTACATGCCCAGTGGAGTAATGCAAAAATAAGTCTCAATATCACGACCCATGATTTGAGTAAATGTATGTATTTTGCGCCCTGATATGATTTTTATTTACATGCTTTGACACTAAATTAAACCGATTTAAGGCGATCTGCGGGGGCCAAGGCACTCCTGAACATTAACGAACAAATAATCAGTTTTATAGGATTATATCCTACGCTGGACAGGTAGGAGATAGAGAATCCGATAACTGCGAAAGTGACTCTAAGGGAAATAACTTCTTTTTTGCCGGCGGCTCAGTGTGGCTTAATGCAAGGTTAGTCTCCCATACTTATCTGATCGTTCCAGATGATGGATATTCATAAATCGGACTGAATGAATGATATCCATATTTCGAATTCACAGCAAAAGCCTTTGGTTTCAGTCATTACTTATTGTTTTTATTTGCAAAGACGAATTATTAATATCCATACTTCGTATAAGTGGACCGTAAATGGACCGAATTTATGATATCCATATTTCAAAATATGGATATCCATAAATCGATCTGAATTAATGATATCCATAAATCGAATTATTGATATCTATAAATCAGCCGGATAATGCATATCCATAATTTAAATTATAGATATCCATAAATCACTAATTCAGGTCGATTTATTACTACTACTTATAATAAGAGTTCGTCTGTCATTACTGTCAAAGACCAGTGTTAGTCACATTTGAGAAATGTTGCTGTTTGTGTGTACTAAGATGTCTGATGCTACCAGTTTGGGCTATGAACTGTCTGTTGCGGACAGAGCAACAGAGGCTAGAGGAAGACAGCTCTGTTGGTGATTCCTCAGCCATGGCTTTGCGCTGTGTCCGTTTCTGCTCAGTTTCACTGATTCTTTTTGCCTCGTATTCACTAGCACCCCTTCTGCCGAGGCCTCGCCACTTTGCACTGTCCTGTGCAATTCGTTCCCACGTTTAATTCCTTGAGGGAGGCTTTGAGGGTGTTCTAGTAGCACTTCATCTGACCGCCATGGGAGCGTTTGCCTATTTCTTGTTCTCCATAGAGAATTTTCTTTGGCAAACGTTCCTCAGACATTCTGGTAGCATGGCCTATCCTTCTTAACTATGCTAGTTTCAGAAGAGTATGTACACTTTGCATCCCTGCCCTGTTCAGGGCTTCAGTGTCTGGAATCCTGTCATGTCACCTAATCTTTAAGAAATTTTAAGACAGCTTGTATGGAAGTGATTCAGTCTTTTGGTGCGCCTTTGGTAAACTTTCCGTGTTTCACGTACTTAAAATAGTGCTGACAGCACCACAGCTCTGTAGACTTTCAGTTTTGTGTCAAATATATTCTATAAAAGGGAATACACCACAGAACTGGCAAATATGAAGTGTGCATGTTTTCTGGGCCAAACTAGTTAGTTTCGGCCAAATTGGCCTCATCAGTGATCCTCAAATATTTTCAAAAGTCCACAATGACAAAGGTCAAGAAAATATAAAGTACACAATGATGAAATGTTCTGAACATCACGTGAACTATATGTTTTAAAAAAGGGTTATGCTTTGGAAGCAAGGAATACACCACAGAACTGGCAAATATGAAGTGTGCATGTTTTCTGGGCCAGACTAGCTAGTTTCGGCCAATTAGGCCTCATCAGTGACCCTCAAATATTTTCGAACTTCCACAATGGAATCAATGATCCCAAAGGACAAGAAAATATAAACTACACTATGATGTAGGACAGGGAGACTGATTCGTCTTCGGTTCCAGACAATCCCACGTAGTCGGCCAAATGCTGCACTAGATTTTGGCAATCCTGGCGCTGACTTCATCATCCATGTGTACGTCTCTTTACAGTGTGCTCTCAAGGTAGGTTGACTTGTCTACACTTGCAATCGTTGACCTTTCACAGTGATGATGGGCTCTTTGTAAGGCTTTCCAGCTGCTGACTGATAGACTACCTCAGTCTTTTCGATGCTATCCAAGGAGTCAGATACTTGACCTATAACTTTTTTCATCTTCTCTTTTTGCCATATCATAAGCAAAAAGGAACCCATCTAGCACTTCTGTCTGCACCTTGGGTTTGGCTTGCAACTTTCTGAGATTAAAATAGAAGTGAAGACAATGATCAGGAATCGATACAATTAATCCATAGCCCCCATCAGAGACACCAAAGGGAAAGAAACACAAACATGTATTAACTAGAGCCTAATGGAAACATCAACAGCGGAAAGCCAAAAGGACAGTTACTTTTCTACAGAATGGCCAACTGGCTATCAAAACAAAAAGATACAAGCGATACACAACCTCAAAGACAACCCATGACAAAAATAAACCACGACAAAAGAGCCGTCTTGGAACGGTCAGTGAAAAGAATTTCACTGTGGGCTTTAATCAATTTTACGCGTCCGCAATCCTCGCCCTTACTTCCGTCGCGATTTAAACAAATAATTTGTTCAGTCGGCAAAACTACCTGACATTCCGTTGCAGAACTAGGCGTCTCACACGTAAGCCGAGCCAGGCTCGAACCCCAGCGGTGAGAGAAACAACATAAATGTTATACGACAGACTGCACGCATGGAAGTTAACCTAATCACGGTTGATAACGTTGATTCGCTCTTTAACTGCATGCCGACAGGTGGGCCCCTAGACTCGATGGCGGTTACAGCATAAAGACTTACTTTTTAGGGAATGTCAGTTGGTGCCTGGTTTGGTCTATCGGATTCTAACTGTTGGTTTTCTTTTTCTCCAGCATATCAGCTATTTTATCTCTGTAGTCGTTTGATGTTTATGTTGTAGCTGATGTCACACGGATGGGCTAGAAACCCTTCTTGAGGACTGAACAAAGTATGCATTTGTCTTAATCGCGACAGAACCAAGGGCGAAGATTGTGGCAAGGTAAAATCGACCCCCACAACTGAGAGAGAGAAGAGAGAGAGAGAGAGAGAGAGAGAGAGAGAGAGAGAGAGAGAGAGAGAGAGAGAGAGAGAGAGAGAGAGAGAGAGAGAGAGAGAGAGAGAGAGAGAGAGAGAGAGAGAGAGAGAGAGTAAAAAAAACGTTTGACTGACCGTTTTAGTCGTGCCTCAACCACACATCTTAAACTGTTACAGTGCGACAATAATTCAGAGGCCAATACACTTATTGGGAGAAGAAGATTATATCAAAAATAGCCATCGGAAGAGATGGCAAATCCCCCGACCAAAAGCCAATATGGCCTTCAGAAGATTGTTCACCAATAGAAAGTGCACCAGAATTAAACCAACAATATGTCACAAAAGTATTGCAGTTATGGCTATCACAAGATTATGCTGACAGGGAAGATAACTAAACAAGAGAACCAAGCTAGCTTGGTCCTGTATCGCTCACCTGAGCTAACAGATTCAAAGTTTAAGGAAGTGCCAACCTTTACTGAAGGCTTTATGGGAGGACATGGTGATGACAGGGTAAGCATTTTCTGAAAATCAAGTAGAATTTAACTCTATGATAAACAGGCTGACCTCGCCGGTTTTCAAACTCATTCAAGCTTTTATTCCTGACTTGCTTAGAAGATCCGATCTAAACTGAAGTGGCTATGGTGATGACAAGTTCAAAAACAAGAGTTTTCAAACTCCTCCAAGCTTTCTGCCTGACTTCCTTGTTTGTAAGTTTCATGAAGATCCGTTCAAAACTAAAGGGACAGCAGTGATAACAATGTCGAAAATAGGCATTTTCAGCAATCAAAGGCACGTCACTCTATGATAAATGTGCCGACTTGGCCGGTATTTGAACTCACCTGAGGTTTTATTCACAGCCACCTTACATGTAAGTTTCAGAAAGATCCGATCAGACTTGGCCAGTATTCAAACTCATCCAAGATTTTATTCCCAGCCACCTCACATATAAGTTTCAGAAAGATCCGATCAAAACTGAAGGGGCTACGGTGATGACAAGGTCAAAATTTGGCATTTTTAGCAATCAAAGGGATGTTACTCTAAAATAAATAAGCCGAATTGGCCAGTTTTCCAACTCATCCGAGGTTTCATCCCCAGCCACCTTACATATAAGTTTCAGAAAAATCCGATCAAAACTGAAGGGGCTACGGTAATGACAAGGTCAAAAATCAACATTTTCAGCCATCAAAGGGACAGAACTCTACGATAAATGGGCTGACTTGGCCTGTTTTTGAACTCATCCAAGATTTTATCCCCAGCCACCTTACATATAAGTTTCAGAAGGATCCGATCAAAACTGAAGGGGCTATGGTGATGACAAGGTAAAAATCGGCATTTTCAGCAATCAAAGGGACGTAAATCATTGATAAATGGGCCAACTTGGCCGGTATTCAAACTCATCCTAGGTTTTATCTCCAGTCACCTTACATAGAGGTTTCAGAAAGATTCGATCAAAACTGAAGGGGCTACGGTGATGACAAGGTAAAAATCGACATTTTCAGCCATCAAAGGGACATAACTATATAGTTAATGGGGCAACTTGGCCGGTTTTCGAACTCATCCGAGGTTTTATCCCCAGCCACCTTGCATATAAGTTTCAGAAAGATACAATCAAAACTGAAGGGGCTACAGTGTTGACAAGGTCAAAAATCAACATTTTCAGCAATCAAAGGGACCTAACTCTATGATAAATAGGCCACCTTTGCCGGTATGCGAACTCATCCGAGGCTTTATCCCCAGCCACCTTGCATATAAGTTTCAGAAAGATCCGATCAAAACTCAAAGGGCTACGGTGATGACAAGGTCAAAAATTGGTATTTTCAGCAATCAAAGGGATGTTACTCTGTGATAAATGGACCAACTTGGCTGGTTGTCGAACTCATCCGAGATTTTATCCCCAGCCACGTTACATATAAGTTTCAGAAAGATTCGATCAAAACTGAAAGGGCTACAGTGATGACAAGGTCAAAAATCAGCATTTTCAGCAATCAAAGGGACGTTACTCTACGATAAAAGGGCCGACTTGATCGGTTTTCGAACTCATCCGAGATTTTATCCACAGCCACCTTACATATAAGTTTCAGAAAGATCCGATCAAAACTGAAGGGGCTACGGTGATGACAAGGTCAAAAATCGGCATTTTCAGCAATCAAAGGGACGTAACTCTATAGTAAACCAGCGGACTTGGCCGGTTTTCGAACTCATCCGAGGTTTTATCCCCAGCCACATTACATATAAGTTTCAGAAAGATCCGATCAACACTGAAGGGGCTACGGTGATGACAAGGTCAAAAATCGGCATTTTCAGCAATCAAAGGGACGTAACTCTATGATAAATGGGCCGACTTGGCCGGTTTTCGAACTCATCCGAGTTTTTATCCCCAGTCACCTTACATATAAGTTTCAGAAAGATCCGATCAAAACTGAAGGCGCTACGGTGATGACAAGCATTTTCCCATAGTAAGTCTATGGGACCTTGTGGTTGCTATAGGAACCAAAGTTTTAGAGCGATTTCAAAAAAAAGTTTATGTCATCAATGTCCCACCAGAGGCATGCTACAGGTGAGAAATGATCGAGATCAGCCTGCAGGATACAGAGATATAGCTGCTCAAAAGTGTGGACGGACGACGGACGGACGGACGGACGACGGACGACGGAGGACCCACTATACTATAAGCTCCCCTGGAGCCTTCGGCCCAGGTGAGCTAAAAAAACCAGGGCACTCAGAATTGTGGTTCTTGCGCATGACATGACTGCTTAAGATCATGTATTTCTGTACAAAGTACAATCAATATGTCTCAAAGGGTATTTGAGATATGGTGATCACAAGCTGGTCATACTGTTATATTGGAAGGGTAGGTAACTGAAATACCACAACATCAACAGTAGTGGTTATGCACATGACACCCCTTCTGTACCTTGTATACAATTGCGCCAAGTTCCTTCAATATATCTCAAAGGGTGTTAGAGTTATGGCCATCACAAAGTTATATTGTCAGGGGAGATAACTCAAAAACCAGAGCGCCCAGAGTTGTAATTATTGAGCATGCCACATTTGCTAAACCTCATGTACGTCTGCATCAACTACCACCAATATGTCTCAAAGGGTATTGGAGGTACAGTGATCACAAGGTGGTCATACTGTTATATTGGAAAGGGAGATAACACAAATAACATAGCACCCAGAGTTGTGGTTCTTAGGCATGAAGCTTCGTCTCAATCTTGTATACAATTGTGCCAAGTACCATCACTATATCTCATTGGGTATTGGAGTTATGGCCATCACAAGGTTATATTGTCAGGGGAGATAATTAAAAACCCAGGGCACCCAGCGTTGTGGTTCTTGCACGTGACACACCTGCTTAACCTCATGTATAACTGTACCAAGTACCATTAATATATCTCAAAGAGTATTGGAGATGTGGCCATCATAAAGTATTGATTCAATTATTGGAATGGGAGATAACCCAAAAACCATGGCACCCAGAGTTGTGGTCCTTCTGCATAACACACTGTCTCAGCATTGTGAACAACTGTGCTAGGTATCATCAATATATCTTAAAGTGTATTGGAGTTATTGCCTTCACAAGGTAGTCACTCTATTTTATTGGAAGGGGAGATAACTAAAAAAAACATGGCAACCAGAGTTGTGGTTCTTGTGCATGTCACGCTGTCTCAGCCTTGTGAACAACTGTGCCAAGTACCATCAATATATCTCAAAGGGTATTGGAGTTATGGCCATCACAAAGTAGTCATTATATTTTATTAAAAGAGGAGATAACTAAAAAGTATGGCATCCAGAGTTCTGGTTCTTGCGCATAACACGCCTTCTCAGCCTTGTGAACAATTGTGCCAAGAACCATCAATGAATCTCAAAGAGTATAGGAGTTATGGCCATCACAAGGCTGCGTCTACTGACGGACGGATGGACTGACGGACAGCCGGACGGACGCCAGACTGATCGCTTTATCCCCCGAACCTATTCGGTCGGGGATAAAATAGAGAAAAAAAATGGTAACGAATAAGTTGGGTAGCGAACACGTATAGGTAACGACTTGGCGAAACGTCAGTAAATCGTTTGCCAGGGCCGAAATTAGATTCAATTCATCATGGTCAGCATCAGCATATAGGAACTATTGTGAAACATGCAGTAGTGATTTCGAGGATCTTAGTGGTGATTGGGTCTCATTACAAAGTTCCGCGACTTCCGTGCCAATTCTGTTAAAATAAATGCAAATCGTATATCAGAACTATGTTGAAATTTCGGACCAAATGTAGGGCCTTCAAACTCTGGAACATGCAATTTTGTTTATATATTGTGCTGATTTCGGTTCTGAAGGACAGTTTACAGTTTGGTCCGTTCTCATTTTCCTCTTAACCCTTATCCTGCTGAATAGTCAGTTTAGTCACACCGATTTCTGACTTTGAACCAATCAGATTACTTGATGTACTTTATTCCTATAAATTTATAAACTGAATGTCAAACAGTGTAGATCCTAAGCAGATGGCTTCTTAAGAAGCACTGTTTGCAAAGATATCGGTTGTCGTGAACAGCAGGATAAGAGTTAACAAGGTTTGTTTGAGCAAATAGGCTATCTATCGAATTATCTAAGAGACTACCTTAAAGATTCTTTGAATCACTTTATAATAATCAAAGCACCGAAGCACTGGTGGACCGATTGTCTCTGAGTGCAGACCTGAAAAATGTTAGACTGTTTCGTGTTTATAAATATTATTATCATTATTGTTATTATTCGTATAATTCCTGTACTGTAAGCAAACAGCGTATATTCTGATCAGACGCCGCGTTCTGGGTTTACACTGTTTGCAAAACCCAACAAATGGTTCCAGTCCCTCTTACGCAACACTCTGACTTCACAACGATCACTTCACTGTTGGACTTAAAATATCTTCTGCAACAGGGTCTATCGGAACCCGAATTATGGTGATTTAGTATATAAATTCAAACAAATATATAAATGCAATGACTTCAGCACCCAATTTCGTAAAATCATTCTTCGATATAAAAAGATAGGGTACAACATAAATGTTATACGACAGACTGCATGCATGGTAGTTAACCCAATCACGGTTGACAACTGTGCTTCCCTCTTTAATTGCACGCCGGTGGGTCAGGTCTCAGATTCTATGACGGTTCCAGCGTAAAGGCTTGCTGAGAATTAGAAAGTATCTAATTTTATGTAATGTTGGTTGGTGCCTGATGCTCTGTCTCTGGTCGGGCCCATCAAAGTCTAACTGTTGGTCACATTTTGCTCCAACATCTCAGTGGTTTCTGGCTGTCGAGTCCTCACCCCGATGTTTCATCTCTGTGGTTGTTTGATTTTTATGTTCACGGAGATGTTGCACTGTTGAGTGAGGCCTTCATACGGACTGAACAAATTATTTGTCTAAATCGCGACGGAAATAAGGGCGGGGATTGTGGACACGATTTAACCCCCCCACCCCCCACCTCCCCCGCAGTGTAATTCGTTTCACTGACCGTTCCAAGGCGGTTCTTCTGTCGCGGTTAAATCTACACGTTTTCCCTAAAATATTCAGGCCATTTTTGCATCGGAGGCGAATTTGAAAATTAGGTAGTCAATTTGACTAATTGAGATTATAATGGAAAATGATTTTTGAATGAAAAAATAATGAAATATGGGCTATGTTTTGGGGTTATGTTTTGTATAAAATCATTGGGTCCGTTTTCTGGAAAGAGTGACCGCCAGTGTACGCAAACCTCACATTCTCTTAACAAATAGCCTCTTCGGAAACAGTTGATCAGAGGCACACATTGTCGCGTGTTAGTCTTAATATTTTTTAACTTTCTTCAGAGATTCGTCACTATGGGTGAAACATGGGTCCATCATTTTACTCCAGAGGCCAAACAACAATCGAAACAATGGAAGCACCCTGGGTCACCCCGCCAAAGAAGGCAAAGACTGTAGCATCAGCTGGGAAGCTTCTGGCCTCGGTTTTCAGGGATGCAGATGGTATTCTGCTGATAGATTATCTCCAAAAAAAATCAATGGCACAAGCTATGCTTCATTTCTGACGCAGTAACGGGAAATATTAAAATTAAGCGCCACGGAATGCTCACTAAAGGTGTGTTGTTCCATTAGGACAGTGCTCCTGTTCACAATCTGTCAGATGAATTCTACAGAGTGGAGTTTGAAGCAAATATTTCGTGAAAAATTTAGATCGAGGTCAGGATATATCCGGTTATACAAAAATGCTCTTTCTGACGCCAGACGCCAAGACACTACAGCATTTCACTCTTTGACTCCACCACGGAGAATACACAGAGGCACTGTAACTATATTTTTATGCATTGGGGTCTTGGAGCCGAATCTTAGAAAAGATATCTGAATGGGGTATAGTGTCAAATTTTGGTGAAAATGTTAGGCTACGCTTATTGCATAGCATGGGTTTATACATGTGCATGTCCTGCGACGGCTCCAAAATTTGATCCCAGCCTCCACTTAATCTCTCCATTGCATGACTCTACTCCATGACTCCAGAAGCATTGTCCTAATGAAACAACACACCTAAGTGAGCTTTCCGCGGCGCTTAAGATTAATATTTTCCCGGAACTGCGTCACAAGTGAAGCATAGCTTGTGCCATTGATTGTCTGTCCCTTTTAGAGATAATCTATCTGCAAAATACCATTTGCATCCCTGAAAACCGGGATCATAACCTTCCCAGCTGATGGAACAGTCTTTGCCTTCTTTGGCGGGGTGAGCCAGGGTGCTTCCATTGTTTCGATTGTTGTTTGACCTCAGGAGTAAAATTATGGACCCATGTTTCACCCATAGTGACGATTCTCTGACGAAAGTACAAACAAGATTAAGCTTAGCACGCGATAATGTGCTTCCGAAAAGGCTATTTGTAAAGAGAATGTGTAGTTTGAGTACACTGGCAGCCTGAATTTGGCTGTCACTAAACATAACCCCAAAACGACAAAAAGAATCATACTGCATGATTTTCATTCAAAATTCATTTTCCATTATAATCTCCATTAGTCAAATTGACCATCGCATGTTCAAATTGACCTTCGATGCAAAAAGTGCCCTGAACATTGTAGGGAAAACGTGTAGATTTTTAAAAGTAAGTGATGGGAGCAGATATGGTATCGCCGTATCTGACTGCAACACTAATTGCTCACTTGGACAATCAGAGCAAATTCACTTGTGTTTGCTGACTTTCTACTTTCGATTCCACCACTGAGCGTGCCAGAGCTGAAACCGTCCGCACACTAGTACTGGTAAACCGCTTATAGGATCTAAGCCTGTCCTGGAACCGCGGTGCGAGTCGGACCGTCCATGCTTATAAACCTTATTGGTTTCATTGGGCGACAGGGCAGAGATGTCATTTCATCTCAATGTTGGGTAAAAGTCCCACAAAATTGGAAGCAACGTCTCCAAAAATGACCTATACAGTGTTGACGGGGACGTTAAACCACAAATCAAACAAAACAAAACCACTGAGCGTGCGGGACAAAAATGATTGCGACGAAACGACTGAAAACCTTTCAATAACACTTGGTATGAACATGCAGGTGCAAAAAAACTGGTAGAATAACATTCTCCGATTTTAAAGATATGCTTTAGATCAAGAATAATCTTACCTGCGACCCACGAATACCAATAACAGGAAACGTTCAAATTGACCTCCGGATATAAGTCAAATTGTTTTCAATTGACCACCGGCGGAGGTCAATTTGAATGTTTACTGCCCTTGATTAGGGTCTGTTGTTCCATGTTTGTGCTCTTTCCCTTTTGGTGTCTCTGATGGGAGCTGTGGGTTAATTGTATCGATTCCTGATGTTTGCCCTCACTTCTATTTTGCGGAGTGTGCACAATATTAACCCTGCGAGTATATCCGTCCGTCCGTGGTCATTTTGTGAAAATCACTGTATTCTTAAAGCACTAGGATTTGGCATACAGATTGATATTGACAGAACCGAACCAATGAGACTGTCAAATACAAAATAACTTTATAAATAGCCTCACCGAGGCGAAATACTCACAAACTGCCCAAATTCCGCTTGGAATATTTTCATAATTTTGGCATGCAGGTATATATTGAAAAGATCTAACCAGTGAGATTTCTTATGCCTAGTTTCTTTATAAATAGCCTCGCCGAGGCAAACTTATCACTATTTGAAACCAGTAGCAATATTCTGATAACTTTTGGCATGCAAATATGTAGTGACAAGACCTAATCAATGATATTGTCTAATGCCAGATTTCTTTATAAGTAGCCTCGCCGAGACAAACTTTTCACAAACTGATCACGGACAAATAACTTTTCAACCACGAGGAATATTTTACTTATTTTTGGCATGCAGATGTATATTGAGAAGATCAAACCAACGGGATTGTTTTATGCCAGATAGTTTGCTACTTAGACTCATCGAAGCAAAATTTTCACAAACTGATTACGGATGTATTACTTGTAATCGATTGGGAATATTTCGATATTTTTTGGCATGGCGATAGATATTGACAAGATCTAACCAATGGCAGTGTCTAATGCAAGTTTTCTTCAGAAACAGCCTCGGCGAGGCAAAATTTTTACAAACTGAATACAGAGTAAAACTTTTAAGCCGCTTGGAATATTTTGATATTTTTAATCATGCAGATAGAAACTAACAATACCTAACCAATGCGATTGTCGTATACTCGATTTCTTTATAAAAAGCCGCGCCGAGGCACTAGAGGACGTGGCCGGTGTTGCATATTTCAGTACTGGTCATGAACACACTCAATAAAATCGAGTCTGCTATTTTCGTTAATTTGGTGTATTCTTTGCTTCCAAGGGATCTAACTTCAGAACTTAATACGGACGTATAGAACTTTCGAATTGCTTGGAACATTTTGATATTGCCAAGATACCTATCACCAATGGTTAGAATTTGTAGTTGAAATGCATTTCATTCAGAGACAGGTCGGGGGACATTGCAATTGTTTATTTATCACCCAGACCCACTTAATGCAGCCACGCTCAACAAATCAACAAAAGAAAAATCAACCGCTTTTTAGTCGCCTTTCGCAAGATTGCACATAGACTGGTATCAGTCTGTTAAATAGAGCATTTTAATAAAACACTGCAAAACATATACACTAATATAATGTTCTCTAGTAATGTCTGTATTTTAGGTAAGGGGCAATAATAATACATATTTCTACAGGTTTACTGTAGTTGTGTACCTTGTTAATAAGAATGACTTAAATGCAGGGCCTGATTGCCAGGCTGGGTTGCACAGTGCGTGTCCTCGTGGAAGAAATCGTTTCGAAGACAATCCCGAGGGCATTGCTCAATATCCCTGGCAAAATATCATAGCGGTCTTATAGTATTTCGTTTTTCTTGATAATGCCATTCAAGGAAGAGAAAGAAATGAAAATACGAAGCACCTACCTGTCGCTTCAATTAAAACCCGGTTGTTTTCGAGCTACAACTTCGGAGCCGCAGGTGATCCGGAAGTCTCACAGAAGATTAACCCTTTCCCACTCAGATACGTCTTTAAACGTGTCTGACCCCCCCCCCCCCCACACACACACACATAAGATTAACCCTTTCCCACTCAGATACGTCTTTAAACGTGTCTGAACCCCCCCCCCCCCCACCACCACTAACCCCCCCCCCCCCCCCGCCCCCCACTAACCTCCCCCACCACACTTATTTTGAGCCCCAGAAACACCTAAAATCTGCAGTCCCCACCCATGGACAGCTATGTTTGCGTTTGGATTAATTGCCCTAAAAATGGCCTGTTTTTTCGCGCGGCTCCCAACTAAAAATATACCCCCACCCCAATCTCACCGCCGAAAAAAATTGGGGGTAAGGCCCTGCCAGCCGCTGAAATGAAATCTGAGGGTGTCTGGGGTCAAAGTGCCTCGAAATTGACGTTGGCCAAATATGCTGCAGACAGTGAAAATGGCCAGTGCCAAACCCCTTAATTGTTGTTTTGACAGCAGTATATGAAGATTAAGTTTTAGTCAAAAATACATGTGAAATCACACTTTTTGACAACTTTGATATGCCCCCTCGTTATCATAGCAACAATTATTTAACCTAAAAAGGTTCTATTTGAAAGGCTACTGCCCAGTGAACATTCCTGTTGAGTTTGATGTAAAACAGACCATTCACTATGAAATAATAGTTATATAAAGTTGCTGTCGTAGGCAACACTGAGAAAATCAACAAAATTCACAAAGTCCCTGAGTGGGAATGGGTTACAGGCGCAGAGCCAGCGGCTCCGCTTATTTAGATGGCCCACCTTGCTTATTAGTTGGTTGCTCATGGGCATTCGAAAAAGGTAAGCTCATTTATACTTTGATCACATTTGTTTTTGATAACCCGTTTATTAGGCTGTTAACGACTAACCCTCAAAAGTAATGAGATTCGGACGTCAGCTTAGATGCCTCTGCGGTGTAGTGGATAAGCTACTTGCCTCGCAAACCACGGATCGTGGGATCGATTCTGGGCTTCTCCAGAACCTCGGATGAGTCTTTAATCCGAGGTTCTCCATTCCCATATGATCCGAGTTGTTGATGGGGCGTAAAACGCACGCACGCACGCACACGCACACACGCACACACACACACACACACACACACACACACAGAGTCTCTTCAGCTGCCATGTCTTTTAATGTACAGAAAATTTCTATATTCAGACCATCTTTGGAACTGTTCATCTTTGGTCCTTAAGACCACTTTTGAACAGTCCCAAAGTTGACACTGGGTGTAGAAAAACACAAAAAAGGAATAAATGAAGCATTATATAAAGAAGAAGAAGAAGAAGAAGAAGAAGAAGAAGAAGAAGAAGAAGAAGAAGAAGAAGAAGAACAACAACAACAACAACAACAACAAGAAGAAGAAGAAGAAGAAGAAGAAGAAGAAGAAGAAGAAGAAGAAGAAGAAGAAGAAGAAAAAGAAGAAGAAGAAAGGCAGATCATCCGACCCGACTAACTTTGCCTTCAACCCAGGGATCCAGCTTAAAAGAAGCAAAGCTGGTCCCCATATTTATAGCGAAAAAATATGGAGTTTTCGGTTCGTGTACACTTATGAATATTTCGAACTGACTATTTCCCTTGGGAATAGTTAAGTTTTCCGATAAATTAAGTGCGGTGTAATCAAGCATGAAAGTGATGCAGTATTTTTAATGACTGTATATTTTGCGGCAGTCAGTTTAATTTTACGTTAAAAAGAATTTTAGACCTGGGGCCAGGTGTTCAAAGCACCGTTAGCTAAACGAGCTCGTTAGTGGTCAAATTGTTAACTGTTCTAGCAAGTACAATATCGAAAATTTTGGTATTTTTGCTGAACAAATGTGAGCAGCTTTTGCAAGCTGCTCACATTTTTCAGCTAAAATATTAGTATCTTCATCATATTGAATGTTCAAAGTTTTAACCATACGTTAACTAACGACGTCGTTAGTTTTGAACAACTGGTCCCTGTTTGTATCCTACCTATATACACCCGGTCTCATGGCCTCCGCCTATCGGGGCTCGGAGAAATAGATTGGGCTGCATGATGCTTTCACACAGAGCTGAAACCGTCTGGTAAACCGCTAAGTGGATCTAGATCTGTGCCTGCCTAGGCAAAGTGGTGGGTGTTGGACCGTCGCTACATATAAATCCTTTCGGCAGGGCTTGAGAAGCCATTTCACCTTAGTGTCAGGTAAATGTCCCACAAAAATGAAAGCAACATCTCAAAAATGACATAGTGTTGACTGGGTCGTAAAAGCTTAATTCAAACATCTGGTCTTAGGGACTCAGTCGGATACGCGTCCCAGCAACATTCTTTTTTGGAGGTTGTCTACGGTCATTCTCTCTCGGCTTCCACTGATTAAAGAAGGGCAATTGTCAGTTCTGGCGAAAGAATAGTAAGTAAGTAAGTAAGTAACGACTTTATTAATGTGTACTGTACTGAGTTAGCTGCTTATATATGAACCTGCCCAGGAAAAATATGGTCAACTGACACTCAGCATTACTTTAATAGTGTTAACTGGGCTGGACACTAAGATGTAAAACTGGAAAAATATGGTCAACTGACACTCAGCATTACTTTAATAGTGTTAAATGGGCTGTAAAACTTAAATGGAATCAAGAAGGACAGTTATCCGTTTCTGGCGAAAGAATGTGTACTGCTTACGTATGTATGATTATGCCTAGGAACAGTATGGTAAGGTAAATTGCGGGATTCTAAATTGACATAATAGTGTTGACTGGGTTGTTAAACCAGTCCAAAGCAACTAACCAACCAAACTTTACACCCTAGAATACATATCAGTATTCGAAAGCATAATGTTTGATAGTAATACTAAATAGTTTCAAATCGACCCAAAATTACTAATATAGAAGCTGCCTGACCACCTGCAACATCAACGAAACGGGGGTAACGGTTTATAATTGTGCTATTCTTGTCCATGTGAGGTCAGAGTGATATGTAAAGAGGGTTATCCGTAGAATATTGGCATGGCTCATGTACGGGCACACAGGCAAACAATGCCAGACCCAGATCTGACGCCACAGAAAATGGCGTCAGATCAGTGTCTACACTGGTTGCTTAAAAATACAACAATTAAAGGGAAAAACAAAATAGTTTCAGTGTCCGTTCAGAACATTCTCGGAAACGAGGGACCCACCAGTGTTTTCAGTGCTTTGATTCATATATATATACAGTAAAATTCCTATATTAAGACCATCTTTGGGACTGTTCAAAAGTGGTCTAAAAGACCACTTTTGAACAATCCCAAAGCTGGTCTCTTCGTGTAAAAAACACTAAGAAAGAATAACTGAAACCTTCTCAATAAGCTTTTGAAAGCAGATTTAGTCTTAATTTTAGGTGTCTTAAGTGGAGTGGATACACCTTCAGGAGAGGCAACTCCTGCAAAAGCATTTTTGTCTCCCATGTCAATAGGGGTCAACTCTTAAAGGAAAGAATTTGCTGCTGAGGAGCAAATTCTTTCCCTTTTCTCAGTGGGACAGGGCTTATAGAAAAGCGAACATGAAGTTCCAAAAGTTGTCTCCCTTTGAAAAATGGCGGAAAAATCTGCCAGGTGTTCCCATTCCCCTTAATAGCGGAATTTTACTTTAGTTTAACTTCAATGACTTCATCATGACCATTTGTTCGAGATAGGTATTTATCAGTTACCCTCTATATTATTTGCATTGCAGCACATTGACCTGGTAACGATATGCTATCTCAGGACAAGTGAGCTTTATCAGGTCAACGTGACATTGCACTTTTATGAATTTACCGGGCTACTAGAAGAAATGGCAAAAATGTTGTTATTACTGGACAAAATGGAAAAATTACTTGAAAAAAAAAAATGATAGGAAAAAATATGGTCAGTTGATAAAAGATATATCACCTACGGTATGTTCAGATGCACTGAGGACCATCGATAACTGATCGTAAATTGCTAATTTTAGAGAGTACAAGGCGGTAAACTGATAAATAGAATACTAGCTTCGTGTCATTTGATATCAAGTTTATCAAGCTCGGCTTCGAGAACGCATGCAGAATCGCTCGGCAAGCCTCGCGATTCTACAAGAGTTCTCGAAACCTTGCCTGATAAACTTGATATCAAAAGACACTCACCTGGTATTCTCTATGAGTCCGGCCACTTATGGTTAGTGATGGAGGGTTTTATGATGTCATAAAAATCATATGGCCACACTTGTTTTGTAACACAGCATGCCTATATAGCCAATAGTTAAATCTGGTGATATATTGAGTGATAAATCACTGCATGGGCGGAAGAGCACGACGCGAGGAACCGACATTTTATCCCGTTTCATGACGCGATTCATTATTACCTTGACGTTAGATGGTGTAACGCCGTTTTCTTATATCAGATATGTTATGAAAACAGATAAACGCATGTGATACTGTCAGTTATATTGGTGGGATTCCTATAAACAAAGGCGGAAGATGGGGAGAATCTGAAGGAATCAATAGCAATCTCGTCGGCTTTTAGGGTGTCAGCTCTGGTGACATGATTTATTGAGTGATAAATCACTGAATGTCGGTCAGTAGACAAATCTATCGCGCTACGCGCTCGTGATTTGATCTACTTTACAACTGACCTACAAACAGTGATATATCACTCAATAAATCACGGCTAGAGCTGATCATTTTCTTAAATAACACACGGTTACTGGCGAGTAACATCACTTCGCTGTCCGTGACAACTGTTTTATTTTGAATTTTCTTTTTAACTTCTGCGGCAATAGAATCCCATTTTTAAAATCGTTGTATGATAAACCCCAGGAGCTTGAAGTTATTTCAGTAAGTAATTCATAAGGTTCAAAGTCAATAGTGACACTAACTTTGACTAAGCCATTTCGTCTTACGGAATGGCTTAGTCAAAGTTAGTGTCACTTTTGATTTTGAACCTTATGAACTACTTATGGACAGAACTTCAAGCTCCTGTGGATAAACTTACACTCGTGGTCATTTCATAAGGAAATTAATGGAACTCGCCGTAGGCTCGTTTCATAAACTTCATATGAAATGATCCCTCCTGTATGATCCCTTTTTTTTCGAGCGTCTATATATTGAAATTAGGCGATTCATATGAGTACACACAAAATAAATTTTCAAGTTAAAATAAAAAAGAATCTCCCGGTTAATATTGCTGGCCTGAACGCCGTCCCTGCATATACACTCTATTTGTTTATTTGGACGGTAAGGCTTGAGGTGTCATTTCATCGCATTGTCGGGTAAAAGTCCTACAAAATTGACTTGGAAGCAACGTCTCCAAAATGACCTAAATAATGTTGAAGGGGACGTAAAACCTCAATTCAAACAAAATCAATACCTGATTTATTAAGAAATTTTCCTACAGACTCGAAACAGTCTAGGCATCACGAAAACAAGCCTACATAATTTTGATCCCCTCGAACCCCACTTTAATATAGTAAAATGGGGTTTACAGATGTAAACCTTATTTTTCTTATTTCTGCTCTAAACTATAGTGTGGGTACTCGTTAAAACTGCCTCGATGAGGCGAGTACGAGTATCAACAATCTATATTTTGAGCAGAAATAAGAAAAATATCACAATTTTTCATCTTAAAATTTTCATTTTTTCGGCGATAAAGGTTACAATGTATTTGAATAGGCGTGTATTCGTAATGGTACACGAGTCGTCCATGTTCGTGCCATTAGTTTCACTGGTTTTGCCTGTTTTCATATTTTTTTTTCTGTCAAAGCACTTTAAAGGGAAAAATCTTCAATACCTTCCGCGTGACCTCGTCATTGATAGGCATGCTACAAAGTCAAGTAACAGAAAAATGAAATGATGTTAAAGTTAGTCTCTAAAACATCATTGAGGAAGTCCACCAAGGATCCAGGCTAATACCCCGACTTTTTAAACATTTTTCATAAATTATAGTTTCTATTTTGCTGCCCGGGGAGACTCAGAGTATTTTGTTTAATCAAGCAGATGAATACAGTTAACATGACCGTCTAGTTGGAGAGTGACTTAAACCAATGCCGAACTTGTCGTTTAGTGGTTTGACTCTCATGCAAATACAATCATGCATACCGAACTTTTTCCTTCATAGGCGGCGATCGGAATTCTGACCCACGTGTTCCCCACTTTTTTCGTGACGTACTTCCGGTTCTAAAAATAGAACGGGAAAAGCCCTGGCCGTCATCTGTCGTATTGCTCCAAAGGCAGTGGGACAGATAAAGCGTTAATTACACCGTAAAACAGTGGAATTCTTTTAAACCTTTGGGGAATTCTAATGTTAGATAATGGGATAAACACCGACATGCTGCCAGATGCGAAATTTCGCATTACGAAAATTGTAATTATTGTACATACGACCCAACAGGGTCCTCTCTCTCTCTCTCTCTCTCTCTGTCTCTCTTAGCGCACCAACAATTAGCGAGCGCAGGCAAATGTAAATTACAGTTGGTCGTTAAATGACGCCACGTCAACCGACATGTAGCGTGTCAACAACGTCGTGTCTACATCAAACCAACTTCAAAGCGATGCATTGAATTTGACATTGCAACGTCGATGAAACGTCAGAACGTTGCGTTGGCGATAATACGGCGTTGCTTAATAAAATGTCATTTGCCCAGTGCTCGGACCCATCAAGACTCAGTGGGATTGAAGCATTAAATTCAAAACATCCGTAGAACACCCTTTCAGAGAATAAGAATGAAACGCTCCTTCGCAAGTGCAAGATTTTACAGTAAAATCTGGTAGATTTGTAGATTGGATCAACCTGCCCAGCCCTTAGGTCTACATTAACCCATTTGGTACCGGAATCCACAAAAGGGGTAAGTGACAAACAGTGCAGGCCCAGATCAGACGCCGGTTCTGCGGCGTCAGATCAGGGCCTACACTGTTTGCAAAAAGTTCGGCCATTTTCCAAATGAATTTTGAAGAAAACACAACCTGACACCCCTAAATTTTTAAAATGACTCCTGCTATTTATAAGGAGGAAGATTCCATTTGGTTCAAAAAGGGTTATGGGCTTCTTGGATACAGGGATCAGTCAAACCTCTCTCTCATCTAAACGGTCACGTGCCATTGAAGTGAGTTGGAGTGGTGTCGTCATTTAACGAGCCAACGTTGACTCGACGCCCGCCTCATTCATTCAGTCCACTCATTGTTTTTTTTTTTTTTCGACTGTCCGTATGTTTATTTGTCTGTCTAACAGTCCGTCCGTTCGTCTGTTAGTCAGTCATTCAGTCCGTCGGTCTGTGTGTCGTCTGTCTGTCTACTGTCAGTCAAACATGTATGTCTCTCTCTCTCTCTCTCTCTCTCTCTCTCTCTCTCTCTCTCTCTCTCTCTCTCTCTCTCTAACATTGACTCAACGCCCCTCCGTCAGTCCCGCCACTCATTAGTTTATTTCGACTGTCAGTATGGACATTTAAACTGCACATGTATATAGCTATAGACAGATCGTTGGACATTGGACAGATTTCTCAAGATTAGAGAGAGAGATAGATAGCGAATAAAATGAAAGTTACGTAAAAACTTATTTTGTGAATAACGGTATCTCAAGCCATTGACATGGGTCATTCACGAAAAGATTTTCGTCAATTAAAAACGGATTTAGGATAAATGAATTTCGGTAATGAAAGCAAAATATCATTCTTTCCTTCTCGAGGCATTATTTCAATGAAAACGGGTATATTTTCTCTCAAAATGTCTGAATATTGTTAGCATTTTAAGTTCCGCCAATACATTTGAATAGCGATGGCCGTTTCAATTGACGGCCAGTACTTGGCGCATGCGCAAGAATGACGTCATCAACGGAATTCCTAAAACCTCCTATATAGTACAACTGGGGTTTATAGGGGTATACATTATTTATTTGACTGTTACTCTAAAACCTTAAATCAGCTGCAGTGAAGATAAATAAGTTTTATACAGTAAAACTGGGGTTTACAGTAGTATACATTATTTTTTCTTATTTTTGATCAAAGCAAATATTGTGGATACTCGTTAGAACTGCCTCACCGAGGCGGCTCTGACGAGTTCCTATAATCTATTTTTGGAACAGAAGTATGGAAAATAGCAGAATTTTCTATCTAAACATTTTCATTTTTTTGTGGTAAAATTTGTCAGTATAGGCGTGATTTCGTAATGTGAATTTAGACAATTCCATTTATATTGACGGTGGTTTAGTCAAAGTCATCAACCGAATGGCAAACAGTGTAGATCTGGAGAAAAGACGGCTCATCCTGAGCAGTCGCACCATGCTCTACACTGTTTGCAAAGTAACTGTGCGTACAGACAGAGTTGAAACTCATTAACAGAAATTAACAGAATAGCAAACAGTGTTTTGTTCTGCACAAAACATAGATTGTTGGTGCTCGTTTGAACCCCCTCGATGAGGCGAATGTGCACTGTACTGGTTAACCGCTTACGTATAAGCTTGCTCAGGAAAAGTGTGGACAGGTAAACTGACCGGCTCAAAACTGACCTAAATAGTGTTGATTGGGCCGTTAAACTCCAATACAAACAAACAAACAAAATCAATCACTGGCTTCAGACTGCCAATTTACTTTTCATGGTGGTTTTAATCGCCATTTAATCGCCATTTCACAGTTAATGATTTCGACAATTTTTGTCCTTTTTGACATATTTGCCGCCCATACATAATGAATGAAAACATAAATGTAACAAAACTGAGACAAAATGAAAAAAAGAAATCCGAGAAATATAACCACTGTATCAAGTACATTATCCGCATGTTGTTTATTACTAGTAATTACAAAATTAATACAAAAAAAGCTTTACAGGTTTTATACGATTTCTGGGTCATATAATGTGGATTTAGCGATTTTCGCATCATGAACTGCAGTACTGAAAAACAGCTTATAAACGATTTTTAAGCTCTCGGGGAAGCAATTTATCATTTTTCAGTAGAAAAATACTTTATATCATCGTAAACTTTGAACAACAGTCTAACAGTATATAACAGTGACTTAATTCCAAACAAATCATTTCTATTTAATATTGGCAACCAAACATGGAAATCTGAACGTTTTTTTTAAAAATACATTGTCGTCTATGGAGCATATAGGCATGACATTAAATTGCAGATGGAAGCAATAAGAATTAATTATTAATCACTTTGAAATGCACCAAATAAAAACTGAATAATTTTCTTACATGAGGATAACAGTGACTTTTTTCTTGTGTTAAGGATAAATAAGATACGAGGAGTTAAGATTTTTTTCCTTCATAATTTTAATATAAAAAACCTTCAAAATATACAGGTAACTTTAACTGCCGATTTCCTACGGAAATCGATATTCAACTCGGTAATTTCCGGCGAATGAAGGAAAAAGTTCAACATGTAAATTCTAAGAAGTTTCAACCATGTTGAACAGAATCGAATCAAAATTCCACGCTGTATATAACAAAGATTCTTGCACACCAGACAAGGAAATCCGTGATTTTACCCTGGGATAGAAATTTATGTTCTGACCCTGGTGTTCCGACCCCAAATCGAATATAATCGCGTGTTTGATAAATGCACTGGTTGATTACAACCTCATGCGTCGTCATGCGTGACGTCACTAAACATTCCTGTTGTGTCATCACAAATGGCGGACGTCGGTAACCGAAGTGACAGCACCATTAATAATTGTCAGTAGAATGGAAGGTATGCAAGAAAAAGAATCCAATATGGGTGTGAGGGGTGACATTGAAACTAACCCCGGTCCAAGATTTCGCTGTGGGCTGTGCAAAAAATATTGCAAAGACTCTCAGAAATGGGTAGAATGTGAGGACTGTGAAAAGCATTTTCATGCCTCGTGTTCTGAATTGGATGAAAACCAATTGCTAGAGCTTGAAATTGGAATTGGAACTTGGTATTGCAAAGATTGCAAGGCAGACTGTGGCCTTTGCAGTGGTGATGTTCTAAATGAGCATAAGGCAGTTCAGTGTGACCAGTGTGAAATGTGGATTCACACTGATTGCGCTTTCCTTTCAGACGCCGAGTATGGCAAACTGGTTAACTCGATTGTTCATGGATATGCCCGAAGTGCGAGTTTTTTAATTTTTCTGACTCGTTCTTCAGCGAACCTATAGAACTGGAAGAAAGAAATAAATTTGAACCTCTGTCAAAGGAGAAAGGAGTTAAATCTCCGACTACTGACATGAGAAAGCCGAATTTTGTAAAAGGTTTGAAACTTTGCAGTATTAACATTAACGGTTTAAGAGGAAAGATACTTGAACTTTTAGCTTTCCTTGATACTCACCAACCACATATTGTGGCTATTCAGGAAACAAAGATTGACAGTTCAATTATGACTTCGGAGCTTTTCCCTGAAACTTGCGAATACAGTGTCTACAGAAAAGATAGAAACACTCATGGCGGCGGGGTGATGTTGCTCGTTCACAGAGATATCCCTCATATGCCATTCATGGAACTGGAAAACGATTCAGAATCTGTTTGGGTTAAGGTTTTTGCAAACAAAACTTCCCACTTTATTGCAAGTTGGTATCGACCACCTAACGACACTGTCGAAAACTTCCACTTATTTAAAGATCAGCTTGATCGCATTAAGTCTCAGAATAAGGGTAAAAAACTTCCTGCAGTACATGTCTTAGGCGACTTCAACTTCAGAGAGATTGTTTGGCCAGATAGGCTCAGCAAACAAGGCACGATGCTGAGTCCGTCAGAGGGACAGGTGTTGGTCGACATCATGAATGATCATGGCTTGGAACAGGTTGTTGACTTCCCTACTCGAGATAGAAACACTTTGGATTTGATTCTTACAACTTTGCCAGGACAGTTTGGGGATATTCAATCCCCGGACAAACTAAGTGATCATGATATTGTCTCTGGATTTTTGAAAATCTTCATACCACCTATAAAGAAACCTCGTAGAAAGGTGTACTTATATCAAAAGGGTGACTATGAAACTATGAGGAAGGATGCCCTAAAATTTGCAAGAGAGAAATACTTTAATGGTCATTCAGACGCTCGGTCTGTCCAGGAGAACTTTGATTTGATAAAGTCTTTCATTCAAGCTTCGTCCGAAAATCATATCCCCTCCAAAACTAGCAGGTCTGTATCTTCAATTCCTTGGATCACACCAGAAATAAGAAGAAAAATTCGGAGGAGAAATAAGATTCATGCTAAGGCAAAAAAGTCGGGAAGTGGTAAACTCAGAGCAAAATTTGAAAACTTGAGACGAGAAAATAAAAATGACATCAAAAATCAGCATGATCAGTATGTAAATAACTTGGTAGGTGATGTAAAGGCGAATCCCAGAGACTTCTACAGATATATCAATAGCCAGAAGAAAGATAGGCAAGGTATCCCACCCCTTAATAAAAGAGGAGGGAACGGGGTCGCTGAATCGGACTCTGAAAGGGCAGAGGAATTGGTTGGTCAATTCAATGATGCATTTAATAAAACTGAGTTCAACGAGGTTCCATTGACTGGAAGATCGGCCCCTTTCATGGAAAATATTGTTGTATCCTCTGCGGGAGTGATCAAATTACTTAAAGGCTTGAACCCTTCTAAAGCTTTAGGGCCTGATGAGCTTCATCCTAGAGTCCTGAAGGAACTAGCAAACGAGTTAGGTCCAGTTTTTGCTCATCTTTTCCAACAATCTCTCGATACGGGTGAAATTCCCAAAGAATGGCTCCTAGCGAACATCTGTCCACTTTTCAAAAAAGGGGACAGGGCTGTTGCTCGTAATTATCGCCCGGTGTCACTGACCTGTGTTCTATGTAAATTGCTTGAACACATAGTCTGCTCAAACCTCATGGCCAACTTGGATGAACATAAACTTTTGTCAGACAGACAACATGCATTTAGGAAAAGGCATAGTTGCGAAACTCAGTTGACCACGGTTATTAATGATTGGGCAAAAATCCTGGACAAAGGGGGGCAGGTGGACACATTTATTCTGGACTTTGAGAAGGCTTTTGACACCCCTCCTCATGAACTACTTAAATCCAAATTATTTGGTTATGGAATTGGTGGGAAGACTCTTAAATGGATAGATTCCTTCCTTTGCTACAGAAAACAGCGTGTTGTTGTTAATGGTGAATCTTCAGTATGGGCGCCAGTTTTGTCTGGAGTCCCACAAGGGACCGTCCTTGGTCCTCTATTGTTCTCCCTGTATATCAATGATATTTCCACTGATATTGACTCAGAAATAAGACTGTTCGCAGATGACTGTGTTTGTTACCGGGAAATTAGAGATACAGATGACTCACTGAAACTTCAGGCTGACATAGATAGATTAGGATGTTGGGCCAGAAAATGGGGCATGAGATTTCAACCAGTTAAATGCAATATTATGCAGATAACAAGGAAGAGATCTAATAAAGTTGAGGCTTCTTACACCTTAGAGGGAACGGTCCTCGAAAATGTGAATTCCATTAAATACCTTGGTGTGACAATCACTCACGATTTGAGATGGAATACACACATTAGCAATATGTGTACAAAGGCGAATAGAACACTTGGTTTCCTGAGGCGAAATCTTCATCAGTGTCCTCAGGATGTGAAAGAAACAGCATACAGGGGACTTGTTCGCCCAATCTTGGAATATGGTAGTTGCATCTGGGACCCAAGCGGAGTGGTCCTAAATGAAGAAATTGAAAAAGTTCAGAATAGAGCTGCTAGATTTGTAACTGGAAATTATTGCTTTGAAACTGGGAGCATGACTGGAATTCTAGGAAAATTAAGATGGGAGTCTCTAAAGAAAAGGAGAAGAGACAGTAGGCTCATACTCTTATACAAAGGTCTAAAGGGTGCTGCCAGCATTCCAACAGATGACCTTATTCCCCCAGCTAGGCATTGTAGAAAACACCATTCAATGACGTTTCAGACCCTTACTGCAAGAACGGATATTTATAAAGAATCGTTTTTCCCCCGAACCATTAGAGATTGGAATGCCCTTCCCGATTCTATTATTTTGACGGCTGAAGGTGCTGAGGATTGTGTAGCTAAGTTTACATCTTTGGTTAGAGCTAGGGACTAACTTCCCATATCACAGGTCCTGGTGTATGAATGTCATTTGACGTGTCACCAGTAACAATTCTGATTCTGATTCTGATTCTGATAGAAAAATCCGTCCCTCGGGATCCGTGACTGTCCGGCATCAATCGGCAAGCCTCGTGATGCTGGACAGTGTCCCTCGGGACGGATTTTTCAATCCACCCCTCACACCCATATTGGTTTCTTATAATCCATTTCAAAATATAGGGGTGTAAGGTTCGTTTAATTTTTAGAAATTCATTTAGAAAATGGCTGAAGTATTTGCAAACAGTGAAGGCCCTGATCAGACACCTACACTATTTGTCAGTGTCCCATTTTTGGGTCGATTTTTTTTCTATCAATCAACCCAAAGTTATTGACTATAGAAGTCCCGCCCCACCCCGCTGCTGTTTTCCACGTGACTATCACTGACCATGAACAAAGGAGGAAATACACGTATGCGGGCCAAGTTTATAGATGTTTTTGTAGGATTCAATTCTGATGATATTTAAAATACATCCCAGCAGGCACATGACGTAATTGTGACGTCACATCAGCGTTGGTACAACATCATGACGTTTACGTCAAATCCACGTCATGACGTTGCACCGACATGGATTTGATGTTGCCCTAGCGGCGTGTGCCTGCTGGGATAGGATTGTTCTTTTCTTAACTATCAAAACGTCATGCAGTTATTTTTAAGCAGACGATATTTAAGAGTTTTCATTATTTTTCAGAGAAAATTAAATTTTTCATTTCATGTGAAACGTCCTCCAGCAGACGATTCACATGAAATGCCAAGTATGTTTTTCTCTTGAAAATAAAAAGAGAAAAATATTTAAAAAAAAATGACGTCTGTTACAACATTGATGGACAAGGAAACAGTTGAACTATTCGCAATGTAAATAAAGATGAAGCTAACAATTAGTGTATATAAATGTATTGTGACAAATGCACAGAAGGCGTTTCATTGTTTTGTTTGTTGGATTTGAGGTTTAACGTCCCCTTCAACACTGTAAAGGTCATTTTGGAGACGTTGCTTCCGATTTTGCGGGACTTTTACAGACATTGAGATGAAATGACATCCATTAGGTCTCTCACCGCTGTGGTTCGAGCCTCGCTCCGGTCACATGTGAGACGCCAAGTTCTGCAACGGAAGGTCAGGTGGTTTTTCTCCGGGTACTCCAGTTTTCGCCCACCTCTGATTAACGATCGGCTCGATATGAGTGAAATAATCTTGAAAGGGCCTTTAAACTAAAACCAAAACAAAAATAAAATGAAATGACATCCCAAGCCCAGCCGCCCAATGAAACCAAAAGAGTTTCTACGCACGGACGGGCCGACTCGCACCGCTTTGCCTGTGCAGGCGTGGATCCTCTAAGCGGTTTACCAGTACTCGTGTGCGGGTCGGTTTCAGCTCTGTGTGGAAGCATCATGCAGCCCATCTAGTTCTTTGAACCCCGATGGGCGGGGATGTTTCACTGAGAGGAAACGTCCACAATGCTAATGTAACACTAATATGACAAACAGAATTGTTCCGTTGATAGAATTGGAGAGGTCGGTTTTCAATTCAAACGAGCGCCTGGTCTATTTCATATATTGTAAGTTACACAACAAGAGGCCCATGATGGTCCTAATTCGCTCACCTGAGTTAAGATATGTACATGTTTGTCTCAGGGTGGGGCAATTTTTGGCCCCAACTCTATGATTTGAAAAATCTTGGTAGACCCCGGCGCTGGGGTATATTTAGCCCCAGGGCTATAATTTGAACAATCTTAGTAGAGGTTCACTAGGTGAAGCTTCATACCACATATCAAACACCTGGGCCTTCTGATACCAAACAAGACAATTTTTTAAGGTTTTCCCTATATAAGCCTATGTAAAACCAGTGGGCCCTTTTGCAGGGACATTTTTGGCCCCACGGTTACAATTTGAATGATCTTGGTAGAGGTCCACTAGATGAAGCTTCATACCAAATATCAAAGATCTGGGCCCTACGGTTTCAGAGAAGATTTTTAAAGGATTTCCCTATACAAGCCCATGTAAAACTGGTGGGCCCCAGTGTGGGGCCATTTCTGGACCCAGAGCTATAATTTGAACAATCTTGGTAGAGGTTCAGTAGATGAAGCTTCATACCAAATAATAAAGACCTGGACCTAGCAGTTTCAGAGAAGATCACGGATGTTTAAAGGATTTTCCCTATGTAAGTCTATGTAAAACCGCTTGGTCTCTAAGCATCCCCCATTTTGGTCGCAGGGCTATAATTTGAACAATCGTCATAGAGGTCCCCTAGATGAAGCTTCATACCAAATATCAAAGACCTGGGTCCTACGGTTTCAGAGAAGAAGATTTTATAAAGGATTTCCCTAGGCAAGCACTTATGTGTAAAAGTGGTGGGCCCCAGTGCAAGGGCATTATTGGCCCCAGGGCTATAATTTGAACAATCTTAGTAGAGGTCCCCTAGATGAAGCTTCATACCAAATATCAAAGATCTGGGCTCAGTGGTTTCAGAGAAGAAAATTTTAACAAGCGGTAAGGAGGAGATGTCGTTTGAAGAGTTTTCTAGTTTTAGCTCTGGCGCTCTTGTTCGCCGCGTTGAATGATTTTAGCTATTTTGGTAGGGAGTCACCTAACTAACATTCCTGTGAAGTTTGAATCAAATTGGCCAAAGGGTTGAGGAGGAGTTCGCGTTTTGACGTATATTTACAAAGTTTTTTTCTGTTTTTAGCTATGGCGGCCATTTTGCTCATCAGAGCGAAAAACATTTTAGCTATTTTGGTAGTGGGTCATCTAAGCATCATTCCTATGAAGTTTGAATGAAATTGGTCCAAGGGTAAAGGAGGAGTAGTCGTTGGAAGAATTTTTCTATATTTAGCTCTGGGGGCCATCTTGTTAGTCAGAGCGGAATGATTTTAGCTATTTCTTTAGGGAGTCACCTACATAACATTCCTGTGAAGTTTGAATCAAATTGGCCCAAGGGTTAAGGAGGAGTTCGTGTTTGAAGCAAATTTACGATGTTTTTCTATTTTTAGGTATGGCGGCCATTTTGCTCATCAGAGCAGAACCTTTTCAGCTATTTTAGTAGATGGTCACCTAAGCAACATTCCTATGAAGTTTGAATAAAATTGGCCCAAGGTTACAGGAGGAGTTGTCGTTTAAAGTTTTTTTCTATTTTTAGCTCTGGCGGCCATCTTGTTTGTTAGAGCATAACGATTTTAGCTATTTTGGTAGGGAGTCATTTGGGCAACATTCCTGTGAAGTTTGAATCAAATTGGCCCAAGGGTTAAAGAAGAGTTTGTGTTTGAAGCAAATTTACAATGTTTTTTCTATTTTTAGCTATGGCGGCCATTTTGCTCATCAGAGCAATACCGTTTAAGCTATTTTAGTAGAAGGTCACCTTAGCAACATTCCTATGAAGTTTGAATTAAATTGGCCCAATGGTACAGGAGGAGTTGTCGTTTACAGAATTTTCTATTTTTAGCTCTGGCGGCCATTTTGTTCACCGGAGCGGGAACGTTTTAGCTATTTTGGTAGAGGGTCACCTAAGAAACATTCCTATAAAGTTTGAATGAAATTGGCCTTAAGGTACAGGAGGAGTTGTTGTTCAAAGATTTTTCTATTTTTAGCTCTGGCGGCCATCTTGTTTAGCGGAGCGGAACAATTTTAGCTATTTTTGTAGTGGGTCACCTCAGCAATATTCCTATGAAGTTTTATTGAAATTGGCTCAAGGGTTAAGGAGGAGTTAGCATTTAAAGCTAATTGTTGACGCCGCACGACACACGACGGACATTGACTGATCACAATAGCTCACCATGAGCACTTCATGCTCAGGTGAGCTAAAAAGCGGACTCCTGATTGACTATGTTAAAAGCAGACGTGACAAAAATAATCCCCTAATTTTGTTTTCACTATTTCTCAGCAAAAATAAGGCTTCAAAAAGTTCACATTTCATGTGAATTGTCTACTCAGCAGAAAAATTACATCATCAAATTTAATGTCAAGCCTCATTTTCAATGATAAATAAGAAAATGGCATCTCAAGCCCTGTCGCCCAATGAAACCAATTGGGTTTATTAGCCTCGCACCGTGGTTCCTGGACAGGCTTAGGTCCTCTAAGCGGTTTAGCAGTACTAACGTGCGGGCCGGATTCAGCTCTGCGTGGAAGCATCATGCAGCCCATATATTTCTTCAAGCCCCTATGGGCGGGGGCGAGCAAATTTATGTTTTTCTATTTGTAGCTCTGGTGGCCATATTGTTCATCGGAACAAGACCATTTTAGCTATTTTGGTAGAGAGTCATCTAAGCAACATTCCTATGAAGTTTGAATGTAATTGGCCCAAGGGTACAGGAGGAGTTGTCGTTTGAATATTTTTTTTTCTAATTTTAGCCCTGGTGGCCATCTTGTTTATCAGAGTTGAATGATTTTAACTATTTTGGTAGGGAGTCACCTGGGCAACATTCCTGTGAAGTTTGAAGCAAATTTACAATGTTTTTCTATTTTTAGCTCTGGTGGCCATTTTGTTCATTGGAGCGGGATCATTTTAGCTAATATGGTA
Source organism: Lucinisca nassula (assembly GCA_963580285.1). Lineage (NCBI taxonomy): Eukaryota > Metazoa > Mollusca > Bivalvia > Lucinida > Lucinidae > Lucinisca > Lucinisca nassula. Next base: position 86,939,117 of record OY757020.1, on the reverse strand, counting down.
TAGGGTCAACGACATAATATTCCTGTGAAGTTTGAATCAAATTGGCCCAAGGAGTAAGGAGGAATTGTCGTTTGAAGAATTTTTCTATTTTTAGCACTGGCGGCCATCTTGTTAGTCAGAGCGGAACAATTTTAGCTATTTTGGTAGGGAGTCAACCACATAATAGTCCTGTGAAGTTTGAATCATATTGACCCAAGGGGTAAGGAGGAGATGTCGTTTGAAGATTTTGTTCTATTTTTAGCTCTGGCGGCCATCGTGTTTGCCGCATTGAACGATTTTAGCTATTTTGGTAGGGAGTCACCTAACTAACATTCCTGTGAAGTTTGAATCAAATTGGCCCAAGGGTTGAGGAGGAGTTCGCGTTTTGACGTAAATTTACAAAGTTTTTCTGTTTTTAGCTATGGCGGCCATTTTGCTCATCAGAGGAAAAACGTTTTCGCCATTTTGGTAGTGGGTCATCTAAGCAACATTCCTATGAAGTTTGAATGAAATTGGCCCAAGGGTAAAGGAGGAGTAGTCGTTTGAAGATTTTTTCTATTTTTACCTCTGGCGGCCATCTTGTTAGTCAGAGCGGAATGATTTTATCTATTTCTTTACGGAATCACCTACATAACATTCCTGTGAAGTTTGAATCAAATTGGCCCAAGGGTTAAGGAGGAGTTCGTGTTTGAAGCAAATTTACGATGTTTTTCTATTTTTTAGCTATGGCGGCCATTTTGCTCATCAGAGCAGAATCTTTTCAGCTATTTTGGTAGATGGTCACCTAAAAAACATTCCTATGAAGTTTGAATAAAATTGTCCCAAGGGTACAGGAGGAATTGTCGTTTAAAGATTTTTTCTATTTTTAGCTCTGGCGGCCATCTTGTTTGTCAGGGCACAACAATCTTAGCTATTTTTGTAGGGAGTCATTTGGGCAACATTCCTGTGAAGTTTGAATCAAATTGGCCCAAGGGTTGAGGAGGAGTTTGTGTTTGAAGCAAATTTACGATGTTTTTCTATCTTTAGCTATGGCGGCCATTTTGCTCATCAGAGCAATACCGTTTTAGCTGTTTTAGTAGAGGGTCACCTAAGCAAAATTCCTATGAAGTTTGAATAAATTTGGCCAAAGGGTACAGGAGGAGTTGTCGTTTAAAGAATTTTCTATTTTTAGCTCTGGCGGCCATTTTGTTCACCGGAGCGGAAACGTTTTAGCTATTTTGGTAGAGGGTCACCTAAGCAACGTTCCTATAAAGTTTGAATGAAATTAGCCTTAAGGTACAGGAGAAGTTGTCCTTTAAAGATTTTTCTATTTGTAGCTCTGGCGGCCATCTTGTTCAGCGGAGCAGAACAATTTTAGCTATTTTTGTAGAGGGTCACCTCAGCAATATTCCTATGAAGTTTTATTGAAACTGGCTCAAGGGTTTAGGAGGAGTTAGCATTTAAAGCAAATTGTTGACGCCGCACGACACACGACGCACGATGCACGACGGACGACGGACATTGACCGATCACAATAGCTCACCATGAGCACTTCGTGCTCAGGTGAGCTAAAAATCACTGTACAACTGTACAAGATCAGCTACTTCACGTTTTTTTTTTTTTTTTCTTCTTCTTTTCTTGGGGTGCGGGGTGGGGGCTGGGAAATCCTCAGAAATTGAACTTCGATAACTCTGATCAGACTGATACGCAGTCTGATCACAGTCTTTGCTGTTCGCATCTCCTCCCCCCCCCCCCTGAAAAATAGACATCAGAATATAGTATACAGTAGAAATTCGATGGCTCGAATACCGATGGCTCGTTTACCATGGCTGAGTCGAACCTATGTTTGAGACCCTAGAGAAATCCTGTACATAAGAAATAGTGGGGATAATTTTAAGAGATTTTCGCCTTTTTACTTGCAAATATGCTGTGTGTACTCATTAGAATCGCCTCGATGAGGCGATTCTAATGAGTACACACAGCATACATTTTCATTATATAACACCGAAAAGATGTCCAAAAGTATATCGTATACCTCCTGGCAGTAACCATCAGTGGCTCGAACTACCCCTGCCTCCAACAGATTTTCAAGGTCCCAAAGGTGTTCGAGCCATTGAAGTTCGACTGTAATTTAAACGCTGAAAGTCCTCGCTTACTGTGTTTGACCCATAAAATGCCAGTCACAACAACTGTCGGCTGCTTTGTCGTCTGTCTGTCACTGTAAAAGTTATAACAGCAAAAAGTGTGGACACAGATCAGACTGCTCCTAGAGGAGCAGTCTGATCTGGATCCACACCGCCTATTCGCCTGTATGCAAAAATATTTAAAAAAAAAAAAGGTGATTGCAAGAAGATTCAGCAGACGACACAAACAGACGATATTTTCAGATGGAGTTTTTCTCGGCATCTTAAGGGTAAAATGGTCTGAAATTGTTTGTATTCATTTAAATCCTTTAAATCCGGCAAACTTAAATTCCAAGAAATGAGAAGGAATCCGATTTTTTGCACAATTTCCGGCAACATAATTTTTAGAAACATCGGCTCCTTCCGGGTACTCGCAGATTAAGTCTATGAGCTCCTGTGTGTCCGGATCTTTCTTACAGCAAGGTAAGTAGCGTCTCCCGCATTCTTGGCCAAGCCGTCGGCAGTTCGGCCCGACAGCCTCTATCCCCGCTAACATTTCAGTTTGGTACGGGAGGACGTCGCCGCTAAGGCCCAGTCCTACGAGAGAGCCGGTCAGTTTAGGGCGGTCAAACATATGCTGGGGCTTTTTCATCTTCTCTTTCGCCTCCCTGAAAAGGGGAAATAACCATACCTTAATGACCTAAAAAAACATCACATTAAAAAGGTTCGTGTATTGAACACCATTACTTTCCTTATTCTCGTGTAAGCATATTCCCTGCAGGCACAAAACGTTGACTCAACGTTGAACTAACGTTGAAACAACGTTTACAACGTTATTTCAACGTTAGTTCAACGTTAAGTGTCTGCTGGGTTGTGATTACTCGTTAACAGCCGTCTTACTGAGACGGTTCTAACAAGTACATGTTCTTGCAGAAGAAAACTCAGAATGTTTTAGATAAAGTGAGTGAGTGTTAGAGTTTTACTTTCCACCAACAGCTAAGGTCATACGGAGACGGGACCTCGGTTTAAAGACTCATCCGAAAGTCTGGAGAAGCCCGGGATCGATGCTGCTACCCCTGGTTTACAAGGAGAGTAGCGTAACCACTACACCACGGAGGCTTCTAATTTTAGATAAAACATAATTAACTGTCACCTATTTAACAAAACGATGAGACAGGTTATATCACAATTAGATAGGTCTCTCCCTATATACAGATTATTACTATATGCTGATGACACGACAATGTTTATTTTGTTTGTTTATTTTGGAGTTTAACGGCGCGTTCAACACTGCTTCGGTCATATCGAGCCGATCAGTTTACCTATCCACATTTTTCCTTGGCAGGCGAAAACACAAGCGGTTAACCAGTACAGTGCACATCCCTTCGCCAGAAACTGACAGCTGTCCTTTTTGATTTAGCGGAAGGGGGAGAATGACGACAGAAACGATTTCATGATCAATCTCCAATAAAAAATTGTTGCCAACCCCGGTAGATATCTAATCCGCGACCTCCTAATACAAGTCAGACGCGCATCCGACTGAGCTACCGAGACCGGTACGACACTGTTAGCATGAAGCATGCTAGAATATAAGAATCTTACACGGGTGTGAGGGCGAATGAAAAAATCCGTCCCGAGGGTCACTGTCCGGCAACACGAGGCTTGCAGAGTGATGCCGGACAGTGATCCCGAGGGACGGAGTTATGGTTTTGGGGTGGTAATCTGAATGGCTTCTATGATATACGGACTTTATGAAGTGAAGAGGCGGGGCAAGGCCCCCAGGACATCGGCCCCAGCACAAAGAGACCCCAAGGTCGGTGTTACTCAATAAATCTTACCATAAGAAACAAAAACAAAAATATGGTTTAGGGATGGGGATCTTAACGCTTGCTGAGATACATGAATATGGCTTTTTTTAAGAAGCGGAGAGGTGGGGCATGACCCGGGGCCCCTTTGTTGGTGCCACTGAATGTGTCTTATCATAAGGAACATGACTATATATGGTTTAGGGGTGGGCTCTAAACAGTTTCTCAGATATTTGGCCATTTGTGAAGTCGAGTGGTTGGGCATGGCCCCGGCGCACCGCGGGAGGCCCCTAGGTTTGGTTCACTGAATGTCTCTTATCACAAGGAACAAGAATATATATGGTTTGGGGGTTAGGATCTGAATGGTTTCTATGAGAAATGGCCTTTCATGAAATAGAGGGGGTGGGGCATAGCCCCGGCACAACCTGGGTGACCCCCGGGTTGGCATAAAAGCATATGATTGAAAAAGGTTTACTCAATGAACATTTAAAATTTTGTCATAATACCTTGCAAAGGCGTGGCAGTAAATGCCATGTTTCTATTTAACATGCAAACTCTAAGTTGCCACAACAACCAAACTAATGAGCCGATTTTCATTAATAACATAAACTTTCAATCCCCCAGCCCAAGGATGCTACAGATGAATTTTTGGCTGAATCGGTCCATTGGCTTCAGAGGAGATGTCTTTTGAAAGGGTTGACGTCACGCATTGTTCAGACGACGACAAAAAGATGTCAGACTGCATTTCCTATAATCTTCCACCGGCGGTCTTCGGCTCTGGTGAGCTAAAAAGAATACCCCCCCCCCCATAAACTCGTGTTTTCTCTTTATAAATTGGCATTTAGAGGGGCGTTCATTACACGGACTTGTTTACATGTTGGGACTCGTCAACTGGTACATTTGAAAAGAGTGTAGACTCAGATCAGACGCCACAGTTTGTTAGACAAATCACTGGCGCTGCGCGCTCGTGTTTTGATCTATTCACACTGTGATGTATTACTCAGCACCGGCCCCGATAGCTCAGTTGGTAGAGTGTCCGCTCTGGGGAACGGGAGGTCACGGGTTCGATCCCGGGCCGCGACATACCAAAGTCGTTAAAAATGGTACTAGCTGCTCCTCGCTTGGCACTCAGATTTACGGGGTAGAGCTAGGACTGGTCGAGCCAGTGTCAGGATAATGTGACTGGGTGTGGTATCATGTAATGTGTCTGGGACATGATACTTCAGTGAGGCAGCACTATAAAAGTGAGCATTGAGCTCCCTGTCGCAACCAGACACCGTCGTGATATGACTGAAAAATTGTTGAAAGCGACGTTAAACCCGTATTCACACACACACACACACACACACACACACACACACACATTACTCAGCAATTCACTGCCAGAGTTGATCTACAGTCAAATTCCGTTAACTCGGAAACCTTTTGGACCATGAAATTGTATTCGAGATAGGGGCAGTACGAGATATACAGAGTTAGTCATACTGCCATACCATAAGGCATAATGGGTATGATTTTAGGATATATTTTCGACTATTATGAAATAAACGTATGCTGTGTGTACTCATAAGTAATGAGTACACACAACATACATTTTCAAGTTTAAAAGAAACAAACCTTCATAAATTAACCTTCGGAGCTATATGGACAATTCTCTAGGGACCAAAGAGAGTGAGTTCGAATTAGCCATAGCAAACGAATTATCCGCATTCGAGTTGTCGAAGTTTCACTGTATATGTAAAGTTTAAACCTCAATTGAGCCGGCCTCGGTAGCTCAGCCGGATGCGCGTCTGGCTGGTGATCAGGAGATCTGCCGGCGTCGGCAACATTCTTTTGTGGAGAATGATCATGAAATCTTTTTACGGTCATTCTCTCCCTTCCGCTGATTCAAGAAGGGCAGTTGTCAGTTTCTGGCGAAAGAATGTGCACTGTACTGGTCAACCGCTTACGTATAAGCCTGCCCAGGTAAAGTGTGGATAGATAAACTGACTGGCTCAAAAATGACCTAATCTGTAGTGTTGACTGGGCCGTTAAACCCCAATACAAAAAAAAAAAAAACTCATTTGACTAACAAAATAACACTTACTCCATTGTTTGCAGCACAGCAGGCGGCAACTCGATCCCATCTGAAAGAAAAAAGTTTTTTTTTTTTTTTTTTTGACAGATCTGTATCTATATAAAGTGAGCTGCAGTCAACATGTTTAGCCCTAAAGTACATCTGAATATGGCGTCTGCTTAATGTCGTCTGCTGAATCTTCTTGCAAACTTTTTTAAAAATATTTTTGCGTACAGGCAAACAGTGTGGTTCCAGATCAGAGCAGTCTTATCTGGGTCTACATTGTTTGCAAAATGACTTTAAAGATAACCGGCAGACGACAATTGTCGTGATTGGCATTTTATAGGTTAATAGAGGCTATTATATGATTGGTCATTCCATAATAAATTTATGAAACGACCATCTGGTGATTTTTTATGAACTGACCAAGAATGTTTGATCCTGTTTATCATACGTTGTTTACACCGAATTGTACCATCGAAAAATTTAAAAAGAAAACATAGGATTGTCAGGGACGGCGTCATGATGAGCATGTTTTTACATATTTTATCCAAGACGTCGCGTCTGAGAGTGTAATAACGCCATGTAATATTTTTGGCAATCCACTATAGGGATCAACCATGGTTTTTCATGCATTAACATTTGCCGGATCCCGAGGAAGCTGTTTGAACATGAGGCCGCTAGGCCGAATGTTCAAATATCTTCCGAGGGATCCGGCAAATGTTAATGCAATGAAATAACCATGGGTGATCGTTGTTCTTGCATAACTTACGAATCCGACAGCAAATTTTGACGAAAACGCCCAAAGCTGCATATAAATACAATATAAACTCTTCAAATGCGACAGATAAACCAAAATGGCGGCCAGTTCAGAATGTTGTTTACAATGACGTTGTCATGCAGTTACGTCATCATAGAACCCTAAAACGCTACGTTCAGGGCGATAACGTTACATCGCTCAACGTAACGTAAACAAAGCAAGGCCCGTCTTGTGATATCAAAAGCTCAAAATCCATGTTCAAACAGCACGCGAATTTCATGATTTGAACATGGTTTTTGCTGTTTGAGCACGGCTTTCGGTCCATTTGACAATGGCTTCAAAGAGCCATGCGCATAGGTATTTATGCAAGAATAGTGGATTAAATATGCAAATCAGCTAGATACGTCCCGTAACGTTACATGTATGACGTCCTTATCGACGTAGCGTTTACTAACGGTGGACTATTGATAGTTTTGTAAACAATCGTGAAATAAATGCGTTTTAAATGTCATATGATAAATAGAATCTTGCATTCGTGCTCATGTATTAATGAAATTATTAAACCCGTTGAGGTTTGAGCCTCGCATTTTATCCCTTTTCCTCAACTCGTTTAATAAATTCAATAATACATGAACACTCATGTAAGATCCTCTATTTCTTGACCTGACGTTATCACCAAATATCTTACATGCTTTGTTTGTAACGGCCCAGTAAACGCTATTTTAGGACATTTTGATACCAATTTACACTTTTCCTGAGCAGGCTTATACATAAGCGGTTAACCAGTACAGTGCACATTCTTTCGCAAGAACTGAAAACTGACCTTCTTGAATCAGCGGAAGGGAGAGAATGACCGTAGAGTTTCATGAAGAATGTTGCAGATCCCAGCAGGTATCGAACCCGCGTTGTCCTGATCACCAGTAAGACGCGCATCCGACTGAGCTACCGAGGCCGACATTTCTTACAGGCCGCCATTTCTTATATGTTTTAAATGACTTAGAGGATCTAAGCCTGTCCAGGAACCGCGGTGCGAGGCGGACCGTCCATGCTAGTAAACCCCATTGGTTTCATTGGGTGACAGGGCTTGAGATGTCATTTTGTCTCATTGTCGGGTAAAAGTCCCACAAAATTGGAAGCAACGTCTCCAAAATGACCTTTTACAGTGTTGACGGGGACGTTAAACCTCAAATCAAACAAACAAATTAAAATGAATGTTCTTGCATAAATACCTATGCGCATGGTTGTTTGAAACCATTGTCAAATGGAACGAAAGCCGTGCTCAAACAGCAAAATCTATGTTCAAATCATGTAATTCGCGTGCTGTTTGAACATGGATTTTGAGCTTTTGATATCACAAGGCGGGCCTTGTTTTGTTTACGTTAGGTTGAGCGACGTAACGTTATCGCCCTGAACGTAGCGTTTTGGGGTTCTATGATGACGTCACAGCACAACAACGTCATTGTAACCAACATTCTTGCATAAATACCTATGCGCATGGCTGTTTGAAGCCATTGTCAAATGGAACGAAAGCCGTGCTCTAACAGCAAAAACCATGTTCAAATCATGTAATTCGCGTGCTGTTTGAACATGGATTTTGAGCTTTTGATATCACAAGACGGGCATTAGGTTGAGCGACGTAACGTTATCGCCCTGGACGTAGCGTTTTGGGGTTCTATGATGACGTCACTGCGTAACAACGTCATTGTAAACAATATTCTGAACTGGCCACCATTTTGGTTTGCCTGTCGCATTTGAAGCGTTTACATGGAATATATATTGAGCTTCAGGGTGTTTTAGTCAAAATTTGAGATCGGATCGTAAGTTATGCAAGAACAACGATCATCCATGGTTATTTCATTGCATTAACACTTACCGGATCCCTCGAAAGATATTTGAACATTCGGCCTAGCGGCCTCATGTTCAAACAGCTTCCTCGGGATCCGGCAAATGTTAATGCATGAAAAACCATGGTTGATCCCTATAATCTGGACTGGCCGCCATTTTGCTTTGCCTGTCGCATTTGAAGAGTTTACATGGACTTTATATGGCGCTTCTGGGCGTTTTAGTCAAAATTTGCGGTCGAATTCGTAAGTTATGCAAGAACAACGATCATCCATGGTTATTTCATTGCATTAATATTTGCCGGATCCCTCGGAAGATATTTGAACATTCGGCCGAGCGGCCTCATGTTCAAACAGCTTCCTCGGGATCCGGCAAATGTTAATGCATGAAAAACCATGGTTGATGCCTCTTTTTGTCAGTGAAATCTATAAATGTTTCAAAGAGTGAAAATACGATATTTATTTTATTTATTATTATTTTTTTTTACACTGTGCAATCGATGTGTACTCAAAATAAGTAGAGAATATTTTTTTTCAGTGTTTTGTTTGTTTGATTTTATGTTTAATGTCCCCCTCAACACTATATAGATCATTTTTGAGACGTTGTAAGAGCGATATTTATTTCTTGGAATGAACTTTGTTCAAGGTATATCGGCCCTTATTCATCATTAAAATGTATGTGTTTGTTTGTTTGATTTGAGGTTTAACGTCCGCGTCAACACTGTGTAGGTCATTTTGGAGACGTTGATTCCAATTTTGTGGGACTTTTACCCGACATTGAGATGAAATGATATCTCAAGCCTTGTCGCCCAATAAAACCAATATGGTTTATAAGCATGGACGGTCCGACTTGCACCGCTTTGACTGGGCTGGATTAGATCCTCTAAGCGGTTTACCAGTACACGCGTGCGGTCTGTTTCAGCTCTGCGTGAAAGCATCATGAATCAGAATCAGAATCAGAATTGTTACTGGTGACACGTCAAATGACATTCATACACCAGGACCCGTGATATGGGAAGTTAGTCCCTAGCTCTAACCAAAGATGTAAACTTAGCTACACAATCCTCAGCACCTTCCGCCGTCGAAATAATAGAATCCGGAAGGGCATTCCAATCTCTAATGGTTCGGGGGAAGAACGATTCTTTATAAATATCCGTTCTTGCAGTAAGGGTCTGAAACGTCATTGAATGGTGCTTTCTACAGTGCCTAGCCGGGGGAACAAGGTTATCTGTTGGAATGCTGGCAGCACCCTTTAGACCTTTGTATAAGAGTATGAGCCTACTGTCTCTTCTCCTTTTCTTGAGAGACTCCCATCTTAATTTTCCTAGAATTCCAGTCATGCTCCCAGTTTCAAAGCAGTAATTTCCAGTTACAAATCTAGCAGCTCTATTCTGAACTTTTTCAATTTCTTCATTTAGGACCACTCCGCTTGGGTCCCAGATGAAACTACCATATTCCAAGATTGGGCGGACAAGTCCCCTGTATGCTGTCTCTTTCACATCCTGGGGACACTGATGAAGATTTCGCCTCAGGAATCCAAGAGTTCTATTCGCCTTTGTACACATATTACTAATGTGTGTATTCCATCTCAAATCGTGAGTGATTGTCACACCAAGGTATTTAATGGAATTCACATTTTCGAGGACCGTTCCCTCTAAGGTGTAAGAAGCCTCAACTTTATTAGATTTCTTCCTTGTTATCTGCATAATATTGCATTTAACTGGCTGAAATCTCATGCCCCATTTTCGGGCCCAACATCCTAATCTATCTATGTCAACCTGAAGTTTCAGTGAGTCATCTGTATCTCTAATTTCCCGGTAACAAACACAGTCATCTGCGAAAAGTCTTATTTCTGAGTCAATGTCAGTGGAAATATCATTGATGTACAGGGAGAACAATAGAGGACCAAGAACAGTCCCTTGTGGGACTCCAGACAAAACTGGCGCCCATACTGAAGATTCACCATTAACAACAACACGCTGTTTTCTGTAGCAAAGGAAGGAATCTATCAATTTAAGAGTCTTCCCTCCAATTCCATAACCAAATAATTTGGATTTAAGTAGTTCATGAGGAGGGGTGTCAAAAGCCTTCTCGAAGTCCAGAATAAATGTGTCCACCTGCCCCCCTTTGTCCAGGATTTTTGCCCAATCATTAATAACCGTGCTCAACTGAGTTTCGCAACTATGCCTTTTCCTAAATGCATGTTGTCTGTCTGACAAAAGTTTATGTTCATCCAAGTGGGCCATGATGTTTGAGCAGACTATGTGTTCAAGCAATTTACATAGAACACAGGTCAGTGACACCGGACGATAATTACGAGCAAGAGCCCTGTCCCCTTATTTGAAAAGTGGACAGATGTTCGCTAGGAGCCATTCTTTGGGAATTTCACCCGTATCGAGAGATTGTTGGAAAAGATGAGCAAAAACTGAACCTAACTCGTTTGCTAGTTCCTTTAGGACTCTAGGATGAAGCTCATGCAGCCCATCTATTTCTTCAAGCCCCGGTGGGCGGGGGCCTAATCATTAAGATTTAAAAAATAATCAGTCCATGTCCTGTGAAGGAAAAATGACGACATTTTCGGGCGGAGTAGCTTCCACATCATCGCGGCAGCTTCCAAAACACGTTCTAGTTCTCACGAGTCTGTCTTGTCAGTTTATAGTTTAGTTTAGTTTAGTTAGCATTGTAAAATATAGTTAAAAGTCGTCATGTCGAATTCACCGACTCATCTGCCATATAATGCCGCTGGTATTTTTATCTTATTATCTCGGACCCGTTAATACCGGTATTGATGGGTCCGAGTTAGTATCTAGAAGCATCATGATAGTTGGGCTGTCAAATCGCTGAAAGGTTAACGCTCTGCATGCTCGGTATTTTGTTTTTGCAGCAGACGTCATTTTTAAATATTTTTCTGATTTTTAGGATTTGACATCTCATGCAAATTGTCTCCAAAGATGTAAAGTCCTGTTTTCCGGGAAAAATAAGAAAACTATCAACAATTTGTCGTCTGCTGAATTAGCCTGCAGAGTGGTAAAGGTTAATTGCGCACCGGTAGGTCGGATTTCAGACTCCATGATGGCTCAGGCTAAAGGCTGTTTATTATTTGATCGGAGCCGGAATTATTTTTTGTCAGTTTCTTCGCCAACCGGGGTTCAACTATAGGGATCAACCACGGTTTTTCTTGGATTAACATTCGCCAGATACCGAGGAAGCTGTTTGAACATGAGGCCGCTAGGCCGAATGTTCAAATATCTTCCGAGGGATCCGGCAAATGTTAATGCAATGAAATAACCATGGATGATCGTTCTTCTTGCATAACTTACGATTCCGAACGCAAATGTTGAAGAAAACGCCCAAAAGCTCCATATAAACTCCATTTGAACATGGTTTTTACTGCTTGAGCACGGCTTTCGGTCCATTTGACAATGGCTTGAAACAGCCATGCGCATAGATATTTATGCAAGAATATAGGGATCAACCATGGTTTTTCATTCATTAACATTCGCCGGGTCCCGAGGAAGCTGTTTGAACATGAGGCCGCCAAGCCGAATGTTCAAATATCTTCCGAGGGATCCGGCAAATGTTAATGCAATGAAATAACCATGGATGATCGTTGTTCTTGCATAACTTACGATTCGGAGAGCAAATTTTAACGAAAACGCCCCAAAGCTCCATATAAACTCCATATAAACTCTTTAAATGCGACCGGCGAACCAACATGGCGGCAAGTTCAGAATGTTGTTTACAATGACGTTGTTACGCAGTAACCATCTGACATAATTAAAGAACCCTAAAACGCTACGTTCAGGGCGATAACGTTACGTCGCTCAACGTAACGTAAACAAAGCAAGGCCAGTCTTGTGATATCAAAAGCTCAAAATCCATGTTCAAACAGCACGCGAATTTCATGATTTGAACATGGTTTTTGCTTTCGGTCCATTTGACAATGGCTTCAAACAACCATGCGCATAGGTATTTATGCAAGAATATCGGTTTTCTTTTACTCCAGTGTTCCTATGGTGTTGATGTCTCAACGCGTTTGTACTGCCGAGTCCTCTCGGCTTTATTATAATTTCTTTGTTACCCGGACTGATTCATTGATGAGTTAGGAAACCTTCACGCGGACCGAACAAATACATGTTTGAACTACAGTGAAAATAAGGGTAGGGGTTGGGTGCCCGTTTGTTTGAATTGAGGTTTAAAGTTCCCGGTCATTTTGGAGACGCTGCGTCCAATTTTGTGTGATTTTTACCCGACCTTGAGATGAAATGGCATCTCAAGCTCTGCCGTCCAATGAATCTAAAAGTTGGGCGCCCGTAAAGTATATTTAAACCCACCAGTCATTTTTACTGACCGTTCCAAGTCGGTGCTTTCGCTGTGGTTCCTTTCTGTAATGTTTGATGTGTTGGTGATTTTTTCTACCAATATGTATGTTTCTCTTTTCAGCTGCGTACGGATTCTCTGAGTCATCACCTGTTTAAGAAAATGTTGCTGACTCTGATAACTTGGTGTCTACTTTGTTAATTGCTGTAAAACTGTGTTTTGATTTCTTTCCTTATATATAGTGATATTGTGGGTGGGGTTTGGGATCTGCCTTTAAATGCGAAGTGGAGAGGTACAACGGAACACCGATGGAGATACTCCACCAAAAAGAACGGAGTTTTGCAAAATTCAGGTTAATCCAGACATGACAAAGTAAACTGCCATAATTGGTGCCATTTTTCATACGCGTGCAATTCAATGGGCTCCGACCATCATGAGTTCCAAGTGTTCCTGGCCTTAAAATGTAAAAATGGTTTAGTTAAAATCCAAATATATAATGTCAGCTATGGTATACACAGTGTGAGGTTCGGTTCGGTGTGTCTGGGTGGTGTATTGTAGTTTGGGGTAGGGTATCATGATAAACTGATCATTAATCATTAGTTTTACTAATTTGGTTATTTAAATTTTCTATGACAACTAGACTTTGGTCTTAGTTTAGGAAAGCGTATTCGAGAAAGAGAAGACAATCGTTTTGCCTTAAAAAAGGTCCGTGTAGGCCATATTCCATTTTTGTGACAATGAGTCGTTTAAATGATACGAGTTTAAATCGACATATACTGAGCTACACTCTTTTCTCGGTGATGGCATGACAGACTCGTGAGAACTAGAAGGTTTTTTTTTTTTTTTTTTTTTTTTAGCAGCCGCTATGATGCGGGAGCTACTCCGCCTGAAAATTTCTGCATAACTCCTTCACAGTACCTGCACTAATTAAATTGTTTTACATCTTAATGAAGAATAAGGGTCGATATACCCAGAACATGCGCCAAAAGATCAAACTTACAAAACAACTGTATCATTAATTCGTGTTGACACAACCCTGTGTTCGATTTTGTTACAGTCACCTTATTTCGGCAACGATTTTCTTTCAGTATGCGCAGAAAGGTAAATCATTTAAACATGGAATGGCAATTTCATATTTTTCGATCAGTCTTCTACAATAAATCAAATACGCGAGAGTACCTACCTTTATTTACAATTTCCAGGTCCTATGAACTACAGTGAGGGTTCCGGATGTGTCGTGGGAACAGATGTACGTTAACGCGATTTCGCGGTAGCTCCCCTGATGCCCACCCGTGCTTAGCAACTGCGGACATTATTTGAATGCAAATTTCAAGTGAACCAGTTTATAAAGTAACGATTCCAATTCTCGATTATTATGTACATGTCGAGCGATTTGATTCGTTGAAACTAGAACTATTTCACACAGCGACAGGTTGTAATATAACACTTAGAACCCACGCGCTTCGTTGACGTCAACAGAGCTCGATTAAAAGACATGAAACTATTGAAAGCGTAAATGTTATAAGCAAATACATGTAAACTGAATTTATCATATGACGTCGCGTCTAAGAGTGTAATAACGCCATTTCTTACATGCTTTTCAATGAATGATAGAGATTTATCAGTGAAATATAAATCGATATTTTCACTGTTTCAAACAGTGAAAATACGATTTTTTATTTTTCACTGTTTGGGACTACTTTTTTCTTCAAATCTAACTCTAATTTCAATTTTATCTTTGTCAGATAACTGGACAATACTGAAATGTGTTCTAATTGACGCATAGCCCGTTCATGTGTGACGAGGACGTTACTGACGTCATTTATGCCGCTGACGTCACGTCTTTTGTCGCGCGACGTTAGACTTACCAGCAACTTCTTTGGAAAACTACTCTCTCAATTATTTCATTAATCATTCATAATAATACCATCCCAGGCCGTTTTTTCAGGTGCAAACTTTCAGTTTACACCCAATAGTATACCCACTAAACACGATGGACACCACTAAATTGACGCGAAACGAACAGGAACAAAGATAATTTTCTCCGAATGTGAGCGACACCATTAAAGACGCTAGATATTGCCTTTTGAAGCATGTAAGAAACAGAAAATTTGATTTTTTCAGTGCAAGATCAAATTTTATTTCACTCATGAACACCAAAACTGCTATTTTCACTCGTGGCTACGCCACTCGTGAAAATAACAGTTTTGGTGTTCATTCGATGAAATAAAATTCGATCTTACACTGAAAAAATCAAATATCCTCTATGTAATATTTTCGATAATCCACTGGTGGATTAAATATGCAAATAAGCTAGATACGTCGCGTAACGTTACATGTACGACGTCCTTAACGACGCCGCATTTACTAATGGCGGAATATTGACAATTTTGTAAACAATCGTGAATAAAATGCGTTTTAAATGTCATATGATAAATAGAATCTTGCATTCCTGCTCATGTAGTATTGAATTTATTAAACTCGTCGACGAAAAGGGATAAAATGCTCGGCAAAGCCTCACATTTTATCCCTTTTCCTCAACTCGTTTAATAAATTCAATAATACATAATCACTCGTGTAAGATCCTCTGTTTAAAGACTTGGGGCCAGTTGTTCAAAGCATCGTTAGCTTAACGAGCTCGTTAGTGGTCATATTGTTAACTCTTCTAGCAAGTACAATATCATAAATTTTGGTATTTTTTGCTGAAAAAATGTGAGCAGCTTTTGCGTCCGCAAAAGCTGCTCACATTTTTTCAGCAAAAATTTCTGCATATTTGCAATATTTAATGATCAAAGTTTTAACGATACGTTAACTAACGACGTCGTTAGTTTTGAACAACTGGCCCTTGATGTTATTCTGTTTATTTTATTTTATCGGTTGAGTTTTCTTTCAAAGATGGCAGCTTCTAATTGAATAATCATTCCGCCGTGGCCGTTGGTAAGTTCATTCGGCTTACGCTTTCAAAAGGATTCCTGAAACTTACCATTTTGGTGACCTTTTTTAACATTTCAGTGGCAAAGTTGGAATTATAGGGAATGAATTATCATTTTTGTGGATTTTATCGATGTGTAACTCATTACGCAAACACGCCTATACAAATACATTGCCACCTTTATCGCCGAAAAAATGAAAATTTTATAATGAAAAATTGTGATATTTTTCTTATTTCTGCTCAAAATATAGATTGCGGGCACTCGTTAGAACCGCCTCACTAACGATAACCCACAATCTATATTTTAGAGCAGAAATAAGAAAAATAAGGAATACCCCCGGAAACCCCAGTTTTACTACATAAAAGTGGGGTTCAAGGGGGTAAAAATTATATAGGCGTGTTTTCGTGATGTATTGCGAGTGATTCGCTGGAGTTTACACATCGATAAAATCCACAAAAATGATAAATCAGTCCTATAAAATTCGAAGCTGTGTTTTCCTGGTGAAAACTTCGAGTTTACATCCAATATTATACCCAGTTGTCAAGCTGAACACCTCTAAATCGACGCGAAACGCCCTGGAAAAAGTTTGTTCTATGCGATGATGGCTGACCCTTTGATATGGCGTTATAAACTACCGTTTAAAGCACGAAAGAAACAGAAAATTTGGTTTCTTTTCAATGTAAGATCAATTTATATTTCATTCGTGAACTATAAATGAAGTATTTGCACTCGTGGCTTCGCCACTCTTAAAAACACAACTTTTGGTGTTCATTCGGTGAAATAAAAATTGATCTTACGTTACAAAATCAACTAGCACAGCGGAACTACCAAGCAGGCACATGACGTAATTTTGACGTCAAATCAACGTCGTTACGTCGTCATGACATTTATGCAACGTCAAATCTACGTCGGTGCAACGTCATGACGATGCACCGACGTTGATTTGACATTGCCCTAGCGACGTGTGCCTGCTGGGTATATCGGCAATGGAAAGCAACTGTGATTTATTCTGTAAAAATCATAGGGAAGAAGAGTACGTGGACGTGAAAGCCCGTCCCTGGTAGATTCTTTTTTAGGCGGGGCGGTGAAAAGTCATTTTCTGGCAAATGAATCGTTACAAAAGGACTTAAAAAATGCACGTGTTACAGTGAAAAAATGGCGATATTTCTTCTAACAATGGCGAAATGTTGGGAAAATATGAAGGAAACAAAAGAATCATTGCCGATGTTCAGTGTGTTAGAATCGAGCTGGATCAGCAGTGGTGTGCGAATTGTTAAGTAATAAACGAATGTTTGTCGGTCAGTTGTAAGTAGACAAATCGCTCGCTCTTCGAGCTCGTGGTCTGATCTCCTTAACAACTGACATCCAAACGCTCTGATTTCATGATTACTCAACAAATCACTGCTAGAGCTGATCTATTTCTTTAGCATTTTTTTTTTTTTTTTTTTTTTTTTGGAAATGTACGCCTTTCATGACGAAACGCTTTCTGTTCTTATTACCAATAAAGCCAAAATTTTCTGCGGTGAAAAAAAAATGAAAAGGAAAAAATAATACAAAATATTATCACACTCGTGGTCGTGGATATTTATGAAACTCGCCGACAGCTTGTTTCATGACTTGCTGACGAAATGAACACTCTTGTGAGATCCCGGAAAAACATAAAATAATAGTTTATACAAATCTCTGTCAAATTACTTACCACTGAAGTCAAAAGTAGCCAAACAGAGGCACAAACTCGCTATAATATTCTTCATCGATGTGTTGGACTGGAACACTAGTCGAACACTAGTCGAACACTGGTGACTTTTGTTGTCGTTGAACCAGCGCGCGACAAAACCTTCATTAAGATATTTGCGATCAGTGAAGACTCTGATCAGCCTGCGCAACGCGCAGGCTGGTCAGAGTATTCGCTGATCGCGTAAACTTTCTATAGCCTCTAGTCTTTCTAAAGAGAGATTCATGAAGACTTGACTGTGTGAATGCAGGGTCTGATCTGTGTCTTTATTGCTCGCTCAGGTTTTATTGTATGTTCTTCAGTGCGCTGGCTAATTTGAAAGTTATGCAAAAATAAAAACCAGAACACAGAAATGCCCCCAAATGTATAAATGTATCCGACATATTTCGTGAGTATGGAAAACGAAGGGGAAATCGCATTTTTGTTCTGTTGCCGAACACATATATTAGGCACATTTTTGGTGGCATCCCGGACCCAGTATACATGTGAGGTGCGAGGAGTCATGAAGTGCGCAAAGCAACATTCATAGGAACTGATCAGTCCTATGCTTTAACAAAAGGAACTTTTTCCGAACTAAGGTCATTTATGCAAATTTTGAAGTATATTTGAATCAAATTGAGCGGAAAGAGATAAAAACAGATGACCTGGAGGTTGACATTATTTCCCCGATTTTGTTTTATATTATTAACATCAGATATACAGTAGAACTTCGATGGCTCGAACACCGATGGCTCGTTAACCGTGGCTGTGTCGAACCCATTCTTGAGCCCCTAGCGAAATCCTCTACATAAGAAATAGAGGGGGATATTTAAGGAGATTTTAGTCTTTTATTTTGCAAATGTATGCTGTGTGTACTCATTAGAATCGCCTCGATGAGGCGATTCTAATGAGTACACACAGCATACAGTTTCATTATAGAACACCGAAAAGATGTCTAAAAGTATCTCGTTATGCCTCCTGACAGTAACCTCAGTGGCTCGAACTACCCCTGTATCGAACAGATTTTCGAGGTCCCAAAGGTGTTCGAGCCATTGAAGTTCGACTTTACGGTATTTATTCAGAATTTTACTGAACCACTACAAGTTAGAAAGGTGCCACTGGACACAAAGTCATTGGGAAAAGATCCCAGGGCCTCTCGATTTCCATGCGAGCACTCCACTGACGGAGCTATCGGCCAGAAAAATGACCCTTGATTCATTCCGACCATTCCGGGATTCTTAGATTTCGCGCAGTCTGGTCAGTCTACCTTAGCCACATTTCGCAAATGGCAAACACAGGTTTCTTTTAAAGTGGATCATCCAAGGTTTTTTATGCAATAACATTTGCCGGGTCCCGAGTTTGAACGCCGAGTGTTCAAATATCTTCCGTGTGACCCGGCATATGCTATTGCAATGGAATGACCATAGATGGTCGTTATACTTGACTAACTTACGATTCCAATGGCAATTATGACGCAAATATCCCAAAACTCAAACTAGAGCTGTCAGAGGATCTGACTATAGCCCCGCTTCAGCGCTGTCAGAGAAGAAAGTTATTTAAGCTGCAGAGAAAACAGTTATGAACAAGAAATAACTGTTGAAAATTTTACATTATCTGGAAAAACTCTAAGAGTTGTGAGCCCTTGTCCCTCATTTCAATGAGCATGATACATTACCAGAATGTCCATGTTTATACTAAATTTCATCTTCCATTTTTCAATGTTCAAAGGGTAATAACTCCTAAAGTAGGCAAATCAGAGTCAGGGTTCCTGCGCTCTGCACATTGTCTCATGGTGCTTTACACTTGTGTGAAGTGTCATGAAAATATCTCAAATGGTTTGTGAGTTATGGAGCCGACACAGTCAAAATTGCCTTTTTAAATGTTCAAAGGGCAATAACTCCTAAAGTAGGCAAACCAGAGTTATGGTTCCTGCACTCTGCAGATCATCTCAAGGTGCTTTTCATTTATTTGAAGTTTCATGAAAATATCAGAAACGGTTATGGAGCGGACATAGTTAAAATTGCCATTTTTTAATATTCAAAAGCCTATAACTGAAAAAGTAGACAATCCAGAGTTTGGGTTCCTGCGCTCTGCACACGTAATATGGTGCTTTACATTTGTGTGAAGTTTCATAAAATTATCTCAAACGGTTTTTGAGTTATCGAGCAAAGACGGCTAAAATTGATATTTTTCAATATTCAAAGGGAAATAACTCAAAAATTAGGCAATCCAGAGTTATGGTTCCTGCACTCTGCACACCATCTCATGGTGTTTAATGTTTGTGTGAAGTTTCATGAAAATATGTGAATGGGTTTTAAAGTTATGGAGCGGACACGAAAATTGTTAACAGACACAGACAGACACACAGAAAATACGAAAACCAGAGTTATGGTTCTTGCGCTCTGCACATTGTCTCATGGTGCTTAACATTTGTGTGAAGTTTCATGAAATTATCTCAAACGGTTTTCGAGTTATGAAGCGGACACTGTTAAAATTGCCATTTTTCAATGTTCAAAGGGCAATAACTCCAAAAATAAGCAATGCAGAGTTATGGTTCCTGCGCTCTGCACATCGTCTCATAGTGCTTAACATTTGTGTGAAGTTTCCTAAAAATATCTCAAACGGTTTTCGAGTTATGAAGCGGACACAATTAAAATTGCCATTTTTCAATGTTCAAAGGGCAATAACTCCAAAAGTAGGCAATCCACAGTTATAATTCCTTCGCTCTGCACATTGTCTTATGGTGTTTAACATTTGTGTGAAGTTTCATGAAAATATGTTAAGCAGATACAAAGTTATGGAGCCAACACAAATTAACGGAATCACGGAATTACGGAAAATGTTCAAAGGGCAATAACCCCAAAAGTAGGCAATCCACAGTTATAATTCCTTCGCTCTGCACATTGTCTTATGGTGTTTAACATTTGTGTGAAGTTTCATGAAAATATGTTAAGCAGATACAAAGTTATGGAGCCAACACAAATTAACGGAATCACGGAATTACGGAATGACAGAAGGACATGGCAAATCCAATATAGCCCCACTTTTTCAAAGCGGGGCTATAATTAACGGAATCACGGAATTACGGAATGACAGAAGGACATGGCAAATCCAATATAGCCCCACTTTTTCAAAGCGGGGCTATAATTAGACTCATCAAGTGTGACCGTAAAACCAACATGGCGACTAGTTTAGAACGTTGTTTAGCAAAGATGTCAGTTCTACAATGACGTTCTGACTTCATCACAAAATTTTAAAATGTTACGTTCAGGGCGACAAGGTAATGTCGCTCAACCTAACGGCCATCTCGTTTGTTTGTTTGATTTGAAGCTTAACGCCCCCGTCAACAATGTAAAGGTAATTTTGGAGACGTTGCTCCCAATAAAACCAATATGGTTTATTAGCATGGACGGTCCGCCTCAAACCGCGGTACCTGGACAGGCTTAGATCCTCTAAGCGGTTTACCAGTACTAGTGTGCGGGCCGGATTCAGCTCTGCGCGGAAGCATCGTGCAGCCCATATATTTCTTCAAGCCCCTATGGGCGGGAGCGGAACGCCCATCTCGTAACCCATGTTCAAATAGCACGTGAATGTCATGATTTGAATATAGGTTTTTTATGTCCCCACGCCGGAAGGGAGGGGAACATATTGTTTTTGGTGCGGATCCCGTTTGCGTCGGCGTAGCCTGTTTGAAGCATTATATCTCATGAACCTATGGATGAATTTTGACCAACTTTGCACATACACATCACTAGGATAAGGGAAAACAGTCATTATGTCATGATGACCTTGACCTCATTTTCAAGGTCACAGCGACCAAAAACAGTCATTTTGGGACCAAAAATGCTTGTCTGCACTCTATCTGATTAACGAACTGATTAATATTAATCCAACTTGGTACAGTATATCATTATAACAAACCGCAGATTTGATTAGATTTTGGTGACCTTGACCTCATTTCCAAGGTCACAGCGACCCAAAAACAAAAATGGCTTGTCTGCCCTCTATCTCATTAACGAATTGATTAATTTTAATCAAACTGGGTACAATTTTTTCACCACAACAAACCGCAGATTTGATTAGATTTTGGTGCCCTTGACCTCATTTCCAAGGTCACAGCGACCCAAAAAAGTCATTTATGGGCCAAAAATGGCTTGTCTGTACTCTATCTCATTAACTAATTGAATAATTTTAGACACACTTGGTACAATATATCAATACAACATACCGCAGATTTGATTAGATTTTGGGGACCTTGACCTCATTAACAGCGGCCCATGAGTACCCACAATCTATATTTTAGAGCAGAAATAAGAGGAATAAGGTTTACCCCTGTAAACCCCAGTTTTACTATATAAAAGTGGGATTTGAGGGGGTCAAAATTATATAGGCGTGTTTTCGGGATGTATATTTACCGCCGAAAATAGAGAGAAAATTTAAAGATAAATTGTGATATTTTTCGTATTTCTGCTCACAATCTATATTTTAAAATTTCATTCTTGCATAAAATCGTATGAACATAGCTGTTTGAAGTTATTCTTGAATGGGCCGAATCCGTGTGAAAAAAAACAACAACAATAAACTGGAAATGTTTTCAGAGGAAAACAATGTCCACCCCCCATAAATATATCTTAAAGCACCCATTTGACTCTAATAACTAGATCAAAGTCACCAAAATGTAAGCTGCAATATTTAATTACTGGTGATCTGAGCTTTTTAATGACTGTTTGTTTTTAAGGTCACAGGCTCCCGATAAAACTGTGAATGGCTTGTTTGCAGCTTACATTTCATGGAAAATTATAGCTTAAATGGGCTTTCTTTGTTGGGTATGTCTTGGTCCTGCAATGCCTTCATGAAAACTTGTAGCTTAGTGTTGCTCTCTTTGTTTGGTATGTGTTGGCTCTGCAATGCCAAAGGCTTCATAGAAACTTATAGCTTAGTGTGGCACTCTTTGGTATTTGTTGACTCTGCAATGCCAAGGGCTTCATAGAAACTTATAGCTTAGTGTTGCTCTCTTTGTTTGGTATTTGTTGACTCTGCAATGTCAAGGGCTTCATAGAAACTTATAGCTTAGTGTTGCTCTCTTTGTTTGGTATTTGTTGACTCTGCAATGCCAAGGGCTTCATAGAAACTTATAGCTTTGGGTGGCTCTATTTGTTTTGTATTCTTTTGGCTTTGCATGTTTGGTATGCTTTGGCTCTGCAATGCCAAAGGCTTCATGGGAACTGGTAGATTAGGGTGGCCCTCTTTCTTTGGTATATGTTGGCTCTGCATTCATGGAAACATGTAGCTTAGAATCGCTCTCTGGTACTTGTTGGCTCTGCAAAGCCAAAGGCTTCAAGGAATATACAGCTTAGGGTGGTTCTCTTTGTTTGTTTTGTGTTGGCTTTGCAATGCCAAAGGCTCCATGGGCACTTATAGATTATGGTGGCTGTGTTTGGTATGTGTTGGATCTTCAATGACAAAGACTTCATGGGAAATTAGCGCCTAGTATGGCTATTTGACGGGACCAGCTTGTGAGTGAATTGTACTTATCAGATAGGCGACCAGCAAGGCTCTGGCAGGACAAAAGGTTGGTTGGTTGAGGTAAAGGTGATGTGTACCTTGCGTCGCTGGGTGATGTGTACCTTGCGTCAATATCAGTTGGGGTGTCCAACTGATATTGGCTTACAGTTAGGCTAAGCCTGCTGTCCTTGCAGAGGTAAGGGTAGAGGGGGCAGTGTTGTTATTTTTTCTGTTTCTACACTTTCACTCATATTCCTCTTTTTCCCGTCCCTCACTTTCACCTCCTGTACCTCACCTCCTGCTATGTCTGTTGCTGGGCCCATCGTGGTTTAACTAATGCTTTTCTTTAGCTCTGGCCAACAATGTAAGGGGGATTGGCTAGCAGCCTTCATCTTTGCTTCATCTCAATGTTTGAATTTGATGCATTGATGAGTAAGGAAATCATTATGCAAACCGAATATTTAATGTTTATTGTTTCCCAACACCCTAACCTAGGGCGAATATTCGGCCGGTAAAAGATCTTTTAGGCCCCCAGTGGTATATGCTGCGGACAGTTCTAAGGCGGTAGTTTTGGTGTTGGTCTTTAGCTGTCATTTTTGTTGTATGTCTGCGAATTTGTTGTGAGTTGTTGTTTAGTGTTTTCCAATGGTCTGATTACCCCGTGTGGGGAAGAGAGGGCTGATATTTCCATTTTATAAACACTCGTAATTTTTCTTATTTTGCTCTTCCTCTTGGTGTCGAGAGTGGGCTGGGTCTTGTGACTGTGGCACTCCTGGGACTTTCTTTTATTTTTTTTTCCTATCATCAATCTGTTCTATCTTTATTCTCCCCTTCTCTGGGAGACATCACAAGATGACACACAAGGGTTGATATCTTGTTAAACCCCAAATAATCAATCAATCAACCAGGCCAGACTGCGCTTTTGGGCAGTCTTGCCAGAGCAGTTTCTGCTTCAAGACAAGTGGACAACCTTAAACTAGTGTCAAAGTAGCTATGATTCTAGCTCCATTAACCCATTTCAGACTGGAAACCCCTAAACGGGTAGCGTGGCAAACAGTGCAGGCCCAGATCAGCCGGCGTCTCATCAGGGTCTACACTGTTTGCTAAAAGTTCGGTCATTTTCCAAATAAATTTTGTTGGAAACACAACCTGACACCCCTTAATTTTGGAATGGACTCCTGGTATACATAAAGAGGAAGATTCCATTTGGTACAAAAAGGGTTAATTAGCTGCACACACATATTTGAAAAAACATTAGTCAGAGATTGATAATTGTCGATTTTTCATAGGTTGGCTTGTTTATTATGACACTCTATGTTAAGAATTCCAAGCCGTGTCATGTCATTTACAGCTTTTAAAAATGAAAACAAGTTGGTGGTTACGTAATCTTAATCCTTCTCTTGCTGAATATTCATTTAAGCCACACCCATGTCTGTCTATCAACCAATCAAATAACTTGGATGTAATTTATTGCTACAAATTCAGAAACTAAATGCCAAACAGTGATCCTGATCAGATTGCTTCTTCAGAAGCCATCTGATCTGGATCTATACTGTTTGCAAAGATAGGGGTTGTCGTGAACAGCATGATAAGGCTTCTTCAGAAGCCATCTGATCTGGATCTACACTGTTTGCAAAGATAGGGGTTGTCGTGGACAGCCATCCGATCTGGATCTACACGGTTTGCAAAGATAGGGGTTATCGCAAACAGCAAGATAAGGCTTCTTCAGAAGCCATCTGATCCGGATCTACACTGTTTGCAAAGATAGGGGTTGTCGTGAACAGCATGATAAGGCTTCTTCAGAAGCCATCTGATCTGGATCTACACTGTTTGCAAAGATAGGGGTTGTCGTGAACAGCATGATAAGGCTTCTTCAGAAGCCATCTGATCTGGATCTACACTGTTTGCAAAGATAGGGGTTGTCGTGAACAGCAAGATAAGGCTTCTTCAGAGCCATCTGATCTGGATCTACACTGTTTGCAAAGATAGGGGTTGTCGTGAACAGCAAGATAAGGCTTCTTCAGAGCCATCTGATCTGGATCTACACTGTTTGCAAAGATAGGGGTTATCGCGAACAGCAGGATAAGAGTTAAGTGTAATCTAACCAGTAACCTTTCTTGTTCATAGAGGATGTCACACTTGTGGTCACCAACAATGTCAAATCTGGTTCAGGACCAAAAACAATGCCCCCATCCCCTTGTGTGTGTTTTTCTTAACCCATAAAATACCAATCACGACAATTGTCGTCTGCTTTGCCATCTGCAGGGAACCTTAAAAGTAATTTTTTGCAGTGTGGACCCAGATCAGACTGCTCTGATCTGGGCCCACACTGTTTGCATGTATGCAAAAATAATTTTGAAAAGTTTGCAAAAAAATTCAGCAGACGACATAAGCAGACAACATTTTCAGATGTAGTTTTTCTCAGTGTCTTAAGGCTTAAGGATAAAAGAAGTAGTCTGGGGATGTGCACAGATCAGCCTTCCTTTCAGCCTCCTCCTATATATAAGGAGGAAGATTCCATTTGGTACAAAACGGGTTAATCAGTGGCTAGTGAAAACTGGGCAGTACATACAGAAGAACCACCCAAGCTGTTGTAGAGCTTGGTACCTCCTGTGACCCAAACAAGATAAAGCACGGCAGCAAGAGACCAGGGCCCAGTTGTTCCAAGCCTTGTTAGCTTAACAAGCTTGTTAGTGTCAAAATGTTAACTGTTCCAGCAAGTGAAATATCTTAAATTTTGTTATTTTTGCTGAAAAGATGTGAGCAGCTTTTGCGAATGCAAAAGCTGCTCACATCTTTTCAGCAAAAATAACAAAATTTTTCAGCAAAAATATAAGCATATTTGCCATATTTAATCATCAAAGTTTTAACCGTAAGTTAACTAACGACATCATTAGTTTTGAACAACCGACCCCAAATGTTTAATGTCTGTAGAGATCACAAGTATTGTGACAGGGAGGCCTGAGCAAACATTGAAGACCCAGATTGTCAGCATGCTCAAGGAGCAGCTTGATCAGGGTCTACACTGTTTACCATTCTGTCTGCATCTTTAGGACTCCTTATTGGGTCATGAATCAAATTTTTAAAAATTTTAGGAGAATTACAGCAATGACTCGAGGTACCCAAAGTTCAAGGATTTTTTTTCTAACCAATAGGCAATGGATGTCCAGATTAACCCATTATGTACCAAATGGAATCTTCCTCCTTTTATATAGGAGTCCATTTCAAAATTTAGGGGTGTCAGGTTGTGATTTCTTCTAAAGGAGCAGTCTCTATAAGGCTGTTTTCATGGCCACAACCGATTTCCTTTAAACTTTGTAGCTTCAAATTGGTACATATTGACTGTCTAATGGTGAATTTTTAGACTCTTTGGTCCACTGGTGTTTGCTATATACACTATTAAAGTGGGTGGGGTAATGTCACCCCATCAAGTGTATACCAACAAAAATGCTATTATTTTTGTTCAAAGTGCATGACTGGAGGCGATGTTTGCCGTATGCTTACTACCCTTTTAGGCATAACAGCCGGTGATAACAGTCTTATAAATATCAAACAAGAGAAGAGTTTATACGCGCTTGTAAGTTGTACCCAAATATTAGTAATTTTTATTCCCCAACTTTACGAAAAACCACAACACCTTTACAGTTTTCAACTTATTTCAAAGATCTTTCATAAATAAAATGTTGATGTAATAGTCATTCTAGGTATATGTCAGAATTATTGTTAGTTCATAAAACTTAAAGAGTTACCTACCCCTGAAATTAGATTTTACCCATTTTTTTAAATCGGAGTGAATGAATCCGTTTGTAGTACTCACAACTTCATTTGGAAGTGAATAAACCGATTCCATGCAAATATTATTAAATAGATGTGGACAAGAAGTCATTTGATTTAATAGTGCATGCTAGTATAACCTTTTTTTTTTTTTTTTTTTTTTTTTGTTATTTATGAACTCTTAATTTCCAGGTGCAAATGGAACATTTGTCAACTGTCAAACATTTTTGACCACCAAAGCAGGCTTTGCTCATGTTGTGGAACCTCATTTTAGACTGATACTGTGCTTAAATATAAGCCTGTATGGTCTCACGACATGTTTAAGAATTTGTTAATTTACTGATCTTCCTCTGAATTGCTAGATGTACTCCATGTGTCAACAGCAGCATCATAAACAAAATCAATATGTTCCCAGCTTGGTTTTGCTTCACTATTTTCTGTTTTGTTCCGGTAATATCCCAAATACCAGAGAACAGAAGCCATATGTGCGCAACATCCCACGGTCCGAGCTCAACATCTGCACCCACAATACCATCCAGTGATTGGGTTCAGTCCTTGTGCATATTCAACCCACATGTTATATGTTGTATTAGACGTGTGGCGAGAACGTATCTGTGCTTTGAGAACACCATCTTCTTCTTTGTGTGCCATTATCTCATATGATCCATTGTCTTTAAAATGTTCATCTGTGTAGGATTTGGCTTGTTTCAGCTGGTAAATAACCAGTTTCAAATCCCTGAGTTCATCCTCAGTCATCCCTGGGAAATTCTCAAGTTTCTCATCATCGATCTTTTTCCAAATAACCCGTTTTTATCCCAGCCATTTTTGTTGCGCCTGCTATTAGCATGGCGCGATATAGGCGCCCGGTTTTCCGTCGGTTCGTGCGTTCATTCGTCCATTTGTTCGTCCGTTCATCAAGGCGTCATCATTTGCGACCACCCTAGCGTTCACCCTAATGGTCAAGTTTATTTCTCAAGAACTATAAGAGCTGCATTAATGATACTTGGTACAAACATCCATCTGGGGATGACAACTTACATGCAAGCATCCATATTTGACCTTGACCTACATTTCATGGTTCACTGACTTTGTAAAATATTGCGACCACCCTAGCCTTCACCCTAATGGTCAAGTTTATTTCTCAAGAACTATAAGAGCTTCATTAATGATATGTGGTACAAACTTGTATCTGTGGATGGCAACTTGAATGCAAGCATCCATATTTGACCTTGACCTACATTTCATGTTTCACTGACTTTGTAAAATATTGCGACCACCCTAGCGTTCATCCTAATGGAAATTTTTTTCTCAAGAACTATAAGAGCTTTATTAAAGATACTAGTACAAACTTGTATCTGGGGATGGTAACTTAAATGCAAGCATCCATATTTAACCTTGACTCTCAAGAATTATTAGAGCTTCATTAATGATACTTAGTACAAGCCTGCATTTGAGAATGGGATCTTTTGAGCAAGCATCTATGTTTAACCTTGACCTACATATCATGGTTCGATGACTTTGCGCCCCAACAGGCGCGACATAGCCTTTGGCGGAATTCTTGTTACAACCATATCCTGCAGCTTATTTGGAGTATTTGCTAGGGCCATCATTCTTCTAGCAATTACTTTGCCTGAATCTTTGCTTGTTACTAAAGGTGGTCTAAATGCATTGCACAATGAGCAAACAATCCTTACATAGTCGCCAACATATGGTATTTGACTATTGGGCATTGTGTTGCTAAGGGCTTTCCACTTTTTAATTCTCCCATTAGCTGATTCGACAACCCATCTCACCTTTGTAACTAGCCTTGACTCATTTGCCTCTTCATTCGTATGTTGCTTCTGAGATTTGTTTAGGAAGTGAGGCATATGAGAATTGGTTCCAAAATCCTTTAGTATATCTATAGCATCCCTGTAGCCACGGTCTACAACGAGAACATCATCTTCTTCAAACCAGTCAGTAATATTTTCTGCATTAGTCTTTAACATGTGTTCGGTAATCTTAGCATCTGTGTTTTTCCCATCTACAAGATATGGTCCCATCACAGTCAAAATGTAACCATCAGTGGCCACAAGCATCATAGGTTTCAGCAAAGGCTGTCCTTTATGTACGGAATTGGATCTTCTCTGAGATGAGTAGTTTCCACTCTTCTCAATATATATGTATGTTCCATCAGCCACAGCGATTGCAACATCAGAATTTGAATCCCCAAATAGGACATTTGCAAAAGTTGATGTATGATTCAAGGATGTTAGAGAAATACTAAAGGGTTATGAAATCAATTCTCATATGCTTCACTTCCTAACCAAATCTCAGAAGCAATATACGACTGAAGGCCGAATGATTCAAGGCTAGGTACAAAGTGAGATAGGTTGTCGAATCAGCTAATGGGAGAATTACAGAGTGGAAGGCCTTAGCAACAAAATATCCAATAGTAAAATACCATATGTTGCCAACTATATAAGAATTGTTTGCTCGTTTTGCAATGTGTTTAGACCACAAGGACTGAACCCAATCACTGGATGGTACTGTT
Source organism: Lucinisca nassula (assembly GCA_963580285.1). Classification (NCBI taxonomy): domain Eukaryota; kingdom Metazoa; phylum Mollusca; class Bivalvia; order Lucinida; family Lucinidae; genus Lucinisca; species Lucinisca nassula. The sequence continues at coordinate 86,909,795 of OY757020.1, read as the reverse complement.
GGTGAAGAAGTGGTGCTCGTACCGTGGGATGTTGTGCTCATGTGCTTGCTAGCATGCACTTTTAAATCAAATGACTTCTTTGCCCACATCTATTTAATTATATTTGCATGGAATCGGTTTATTCACTTCCAAATGAAGTTGTGAGTACTACAAACGGATAAATGCACTCCGAAGTAAAAAAAGGGTAAAATCCAATTTCAGGGGCAGGTAACTCTTTAAGTTTTATGAACTAACAATAATTCTGACATATACCTAGAATGACTATTATATCAACATTATATTTATGAAAGATCTTTGAAATAAGTTGAAAACTGTAAAGGTGTTGTGGTTTTTCGTAAAGTTGGGGAATAAAAATTACTAATATTTGGGTACAACTTACAAGCGCGTATAAACTCTTCTCTTGTTTGATATTTATAAGACTGTTTTCACCGGCTGTTATGCCTAAAAGGGTAGTAAGCATACGGCAAACATCACCTCCAGTCATGCACTTTGAACAAAAAATAATAGCATTTTTGTTGGTATACACTTGATGGGGTGACATTACCCCACCCACTTTAATAGTGTATACAGCAAACACCAGTGGACCAAAGAGTCTAAAAATTCACCATTAGACAGTCAATACGTACCAATTTGAAGCTACAAAGTTTAAAGGAAATCGGTTGTGGCCATGAAAATAGCCTTATAGAGACTGCTCCTTTATTTGGAAATTGGCTGATGTTTTGCAAATAGTGAAGGCCCTGATCAGATGCCGCGTTCTGCGGCATCTGATCTGGGCCTGCACGGTTTGCCACTTACCATTTTTGGGGGGATTTCCAGTGTCATATAATATTTTGACCCGCCTAAAAAGTGACCCGCGGGTCATAATATTATGACCCGCGGGTCAATATATTATTATAATATTTTGACCCCCCCCCCCTATAATATTTTGACCCCCCTCCCTAACTTCACAAAAGTTACATTTAAATGACCATATATGGTGAGGTAACTGTTAAGCAGTAAAACTATGACAATTGTTGTGGTTTTTCCTGCTGATTTTTACACTTGGGCAGTGTCTGAGGGATGGGGTGGGATAGTTCTAGATCTGAAAATCTACAGCAAGAATAATGACTATAATATATAAGAAAGGGCAATCATGTTTAAAGGGAAATGGCTAAAAAGCAGCAAAAAAGATAAACAAGAGGGCCATGATGGCCCTGGATCGCTCACCTGATCCATAGAGTAACAAGTGGGACCAGGGGAGGGCCATAATTAACCCCAGGGCTATAATGTGCATAATGTTCAGAGACGTCTAAAAAGGTGAAGCTTCATACCAAATATCAACAAAGGCTATAATTTGAACAATCTTGGCAAAGGTCCACTAGATATGCTACATACCAAATATCAAAGACCTGGGCCTTGCGGTTTCAGAGAAGAAGATTTTTATTAAAGATATTCCCTACATAAGACTATATAAAACCAAATGGCTCCAGGGCGGGGGCATTTTTGGCCTCAGGGCTATAATTTAAACCATCTTGATAGAGGTCAACTAGAGGAAGCTTCACACCAAATATCAAAGACCATGGCCTTGCTGTTTCAGAAGAAGATTTTTAAGGAATATCTCTATATAAGTCTATGTAAAACCAAAAGGCCCCAGGTCAGGGGCAGTTTTGGCCCTAGCACTATAATTTGAACAATCTTGGTAGGGGTCCACTAGATGAAGCTTCATACCAAATAGCAAAGACCTGGCCCTTGGGGTTTCCGAGAAGAAGATTTTTAAAGATTTTCCCCATATAAGCCCATGTAAAACCATAGGGCCCCGGGGCGGTGCCATTTTTAGCCCAAGCACTATAATTTGAACAATCTTGGTAGGAGTCCACTAGATGAAGCTTCATACCAAATAGCAAAGACCTGGGCCTTGCGGTTTCAGAGAAGAAGATTTTTAAAGATTTTCCCTATATAAGCCCATTTAAAACCAAAGGGCCCCGGAGTGGGGGGGATGGGGGGGGGGGGGCTGTGTGGGATGAAGCTTCATACCAAATATCAAAGACATGGGCCTTACGGTTTCAGAGAAGAAAATTTTAAAGATTTTCCCTATATAAGCCCATGTAAAACCAAAGGGCCCCGGAGTGGGGACATATTTGACCCCAGCACTATAATTTGAACAATCTTGGTAGGGGTCCCCTAGATGAAGCTTCATACCAAATATCAAAGACCTGGGCCTTACGGTTTCGGAGAAGAAGATTTTTAAAGCTCTTCCCTATATAAGCCCATGTAAAACCAAAGGGCCCTTGGAGCGGGGGCATTTTTGGCCCCAGCACTATAATTTGAACAATCTTGGTAGGGGTCCACTAGATGAAGCTTCATACCAAATATCAAAGACCTGGGCCTTGCGGTTTCAGAGAAGAAGATTTTTAAAGATTTTCCCTATATAAGCCCATGTAAAACCAAAGGGCCCCGAAGCGGGGGCATTTTTGGCTCCAGCACTATAATTTGAACAATCTTGGTAGGGGTCCACTAGATGAAGCTTCATACAAAATATCAAAGACCTGGGCCTTACGGTTTCAGAGAAGAAGATTTTTAAAGATTTTCCCTATATAAGCCCATGTAAAACCAAAGGGCCCCAGAGCGGGGGCATTTTTGAGCCCCAGCACTATAATTTGAACAATCTTGGTAGAGGTCCACCAGATGAAGCTTTATACCAAATATCAAAGACCTGGGCCTTGTGGTTTCAGAGGAGAAGATTTTTTAAGTTTTTGGTGAAAAAAATCTGTTTTTGGCTCCTATGACCTAGATGTGCAACGTACCGGAACCATTTGAACAACTTTGAAAGGGGACCACCTAAGGATCATTCCTGTGAAGTTTGGTCAAAATCCGATCAGTGGTTTAGGAGATGTCGTTTAAAGAATTGTTTACGGACGGACGCACGGACGCACGCACGGACGACGGACGAAAAGTGATCCCAAAAGCTCACCTCGTCACTACGTGACGGTGAGCTAAAAACCTTGGCCTCCTGGTTTCAGACAAGTAGATTTTTTAAGGTTTTCCCTATAAAAGCCTATGAAAAACCAAAGGCCCCAGGGGTGGGGGCTATAATTTGAACAATCTTGTTGAGGTCCACTAGTTGAAGCTTCAAATCAAATAGCATAGAGCAGGGCCTTGTGGTATCAGAGAAGAAGAATTATAAATATTTTCCCTAATTAAGCCTATCAAAAACCAAAGGGTCCCAGGGTGGGGGCATTTTTGGTCCTAGGGCTATAATTTGAACAATCTTGATAGAGGTCAAATAGATGAAGCTTCACACCAAATATATAAAACCTTGGCCTTACAGTTTCTGAGAATAAGTTTTTTTAAAGATTTTCCCTATGTAAAACCAAAGGCCCCCGGGACGGGGGCATTTTTGGCCCCAAGGCTATAATTTAAACGATCTTGGTAGAGGTCAATTAGATTAAGCTTCAAACCCAATATCAATGACCTGGGCCTTCTGGTTTCAGAGAAGAAAAGTTTGAAAGATTTCCCCTACATAAGCTTAGGTAAAACCAAAGGCCCCCTGGGCGGGGGCATTTTTGGCTCCAGGGCTTTAATTTGAATAATCTTGGTAGAGGTCCACTAGGTGAAGCTTCATACCAAATATCAAAGACCTGGGCCTTGTGGTTTCAGAGAAGAAGATTTTTAAAGGTTTCCCTATATAAGCCTATGAAAAACCAAAGGGTCCAAGGGTGGGGCTATTTTTGGCTCCAGGGCTATAATTTGTACAATCTTGAAAGAGGTCCACTAGATGAAGCTTCACACCAAATATCAAAGATCTGGGCCTTGCGGTTTCAGAGAAGAAGATTTTTAAAGATTTCCCTGTATAAGCCTATGTAAAACCAAAGGCCCCCGGGGCGGGGGCATTTTTGGCCCCAAGGCTGTAATTTTAACAATCTTAGTAAAGGTCTGCCAAGTAAAGCTTCACACAGAATGTTAAAGACCTGGGCCTTGTGGTTTCAGAGAAGAAGATTTTTTAATGATTCTCCCTATATAAGCCTATGTAAAACCATAGGCCCCCGGGGCGGGGGCATTTTGGCCCCCAGGGCTATAATTTGAACAATCTTGGTAGAGGTCAACTAGATGAGGCTTCACACAAATATCAAAGATCTGGGCCTTGGGGTTTCAGAGAAGAAGATTTTTAAAGATTTTCCCTGTATAAGCCTATATAAAACCAAAGGCCTCCCGGGCGGGGGCATTTTTGGCCCCAAGGCTATAATTTGAACAATCTTAGTAGAGGTCAACCAGGTAAAGCTTCACACCAAATATTAAAGACCTAGGCCTTGTGGTTTCAGAGAAGAAGATTTTTAATGATTTTCCCTATATAAGCCTATGTAAAACCATAGGCCCCCGGGGCAGGGGCATTTTGGCCCCCAAGGCTATAATTTGAACAATCTTGGTAGAGGTCCACAAGATGAATCTTCATACCAAATATCGAAGGCCTGGGCCTTGCGGTTTCAGAGAAGAAGATTTTTTAATGATTTTCCCTATATAAGCCTATGTAAAACCAAAAGCCCCTGGGGCGGGGGCATTTTGCCCCCCAGGGCTATAATTTGAACAATCTTGGTAGAGGTCCACTAGATGAAGCTTCACACCAAATATCAAAGATCTGGGCCATGCAGTTTCAGAGAAGAAGATTTTTCAAGATTTTCCCTGTATAAACCTATGTAAAACCAAAGGCCCCCGGCGCGGGGGCATTTTTGGCCCCAAGGCTATAATTTGAACAATCTTAGTAGAGGTCCACCAGGTAAAGCTTCACACCAAATATTAAAGACCTGGGCATTGTGGTTTCAGAGAAGAAGATTTTTTAATGATTTTCCCTATAAATGCCTATGTAAATCCATAGGCCCCCGGGGCGGGGGCATTTTGGCTCCCAGGGCTATAATTTGAACAATCTTGGTAGAGGTCTACTAGATGAAGCTTCACACCAAATACTAAAGACCTGGGCCTTGTGGTTTCAGAGAAGAAGATTTTTTAATGATTTTCCCTATATAAGCCTATGTAAAACCAAAGGCCCCCGGGGTGGGGGCATTTTGGCCCCCAGGGCTATAATTTGAACAATCTTGGTAGAGGTTTACTAGATGAAGCTTCATACCAAATATCGAAGATCTGGGCCTTGCGGTTTCAGAGAAGAAGATTTTTAAAGTTTTCGTTTAAAAAATCTATTTTTAGCTCCTGTGACCTAGATAAGCAATGGATCAGAACCATTTGAACAAGTTTGAAAGGGGACCACCTAAGGATCATTCATGTGAAGTTTGGTCAAAATCCGATAAGTGGTTTAGGAGGAGATGTCATTTGAAGAAAAAGTTTACGCACACACGCACATACGCACGCACGACGGACAAAAAGTGATCCCAAAAGCTCACCTCGTCACTACGTGACAGGTGAGCTAAAAATAACAGAAAAAAAAACACATGACTAAACTGGTATTGAGAGAACCAGCCTATGCACGTTGGGGTTGGGGGGGGGGGGTCAAATTATTATAGCTATAATAAAATGACCCACCCTTATTATCTGTTATTGATATACTGGCATTTGAGTTCACTCAATAGATTAAACTTTTAATTGAATTAGATGGCTTGTAATACACTAGATTCAGTAAGGTTCAGTATGTGGGAGGGGTTGTAACTTAATGACCTGAAATGGGGAGGGGGGGGGGGTCAAATTATTATAGCTGTAATATAATGACCCACCCTTATTATCTGTTATTGATATATTGGTATTTGAGTTCATTCAATTAATTAAACTTTTCATTGAATTAGATGGATTGTAATACACTAGATTCAGTAAGGTTCACTGGTTCAGTATGTTGAAGGGATTGTAAATTAATGACTTTAAATGGGGGGGGGGGTCAAATTATTATAGCTATAATAATATGATCCACCCTTACTTTTTGTAATTAGTGTACTGGTATTTGAGTTCACACAGTTAAATTAAAACTTAAATTGCTTTATATGGCTAGAAATAGACTAGATTCAGTAAGGTTCAGTAGTTGGGAGGGGTTGTTACTTAATGACTTGAAATTGAGGGGGGGGGGGGTCAAATTATTATAGCTATAATAAAATGACCCACCCTAATTATCTGTTATTGATATACTGGTATTTGAGTTCACTGAAAAAAATTAAACTTTTAAAGCTGCTGGCCCACGGCTCAATATCGAAAATATATTTTTTTTAAAAATCGCCTAAAACAGCTTATTGTGGAAGGAAATATAAAAAATAACGATCCAATGTTGAAATCTTAAGAAATTTTCCGTATATTTGTAATTAAATGTCTTCAAATCCAAAAGCGTTTGCAACGGTTTTGAACGTTTGTATATAAATATGTGGCGTCTTGGTACCACACCACGCTAAATCGTTATTTTCAAAGTGAAATATATCTAAATTGTACCTAGATTATCCGATAATATTATGATCATTATATTTACTTATACACAGCCTTTCAAATACTACCTTTAGATTTTATTCCTATTTTTGACATGAAATCCGTGGGCTAGCAGCTTTAATTGAATGAGATGGCTTGTAATACACTAGATTCAGTAAGGTTCAGTATGCGGGAGGGATTGTTACTTAATGACTTGAAATTGGGGGGTGGGGGGTCAAATTATTATAGCTATAATAAAATGACCCACCCTTTTTATCTGCTATTGATATACTGGTATTTGAGTTCACTCAATAGATTAAACTTTTAATTGAATTAGATGGCTTGTAATAGAAAAGATTCAGTAAGGTTCAGTATGTGGGTTGGATTTGTAACTTAATGACCTGAAATCGGGGGGGGGGGGGGGGGTCCAAATTATTATAGCTATAATAAAATGAACCACCCTTACTATTTGTAATTAGTGTACTGGTATTTGAGTTCACTCAGTTAAATTAAAACTTAAACTGCTTTGTATGGCTAGAAATAGACTAGATTCAGTAAGGTTCAGTATGTGGGAGGGGTTGTTACTTAATGACTTGAAATTGGGGGGAGGGTCAAATTATTATAGCTATAATAAAATGACCCACCCTTACTATTTGTAATTAGTGTACTGGTATTTGAGTTCACTCAGTTAAATTAAAACTTAAATTGCTTTGTATGGCTAGAAATAGACTAGGTTAAGTAAGGTTTAGCATTGGGGATCTAAGTAATGACTAGTAGGGGGGTAATTTTTTTATACCTATAATAAAATGACCTACCCTTACTATTTGTTACAATACTGGTATATTATTTCACTAAATTAAATTTAAGTTTAAATCAATTATACATACGTATAATAAAATTACCTACCCTAACCATCTGTTGTTCATACTGGTATATGAATTAATTAAAAGCTAGAATGCTAGAAAAACACTAGGTTCAGTAAAGTTCAGAAGATGGGGGGGGGGGCAAATTAATATAGCAATACCTATCAATCTGTTATTCAAATGCTGGTTTTTTGAGTAGACTCAAATAAATTATTAAAGTTGAAATTGTCTTAAAAAGATGAACACGAGGTTCTGTATGGGGTTCTAAGTTAATGAGTTACTTAGTTAACTCATATGAACAGGGAGGGGGTGGGGGTCAAGGGGGCCTCTGTGGCAGAGTGGTTAAAGTTTGTTTGTTTGAGCTCCATTAAAGTGGTTATTTTGGTATAGTTTGACCCCCCCCCCCCCCCCGCCCACACACACCCACATTTCATCAACAGTTCAAAAGTCATGATTATCCTGTTGTTTTAACCAAGTTAATTAGAAATAATCTACTGCTATATCCCCTTTTCTTTACATTATTTTGAGTCCATTTCCTTGGTTGAAAAAGATACTTGCTGTGGGGGGTCATTTTATTACGGGTATAATATTTTGACCCCCCCCCCCCCACCTACATTTCATCAACAGTTCAACATTCAATAGTCATGATTATTCTGTTGTTTTAATCCAGTTAATTAGAAATAATCTACTGCTATATCCCCTTTTCTTTACATTATTTTGACTCCATTTCCTTTGTTGAAAAAGATACTTGGAGGGTGGGGGGGGGGGGGGGGGGGGCATCTTATTATTATGGGTATAAGGGTATAATATTTTGACCCCCCCCCCCTTCTAAGCAGCAACACCCATTTCAAATGAGAATATTATTCTTCATTATCTTTTTAAATGTGATATAATGATGATAATGATATTATTGTCCAGTACTTTGTAAATTGTAACGGGGGGGGGGGGGGGGGGGGGGGGTTCATTTTATTATAGCTATAATATTTTGACCCCCCCCCCCCCCTTTCTTGGCAGCAACACCCATTTCAAAAGAGAATATTATTCTGCATTAATTTTGTCAAATGTAAAATAATCTATTGATATTATTGTCCAGTACTATTATTTTGAGTCCATTTCCTTAGTTGAAAAAAGGTATGTATTGGGTGGGGGGGGGGTCATTTTATTATAGCTATAATATTTTGACCCCCCTACCCATGTTGTCAGATCTGCAATAGACTCCTTGCAATACCCATTTCTTATCTTGTCAATACCTATTTATCGATTAAAGTCCACTTCTGATTTATTTTGCTGAAGTTTTAGGGGCTGGTCAAAATATTATAGGGGGGGGTCAAAATATTACTGTAATATATTGACCCGCGGGTCAAAATATTACACGGGTCAAAATATTATCTGACACCGGTACCAAATGAGTTAACTGCCTTAAATGGTGTTCCAAAAATGATGCTGTGTATATAGAATTGCCTTTCTAATGCATGTGTATGTATTGGATAATGTCAAAATTTTGTGACAATGTATCCTATGATAAACTGTCAGAAGCTAGACTTCATGTGTAGTTTATATTTTCTTGTCCTTTGGGATCATTGTGGATTTTTTTTGAAAATATTTGAGGGTCACTGATGAGGCCTAATTGGCCGAAACTAACTAGTCTGGCCCAGAAAACATGTACACTTCATATTTTCCATTTCTGTGTATTTCTTGCTTCCAAAGGATAACCCTTTTATAGAACATATTTAACGTCACTACAGCTGATGTGTGGGAATGTGTGGCGGCCGTAAAAACTAGACTTCATGATGTAATGACACTTTTCACTGGGTAGCAGCTAACAGTGCTTGCCACTTTGACCAAAGCAGTCACCAATTTTTTTTTTGGTTTGGGTTTTATGGCCCTTTCAAGATTATTTCACTCATATTGAGCCGATCGTTAATCATAGGTGGGCGAAAACCGGAGTACCCGGAGAAAAACCACCTGACCTTCCGTTGCAGAACTTGGCGTCTCACACGTGACCCGAGCCAGGCTCGAACCCAAGGCGGTGAGAGACCTAATGACTAAGAGTGGGCGCTCCTATCCATTAGGCCACGGAGGCCCGTAACAGTACCATTTTTAACAAAACAACTGAATAAGTGCATTAGAATGGGGATAACTGTATTGAGAATTGTTGTTTGAGGTTTAATGTCCCCGTCAACACTGTATAGGTCATTTTGGAGATGTTGCTTCCAATTTTGTGGGACTTTTACCCGACATTGAGATGAAATGGCATCTCAAGCCCTGTCACCCAATGAAACCAATAGGGTTTATAAGCATGGACGGTCTGACTCGCACCGCTTTGCCTGGGCAGGCATAGATCCTCTTAGCAGTTTATGTGGTCAGTTTCAGCTCTGCGTGGAAGCATCTATTTCTTCCAGCCCCAATGGGCGGGGCCATTATTGAGAATTGTCATTTGGAAAGATAAACTGTTGGTTTTATGGTCACAAATTCTGTTTTTTGGCTCCTGTGGTGTGTCATCACCATAAAATGAAAATTTCCTACTGTACAACCAAGATTTACTCCCCAAATGACTACTTTGAATAAAGTTATCCCCCAAATTTATGTATGTTTTGCTTTAAATCAAAATGAACAAAGATTATAAAATATAGCTTTATTAAATGATTATCAAATATTTAAAACAATAAAAGTTATTCCCAGCTTCCATTCAGGCATATATAATGCCGTTACACTAAAATAGCATAGCTTTTGCCCTGATGTTAAAATAAAGCATATCTTGGCCATGACAAATAAAAAAGTTTCTTCAAGCACATGCACCACAACATAGACTCAGATCAGCTTACCTATCTGGGGGCAGTTGTTAACAAGAGGGCCCAGAGGGCCCTGGTTCGCTCACCTGATCCAAAGCATAACAAGTGGGCCCCGGGCAGGGTCAATTTTGGCCCCAGGCCTAAAATTTGAACAATCTTGGTAGAGGTCCACAAGATGAAACTTCATATCGAATATGTAAGACCATGGCTTTCTGGTTTCAGAGAAAAAGATTTTGAAGGTTTACCCTGCATATAGAAGTCTATGTAAAACAAGATTTTCCCTATATAAGTCTATGTTAAACCAAAGGGCCCCGGAGCGGGGGCATTTTTGGCCCCAGTGCTATAATTTGAACAATCTTGGTAGAGGTCCACTAGCTGAAGCTTCATAACAAATATCAAATACCTAAGCCTTGTGTTTCAGAGAAGATGATTTTTAAAGATTTTCCCTATATAAGTCTATGTAAAACCAAAGGGCCACATGGCGGGGGCATTTTTGGTCTCAGGGCTATAATTTGAACAATCTTTATAGAGTCCACTAGCTGAAGCGTCATAACAAATATCGAAGACCTAAGCCTTGTGGTTTCAAAGAAGAAGATTTTTCAAGATTTTCCCTATATAAGTCTATGTAAAACCAAAGGGCCCCGGAGCGGGGGCATTTTTGGCCCCAGGGCTATAATTTGAACAATCTTCGTAGAGGTCCACAAGATGAAGCTTCATACCAAATATCAAAGACCTGGGCCTTGCAGTTTCAGAGAAGAAGATTTTTAAAGATTTTCCCTATATAAGCCTATGTAAAACACAAGGGCCCTGGTGCGGGGGCATTTTTGGCCCCAGTACTATAATTTGAACAATCTTGGTAGGGGCCCACTAGATATAGCTACATACCAAATATCAAAGACCTGAGCCTTGAGGTTTCAGAGAAGAAGATTTTTCAAGATTTTCCCTATATAAGCCCATGTAAAACCAAAGGGCCCCGGAGCGGGGGGCATTTTTAGCTCCAGCACTATAATTTGAACAGTCTTAGTAGGGGTCCACTAGATGAAGCTTCATACCAAATATCAAAGACCTTGGCCTTGCAGTTTCAGAGAAGAAGATTTTTAAAGATTTTCCCTATATAAGCCTATGTAAACCAAAAGGGCCCTGGTGCGGGGGCATTTTTGGCCCCAGCACTATAATTTGAACAATCTTGGTAGGGGTCCACTTGATGAAGCTTCATACCAAATATCAAAGACCTGGGCCTAGCGGTTTCAGAGAAGAAGATTTTTCAAGATTTTCCCTATATAAGCCCATGTAAAACCAAAGGGCCCCCATGCGGGGGCATTTTTAGCTTCAGCACTATAATTTGAACAATCTTGGTAGGGGTCCACTAGATAAAGCTTCATACCTAATATCAAAGACCTGGGCCTTGCAGTTTCAGAGAAGATGATTTTTAAAGATTTTCCCTAAATAAGCCCATGTAAAACCAAAGGGCCGCTGTGCGGGGGCATTTTTGGCCCCAGCACTATAATTTGAACAATCTTGGTAGGGGTCCACTAGATGAAGCTTCAAACCAAATATCTAAGACCTGGGCCTTGCGGTTTCAGAGAAGAAGATTTTTCAAGATTTTCCCTATAAAAGCCCATGTAAAACCAAAGGGCCCCTGTGCGGGGGCATTTTTAGCTCCAGCACTATAATTTGAACAATCTTAGTAGGGGTCCACTAGATGAAGCTTCATACCAAATATCAAAGATCTGGGCCTTGCAGTTTCAGAGAAGAAGATTTTCAAAGATTTTCCCTATAAAAGCCCATGTAAAACCAAAGGGCCCCCATGCGGGGGCATTTTTGGCCCCAGCACTATAATTTGAACAATCTTGGTAGGGGTCCACTAGATGAAGCTTCATACCAAATATCAAAGACCTGGGCCTTGCGGTTTCAGAGAAGAAGATTTTTTAAGTTTTCGGTGAAAAAAATTTATTTTTGGCTACTGTGACCTATATGTGCAACGGACCGGAACCATTTGAACAACTTTGAAAGGGGACCACCTAAGGATCATTCCTGTGAAGTTTGGTCAAAATCCGATCAGTTGTTTAGGAGGAGATGTCGTTTGAAGAAAAGTTTACGGACGCACGCACGGACGCACGACGGACAAAAAGTGATCCCAAAAGCTCACCTTGTCACTACGTGACAGGTGAGCTAAAAAGTAACGATTTTGTTCATAAATGTATTGTTAACCCTTCTCTTGCTGAATATTCATTTAAGCCACACCCATTTCTGTCTGTCAACCTATCAAATTACTTGATGTTATTTATTGCTACAAATTCATAAACTGAATGCCAAACAGTGTAGATCCTGATCAGATGGCTTATTCAGAAGCCATCTGATCTGGATCTACACTGTTTGCAAAGATAGGGGTTGTCATGAACAGCAAGATAAGGGTTAAAACTTTAATCATTTAGTATGGCAAATATGCTAAAATTTTTGCTGGAAAAATGTGAGCAGCTTTTGCAAATCTCATTTTTTCTACAAAGATAAAACTATTAAGATACTGAACTGACTAGCCCAGTTAACAATTTAACCACTAACGAGCTAGTTAAGCTAATGATGCTTTGAACAACTGGTCCATATGCAGTCTGTTAAGTCAACACTATTTAGGTCATTTTGCAGACAACAGAACCAATTTTCTAGGGCTTTTACCCAACACTGAGATGAAATGACATCGCAAGCCTTGCAAACCAAAGAAACCGCTAAGGTTTAAAGAGTGGTCCAAATCATACCACTTTTCTGGGCAGGCTTAAGACCTAAACAGTTTACCAGTACTGCAGTGGAGTCGGTTTTAGCTCTGAGCCTCAGCACCATGTAGCACAATCTACAGTAAAATTTCTATACAAAGACCTGACTAGAGGACACTGTTGGCAGAAAACGCAAAGAAGGAATAACTAAGTTACTTAATTAACTCATTACGATAACACACCAGTGCGACATAGTGCATTTTTCACATCTCTGAAATGGCTACTTTTCTGATGAAAATCCTTGATATTTTTGTTATAAATGTTCAAAACATAGGTTGATGGTACTCGTTAGAACCCCCTCAATGAGGCGGTTCTAAAGAGTACCCACAACCTATGTCTTGGAGCAGAAATAAGGAAAATAATGTATACCCCACTAAACCCCAGTTTTCTCTATATAAAGTGGGGTTTAGTGGGGTCTTCATTTCACGGACTTGTTCACCTGATGTGTTTAAAGAAGAATTAGACTTAATTTCACTGTTTTTCTCAAAGCCCTAATGGCTGGGGGCTCCAGAAGGTTTGAAACGTCACTTAGCACACATGCTTGAAGAACCCTTTCTGATTGTCAGGGCTCATTTACCACCCTGAGGCTAAAATAATGGTGAATAAAAGTACAAGCTAAAATACCTCTGAACAGGTTTTATTAACAATATGTATTCAACAAACTACAAAATGCCATGATTTTTAAACTTCATACAGTAGAACTTCAATGGCTTGAACACCGATGGCTCGTATACAAAAATGGCTGTGTTAAACCCATTCTTGAGTTCCTAGGAAATTCCTCTTCATAAGAAATAGTGCAGAATAAGATTTTCAACTTTTATTTTGCAAATGTATGCTGTGTGTACACATTAGAATCGCCACTATGAGACGATTCTAATGAGTACACACACCATGCATTTATATTGTAGAACATCGAAAAGATAACCCAAAATTAACCCCGTTTTGCCTCCTGGTAGTAACCCTCAGTGGCATGAACTAGCAGTCTTGAACAGATTTTCGTGGTCCCAAAGGTGTTGGGGCCATTGAAGTTTGACTGTATGTTGTAAACCTGTCAACAGCACCAAGTTCAAAAGAAAAATCCTGACAATGGCACCAAATGAAAAATAAATCCTGACAATGGCACCAAATGAAAAATAAATCCTGACAATGGCACCAAATGAAAAATAAATCCTGAAAATGGCACAAAATAAACAACGAATCCTGACCAAGGCACCAAGGATAGAGACCACCTAAAGGAAATAATTTGCTCATTACTGACAGTTTATATTCAATTGAGCTGAAACATAGCATTCTGTTTCATGTCCTTCAAAAGCATGTGTCAAGCAGTCATGGGGCTAGATGAATGAATTCTTGTGAAAACTGACTAGTGGTCTGTCAGAGCTATTCTTCCTTATAAATGAAGGAATTTCACTTTTTGCCAATATTGAAATGAATAAAATCTTGCTCAATGTGTAAAACAGGATTTGATATTTAGGGGTGAAAATTTAAGTTATTTAATTTTTTATGTATTTAAAAAAAATGGCTGATCTGTTTGCAAACAGTAAGGCCCTTACCAGATACCACATTTTGCAGTGTCCATTCTGGGCCTGCGCTACTGGCAAAGATCCCAACATGGGAGATTTCCCGTAAAATGTGAAAATTTCTTGTGAAAATGGTCAGCCTTTAATTCAAATTACTGCCGTGTTATGGATTCATCTCTTTCATGGCACTTCATAGAAACTTTGCATTTACCTATATTCCATTCCTCTAAATATCTAAATATAAAGCTATCTTCTAATATGCAACATAGACCATTAAAGTTGTCTATCTTTCTTCAAAGCAAACTTAGGTAAAGGATCCCACTTGTGTGTAGAAAAAGACATTCTAAAGCTACTTATGTAGGGTAATGCATAGATCAGAGTACATGTATCAGATTATCTATCAAATACAAAAATAAGAAAAAAAATTTAAACAAAAATATAAATACATGTTCTTTCATCTCAAAATAAAGCACATCATTGTATAAAACTTAAAATGAGATTGGGTAACTAGAACTACTACTGTTTATCTAGCCCCCACCCATCGGGGCTTGAAGAAATACATGGGCTGCATGATGCTTCCATGCACAGCTGAAAATGACCCGCACACGAGTACTGGTAACTTGCTAAGTGGATCTAAGCCTGCCCAGGCAGTGTGGTGCGAGTCGGTCCATCCATGCTTATAAACCCTATTGGTTTCATTGGGCAGCAGGGCTTGAGATGTCATTTCATCTCAATGTGGGGTAAAAGTCCCACAAAATTGGAAGCAACATCTCCAAAATGACCTTTATGGTGTTGACGGGGACGTTAAACCTCAAATTAAATAAACAAAACTGTCACTTGTGTTAATTTCATACAAAAATTATGAAACTCACCAGTCTCATATTTCAAACTTCTTATGAACTTACAAGTGTCCCACACTCCTGGGGCCAGTTGTTCAAAGCATCGTTAGCTTAACGAGCTCGTTAGTGGTCCTATTGTTAACTGTTCTAGCAAGTTTAATATTCAAAATTTTGGTATTTTTGCTGAGAAAATGTGAGCAGCTTTTGCAAATGCAAAAGCTGCTCACATTTTTTCAGCAAAAATATAAGCATATTTGCCATAATAAATGATCAAAGTTTTAACAATACGTTAACTAAAGACGTCATTAGTTTTGAACATCTGGCCCCTGGTATCTAACCCTCATAGTCATTTAATATGTAGATTATGACACTTGTTGTAGCCTCGTATCATAAATTTCACATGAAAAAAAATGACAAAGAATATCTTGCACTTGGGGACATTTTATACAAAAAATTATGAAATTGACAAAGGCTTGTTTCATAAAATTCAGTTGCAATGACCAATCCTGTAATATCTGTATACAACTGAGAAAACAACAAATGGATATAAAGCACAAATATGAATAAAATTAACCCTTATCTTGCTGTTCACGACAACCCCTATCTTTGCGAACAGTGAAGATTCTGATCAGATGGCTTCTTTAGAAGCCATCTGATCAGGATCTACACTTTGGCATTTAGTTTATGAATTTGTAGCAATAAATTACATCAAGTAATTTGATTGGTTGATAGACAGAAATGGGTGTGGCTTAAACGAATATTCAGCAAGATAAGGGTTAAAAGTACCACTTGCATCTCACCCGGTACAATACGTCACAATTTGTATTAACCCTTATCTTGCTGAATATTCATTTAAGCCACACCCATTTCTGTCTATCAGCCAATCAAATTACTTGATGTAATTTATTGCTACAAATTCATAAACTGAATGCCAAACAGTGTAGATCTTGATCAGATGGTCAGAAGCCTTCTGAAGCCATCTGATCTGGATCGACACTGTTTGCAAAGATAGGGGTTGTCGTGAATAGTAAGATAAGGGTTAAATAAATTTACAAGGCAAAACTTTGATATTTCAAACACCAATGACTTATTTACCATGGCCGAGTCGAACCTGTTCTCGAGTCCCTAGGGAATTTCTATACATAAGAAATAGTGAGAGATAATTTAGTATATTTTTCACCTTTTATCTTGCTAATGTATGCTGTGTGTACTCATTTGAATCGCCTCAATGAGGCGATTCTAACAAGTACACATTTATATTAAAGAACACCGAAAAGAAGCCCCAAAATTATCCCTGTTTTGCCTACTGGAAGTAGCCCTCAGTATACCAGTCTAAAACAGAATTTTTGTGGTCCCAAAGGTGTTCAGGCCATGGAAGTTGGACAATATCAATTCAGACACAAACACACTTCCAAGGTATAAAGAAACTCCAAGACTAAAGAGATCATGCACTCATTTTGTGCCAACAGGCTCAAAAGACAGTGTACCATATGTTGGCAAAGAATGTTTCCCCAGATCAGCCCAGGCCCTTCACTGCTTATATAATTACCGTATTCCTCCCATTTAGCACCCCTGCTCCTATAAGCGCCCCCTCACTGTTTTTCGAAGAATAAAATAATAAGCGCCCCTTCTGCTAGGGGAAAAAATATTTTGGCTTATATAGTAAAGATTCGCCGTATCACTATCTGTTGTAAATCATATCAGGCAAGGTATCTATCAAAGAGGGTCTGTGTTGACCATTTGGTACTTTACTTCAGGATTCCACCATATTCTTATGGAAATCTACCACCTGTAATGGGTTTAAAACTCTTGGTACTGGTAAGATGTCTCTAATAAGCACCCCCTCTTTTTCCCCGGGGCGTTAAATGGGAGGAATATGGTATGCTGAGATTATGCCCGAAGATACCAAACTGATCCTAAGTATTGGGACAAATAGGCCTGTGCAAACAGTGCAGACCCAGATCAGACTGCTCCTAAAGGAGCAGTCTGATCAGGATCTACACTGTTTGCCATTCGGTTTGCACCTTTTGGACTCCTTGCAGGATTGTGAATGAAATTTGTTAAAATTTTAGTAGCATTACAGCAAGTCCTCAAGGGTCCCAATTTTTAGGATTTTTATGTTAAGGTCCAGCACAATGTGGCTCATAACCTGCCTTGGTAGCACTGTCAGGTGGGTCTCTCATAGGTAATAAACAGGTTGCAGGGTTGGATATCTGCCAATTCGGCAAAAGTCTTTGATAAAATTTTATGACTGAATACCAAGATTGAACAAAACATGTATAAAACAAAGAAATAAAACACATGATAAGTTGAAACTAAGATGAAATGTCTTGTCCACCTGACAATCTCACAAAAATTATCTACACAAACATTACAATTAAAACTTGATGACTTGACTCCCACAGACATCTGTCTATACAACATCTCACTGCAGGGGTCTGCTGGAAAGAAAATACACAAGACATTAACCATATTTAACTAGTAAGTTTCTTGAAATTTCTCTTTAAGGCTCTGCATGCTGGGTATTTTACAGCAGACGACATTTTGAAATAATTTTTCTGATCTTCCCAGAAAATGGGATTTGACATTTCATGTAAATTGTCTCCTATGGATACAATTTGCATGAGACGTCAAGTTTATTTTTTCGAGAAAATAAGAAAAATATCATCGATCTGTCATCTGCTGAGTAAGCCTAGAGAGAAGTGATGGTTAATTTCATGTAGTAGTGTGAAATCTTCTTGTAACAGCCAGTCAAATAGTCCAATCAAATTTGATATTTTTCAAGTTCACGAGAGAGGACTTGATGAAGAAACAAACCTTCACTATATAAGCTGGTGCCAAATAAAATCATCACAAAAACATGCGTATATAATTTTGACCCCCTTGAACCCCACTTTTATATAGTAAAACTGGGGTTTCTGGGAGCATAGCTTAGTTTTCTTATTTCTGCTCTAAAATATAGATTGTGGCGGTGTATAGATGAGGCGGTTCTAACGAGTGCCCACAATCTATATTTTGAGCAGAAATAAGAAAAATAACACAATTTTTCATCATAAAATTTCCATTTTTTCGGCGATTAAGGTGCTAATGTATTTGTATAGGCGTGTTTGCGTAATGTGATTTGAACAATGTGACTGGCTATTACAAGTAGATGTCACGCTCATACAGGAAATTTCAGTCGAATACAGTCGAATTTGTGATGATAACATTACTATAACACACCCGTGCGACATAGTGCATATTTCTCATCTCCAAAATGGCTACTTTTCTGATGAAAATCTGTGATATTTTTCTTACAAATACTGCAAACATAGGTCGTGGGTGCTCGTTAGAACCGCCTCATTGATGCGTTTCTAACGAGTACCCACAACCTATGTTTTGGAGCAGAAATAAGAAAAATAATGTTTACCCCCGTACACCCCAGTTTTCTCTGTATAAAGTGGGGTATACGTGGGTGTTCATTTCACGGACTTGTTCACGTGATGACAAACTAATTGGTTTCACTGCGTGGCAGGGCTTGATGTGTCATTTCATCACAGTGTCGGGTAAGTGCCATAAAATTGGAAGTAATGTCTCCAAATGGCCTTTACCATGTTGATGGGGACGTTAAACCTCAAATCAAACAAACAAACGAGCACAGATCAGAATTTTCTTCTTACGCTGCACTCTTGACGTCTTAGGGATGCTATAAACAACCAGTACTTGGATTTTGTTCAAGGTCAGCGCCAGTCAGATGGTCAGTGGTAGTCATGCAGACAATAGCAAGCAACGGGTTCTCTGCTTTTTTAACGTAGACTGTGGGTACCCGTTAAAAGGCTTCATTATAAGAAAAGTAATCAGTCAAATTTTTGTCTGAAAAAAAAATATGGTAGCATTTTCCGTCAAATTATTTACATGTACTTGTCATTTGTTAATGTTTAATTAATTTCTGTCTGTATATACGTATATTGATTCATCTTTCTGAATTTAGAGTATTTCATTGATAATACTTAACCTGATATGCAACATAATCTGTGCTGAAAAAATATTACACATTTAACATTTTATCCAGCTGCAAAGTGTAGATCCATCGATGGCTTCTGATCAGCATCTTCAATGTTTGTCATAGTTTCTCCTCTCTCTGTTCTCCTCGCTCCCTCCCACCACTGCATCCCACCTCCTGAATAACAGTGATCTGTAACAGAGCCCCTTCGGCGGTATGTTTAAACGAAAAAAGTTCATTTTACCTGTTGATGCAGGCCCGCAGCCCCCTCCCTGCTTTTGGAAATTTATCTAGGATTCACACCCTTTTTCGTCCTCTGCAAAATACCTCAAATTCACACCTCAAGCCGCACCTTTTCAGAGTCTGCGTACCAACCAGATTCATGTTCAAAACTGTTGCTACATACTTATGGCGAACAGTGCCGACCCTGATCAGAAGCAGTGTACTGTCTATCCGATCTGGGTCAAAAGAGAGTGGAAAAGATTAACCCATTCTGTACAGGAAACCCCAAAACGGGTACCCTGGCAAAAAGTGCAGGCCCAGATCAGACGCCGCATTTTGCGGCGTGTGATCAGGGCCTACACTGTTGATGCCGCAGATTGCAGCGTCTGATCAGGGCCTACACTGTTTGCAAAAAGTTCAGCCATTTTCCAAATAAATTTTGAAGAAAAACACAACCTGACACCCCTAAATTTTGAAATGGACTCTGGCTATATATAAGGAGAAAGATTCCATTTGGTACAGAGGGCAAAAAAAGGTGTGAATTTGAGATTAAAAAGGGTTAAAAAGGGTGTGAATTTGAGATAAAAAAAAGGGTTAAAAAGGGTGTGAATTTGAGATAAAAAAAGGGTAAAAACTTACTTGGTCATCTTCTTAGCAGCTTCAATATCAACCCACCAAAAACAAACAAACAGAAAAAATCATCCACCACCAAATGAAAACAAAGACAAGTCTGATAAAAATTTCTGGTGGGTCTCCTTGTAATTAATTGTCTGAAAAATAGAAACAAAAGTATCGTAACAACTACCTCTTTAGAGCTGTCTCATATTAATCTACAGTACTTACAGGCTCAAGAGCATCTAAACTTATCTAATTGGCAGTAATGTTATTCATACATTGCCTTAACCATTTTTGTACCAAATCATGGAATCTTCCTCCTTATATATAAAATGAGTCCATTTCAAAATTTAGGGGTATCGGGTTGTGTTTGCCTTGAAATTAATTTGGAAAATGGCTTAACGTTTTGCAAGCAGTGTAGGCCCTGATCAGACGCCGCAGAATATGGCGTCTGATCTGGGCCTGCACTGTTTGCCAAGTACTGTGGTTTCTGGTACAAAATGGGTTAATTTGTTTGCTTGTCTTATTTGATGTTTAACGTACCCGTCAACACTGAATAGGTCATTTTGGAGACGTTGCTTCCAATTTTGTGGGACTTTTACCCAGACATTGAGATTAAATGACATCTCAAGCCCTGTTGCCCAATTAAACCAATAGGGTTTATAAGCATCGACAGTCCGACTCGCATCACTTTGCCTGGGCAGGCTTAGATCCTCTAAGCGGTTTACCAGTACACATGCGGTCGGTTTCAGCTCTGTGTGGAAGCATCATGCAGCCAGCCCAGATGAGTGGGGGCTGACAAAACAAGCCATAGTTCTCTCAAATATGATTGGATATTCCTTATCCTTAAATGTACTCTGGCCTGCGGTTATGACTAGCCCTCAGTGGCCAAAGCTGACCCCGTCTCAAACAAAATTTCATGGTCCCTTATCTGTTTCAGCCATTAACAATTTGTGGCATAAATTAATTAAGCCACACCCATTGCTGATTATTAACCAATCAAATTACTCGACATAATATATTTGTTCAATTCACAAACTTCATGACAAACAGTGTAGATCCTAATCAGATGGCTTCTTCAGAAGCCATCTGATCTGGATCTACATTGTTTGCAAAAGTAGGGGTTGCAGTCAACAGCAAGGTAATGACTCGAATGTGATGGCATTTATAAAATACATAAAGAAATAATAATAAAAAGATTAACATACCATTAGTCTCACTGGCTTGAGACCTCCCCTGAAAGTAAAAAGGTTGACAAAAATATAAATTCAGCATGCCCTGATGCCTCTCATTAAGTTTCTGAACATCTCAATTGGTCTCAGGATTCAGCAGAAGACGACGCTGATTCAGAGAATTATTTGTTTGTTTGATGTGAGGTTTAACGTTCCCAACTTCCCGTCAATTCTATTTAGGTCATTTTGGAGACGTTGCTTCCAATTTTGTGGGACTTTTACCTGACATCGAGATGAAATGACTTCTCAATCCCTGCAGCCCAATGAAACCAATAGGGTTTATAAGTGGCCGGGTCGTCTCGCAGCAATTTTCCTGGGAAGGCTTCGATGTTCTAAACAGATTACCAGTACTCATGTGCGGTCAGTATCTATTTCTCCCAATCCATTTCTCCAAGCCCCGATGGGCGGGGGGCAATCAGAATAGAGAATAAATGCCCTTTGAAGAATTTAAAGATAGCCAGCATCTTGGTTGTTGGAATCCAACTATTTTAGCAATTCTGAATTTCCATGTCACTCCAATGCCTCCCTATCAAGTTAATGTTGTTTGAAAATTTTAATAAAAGTGTCGCTAACACCGCATGATACCCCACCACTGCAGGCCAATATGGTTAAATACATGACCACAATTGGCTTCCTTAAGTGTTCTATATATCTGTAAAATGTTATCAAGGTATTCCATATAGTGTAGCAGCTATGGGCCAAAAAACATTTCTTACATAGAAAACAAATACAAAAACTATTTCATGGAAATTGTTAAACAAGAGGACCATGATGGCCCTGGATCGCTCACCTGATCCATAGAGTAACAAGTGGGCCCCGGGGAGGGCCATTATTGACCTCAGGGTTATAATGTGCATAATGTTGAGGGAGGTCTAAAAAGGTGAAGCTTCATACCAAATATCAACAAAGGCTATTATTTGAACAATCTTGGCAAAAGGTCCACTAGATGAAGCTACACAAAAAATATCAAAGACCTGGGCCTTGCGGTTTCAGAGAAGAAGATTTTTTTAAAGATATTCCTTACATAAGCCTATGTGAAACCAAATGGCCCCGGGGAAGGGGCTTTTTTGGCCTCAGGGCTATAATTTAAACAATCTTGATAGAGGTCCACTAGATGAAGCTTCACACCAAATATCAAAGACCTGGGCCTTGTTGTTTCAGAGAAGAAGATTTTCAAAGATTATCTCTATTATAAGTCTATGTAAAACCAAAGGGCCCTGGGGCAGGGGCATTTGTGGCCCCAGGGCTATAATTTGAACAATCTTGGTAGAGGTCCACTAGCTGAAGCTTCATACCAAATGTCAAAGACCTAGGCCTTGTGGTTTCAGAGTAGAAGATTTTTCAAGATATTCCCTATATAAGTCTATGAAAAACCAAAGGGCCCAGGAGGGGGGGCATTTTGGCCCCAGGGCTATAATTTGAACAATCTTGATAGAGTTCCACAAGATGAAGCTTCATACCAAATATCAAAGACCTGGGGCTTGCAGTTTCAGGGAAGAAGATTTTTAAAGATTTTCCCTATGTAAGCCTAAGTAAAACCAAAGGGCCCCGGGGTGGGGGCATTTTTGGCCCCAGCACTATAATTTGATCAGTCTTGGTAGGGGTCCACTAGATGAAGCTTCATACCAATTAGCAAAGACCTGGGCCCTGCAGTTTCAGAGAAGAAGATTTTTAAAGGTTTTCCCTATATAAGCCTATGTAAAACCAAAGGGCCCCGGAGCGGGGCCATTTTTGGCCCCAGCACAATAATTTGAACAATCTTGGTAGGGGTCCACCAGATGAAGTTTCATACCAAATATCAAAGACCTGGGCCTTGCAGTTTCAGAGAAGAAGATTTTTAAAGATTTTCCCTATGTAAGCCCATGTAAAACCAAAGGGCTCCGGGGCGGGGGCATTTTTGACCCCAGCACTATAATTTGAACAATCTTAGTAGGGGTCCACTAGATGAAGCTTCATACCAAATATCAAAGACCTGGGCCTTGCAGTTTCAGAGAAGAAGATTTTTTAAGTTTTCAGTCAAAAAAATCGATTTTTGGCTCATGTGACCTATATGTTCAACCGACCGGAACCATTTGAACAACTTTGAAAGGGGACCACCTAGGGATCATTCCTGTGAAGTTTGGTCAAAATCCGCTCAGTGGTTTAGGAGGAGATGTCGTTTGAAGAAATTGTTTACGCACGGACGGACGGACGGACGGACGCACGACGGACAAAAAGTGATCCCAAAAGCTCACCTCGTCACTACGTGACGGTGAGCTAAAACTGTAACTCTGCCAAATGTTAACTCATTTTGCCCACTAACCATCCCAACCATGCTTCTATAAATGGTCTATATATCTATGTATTTTTATCCAAATATTCCATTCAGTAAAGGAACAAGAGGGCCATGATGGCCCTGGATTGCTCACCTGATCCATAGAGTAACAAGTGGGCCCCGGGGAGGGCCATTATTGACCCTAGGGTTGAGGGAGGTCTAAAAGGTGATGCTTCATACCAAAAATCAACAAAGGCAATAATTTGAACAATCTTGGCAAAGGTCCACTAGATGAAGCTACACACCAAATATCAAAGACCAGAGCCTTGCGGTTTCAGAGAAGGAGATTTTTTTAAAGATATTCCCTACATAAGCCTATGTAAACCCAAATGGCCCAGGGGTGGGGGCATTTTTGGCCTCAGGGCTATAATTTAAACAATGTTGATAAAGGTCCACTAGATGAAGCTTCACACCAAATATCAAAGACCTGGGCCTTGCTGATTCAGAGAAGATTTTCAAAGATTATATCTATATAAGTCTATGTAAAACCAAAGGGCCCCGGGCAGGGGCATTTGTGGCCAGAGGGCTATAACTTGTTCAATCTTGGTAGAGGTCCACTAGATGAAGCTCCATACCAAATATCAAAGACATGACCTTGCAGTTTCAGAGAAGAAGAATTTTAAAGATTTCCCTATATAAGTCTATGTAAAACCAAAGGGTCTCGGGCGGGGGCATTTGTGGCCGAAGGGCTACAATTTGAACGATCTTGATAGAGGTCCACAAGATGAAATTTCACACCAAATATCAAAGACCTAGGCCTTGCAGTTTCATAGAAGAAGATTTTTAAAGATTTTCCCTATATAAGTCTATGTAAAACCAAAGGGCCACCAGGCGGGGGCATTTTTGGTCTCAGGGCTATAATTTGAACAATCTTGGTAGAGGTCCACTAGCTGAAGCTTCATACCAAATATCAAAGACCTAGCCTTGTGGTTTCAGGGAAGAAGATTTTTCAAGATTTTCCCTATATAAGTCCATGTAAAACCAAAGGGCCTCGGGGCGGAAGCATTTTTGGCCCCAGCACTATAATTTGAACATTCTTGGTAGGGGTCCTCTAGATGAAGCTTCATACCAAATAGCAAAGACCTGGGCCATGCGGTTTCAGAGAAGAAGTTCTTCAAGATTTTCCCTATATAAGCCCATGTAAAACCAAAGGGCCCCAGAGCGGAGGCATTTTGGGCCCCAGAACTATAATTAGAACAATCTTTTTAGGGGTCCACTAGATGAAGTTTCATACCAAATATCAAAGACCTGGGCCTTGCGGTTTCAGAGAAGAAGATTTTTAAAGATTTTCCCTATACAAGCCCATGTAAAACCAAAGGGCCCCGGGGTGAGGTCATATTTGGCTCCAGCACTATAATTTAAACAATCTTGGTAGGGGTCCACTAGATGAAGCTTCATACCAAATATCAAAGACCTGGGTAATGCGGTTTCAGAGAAGAAGATTTTTAAAAAATTTTCCTACATAAGCCCATGTAAAACGAAAGGGCCCCGGGGCGGGGAATTTTTGGCCCCAGCACTATGATTTGAACAATCTTGGTAGGGGTCCACTAGATGAAGCTTCATACCAAATATCAAAGACCTGGGCCTTGCGGTTTCAGAGAAGAAGATTTTTTAAGTTTTCGGTGAAAAAAATCTATTTTTGGCTCCTGTGACTTATATGTGCAACGGACCGGAACCATTTGAACAACTTTGAAAGGGGACCACCTAAGTATCATTCCTGTGAAGTTTGGTCAAAATCCGATCAGTGGTTTAGGAGGAGATGTCGTTTGAAGAAATTGTTTACGCACGGATGACAGACAAAAAGTGATCCTAATATTAATCACAAGAGGGCCCAGAGGGCCCTGATTCGCTCACCTGTGTGTCACTGTCTCGAGTACATTCTATTTTTAGCTCTTGTGGCCATGTTGTTCATCAGCAGAGTGATTTTAGCTTATTTGGTAGGAAGTAACCTAGGCAACATTCCTGGGAATTTTGAATCAAATTGGCCATAGGGTTTAGGGGGGGGGGGGGGGGTTCCGTTTGAATAAAATTTACAATATTTTTCTATTTTTACCTACGGTGGCCATTCTGTTCATCCGAGTGGGATTTATTTAGCCTTTTTGGTAGAGGATCATCTAAGCAACATTGTCGCAAGGAACCTACATGCCAAATATGAAGGCTGTATCTCAAATGCTTTAAAAGTTATGACAAAGTAGGTCAAAGGTCAAGGTCATGGGTCAAAAGTTTTGAATGGCTGAGAAAACCTTGTCACAAGGATTATGCATGCCAAATATGAAGGCTCTATCTCACATGGTTCAAAAGGTATGATAAAGTAGGTCACAGGTCAAGGTTACAGGTCAAATCTTTATGAGTGGGAAGCCCTTGTCAGAAGGAACCTACATGCCAAATATGAAGGCTCTATCTCAAACAGTTCAAAAGTTATGACAAAATAACCTACCGATCTACTTTCTGATTTGACATGACCCATATTCGAACTTAACTGAGATATTGTCCAGATGATCATTCTGAGCAAGTTTTATGATGATTTGACTGAAACTGTGGCCTCTTAGAGTGTTCAAAACGTTTTTCTATGATTTGACCTGCTGACCTACTTTTTGACCCGACATGACCCATATTCAAACTTGACACAGATATTGCCAAGATGATCATTCTGGGCAAGTTTGATGATGATCGGACCAAAACTGTGGCCTCTCGTGTCTTCACAAGGTTATTTTCTGATTTGACCTACTGACCTACTTTTTGACCTGACTTGGGCCTCTAGTGTGTTCACAAGGTTTTTCAACAATCCGACCTACTGACCTACATATTGACCAGACATGACCAATATTCGAAATTAACGGAGATATTGTCAAATGATCATTTTGAGCAAGTTTGATGATGATCGGACCAAAACTGTAGCCACCAGTGTGTTCAGAGGGTTATTCTATGATTTGACCTACTGGCCTACTTTTTGACCCAACATGACCCAAATTTGAACTTGACTGAGATATTGTCAAGATGATCATTCTGGGCAAGTTTGATGATGATCAGACCAAAACTGTGGCCTCTAGTGTGTTCACAAGCTTTTTCTATGATTTGACCTACTGACCTACTTTTTGACCCGACATCACCCGTATTCAAACTTGACCCGGATATTGTCAAGATGATCATTCTGGGCAAGTTTGATGATGATCGGACCTAAACTGTGGCCTCTAGTGTGTTCAGAATGTTTTTCTATGATTTGACCTACTGACTTACTCTTTGACCCAACATGACCCATATTCGAACCTGACCGAGATATTGTCAAGACTATCATTCTGAGCAAGTTTGATGATGATCGGACCAAAACTGTGGCCTCTAGTGTGTTTACAAGGTTTTTCTCTGATTTGACCTACTGACCTACTTTTGACCCTACATGACCCATATTCGATCTTGACCGAGAAATTGTCAAAATGATCATTCTGAGCAAGTTTCATGATGATCAGAACAAAACATTGGCCTCTAATGTATTCACAAGGTTTTTCTATGATTTGACCTACTGACCTACTTTGTGACCCGACATAACCCATATTCGAACTTGACGGAGATATTGTCAAAATGATCATTCTGGGCAAGTCTGATGATGATCGGACCAAAACTGTGGCCTCTAGTGTGTTCACAAGCTTTTTCTATGATTTGACCTACTGACCTACTTTTTGCCCCGACATGACCCGTATTCAAACTTGACAAAGATATTGTCAAGATGATCATTCTGGGCAAGTTTGATAATGATTGGACCAAAACTGCGGCCTCTAGTGTGTTCACAAGGTTTATCTATGATTTGACCTACTGACCTACTTTTTGACCCGGCATGATTCATATTCGAATGTGACCAAGATATTATTAAGATGATCATTCTGAGCAAGTTTGATGATGATTGGACATAAATTGTGGCCTCTAGTGTGTTCAGAATGTTTTTCTATGATTTGACCTACTGACCTACTTTTTGATCCGACAACACCCATATTCGAACTTGACTGAGATATTGTCAAAATGATCATTCTGGGCAAGTTTGATGATGATCGGACCAAAACTGTGGCCTCACATGTCTTCACAAGGTTATTTTCTGATTTGACCTACTGACCTAATTTATTGACCCGACATGACCCATATTCGAACTTGACCGAGATTTTGTGGTGGTACAAATTGTGTGCAAGTTTAGTTAAAATCAAATCATAAATGAACCTTCTATCATGCAGACAAGACCAAATTAGGCAATTTTTGCCCATTCAGGGGCCGTAACTCCATAACACATGATGGGATATGGCTGGTTCAAGAAAGGAACCCAGATCTCATGGTGGTACAAGTTGTGTGCAAGTCTGGTTAAAATCAAATCATAAATGAAGATGCTATCGTGCGGACAAGACCAAAATAGGCAATTTTTGCCCTTTCAGGGGCCATAACTCTGTAACACATGATGGGATACAGCTGGTTCAAGAAAGGAACCTAGATCTCATGGTGGTACAAGTTGTGTGCAAGTCTGGTTAAAATCAAATCATAAATCAAGATGCTATTGTGCGGACAAGAAATTGTTTACGCACGCACGGACGGATGCACTGACGACGGACAAAATGTGATCACAAAAGCTCACCTTGTCACTACGTGACAGGTGAGCTGTGTCAATACAACACGGATGCCACTGCCCAGGGGCCCACCTCACCCCCAAAATATTATGGGGGTATAGCTGAATAAAACTTTGGACCTGTATCTATCATTATACCAAATATCAACAAAGTCCATCGAACGGTTTGGAAGATATGAGTTCTTAAATAATAAGGTTCTACCTTGTACAAAAGCCATAACCTGAGTTTTTAACATTAAACAAGCAAATTCGTTGAATTGATATCCCCCGCCGAATGGGTTTTTCGTGTAGAATGGCAAGAAAATATATCTGGCCAAAATTGAGAAAAAAAAATTGCGCGTGCATCACGGTAGCATAATAATACATATTTATTTCAAGTTTCATTTTATTCCATGCAATAGTTGCTGAGAAGCGGTTCCAGACAAAGTGAGACGACGAAAAATCCAGAATTTTAATCATTTAAGGGGCCATAACTCTGGGTGTAAAAAGTCAATCCGAAAAAAATTTGTGCGTGCATCACCACAGCATAAAAATACATATTTATTTCAAGTTTCATTTAATTCCATGCAATAGTTGCTGAGAAACAGTTCCCGACAAAAAAGTGAGACGACGAAAAATCCAGAATTTCAATCATTTAAGGGGCCATAACTCTGGATGTAAAAAGTAAATCCGGAAAAAAAATGCGCGTGCATCACCACAGCATAATAATACATATTTATTTCAAGTTTCATTTAATTCCATGCAACAGTTGCTGAGAAACGGTTCCGGACATAGTGAGACGACGAAAAATCCAGAATTTCTATCATTTAAGGGGCCATAACTCTGGATGTAAAAAGTCAATCCAGAAAAAAATTGCGCTTTCATCACCGCAGCATAATAATACATATTTATTTCACGTTTCATTTAATTCCATGCAATAGTTGCTGAGAAACAGTTCCGGACAAAGTGAGACGACGAAAAATCCAGAATTTCAATCATTCAAGGGGCCATAACTCTGGACGTAAAAAGTCAATCCGAAAAAAAATTGCGCGTGCATCACCACAGCATAATAATACATATTTATTTCAAGTTTCATTTAATTCCATGCAATAGTTGCTGAGAAACGGTTCCGGACAAAGTGTGACGGATGGACGGAAGGACGGACGTTCTCACGAACGGATACTTAAGTGGCTAGGCGTCCGCATATTGACTACTTAAGCGGCAAATTCTCTTAAGCGGCAAGCCACCTAAGAGCGAATTTTTGCCACTTAAGTACCCAAATAACGGAATAAACCCCATTTGGACCTACGAATATATACTTAAGTGTCAAAATGTCCAAATTTTTTGCCCCCTAAATGTCGTTTCGTTGGTGCGGAAGGACGGACGGAAGGATGGACGGACAACGCCAAAACTATATCCCTCCGCCTTCGGCGGGGGGATAAAAAGTCCTTGACCTTGACCCTGAGGCCGTAAGCATGGGTGGGGGTACTGCTGAATAAAACCTTGGACCTATACCTACCATCATACCAAATATCAACCAAATCCAACACATGGTTTAGAAAATATGAGTTCAGGTTCTACCTGGTACAAATACCCTAACCTGAGTCTAACAGGATTACGTACGTACGTATGTACACACATTCGTACAGAAGGACGTACATTCGTACACACGTACCCACGGACGCACATAAAGAAAACGGAAAAACTATATGCCCCCGGGCATCATCCGATGCGGAGGCATAAAAACAAAACCAATTTAATGAGAATTGTTAATGACCATAACTCTGATAAAGATGTTAACGTATTTGCCAATTAATAATCCCAAACATGCTTCCTTTAATAGTACATATGTGTGAAGTTTCATCCATATATTCCATTAAGTTAAGGAATAAGAGCCCAAAAAGCATTTAATGGGACTTGTACACGCCCATAACTGTCTAATATGTTAACCTATTTTGCCAATAAACAGTACTAAACATTCCTCCCTCCTATAGTGGTCCATATATCTGTGAAGTTTCATCCATATATTCGATTTAGTAATGGAATAAATGATCAAAAACCATTTAATGGAAATTGTTAACGACAATAACTCTATCATATGTTAACATATTTATGCAATGAGCAATTCCCAAACCACACATTCCCAATACCAAATATACGAAATTTCATCCAATTAGTCCATAAAATAAACGAATAAGAGTCCAAAAACCGTTAAATGGAAATTGTTAATGGCAAAAACTCTGTCCCATTTTGCCTATAAACAATCCAAAACCTGCTTCTTATGCTGGCCTATATATCAGTGAAGCCTCATACATATATTCCATTTAGTAAAGGAATAAGTGCCCCAAAACCATTCAATGGGAATTGTTAACGGCCATAACTCTGTTAAATGTTCACGTATTTTGCCCAGTAACAATCCCAAACCACTCATACCCAATACCAATGTATCTACAAAATTTGAAGAAAATCCGTGAAAAAATGTTCCAGTTATTGATCAGAAACGCCCAAAAACCCCTTATTTTGAACTAAAAAGGGCAGCAACTCTGTCAAATGTTAACAGATTCTGCCCGTTAACAATCCCATACCACTCATTCCCGATAAAAACAGGTATGCAAAATACACAAGTTATCGATCGGAAATGGTGCGGACGGACAGACACTCGATGGTATAACATAATATCCCACCACTATCGTGTGGTGGGGTATAAAAATGGGAGTCAATAGGGCCATATTAGATACTGGAATGATATGATTTCTGCAATTTTGAATCTCACTGCTGTTCCTGCAACCAAGTCTGCTCATCTGGCTTACCCTTTGCAAAGCAGGGACCAGGGGCCAGTTGTTCAAAGCATTGTTAGCTTAACGAGCTCGTTAGTGGTCATATTGTTTACTGTTCTAGCAAGAACAATATCGAAAATTTTGGTATTTTTGCTGAAAAAATGTGAGCAGCTTTTGCATCTAAAAAAGCTGCTCACATTTTTCAGCAAAAATTTCAGCATATTTGCCATATTCAGTGATAAAAGTTTTAACGATACGTTAACTAACAACGTTGTTAGTTTTGAACAACTGGCCGCAGTTGTTCAAAACTAACGACGTCGTTAGTTAACGGCCCCAGTTGTTCAAAACTAACGACGTGGTTAGTTAACGTATCGTTAAAACTTTGATCATTTGTTTTAGCAAATATGCTAATATTTTTGCTGAAAAAATGTGAGCAGCTTTTGCATTTGCAAGCTGCTCACATTTTGTCAGCAAAAATACCGAAATTTTCAATATTGTAATTGCTAGAACAGTTAATAATTTGACCACTAACAAGCTCGTTAAGCTAACGATGCTTTGAACAACTGGCCCCAGATGTTCTTTGAAAAATTTCAAGATGGCCACTGTTGCGGCCATATTGAATATCAGGATACAATGATGTTAATGAATCTCCTTGTTGCTTCAATGCCTCCCATCATGTTTTGGCTCAATGTGTCTTACCATTCAGGAGCAAACGGGGTTTAAAGATTTCGAGATGGCCACTATGGTGGCCTTAGCCTTCTCAGATATTGGAGTGGAACAATTTTTAATAGACAACCAAGAGGCCCAGGTGGGACACAATTTGCTGGGCTGATCATGTTATGTAACGTTGTGCCATGTCGGCCATATCGGCTATCAGATCGGACTGCCTTTTAGTTTATACTAATTTATTTTAGTTTGATTGCAATGAAAGCTTCAAGCTTATTGAATCGCTCTCGAACACACATTCCAGGTGTTTTCATGCGCACGTGAGAGAGGCAGTGGCTTTTACACCACTGCTACCCATTTACACCTGGGTGGAGTGAGGCAGTGTCATTACGTGTCTTGCCCAAGGACACACCTCGATACCGATGGCCGGTTTCAAACGCACAACCTCACGATCATAAGTCAAACTTGTTAACCACTGCGCTATCGAGGCCTTTTATGCATTCTAAATCTGCATATTGCCTTGATGCCTCTGATTAAATTTTCCTACATCTAAAAGGACTTAGGATTCAGCAGATGATGGGGATGCAGAATGGAAAATAGATGCCCTTTGAAGAATTTAGAAAGGGTACACATGGCAGCCATCTATGATCTCGGAAGGCAACTATGTTAGCAATTCTGAAACTTAACTCTTATCATGCTGTTCACGACAACCCCTATCTTTGGAAACAGTGTAGATCCAGATCAGATGGCTTCTGAAGAAGCCATCTGATCAGGATCTACACTGTTTTGGCATTCAGTTTATGAATTTGTAGCAATAAATTACATCAAGTAATTTGATTGGTTGATAGACAGAAATGGGCATGGCTTAAATGAATATTCAGCAAGAGAAGGGTTAACCTTTAGCACTCTAGCCCTTATCCTGCCGAATATTCATATATGCCACACCCACTACCGATTATCAACCAATCAGATTACCTGTAGCAAATTATTACAACAAATTCACAATATGAATGACAAACAATGTAGATCCTGATCAGATGGCTTCTTCAGAAGCCATCTGATCTGGATCTACATTGTTTCAAAGACAGGGCATATCCGGGCTCAACAGAACAAGGGCTAGGATAATTCAGCAGATGACAAATTGTTCATATTTTTCTTATTCAGGTGAGCTAAAAATGACAGACACCACCCATGAATCCAGTTCTCATTTCAGTGAAATTTTACAGCATACATATATATATGGCAGACCTGTATGTGACATGCTTAAAACAGGAAATCATACTCACCACCAATGCCATTTTTGATTAGGTTCACATTCGGCACCACAAAGGCTGGTTGAAACCCTGGAGGAGGGGCCAGAGAAGCTCCAACAGTGGGGGTCATTCCTCGTCCAAGGCCTGGCAATGCTGAGGCCTGCCCTCTGCCTCGACCATAGGCCAGGTTTGGCATGAAACCATCATTCTTCTCCCCTGCAAATATTACATATACAGTAAAATTCCTATATTAACCTTTTTTGTACCAAATGAAATCTTCCTCCTTATATATAGCAGGAGTCCACTTCAAAATGTAGGGGTGTCAGGTTGTGTTTTCTTCAAAATTTATTTAGCTGGCTGAACTTTTAGCAAACAGTGTAGGCCAGGGCTCGAGAAAATATCGGGTTTTCGGTTCTGGACCGATTTTGGTATTTCTGAACCGATTTTGACTTACAAAGGATGTTAAAAAATCGGTCCAGTATTCAATGCTATTTTAAAAAAATCGGTTCGAAAATTTTCGCCAAGTCGCTAAATTGTGTAAACGAACTGACCTTTTGCCACAGATAATCCAAGCGTGTATTGATAAAACACCTCGAGGGCCAGTTATTGGACCGGCTCATTATTGGTATAGGTAAATCGGATTTGTCCACACAGCCGAACCATTTTCCAGACAGGTTAGACAGCAAGTACATTGAAAAAAGTCATTCTTTTTTCTGTTGTTTTTATATCTATAGGAGATCTATAGGAGACACACGAAGGGTAATTGAATACACGTTTAATTGAAACAATTTATCAGTGAGAAAAGGTCAAGTTGTTGAACTATTACAAAGGAATTAATTAGGCACTACTATTCAAATGGATTATTCCGCTACTAACCTGTAATCCCCTGACGTTATCAGTAGGTAAGCTGTCAAACAATTGGAAAAGGTGTGAAATTTGGGTCAAATAATGCAGGACAGACGCTTATTTGTTTACACAAGTGTTTATGTCATTAATTTATGACTGCCTATGTTGAACGGATATTTAAACATAAAAAGTGGTTTTCCACAGGGCGCAATTCAAAAACCACATCTGTTGCGTGTAATCATGGAAAAAGAAAAAAAAATAAGAAATAGATCTTCGCTCCAAAATTGAAACAATAACATAAAACACGTGGTATTACGTCCTAGTGTAATTTAATGTGTATTGTATAAAATGAAACTGAATGACGACATTTTTCCGATCACGTGGTTTCGTGTTTTTTTTTGTTTTTTTTTTTGATAAGGTTTTTTTTTTTTTTTTTTTTTTTTTTTTAAGATAAGGGTAGTAGACATTAGTAATTATGAAATAACATTTATTTAGAATATTAAGAAGTTCGGTTCGGCCCTATAAGATTTTCAGTGACTCTAGTAAACCCATGTTTTGGTTCGAGATTTAACCTTTTTTTTTTTTTTTTTTCTTTAACGACAGCAAATGATTTTTTATTTAAGAAACAGCCACAATTTAAATCTATGACATAAAATATGTTTGTTTAACGTTCTTTAATGAAAAAATGTGTATTGCGTAAGCTAAAACTGTATGACGTCATTTCCGACCACGTGGCGGCAATTTCGGTCGCCATTTGTAGTTAAAGGACAACGCTCAAAATCAGTAGAATTGGTATTTATTTTGCAAATAGATAACAAGAAAACGATAAAAAAAAAACAAAGAAACAATCATACACTCGCATACATATATACCGGTACCCATGTGTGGAGGGTGAATCTACATAGGCGGACTTTATATAAACTAAACCAAAATGGCGGCCGTGTAAACGAGGGCATTTTCACGAATAAAATCAGGTTTGAGACATTTTTTTTAACATTTTCGTAAGTTTTCGGACACCTAACACCCTGTATTTTGAAATTGAAAAATAATAATGAATGGAAACAAATGACCTTTACGGAAATGACCGAAAATCGGTTCGGCAATTTCCGGTTTTTTTTTTTGCCGAAAATCATGCCGGACCGATTTTGATTCTTCAGTTTCTCGAGCCCTGGTGTAGGCCCTGATCAGACGCCGTGTTCTGCGGCGTCTGATCTGGGCCTGCACTGTTTGCCACAGTACCCGTTTAGGAGTTTCCGGTACCAAATGGGTTAAGACCACCTTAAATTAAGACTAAATCTATCTCTGGTCGGGCCCATTGGAGTCTAACTGTTGGTTTTCTTTTGCTCCAGCATTTCAGTGGTTTCTTGCTGTGGAGTCCTCACCGTTGTCTCACCTCTGTGGTTCGTTGATTGTGTGTTCACGGAGATGTTGCGCTGGTGAGTTAGGAGGCCTTCATGCGGACTGAACAAATTATTTGACTAAATCGAGAAGGAAGTAAGGGCGAGGATTGTGGCCATGTAAAATCGATCTAAACCCCCCCCCCCCCCCCCCCCCCCACCCCTAGTGGAAATCTTTCCACTGACCCTTCCAAGGCGGTTCTTCTGTGGCGGTTTATTTATGTTGTTGTTTGTTACTTACTGTGTGTATCACTTGTGTTTTTTTATTTTGGACGGCCATATGGCCATTTTGTGGGAAAGTAACTGTCCTTATGGCCTTCCTTTGTTTAGGTTTCCATTATGGTCTGGTGGCTTAATGTTTGTGTTTCTTTCCCTTTGGTGTCTTTGATGGGTGGAGTTAGTTAATTGTATCGATTCCTGATCTTTGTTTTACTTCTACTTTAAAAGCTTATTTAGAATGTTTCAGTTATTCAATCTTTGTTTTCTATACCTAGTGTACCCTTGTTAACCTATTGTATGCTAGTGGCCTCTCCCATTGCTATATGTTGGACAAGTCCATTTGTCATATAAGGGGTGTCAGACCTATTTTTTTTTCGTTTCATTCTGTTTTTGACAGAAAACTCTGTTTAATAACAAATAGTGCATGCCCAGATAAGACGCCGTGTTTTGTGGCATCTGATCTTGGCATGCACTGTTTGTCAACGTACCCCTTTAGGGGTTTCCCGCATGTAATTGGTTAAGAGACCAACTTTGGGACTGTTCAAAAGTGGTCTTAAAGACCACTTTTGAACAGTGCCAAAAGTGGTCTTAATATAGGAATTTTACTGTATATTCAACCCCCTTTCTAACAACATTTGATGTAATTTTCTTTTTCTGTTGTTTTTGGTTTTACAACCCTTTCAACATGTATTTTACTTATTTTGAGAATATCCTAAAGCAGGATCGAATGAAAATCAGAGTTCCTGAAGAAAAAGCCACCTGACTTTTCGTTGCAGAGCTTGGTGTCTCAAACTACCCAAGACACTGATGAGACACCTAATAATTAACAGTCAGCACCCTTACCCACCAGGCCACATGGGCCAATTCGAATATTTTGACCAAACTCATAGTATGGGATACCGTAATGATCCTAAGTATTGGGACAGACAGGCCTAAGCAAACAGTGCAGACCCAGATCAGACTGCTCCTGAAGGAGCAGTCTGATCAGGGTCTACATTGTTTGCCATTCCGTCTGCATCTTTTGGACTCCTTGCTGGATCATGAAATAAATTTCTCGCGCGCGCGTGAAAACATCCGGAATGAGTGTTCGAGAGCGATTCAATAAGCTTGAAGCTTTCGTCGCAATCGAACTAAAATAAATTAGTATAAACCAAATAAATTTGTTAAAATTTTATAAGCATTACAGCAAGGCCTCAAGGTGTCCCAATTTTTTGGTATTTTTACGGTAATACTGTAAAAATTTGAGAAAACAAGAGCTGTCACTATAGGTGACCAATGCCCCCCCCCCCCCCCCCCCCCCCCCCAGTGGGAGCCAATTTCTGAGTTTTTGCAAAATTTAAAGGGGAGATAATTAAGCCAAAAATGACAACAGAGTTATGGCCCTTGGTCAGAATTTAGCCCTTGTGATGGTGAATAAGTGTGTGAAGTTTCGTGGGGCTAGGTCAAATACTTTTGAAGTTATGATCAAGGTTAAAGTTTTTGTGACGGACGGACAGACAGACAAACAAACAGACAGGGACAGACAGACAAACAAACAAACAGACAGACAGGGCAAATACTATATGACCCCCGAATCAAAGATTCCGGGGGGGAGGGGGGGGCAGCCTTGAAGACTTGCTGTAATTCTCCTAAAATTATTTAAAACAAGAGGGCCATGATGGCCCTGGATCGCTCACCTGATCCATAGTGTAACAAGTGGGCCCCAGAGAGGGCCATTATTGGCCCCAGGGCTTTAATGTACATAATGTTGAGGGAGGTCTTAAAGGTGAAGCTTCATACCAAACATCAACAAAGGCTAAAATTTGAACAATCTTGTCAAAGGTCCACTAGATGAAGCTACACATCAAATATCAAAGACCTGGGCCTAGCGGTTTCAGAGAAGAAGATTTTTAAAGATTTTCCCTATATAAGCCTATGTAAAATCAAAGGGCCCCGGGACAGGGGCATTTTTTGCCCCAGCACTATAGTTTGAACAATCTTGGTAGGGGTCCACTAGATGAAGCTTCATACCAAATATCAAAGTTCTGGGCCTTGTGGTTTCAGAGAAGAAGATTTTTAAAGATTTTCCCTATATAAGCCTATGTAAAACCAAAGGGCCCCGTGGCAGGGGGGGATTTTTTGTCCCAGCACTATAATTTGAACAATCTTGGTAGGGGTCCACTAGACGAAGCTTCATACCAAATATCAAAGTCCTGGGCCTTGTGGTTTCAGAGAAGAAGATTTTTAAAGATTTTCCCTATATAAGCCTATGTAAAATCAAAGGGCCCCGGGACAGGGGCATTTTTTGCCCCAGCACTATAGTTTGAACAATCTTGGTAGGGGTCCACTAGATGAAGCTTCATACCAAATATCAAAGTTCTGGGCCTTGTGGTTTCAGAGAAGAAGATTTTTAAAGATTTTCCCTATATAAGCCTATGTAAAACCAAAGGGCCCCGTGGCAGGGGGGGATTTTTTGTCCCAGCACTATAATTTGAACAATCTTGGTAGGGGTCCACTAGACGAAGCTTCATACCAAATATCAAAGTCCTGGGCCTTGTGGTTTCAGAGAAGAAGATTTTTAAAGATTTTCCCTATATAAGCCTATGTAAAACCAAAGGGCCCCGGGGCAGGGGCATTTTTGGCCCCAGCACTAAAATTGGAACAATCTTGGTAGGGGTCCACTAGATGAAGCTTCATACCAAATATCAAAGTCCTGGGCCTTGTGGTTTTAGAGAAGAAAATTTTTAAAGATTTTCCCTATATAAGCCTATGTAAAACCAAAGGGCCCCGTGGCGGGGGCATTTTTGGCCCCAGCACTATAATTTGAACAATCTTGGTAGGGGTCCACTAGATGAAGCTTCATACCAAATATATAAGACCTGGGCCTTGTGGTTTCAGAGAAGAAGATTTTTAAAAATTTTCCCTATATAAGCCAATGTAAAAGCAAAGGGCCCCGTGGCGGGGGCATTTTTGTCCCAGCACTAAAATTTGAACAATCTTGGTAGGGGTCCACTAGATGAAGCTTCATACCAAATATCAAAGTCCTGGGCCTTGTGGTTTCAGAAAAGAAAATTTTTAAAGATTTTCCCTATATAAGCCCATGTAAAACCAAAGGGCCCCGTGGCGGGGGCATTTTTTGTCCCAGCACTAAAATTTGAACAATCTTGGTAGGGGTCCACTAGATGAAGCTTCATACCAAATATCAAAGACCTGGGCCTTGTGGTTTCAGAGAAGAAGATTTTTTAAGATTTTCCCTATATAAGCCTATGTAAAACCAAAGGGCCCCGGGGCGGGGGCATTTTTGGCCCCAGCACTGTAATTTGAACAATCTTGGTAGGGGTCAACTAGATGAAGCTTCATACCAAATATCAAAGACCTGGGCCTTGTGGTTTCAGAGAAGAAGATTTTTAAAGATTTTCCCTATATAAGCCAATGTAAAACCAAAGGGCCCTGTGGCGGGGGCATTTTTTGTCCCAGCACTATAATTTGAACAATCTTGGTAGGGGTCCACTAGATGAAGCTTCATACCAAATATCAAAGTCCTGGGCCTTGTGGTTTCAGAGTAGAAGATTTTTGAAGATTTTCCCTATATAAGCCTATGTAAAACCAAAGGGCCCTGGGGCGGGGGCATTTTTGGCCCCAGCACTATAATTTGAACAATCTTGGTAGGGGTCCACTAGATGAAGCTTCATACCAAATATCAAAGACCTGGGCCTTGTGGTTTCAGAGAAGAAGATTTTTAAAGATTTTCCCTATATAAGCCAATGTAAAACCAAAGGGCCCCGTGGCGGGGGCATTTTTCGTCCCAGCACTCAAATTTGAACAATCTTGGTAGGGGTCCACTAGATGAAGCTTCATACCAAATATCAAAGTCCTGGGCCTTGTGGTTTCAGAGAAGAAGATTTTTAAAGATTTTCCCTATATAAGCCTATGTAAAACCAAAGGGCCCCCGTGCGGGGGCATTTTTGGCCCCAGCACTATAATTTGAACAATCTTGGTAGGGGTCCACTAGATGAAGCTTCATACCAAATAACAAAGACCTGGGCCTTGTGGTTTCAGAGAAGAAGATTTTTTAAGTTTTTGGTGAAAAAAATCTGTTTTTGGCTCCTGTGACCTAGATGTGCAACGGACCGGAACCATTTGACCCATATTCAAACTTGACCGAGATATTGTCATGATGATCATTCTGAGCAAGTTTGATTAAGATTGGACCAAAATTGTGGCCCCTAGGGTGTTCACAAGGTTTTTATATGATTTGACCCGCTGACCTACTTTTTAACCCGATATGACCCATATTCGAACTGGACTGAAATATTGTCACAATGGTCATTCTGAGCAAGTTTCATGATAATTGGACCAAAACAGTGGCCTTCAGAGTGTTCACAAGGTTTTTCTATGATTTGACCTACTGACCTACTTTTTGACCGGACATGACCCATATTCGAACTTGACCAAGATATTGTCATGATGATCATTCTGAGCAAGTTTGATTATGATTGGACCAAAATTGTGGCCTCTAGGGTGTTCACAAGGTTTTTCTATGATTTGACCCGCTGACCTACTTTTTAAGCCGACATGATCCATATTCAAACTTCACTAAAATATTGTCACAATGATCATTCTGAGCAAGTTTGATGATGATTGGACCAAAATTGTGGCCTCTCGAGTGTTCACAAGGTTTTTCTATGATTTGACCT
This sequence comes from Lucinisca nassula, assembly GCA_963580285.1. Classification (NCBI taxonomy): domain Eukaryota; kingdom Metazoa; phylum Mollusca; class Bivalvia; order Lucinida; family Lucinidae; genus Lucinisca; species Lucinisca nassula. The sequence goes on along the minus strand of OY757020.1, from coordinate 86,869,869 downwards.
ACTGACCTACTTTTTTACCCGACATGACCCAAATTCGAACTTGACCGAGATATTGTCATGATTATCATTCTGAGCAAGTTTGATGATAATTGGACCAAAACTGTGGCCTCTAGTGTGTTCACAAGAAAAAGTTTACGCACGACGGACGACGGACGACGCACGACGACGCCGGACATCTTACTGTCACAAAAGCTCACCATGACCTTCGGTCAGGTGAGCTAAAAAAATTGTGATCCAGCAAGGAGTCCAAAGGTGAAGATGGAAAGGCACACAGAGTGAGACCATCCTTCAGGAGCAGTCTGATCTAGGTCTACACTGTTTGCAAAAGCCTATCTGTCCAAATACACAGGATCATTACACAACCCAACCTCAGTGGAACTATTTTTTCTAAAACTGTCTCCTGCTGTTGGATCTTTTGTTACCCATGAACATCTTTTCTTTTGTCAAAAAATATACATTTTTAACCCTTGTCCTGCTGAGCCCGGATATGTCTTATCTTTCAAACAAAGAAGATCCAGATCAGATGGCTTCTGAAGAAGCCATCTGATCAGGATCTTCATTGTTTGTCATTCAGCTCATGAATTTGTTGCAATAATTTGTTTCAAGTAATATGATTGGTTGATAATCAGTAGTGGGTGTGGCATCCGTAAATATTCAGCAGGACAAGGGTTAACAGCCACAATATCATGTTCTTAATCATCTCTCTGTGAAATGAACATTCAGTATACCATCAAACTGCTGTCAAGGAAAGAAATATGCACCGATGTTGTTTGTCAGAAATCAACAACAGTTTTTAAATTTACCACTACATGTGTGTGTGTGCATTCGGGTTTAACGTCGCTTTCAACAATTTTTCAGTCATATCACGACGGTGTCTGGTTGCAACAGGGAGCTCAATGCTCACTTTTATAGTGCTGCCTCACTGAAGTATCATGTCCCAGACACATTACATGATACCACACCCAGTCACATTATCCTGACACTGGGTCGACCAGTCCTAGCTCTACCCCATAAATCTGAGAGCCAAGCGAGGAGCAGCTAGTACCATTCTTAACAACTTTGGTATGTCACGGCCCGGGATCGAACCTGTGACCTCCCGTTCCCCGGAGCGGACACTACCAACTGAGCTATCGGGGCCGGTACACCACTACATGTAAAGGAATGTATTGAAAATGTATTTTAGTAGCTCACAGGAAAAGTGTTTTGAACAGATTTCTTTAGCAGGTAAGAAGAAAGGCTCTACCTTTTTTGGTCTGTTACTTTTGTGTAAAGGGGCCATTTTACAGATTGGTTTTCAATATTCTTGGGCAGTCTAGTGGTAATAGTTTTGGAAGCTTTGTTTGTTTGTTTGAATTGGGGTTTAAAGTCCCCGTCAACACTATTTAGGTCATTTCGGAGGCATTGCTTCCAATTTTGTGGAACTTTTACCCGACATTGAGGTGAAATGACATCTAAAGCCCTGCCGCCCAATGAAACCAGAAGGCATAAATGCATTGGACTCACACTGCTTTGCCTGGGCAGGCTTAGTCCTTCAAAGCGGTTTGCCAGTAATTGGATGTGGTCAGATTCAGCTCTGTGTGGAAGCATCATGCAACCCAATCTATTTCTCCAAGCCCCGATGGGCGGGGGTTAATAGTTTTGGAAGCATTTTTTTTTCCAATTAACATCACATTTTTTAAAGAAGATGGGTGAGAAAAAATAATCAATGATTGGGTTGTGACCACAACAAGGAAAATCTCAGGCTCTTTTTGAGTTTATCTCAGTCTCATGCGAGGCATAGCCTCGCATGAGACTTAAATAAAGTGAGAACTTGCCTGAGGTTTCCTTGTCTCAGTCTCAACCCCATCATAGATTCTATTAATCTAAAACTCAACAAAGTAAAGGCTTTTAGATATTTGTCGAGAGTATCCACAACTTTGGTACTTGTCAGAATGTCTTCAATGGCGTGATTTTATCAAATTTTGGTGCTTATCTCCTATGCGAGCAGCGAAGGTTCAGGCGAGCCTTATTGACATGGGAGACAAAAGTACTTTTGCAGGAGTTGCCTTCCCTACAGGTGTACCTATTCCCCTTTAAAGGTTACACAGTACAGTGTACATTCTTTCACCAGAAACTGACAACTGCCCTTCTTGAATCAGATATGTTCATCAAACACAATGATTGTTTGAACAGAGGTTTAATGTCCCCGTCAACACCATTTAGGTCATTTTGAAGACATTGCTTCCAATTTTGTGGGACTTGTACCAGATATCGAGATGAAATGATATCTCAAGCCCTGCCGCCCAAACAAACCAAAGGGGTTTATATGTAGGGACGGTCCAACTCGTAACACTTTGCCTGGGCAGGCTTAGACCCTCTAAGCAGTTTACTGGTTTCAGCTCTTTGTGGAAGTATCATTCAGCCCAATCTATTTCTCCAAGCCCCGATGGGCTTGGGCAATCAATCACAATGAATGAATGTTGAGGACCTAGTTAGGATTGAACCTGTAACTCCCTTCAGAGCAGTTGGAAGTGGGTCTGTCTGAGCCAAAAAGGCTGGCAATAAGACATTGTGTTTCCTTTTGAAGACATAGCAACAGATAAGGTAAGTATTTTGTGATAATTGAAGGATAGTTTTCCTTATTTAAGAAATAGATCAGCTCTAACTGTGATTTGTTGAGTAATAAAACACAGTTTGGAGGTCAGTTGTAAAGTAGACAAATCACGAGCGCATTACTCAACAAATCACAGACTAGAGCTGATCTATTTCGATTCTAACACGCTGAAAATCGGCAATAATGCTGTTATTTCCTTCAAAATCTCACAATTTATCACCATTGTTAGAAGAAATCTTGCTAAAATTATCGACTGAAACACATGCATTTATATCCTTTTCTAAAGTTTTTGATGTGAGAAAATGAGGTTACACCGTCTAACGTCAAGGAAATCGGCTAGTGACGTCATAAATTGGCAGTTTCAATGATGTCACTTGTCACGCTCTTCCGAGCTGTGATGTGTTGCAGAATAAAATACAGTCATTTTCCATTGCCTATATAGGCGCGCTGTGTTAGAATGCTCCATAAAAGCCTATGTTGTGGGTACTCATTAGAACCGCCTCAGCGAGGCGGTTCTAATGAGTACCCACAACAAAGGTTTTTATGGAGAATTAACAAAAACTATCCTCCAATTATCACGATAAACTTACGTTATCTGTTGCTACAAGACTGAAGCGCATTAGGATGAATGCATTAAAATGAGAGAAAATCATTAAAATGAGAGAAAATGTTTTTTCCAACACAATTTACCAGTGGCAGGGAGAAAACAACTGTAGAAAGATGTATACAATACCTAGAATGCAACCTACCAGCATCAAGCTTCATTATTCCCCGACCTCTACCAATACTGTAGGCAAACACGGCAGACTCGGGCTGTGGCTTCATGATCGGCTGCTGGGGCATGGCCGCTATGGACGAGGACTTTGGGAGTCTCAGCTGTCCTGAAGAGCTGTCAGCCTCCACCGCCTTACTCTCAAGTTTGGCATTCAACTTCTTCCTATACAAGATAAGAACAGGGTCCCAAGGTAAAACCCACTGTGTTGGGTTTAATGCTGTGCATGCTGGGAATTTTTTACAGCAGATAACATGTTGAATTATTTTTTATTTTTCCCAGAAAACAGGATTTGACATTTCATGCAAATTATCTCCTATGCAAGAGATGTCAAGTTCTGTTTTATGGGAAATGAGAAAAATATCAACATTTTACCATCTGCTGAATGAGCCCAGAGCATGGAAAAGATTAACAACAAATCAACAATCGAGAGCTCTAGGAACTCGAGGAAATGGACTCTATAAGCATTTTCTCCGTCCAAATCCTGTCATATTATGTACCTGTATATGTATGTATGTTAATTCGTCACTTCTGAATAAATGTGTTTTAACCAACACTCGAGAGCAATTTTGTGTCAAAGGGAGTCAACTTTCATATAACAATATACAGCTTTATCACATGATGTCACATCTGAGAATAAAATAACGCCAAGTTATAAATTCCTTAATCTGCTAGTGCTTTAAATATGCAAATTAGTTAAATAGGCCCTATAATATTAGATATACAACGTCCTTAACGATATTACGTTACTAATAGTGGAATATTGACACTTTCGCAAAACAATAGTGAACAAAATGCATTTTACATGTCATATGATAAATAGAATCTAACATTCTTGCTCATGTATTACTGAATTTATTAAACATGTTGAGGAAAAGGGATAAAATGCTCTGCGAAGCCTCCCATTTTATCCCTTTTCCTTAACTTGTTTAACAATGTACTACTGAATTTATTTAACATGTTGAGGAAAAGGGATAAAATGCTCAGCGAAGCCTCGCATTTTATCCCTTTTCCTCAACTCGTTCAATAAATACAATAATTCATGAATGCTCTTGATAAGATCATCTATTTCCTTCAACCTGAATTTCTTTTAACATGAGAGCTTCTTTTTTAACTGAAAGTGCCAATCACAATTAGTAGACAGCATTTCATTATGATAACACACCCATGCTACATAGTGCATTTTTTCACATCTCCGAAATGGCTACTTATCTCATGAAAATCCATGATGTTTTTTTTATTTGTATTACAAACATAGGTGGTGGGTGCTTGGTTCTAATGAAAACCCACAACCAATGTCTTGGAGCAGAAATAAGAAAAATATTTCATACCCCTGCAAACCCCAGTTTTCTCTATATAAAGTGGGGTATAAGGGGGTGTTCATTGCATGGACTTATAACAAAGTTTTTTTCTTTCTCATTTCTAATAGACAAAAATGCTTGACATGCTATGTGATTAATCTGCTGACTTTATTTTTCATTTTAAGACACTAGAAATTTCCGAGTCATTTTGATATCACACCGTTTGACATAGTGCATTTTTTCACATCTCCTAAATGGCTACTTTCTGATGAAAATCCATGATATTTTCTTATTTATACTGCAAACATAGGTGATGGGTGCTTGTTTGATCCGCTCGACGAAGAACCATAATTTATGTCTTGGAGCAGAGAGAAGAAAAACATTTGATACCTTCATAAACAGTCCCTGCCCATCAGGGCTAGGAGAAGTAGATTGAGCTGCATGATGCTTCCAAACAGCGCTGAAGTCAACCGCAAACGAGTTCTGGTAAACTGCTTAGAAGGTCTATGCCTGCCCAGACAAAGTTGTGCAAGTTGGCTCATCCATGCATATAAACTCTATTGGTTTCAATTGGGCAGCAGGGATTGAGATGTCATTGTAAAACTCCAACAAATTATCAATTTCTCAAAAATGAACTAAATAAAGTTGACAGGGGTATTAAACCTCAAATCAAACTAACTAAAACCCCAGTTTTCTCTATATAAAGTGGGGTTTAGGGGGGTTGCTCAAATCACGGACTTGTTCACAGGATGCATTTTAAGAATTAAAGGATAGAATCCATTTCTTTTAAAGAGAATGGAAATAAATCTCTGTATTCCAGTGTGTAGTTGTTCAAAGCATTGATAGCTTAAAAGTGGCTAAAATGTTAACTGTTCTAGCAAGCACAGTATCTAATACTTGGTATTTTTGCTAAAAAAAATGTGAGTAGCTTTTGCAATTTATGCAAAAGCTACTCACATTTTTCCAGCAAAAATCTTAGCATGTTTGCCTTTGTCAAATTATTACCGAATTACATTCTAGTCGCAGAGAAATCTTGTCGCTTTTTTGGCAACCAGGAGTACCGATGTAATTCAGCCCTTTAGATCAACAGGTTAAGGGAAATAACTCACGCAAGTATGCCGCAAATCATTCAGTTAGACCTGTTTTTGGCTAAAACAAGCTTTTCCTTACAAAAAAATATGTTGTTTGTTTTTCTGATCATTTTTGCCTGGTTCAAAGTGTAGAAAATGACATGGACTTATTTGGCACTAGTAGTTATGTTTGGAAATCAATCAGGGTCCAATTGTTCAAAACTGACCGCAACACCGTCATTAGTTAACGAATCATTAAAACTGATTGTTTAACATGGCAACTATACTTTTGCAGAAAAAATGTGAATGCAAAAGCTGCTCACATTTTTTCGGCAAAAACATCACTGTATTCGGTATTTTGCCTGCTAGAACAGTTAACATTTTTACACTAACGAGCTCGATAAGCTTATGATGCTTCAAACAACTCAGCACTGGAGCCAAAAGAGTTAACATCATCATTAGTTTTGAACAGTTGAACCGTGTATAGCCTCAGACAGAGGCATAGTCCTTTATGTTAGGTTTATAACTTACATTTTCTCTTCCAACGGCAGTGACCAATCTTTCATTAGCTTCTTCTCACTTCTGGACATCCTAGAACATAATTGTCACAGAGGTTGGTTTTCCGGTGCTTGTTTGTAGTTACGGTATTTCGGTATTTCGTACTGGCATTGGAAAATACCCATAATTACCCTTCAACCAATCGGTACGGTTGTTTTAAAATTCTGTATGTAAGAGGACGAATGATTGGTTTTCCAATAGCTTAACCTTTCACCTGTTTTGCACTTTTCCGCGGTTCGACACGAGAAAGAACAAGAAAGACACCATCAGCTTCACACTGAAAATGTCGTCTTTTCATCTTTACCAGTGGTTTTTATAATCACTGCTTATTTTTACATATAGCCAGGTATGTCCTTGTTATTTGTGTCACCTTGATTACGTCGGTTTTATTGGAAACTGGCGATGCCATTTCTCAACAAAACCGATGTCAAACAACAACAAGTGTCGCCAGTATGATTGTCTTCTGTGCCTTTTGTCTACAGCCCAGTAACATATTTATATGTAGATATATACCAGAACGTAACAGCGAAGGCCCGATAAATGTGCAGCCGCTTCGTTACTGTCCCTCATACTATGTGGAATTTAATATTTAACAGGTTATTGCTATTGTCATGTATTTTCGTGGTTTTACCCATAGTTGATATTTATCACCTATGCATCCCAGTATAACAGATGTGTTATATTTCTGCATTTCCCTTGTAGAAGGATCTGTCTGTATTGTTCGTTCGTCCGTCCGTCTGCAACTGTGTCTGTTATCTGTATTGTATGTTATGTGTATTGTTCTGTGATCGGTGTCACATTGTTGTCTTTTGTATGTTGCAGGCACCCTCTATTTTCATCATATATATATATATCATCGAACAACCATCAACATAAACCCATAAAACATATACGGAGTTTATTGTATTTATGACCCCTGTGTCATTGGAGCCCTCAGCGAGTTTGTAAGGGTGTCTGGCAGTATTTCCATCAGTTATTACATCAACTAGATAGTTTGATCACAGCCCAACATGAATCAGCATCAGCGACCGGTTTATAGTCATGGGATTGTGTGATACGTGATTTGTGTTTTGTCAAATATATAGAAAAAATGGCCATTATTGTTCAACACGCGTGTTCAGTGTTATATACTGTGTTGTCATATCACAGCCTATAAAATAGGAGGAGTCCTTCCACCGCCTATAATTCTTCATTATCTGTGACCGGGTGCACATACTCTATCTGTGATATTTTCTTGTTTCATTATGTGTTTATTTGTGTTGTGTAGTTTTTATTGTGTATGATCTTATAGCTTTTGTTTCTCATAGATCTGTCTATCAGAAACAAAAGAATGGAAAAAGGCCTTTCATACATGTTTTTCTTTTAAATCTTGTCATGTTTATGTATGAGGGGAATTTCAGTGAAATTTTCTTTATGGATGAATATTGACGGGTTTGTATTGTGTTGAATGTCCTTTGTCTTGTTTTGTGCGCTATTTATTTTATTGTCATTGACTGATCAATATGGGCCATTTTTGAGTTGTTATGGGTGTCATGGAGGAGCAAACTCTTTCCTTGTAGTGAGTTTGACTCCAAGGAGCAAATTCTTTCCTTGAAAAAAATTTTTTGTCTCCAAAGGAGCAAATTCTTTCCTTAAAAACATTAAAATGCACCCAAAGGAGCAAATTCTTGCCTTTAAGGAGCAAATTCTTGCTTTTTAGGGTCAGGATCTGTGTTTTCAGATTATTTTTGTGAGTGAAATGTTCATTTACATTTAATGGCCAATAGATTTCTTATGATCTTGTGTTTGTGTTGTGATTTTTGTGATATTAGATCTGTCTATCAAGTGTATACACTTATATATTGCATGCTAGAGATTATCACAGCACTGCATGTTTCACAACAGCACTAGCACTGTATAACAGGCCATTATCATAAGTCCATGGATGTAAGTAAAGAGTGATTGATATTTTAAAGGCCCTTTCTCCCCTATCGCCCTGTGTTTCATTTACATGACATTTCAGGTTAAGTGAAGTGACTGTGTTCTTTCTATTCCGATTTCCCATACAGTTTCCTGTCATGCTAAACAGCCTTTTTAGCTGCTGGAAGATGGAAATATAAGGTAAGTTACATATTTTACAATTAATTGTCATTATTAGTTGTAGAAAATATTCTGAATATTCCATATTTAGTGTTTTTCAGTCATCAACACTATCAGAGTTACATATTTGTGTTTCTGCTTGTAAAATTGGTGACCTTTTTGAAAAAAAAATAAAGAAGAGAGATTTATTGACCTTTATAGCAGCACTTCACTTGATTATGTTACTAGACATCATAAAAAAAAAAAAAGTTTTATCCCCTAATGCTTAAAAAACTGTGTCTTACAGCTTGTTGCTTGAAGAAGGCATTCACCCTGGTAATGGTTTATCAGAAGATTAGTGAACACAGTGATCTGTAAGCTGTGCTTTCATTAATCGGCTACTTGTAAATTAAATGCCTGTGTTGAGAGTATCAGTATTGCTTATATGTTAAAGCAAATAATTTCATTTTGCTTTACTTACTTCGGTAGTTTAATGGTGCATACGGTTTTTGTGATCCAACGTCTTGTGTAGCAAATGCGCTGAACTTGACGCACTTAAACCCTAAGCTCTATTAAATTTACTATTTTGTAAGTACCCTTCTATTGTGTTATTGTGCTCTCTACATTGGCAGTGATTTTTGTGGTTTACTTACCATGCTTTGTGTTTGTGATTTTGTTTAAACATAATTACATGGATACCACAGGGTGATTTCCTTTTCCCCCATCCATTACCTTTTATTTTTTGTAATAGCCATAGATTAATTTCAGTATTTAAATTTAATTATTTGGTGTATTAATTAATTAATAGTCTTCAGATAACTGGTCTTACCAATTTTCATAATACCTAATTATCATGGCTAAAAATACTGAAAAGGGATTTAATTTGACAGAAATGGTAAAAACCATAAATGAAGATGCGGACTATAAAGTCTTGACAAGGGAAGAATATGAGTTGCTTTTGGCACGAGCTTCATCTTCTAATCGGGGTACACAAAATACCAGTACACCCATAAGTGGTGAACACAACACCTTTGTTAAATTTCCACCTCCAGCATCAGCTAGACCAAAAATTGTCAACCCTGGTGCAGGTGCTAGTCCAAGGTTAAATTTACTTCAAAATACCTTGTTGCAAAATACATGTACTGGTAATTTTCAGAACACATATGTTCCCAAACTGCCAATATTTAGTGGCTCAGAAGAACCACAAAAAGGGGAAGCATCGTATGAAGTGTGGAGTTTTGAGGTAAAATGTTTAAAGAATTCTGCAAACTTACCTGAAAATCTCCTTTTTCAGTCAATTCGCAATTCCCTAAGAGGCACAGCAAGAGATATGTTGGTTCCCTTGGGTGAATATGCGACAGTGGATGAAATCCTAGAAAAATTAGATGGTTTCTTCGGAAATGTTTTACTAGTGAAACCTTGATGCAGTCTTTTTATAGTGACTGCCAAAAGGACAATGAATCTATTGTTACTTATGGATCAAGGTTAGAACAAACACTGTCAAGGGCAGTATCTTTCGGACATATAGATGCCGTAGCAAAGGATGCTATGTTACGTAGCAAGTTTTGGACAGGTTTGAAAAGTCAAACCTTAAAAAACTCTACGCGGCATCTGTATGACAGTGTCAGAGATTTTAAATCATTATTAAGGGAAATAAGAAAAGTTGATGTTGAGGAATCTAGTGTAAAACCTCCATCTAAAAAGCCTGCCCATCAACTTAGTGGACAAGTGTCTGCTGAGGATACCAACACTCAGCTGTTGAAACAGATGAGTGAATTAATGGGCCGTATGAAGGCAATGGAGGTCAGGTTGGAACAGCAGAGTAAGGCTCTTGCTGAAGCGAAGAAAGATTCTTCGAGTCAGCAAAGCTTTTCTTCTGGCGGTTTCAGAGGCCGAGGTTATAGTAGAGGCTCATATGGAGGAGGTTATGGCAGGGGTTATCAGTATGATAACTCCCAAAATAATAACTCCTATAGAGGTAACAGGGGCGGTCGTTCCGGAAGAGGTTATGGCAGGGGTTGTCAGTATGATAACTCACAAAATAACAACTCCTATAGAGATAACAGGGGCGGTCGTTCCAGAGGAGGTTATCGTGGTGGTTCCAACGGCCGTGGAGCATACCACGATGACAGCTCTGCCGGAAATACCGGTCATTTAAACTAGCATCTTCCTCTGTTGCTGGGCAAATGGAGGAAGCCACAGTTAATTCTCAACATGGCCTAAGTGTATCAATTGATACAAAACCGAATTTATATAGTAGGTTAGTTGGGAGTGCCAACGAAGGAGAATTTGTTATATGTGGAGTTAAGACAGTTGCTCTAATTGACACTGGCTCCATGGTAACATCTATCTCTGAGACCTTTTACTCTTCAATGGACCCTAAACCAGATTTGCACAACATCAGTGAATTCGGTCTTTCATTGTCCGTTTCAAGTGCCACTGGTGATAAACTTCCATATAAGGGTTTTATTGAAGCAGATGTGTCTGTACCCTCCTTGGGAAATAATAGTTTTATTGTGCCAGTGCTTGTTGTAGCCGACACTGAGTATAATAGTGAGGTACCAGTCATTATTGGTACCAATGTTATTAGATTGTGCAAACAATCAGATCATGAAACTGATGTTCCCAATGAGTGGCAAACAGCATTTGATAGTTTATGTGATGACACAATACCTGTCAGAACTACCAATAATTATGGTATTCGTTTAGCTCCTGGTGAAGTTAAAACTATACATGGTATTGTTCGTGGCACAAAAGATATACAAAATGCTGTGACAGAACATATAGAAGGCACATTATCAGGAAATTTGACAATATGTCCAAGAGTTGTTTCATTAAAAGCACATGGTGCGACTGTTCGTGTTCCAGTCCGGGTCTGTAATTTATCTGCTAGAGCGGTAGAGATTCCTCCAAAATCTTTATTGTGCTCTCTTTCTAGTGTCAATGTAGTAGATTCATGGACACCTGATTCTACACAGAAACAGGAACATAAGTCTATGGCTACATCTTTAGATGATATAGGCATCAAGATTGAAAGTGAAAATCTAAATGCTGACCAGTTATTGAGAGCAAAACAAGTTCTTGGTGATTGGTCACATATTTTTTCTACAGGTCCTACAGACTTGGGTAGAACAGATGCCGTTAAACATAAAATAAATTTAACGGATAATGTTCCTTTTAAAGACCCTTACAGGAGAATCCCTCCAGGATTATACGAAGAAGTGCGACAACATTTGAAGGAAATGCTTGAGGCAGATACAATCCGTCCATCCAGTAGCCCATATTCTTCAAATGTTGTTCTTGTTCGTAAGAAGGATGGCAGTCTTCGTTTTTGTATAGACTTCAGGAAATTGAACAGTCGTACTATTAAAGATGCTTACACATTACCACGCATTGATGACACCATAGATACATTACTTGGTGCAAAATACTTTTCAAAACTGGATTTGCGGAGTGGCTATTGGCAAGTCGAAATTGACGAAGCCGACAAATACAAGACTGCATTCACCGTTGGAAATCTGGGCTTCTTTGAATGCAATCGCATGGCATTTGGACTAACTAATGCCCCAGCCACATTCCAACGGTTAATGGAGCGTTGTATGGGGGAAATGAATCTCAAGGAATGTCTTATATTCCTTGATGATATTTTAATCTTTTAGGAAACTTTCGAAGAACACATTTCTAGGCTTGAAGCTGTTTTTAGCCGTTTAAATCATCATGGTTTAAAACTAAAAGCATCTAAATGTGAGTTTTTTAAGAGTTCAGTTAGATACCTTGGCCATGTTGTCAGTGAAAAGGGAGTTGAAACCGATCCCGACAAGATACAAGCTTTGATCTCTTGGCCTCCACCTAACAATATCAAAGAGCTTCGTTCATTCTTAGGTTTCACAGGTTATTACAGGCGTTTTATCAAAGACTATGCACGCATTGTGAAGCCTTTGAATGACCTTCTTATAGGGCATCCTACTAATAAAATCTCTGACCAATCAAAGAAGAAGAAGAAGAAGTCTATCGCACCTTGGCAGTGGGGTAATGCTCAACAGTTAGCTTTTAATACTTTAAAAGATAAGTTATCTTCACCTCCTGTCTTGGCTTATGCCGATTTTACCAAACCTTTTATTCTCCACACTGATGCTTCTTGTGAAGGTTTGGGAGCATTATTGTACCAAGAGCATGATGGTATTGAGAAAGTCATTGCCTATGCCAGTAGAGGTTTGAGAAACAGTGAAAAACTCTATCCAGCCCATAAGCTGGAATTTTTGTGTCTCAAATGGGCTGTGACAGATAAGTTTCATGATTATTTATATGGTAACACTTTTACAGTGTGTACCGATAATAATCCTTTAACTTATGTGTTAACTTCTGCAAAACTTGATGCTACTGGCCATAGGTGGCTGGCTTCTCTTGGCTCTTATGACTTCCAGTTGAAATATAAGAGTGGTAAGTCCAACGGAGATGCTGACGGTTTGTCCAGAAGACCTCAGCAAACAGTACAATTATTTCCTGAGGCAGTGAATGCTATTTGTCAGTCTTACACTGTCCAAAGAAATACATGTCCATATGTTGAAACATTGCTTGTTTCACAAGATGATGATGTATTGGACACACTTTCAACCCAATCTTCGGGTTCTTCTCCAGCTTCTGAGTTTAAGGACATTAACTGGTCAAGGGAACAGCTTGCGGATCCAAGCATTGCCAGAATTATCAGTTTACTTAAAACTGGATTTAGTCCCGAGTACAGTGATCTCAAGACAGAAACACCTACTGTTTTGAAAAATCTTTGTGAGTGGAAGAAATTTTCACTGGTTGATGGTATTCTGTACAGAAACACAGTGTTAGATGGACAGAATACTCGTCAACTGGTATTACCTGCTCATTTAAGGGATACTGTCTTGAGACATTTGCACGATGACTTAGGTCATCAAGGTCGTGATCGAACAATGTCTTTGGTTCGCCAGAGGTTCTATTGGCCAGGTCTAGAAAGTTGTGTCGAACAGAAGATCAAAAATTGTGTTCGTTGCATTCAACGAAAAACTGTTCCAAAACCAAGTGCTGAGCTAGTGAACATTGTCACTACTCAGCCAATGGAACTGGTTTGTATAGATTTTCTTTCGTTGGAGAGGTCGAAGGGTGGTCATGAAAACATTTTAGTGATCACCGATCATTTCACTAGATATGCCCAGGCCTTTCCAACGAGAAACCAGTTAGCCAAGACCGTTGCCAAAGTTCTTTTTGAACAGTTTATTGTTCATTATGGCTTCCCTGCTCGGCTACATAGTGACCAGGGAAGAAATTTTGAATCTTCTGTTATAAGTGAGTTGTGCAGTCTGGCGGGTGTTCAAAAGTCCAGAACCACACCATATCACCCTATGGGGAATGGTATGGTTGAAAGGTTCAATCAGACACTTTTGAACATGCTCGGCACACTGCAGGACAATCAGAAACAGGATTGGAAATCCTACGTGGCTCCGTTGGTCCATTCTTATAATGCTACCAAACATGATTCCACTGGATACTCCCCATTCTTTTTAATGTTTGGTAGACACCCCCGTCTTGCAGTGGATGCATATTTAGGCCTACAAAGCCCAGTTGAGCCAGATTCTTCAAGGGAGCACTATGTCTCCAAATTGAAGAAGCGGCTGAACTTTGCTTATAAGGTCGCTGCAAGGGAAGCTGAAAAGAGTGCCAATCGTAGTAAGACCAATTATGATCTTAAAGTAAGAGAAGCAACTCTAGATGTAGGGGACCATGTTTTAATCAGAAATGTTGGTTTGCGGGGCAAGCACAAATTGGCAGACAAGTGGGATAAACACCCGTATGTTGTTACTGGTATACCCGATAGAAATGTGCCTGTGTATACTGTTCAGAGAGAATCAGGTGATTCAACAGTAAAAACTTTACACAGGAACATGCTGTTACCATTTTCAGTAATACCGGGTATATCAGAGACAAATATAGAGCCAGATCAAAATGTAAGTCCTAAAACTAAGAAAATTACCAGGAAACAAAAAGCTGTACCTATTTCTGACTCTGATCCTGATTCAGATTCAGATCAATCTGACTATGTCCTGAGATACATTCCTCCACATAGGAGGAATGGAAAAACTTCTATACCTATTGGTGTTTCATCTCGTGAAAGTGCTGAAAGGTCTATCACAATCAATGATTCTTCTTTCCAAGATTCATTTGGTAGTTCAGTCGTTAGACTATCAGCAGCCATAGGTAGAAGTCAGTTAGACACAGCGATTAGTCAGGAGTCTGATCCATTAGTTAGTGGTGGCCATCATTCTTCTCTAGGTAGAACTTTGGATCAGACTGAACATCAAGTTGCAGGTACAGAGCAGGTAGAGCAAAATGTAGGACCCCGTAGATCAGGTAGAACACGCCAGCCACCAAATAGATACGGCGACTGGCTAATGAACCAGCAATCGGTCCAGGAATGGTTTGTTTAATTTTCTTATACTGACACTGTGTTTTTATCAAGTCATATGTCTTTTAATTTTCAGTACAGGGGAGAATGTCATATAGTAAGTTTCCTCTGTTTTTGTCTCCTTGCTTTGATTATTTAAATCCTGACCAAATTTTAAATGCTGAGTTTCAAATATATGTACATTTTGTTTTGCTGAGTTTCATATAATGTTGTGATACAAGTTAATTGTCTCACTTGCATATGTTTATCTATATAGATATAATTGTCAGTACTGATTTACTGTCAGTAATGAAATTAGTTTCAGTGTTTGCATATAATGCTGTATCTGATTTGGATAGATTTCCAATATCAGCAATCCAGTATTCCGGATGCCATTGATGCATAAGCATGTCTGTGATAGAATATAATTCTGACTTTGTTTGTTGGAGACTCAGCTGTAACTCAGCTATCATTATTCTATGTTATACTTTAATGTTTCAAAATGTCAGGAGCCATTTTTTTCAAAGCAGGGGAGAATGTCACAGAGGTTGGTTTTCCGGTGCTTGTTTGTAGTTACGGTATTTCGTACTGGCATTGGAAAATACCCATAATTACCCTTCAACCAATCGGTACGGTTGTTTTAAAATTCTGTATGTAAGAGGACGAATGATTGGTTTTCCAATAGCTTAACCTTTCACCTGTTTTGCACTTTTCCGCGGTTCGACACGAGAAAGAACAAGAAAGACACCATCAGCTTCACACTGAAAAAGTCGTCTTTTCATCTTTACCAGTGGTTTTTATAATCACTGCTTATTTTTACATATAGCCAGGTATGTCCTTGTTATTTGTGTCACCTTGATTACGTCGGTTTTATTGGAAACTGGCGATGCCAGTTCTCAACAAAACCGATGTCAAACAACAACAAGTGTCGCCAGTATGATCGTCTTCTGTGCCCTTTGTCTACAGCCCAGTAACATATTTATATGTAGATATATACCAGAACGTAACAGCAAAGGCCCGATAAATGTGCAGCCGCTTCGTTACTGTCCCTCATACTATGTGGAATTTAATATTTAACAGGTTATTGCTATTGTCATGTATTTTCGTGGTTTTACCCATAGTTGAAATTTATCACCTATGCATCCCGGTATAACAGATGTGTTATATTTCTGCATTTCCCTTGTAGAAGGATCTGTCTGTATTGTTCGTTCGTCCATCCGTCTGCAACTGTGTCTGTTATCTGTATTGTATGTTATGTGTATTGTTCTGTGATCGGTGTCACATTGTTGTCTTTTGTATGTTGCAGGCACCCTCTATTTTCATCATATATATATATATCATCGAACAACCATCAACATAAACCCATAAAACATATACGGAGTTTATTGTATTTATGACCCCTGTGTCATAATAATAAATAAAAACAGATCAGCAATGTTACCTGCATCACAGGAAGAACTAACCAATGTATTACAAGCAGTTTAAATCTTCATTAAAGAGCCACCAACAAAAGAAGATGGCTGAAATAGCACATAATTGAACATGAATTCCACCGAAAGCTATGTAATGCCCAAAGTCCCAACTCCTAAAACTAATCCCTCAGTCCCAAAACCGTGAAATGTAGGTCAAACATGGATACTTGTATACAAGTTGCCATCCCTAGATGCAAGTTTGTACTAAGTATCATTGATGAAGCTCTTATAGTTCTTGGGAAATGCACTCATATATTAGGGTGAACGTAAGGGTCGACACAAAAATCAGTGAACCATGAAAAGTAGGTCAATGTGAAATTTGGATGCATGCATTTAAGTTGCCATCTCTAGATGCATGTTTGGAACCATGTATCATTAATGAAGCTCTTAAATTTCTTGAGAAATGGCCTCATTTATAAAGGTTAACACTAGGGTTAACACAAAATTTCACAAAGTCAGTGAAACATAAAATATAGGTCAAGGTCTAATATAAATGCCTGCATTAGGATTTCCATTCCTAGAATGCAATATTTTACCAAGTATCATTAATGAATTTCTTATAGTTCTTATGAAATGGTTTACATTAGCATGAATGCTAGGTTACAAAGTAAGTGAGCCATGAAATGTAGGTCAAGGTCAAATATGGATGCTTGCTTTCAAGATGCCATCCCAAGATGCAAGTTTGTACCAAGTATCATTAATGAGGCTCTAACAGTTGTTGAGAAATAGACTCTTACATAAGAGTGATCGCTAGGGGTGAACACAATTGTTTGCGGATGAACGGATGACAAATGAACGGATGACAAATGAACGGATGGCAAATCAGATTCCTATATCACACCATGTTTAAAGCAGGTGGGACAATGAGTGCTGCTAAATGCAAACAGCATAGTTCTAGATCAGAATGCTGCGAGTTAAGATTTTGGCCTAAATGTTTAGTTGTCATTACATATTCATTTCTAGCTCTGCTCTGCTGGCTATCCTGTTAATCAGAACCCGTTTTAGATATTTTGGTTGTGAGCCACCAAGACAATTACCTGTGAAATTCAAATGAAACTGGCCAAGAGAATAGGATCAAGCAAACTGCTGTCACCACACATCCGCTGATTCAAGCAGGGCAGTTGTCAGTTTCTGGTGGAAGAATATGCACTGTACTGGTTAACCGCTTACGTAAAAGCCTGCCCAGAAAAAGTGTGGATAGGTAAACTGACCGGCTCAAAAATGACCTAAATAGTGTTGACTGGGCTGTTAAACTCCAATACAAACAAACTAACACCACACAACTGCTACTGACCAATTGATTGGTCAGTAGCAGTTGTGAGGTGTCAGTTCCTAAGATAACCATTAGCACTTTGTACTCTATTTAGCTAAAAAGCCTATGCAAAGTATAGAAAGTTACCCTGTCAGGTCCTTGAACTTGACCCTGGAGTAGAAGGAGGGATCAATGCCAACTCTAGCGGCACCTGCTGCTTCTGAAATATATAGAGGATCTTACATGAGTGCTCATGTATTATTGAATTTATTAAATGAGTTGAGGAAAAGAGATAAAATGCGAGGCTTTGCGAGCATTTTATCTCTTTTCATCAATGAACTTTATAAATTCAAAGCCTCGCATTTTATCTCTTTTCCTCAACTCGTTTAATAAATTCAATAATACATGAACACGAATGCAAGATTTTATTTATCATATGACATTTAAAATGCATTTTACACACGATTGTTTGACAAAAATGTCAATATTCTGCCATTAGTAAACGGGACGTCGTACGTGTAACGTTATGGAGCGTATCTAACTAATTTGCATATTTAATCCATAAGTGGATTATCAAATTTATTACATTCTCAGAGGCGACGTTATATGATAAAAAAGATTAACTTGGGGCAAGTAGTTCAAAGCTCCGTTAAGCTTTACGAGCTCGTTTGTGGTCAAAATGAAAATTCTTCTAGTAAGTGCAGTATCTATGCAGTGGTGTTTTTGCTGAAAACATATGAATTGGCAAAGCGGCTCACATTTTTTCAGCAAAAATATTAGTACCGTGAAAATCCAAAACATTCGGACACCTTGAGGACGATGTAAGTCTCCTCTAACAATTTTAATTTGCGATCCAGCAAGGTGTCCAAAAAGAGGAAATGAAATGGCAAACAGCGAAGACTCTGATCAGACTGCTCCTTTAAGAGCAGTCTGATCTGGGTCTGCAGTGTTTGCTTAGGCTGTCTGTCCCAATAGCTAGGGTCATCACGGTATATTTTCTATACAAAAAGATTACCAGAGATTCAACTTCGGTGAAGTTGATGTGGCACCTGCCCCACACAAAAAAATAAAAGTTTATTTAAGGCAGAAGAAACGAATATAGAGCTTTGAGAAGAATTCATAGCCTATATATATGAGGTAAAAAACTGACTAAGTTCACAATGTGGAAAAAGTGATAAAAATTGATCCCAAGATAAAGTCAAAACCACATGCACATCCTCATACCATTGCAAAAACACACACAAAGTTTTAAAATGATCAATATAAAACTGTAAGAGGAGTTGCGATGACAAGAGGTACCTATTGTATATCAACTGAAGCTTAAAATTGGCTAAATTCACAATGTGCGAAAAGTGAAAAAAAAAATTCTGAGAATTATGTCGAAACCACATGCACAACCTCATACCATGGCAAAAGCACATTTAAAGTTTTAAAATGATCAATATAAAACTGTAAGAGGAGTTGCGATGACAAGAGTTACCTATCATATATCAATAGAAGGTTAAAAATCACTAAGTTCACAATGTGGAAAAAGTGACAAAAAATAATCCTACGATAAAGTCCAAACCACATGCGCATCCTCATACCATGGCGAAAGCACACGCAAAGTTTCAAAATGATCGGTATAAAACTGCAAGAGGAGTTGCGATGACAAGAGGTACCTATCATATATCAATTGAAGGTTAAAAATGACCAAGTTCACAATTTGTAAAAATTGACAAAAATTTATCAGAAGATAAAGTCCAAACCACATGCGCATCCTCATACCATGGCAAAATCACACCTAAAGTTTCAAAATAATCGGTATGAAACTGTAGGAGGAGTTGCTATGACAAGAGGTACCTATCATATATCAATTGAAGGTTAAAAATGACATCATATATCAATTGAAGGTTAAAAATGACTAAGTTCACAATGTGGAAAAAGTGACAAAAAATGATCCGACGATAAAGTCCAAACCCACATGCGCATCCTCATACCATGGCAAAAACACACGCAAAGTTTGAAAATAATCGGTAAGAAACTGTAGGAGGAGTTGCGATGACAAGACACCCAGTGTAAAATGTTGACGGAAAGACGGACGGACAACCGGACGGACATTCTCACGAATGGATACTTAAGTGGCTAGGCGTCGGCATATTGACTACTTAAGCGGCAAATTCTCTTAAGCGGCAAGCCACCTAAGAGACAATTTTTGCCACTTAAGTACCAAAATAACGGAATAAAGTCCATTTGGACTCACGAATATATACACCTGGACCTCGTTATAGCACGATTCGTTACAGCACGAATTCGGATATAACACGGTTTTGGTTTGGACCCCAAATTTTCCCCAACCAACATTTATAAATATTATCCAAGGATTGTATCAGGTTTTAAGCACAACAACTTTATTTTCCTCTCACTTTTGACTGCGGTAATACGGTAGCTAACACGGTAGCTAACACGGTTTATAACGGTACTTTTTGATATTTATTGCAGGCCTCCAGCAGAGTTGAATATACAGTATATAAACTTGTTTAGCTTGACACGCATGATAAACATGAACTGCCATCGGCACAATCAAAAGTGTTGGCTTAGTGAGATAAAGAGATTAAAGAAACCAGTTACGCAACCGGAAAAAAATATTTATCACGCTCCGTTAAGGATCACTGCTCAGCAGAAATTTTTATTATGGATGCAGACGATGTGATTGTCAACTGCAATAAAACTCTTTTTCTAGAGCCGCATGTAAAAGAAAGTCAAATTTATTCCATCTTAAAAGCAAATAATAAATCATATTCCAGATCGATTTTCGCGGTAAGAAAATCATTCAAAGGCCATGTGTGCCATTAAAAATCGTTACAAATGGCTAAAATATTAAGGGTAAGACATTTCAAGGGAAGTAATTCAAATTTCTTGTAAGCGTTGATCATTGTCCGGTTCCGAACCCTAACCGGTAATTTCACCATTGAAATATATTAACGGACATTACGGTACTGTAGTTCGGTACGGTTCCGGACGCTCAGTTACCCCAAAGATAGCCGGGAACCAGCTATCAAAATGGCGTCATACTCGCTGTCAGATCGGACGATTTCTGGATATAAAACATGGTTTATCAGCTGGTTTCGATTAAAGTGACTTGTTTGACTTGATGGGCCATGGTATTAACTGCCATTGATTAGTTCTAAACACATTTTAGTCGGGAAATACGGTCATCAACCGGAACGCACATAATCTTGTTTGGGAAACTATTGATCACCATTGTGTCAATGGTTGATCTGTGACAAATACCGTCGGCGTTTATAACACGATTCGGTTAACTAACACGGTCCGTTGGTTGGACCCGGAGTTCCGTGTTATAACGAGGTTGAGGTGTACTTAAGTGTCAAACTGTCCAAATTTTTTGCCCCCTTAATGTCATTTCGTTGGTGCGGACCGACGAAAGCACGGACGGACGGAAACTTGCACGCCTATGTCTTCCTGCTAAAGCAGGTGCGACAAAAAGCTACTAAATTTTTTTCAGCAAAAATTTTTGTGTATTTGCTGATTAAAAAGATCAAGTTTAAACCTGTTAACTTACGGCATTGTTAGATTTGAACAACTAGCCCCAATTGCTCAAAGCATTGTTTATAATTTTTAGATTAACGACGTCGATAGTAGTCAAAATGTTAGCCGTTCTGGTAAGTATAACTGTTCTGGTAAGTACAATATCTAATGCCCGCCCACCCCGCTCCCCCATCGGGGCTTATAGAAATAGATTGGGCTGTATTATGCTTCCAGGCAGAGCTGCAACTGACCACACGTGTACTCATCAACTGCTTAGACAGTCAACACCTGCCCAGGCAAAGTGGTGCGAGTCAGACCGTCCATGCTTATAAACCCTGTTGGTTTCATCTCAATGTCGGTAAAAGTCCCAAAAAGTTGGAAGCAATGTCTCCAAAATGACAACAAAAACAAACCTTCATCCCAGTCCTCAGTGCAGGGAGCCGTAAAGTTGTTATAGGCGGGTGTATCTGTACAGCCCTTAAAAAGGGTACCATCTTCCTTCTCTTTTCTGGCAGCTGTGAAAAAGACAAAAAATGGTCAAATAAATCAGCCACCCATTTTGTAATTAATGGAATCTGTTTTCCAAGTAGCTGGCTTGCTGCACGCATGGCAGATCTCACAACAAATCTTGGCCTTTACCTGATTGAAATTACCATTAAAATACAGTAAAACCTGTCTTAGTGGCCACCTCTATTAAGCAAGCAACCTGTCTTAAGCAAGCAGGCATTCAGTTCCCAAGAAAGGCAGATGTGTTAAATTTCACCTGTATTAAGCAAGAACCTGTCTTAAGCAAGCATATTTTGACTATCCCTTAGGCACTTGCTTAATACAGGTTGAACTGTATTAGCATATTAGCCATATTAAATGATCAAAGTTTTAACAATACACTGACACCCTTATCCTGCTGAATAGATTAATTCAGCTATACCCATTCCTGACTATCCATCAATCAGAAAATTACTTGATACAATGTATTCATTAATTCACATACTGAATGACAGAGTAGATCCTGATCAGATGGCTTCTCCAGAAGCCATCTGATCTGGATCTACACTGTTTGCAAAGGTAGGGATTGTCTTGTTCAGCAGGATAAGGGTTAACTAACGAAATTGTTACTTTGGAACGGCTGGTTCCTGGCTGTCATTACACTTACCATACTTCAGCTCTGGTTCCAGGAGTGCTTTATCAGGACAGTTAATGAGGTGATGTCTCAACTCCGGCTTTGGCATCTCATGTTTTGCGTTGAATGGACAAGACACATACTCTCGGCCTGCATAGTTCTACAAACGAACAAAACAATTAGCTAATACATGAGAAACGGACCCTCAGTATTCACCGGTTTATTTTAGCCCATTTTGTACCGGAAACCCGAAAACGGGTACCCTGGCAATCAGTGCAGGCCCAGATCAGACACCGCAGAATGCGGCATCTGATCAGGGCCTACACAATTTGCAAAAAGTTCAGCAATTTTCCAAATCAATTTTGAAGAAAACACAGCCTGACACGCCTTAATTTTGAAATGGACTCCTGCCATATATTAGGGGGAAGATTCCATTTGGTACAAAAAGGGCTAGGGGTGGTTGGGTAAGGTGATGGTGTCCTGCATCTTTTGTCACCGAGGTGCTCAAATGATACTGGTTTACAATTGGGCAAGGCCTTATTGGCTTCTAACTGGGCAAGGCCTGATTGGCTTACAACTGGGCAAGGCCTTATTGGCTTACAACTGGGCCAGGCCTTATTGGCTTACAATTGGGCAAGGCCTTATTGGCTTACAACTGGACAAGGCCTGCTGTTCTTGCAGCAGGTAAGGGTAGAGGGAGAATGTTGTTATTATTGGCTTTCAACTGGACAAGGCCTTATTGGCTTACTACTGGACAAGGCCTTATTGGCATACAACTGGACAAGGCCTTATTGGCTTACAACTGGACAAGGCCTTATTGGCTTACAACTGGACAAGGCCTTATTGGCTTACTACTGGACAAGGCCTTATTGGCATACAACTTGACAAGGCCTTATTGGCTTACAACTGGACAAGGCCTAATTGGCTTACAACTGGACAAGGCCTTATTGGCTTACAACTGGGCAAGGCCTTATTGGCTTACAACTGGACAAGGCCTTATTGGCTTACTACTGGACAAGGCGTTATTGGCATACAACTGGACAAGGCCTTATTGGCATACAACTGGACAAGGCCTTATTGGCTTACAACTGGACAAGGCCTAATTGGCTTACTACTGGACAAGGCCTTATTGGCATACAACTGGACAATGCCTTATTGGCTGACAACTGGACAAAGCCTTATTGGCTTACAACTGGACAAGGCCTTATTGGCTTACTACTGGACAAGGCCTTATTGGCATACAACTGGACAAGGCCTGCTGTTCTTGCAGCAGGTAAGGGTAGAGGGAGAATGTTGTTATTTTTTCTGTTTCTTCAGTTTTAGGGAGAGGACTACCTAATGCTGATTCACTCCCACCCATCAGGGATGGAGAAAAAGATCGGGCTACATGCTACTTCCATGCGAAACCGAAACTGGCCACACTTGATAAACTGCTTAGAAGGACTAAGCCTGCCCAGGTAAAGTGAAGAGAGTCAGACCGTGCAATGCATATAAGCCTTTTGGTTTCATTGGGTGTCATTTCATCTCAATATTGGGTAGAAGTCCAACAAAATTGAAAGCAACATTTCCAAAATGACCTAAATAGTGTTGATGAGGATGTTACTCTACAATTCAGCCAACCAACCTAATGTTGATATAACTCGTGTCTCATCCCTGTGTGTGTAATGTACAAGAAAATATTTCAATCTAACCCTTATCTTGCTGTTCACAACAACCACTATCTTTGCAAACAGTGTAGATCCAGATCAGATGGCTTCTGAAGAAGTCTTTTCTTGCTGTTCACAACAACCACTATCTTTGCAAACAGTGTAGATCCAGATCAGATGGCTTCTGAAGAAGCCATCTGATCAGGATCTACACTGTTTGGCATTCAGTTTACGAATTTGTAGCAATAAATTACATAAAGTAATTTGATTGGTTGATATAACGAAATGGGTGTGGCTTAGATGAATATTCAGCAAGATAAGGGCTAACTATTCTTCAGTTTCTACACTTTCAATCATTTTCTTCTTTCTCCACTGTCCCTCACTTTCATCTCCTCTACCATCTCTTCAATCTCGCTTTCTCTCTTTCTCTGGGAGATGACACAAACTGACCAACAAGGGCCGAAGTATCGATCAATTAATGTTCTTCACCAGCTAATAGGACTAGATTTTCGATTTCTTGCACCAAGTCTCATATCTCATCAGAGGGCCAGGTAATGCTACCCAATTTCAATGTCTTATCTGACTACAGTCTTGTTCAAAGGAATATCTGAAGAAAACTGGTTAACCCTTTCAAACCTACAGACTGGTGCAACCGTATAGATCAAGATGAGGTGGCTCAAAGTTTGCAATCCTGTTAACCCTTCTCTTGCTGAATATTCAGTTTAGCCACACCCATTTCTGATTTTGAACCAATCAGCAGGGGTGTAAAATTCCACTCGCCCGCTCGCATTTGCGCGTAAGCTTTAAGGCAGGACGAGTAAGGTTTTCGAAACTGACCTTACTTTTTCTTCATTTTTAGCACCTAAATGAAACGTTTAGACGATAAGGGCTAGTAAGTTTGAGGGAAATTTTACACCTCTGAATCAGATTACTTTATGTAATTTATTCCTACAAATTCATAAATTGAATGTAAAACAGTGTAGATCCTGATCAGATGGCTTCTTCAGAAGCCATCTGATCTTGATATACACTGTTTCCAAAGATAGGGGTTGTCGTGAACAGCAAGATAAGAGTTGACCCTTGTCTTGCTGAAAAAATGAAACTGACTAGGGCCCCGGCAGCGCTATCAGAGGATAAAACAATTTGTGGACGGACAGACGGACAGACAGACAGACGGACGGACAGAGTGATTACTATAGGGCACCCACACTTTCAGTGCGGGGCCCTAATTAATTTTGCCACACTTATTTCCGACTATCAGCCAATCAAATACATTGATATACTGTATTTATTCGAATTCGCACCCTGAATGACAAACAGGGTAGATCCTGATCAGATGGCTTCATCAGAAGCCATCTGATCTGGATCTACACTGTTTGCAATGTTAAGGGTTATTCTAGTTTGGCAAGACAAGGGTTACCTCCAAATTTACAAGAATGGGCATGTCCAAATTCAAATATGGAAGAATCCATTTTAGATAGAAATTTAGTGGTGAGAGGGTTCCACACTTACATTGCGGCACTTCATCAGATGGTACTGGAACCTCTTAGCTCGGACCATGTGCACCCTGTCGTACGGACACTCCAGCAACTCCTCCGGGTCTGGTATTCTGTACTGAGCCATACTGACTGAAGAAAACAAACAAAGTTACTGTTAGCTCTAAATACATGTAATTCATATGGAACTAGAAATGTGTCCAGACGACACAGATGCCCCCGCCAAGGGCCCCGCCTCACCCCGAAAATCCATGTTGCAACAAAATTTTCCAAGTGTGTGACCTTGTCATCAGGAACATTTGTGAGAAGTTATATTGAAATTGGTGAAAAAATGTAAGCGCCAGAGCAATGACAAAGTTTTTCTAAAAATAACAACAACGACCTTGACCTTGAAAGTCAAACTTGCTCGAGGTAGTGTCATAAGGAACATTTGTGTGAAGTTATATTGAAATCAGTGAAGAAATGTTCTCGCGTGAGCGATGACAAAAGTTTTCTAAAAATAGCCACAGTGACCTTGACCTTGAAAGTCGAAATCGCTCGAGATATTGTCATAAGGAACATTTGTGTGAAGTTACATTGAAATCGGTGAAGAAATGTAAGTGCTAGAGAGATGACAAAGTTTTTCTAAAAATAGCCACAGTGACCTTGACCTTGAAAGTGGAACTTGCTAGAGATATTGTCATAAGGAACATTTGTGTGAAGTAATATTGAAATTGGTGAAAAAATGTAAGCGCTAGAGCAATGACAAAGTTTTTCTAAAAATAGCCACAGTGACCTTGACCTTTAAAGTCAAACTTGTTCGAGGTATTGTCATAAGGAACATTTGTGTGAAGTTGTTTTGAAACCAGTGAAGAAATGCAGGCGCTAGAGCGATGACAAAGTTTTTCTAAAAATAGCCACAGTGACCTTGACCTTGAAAGTCGAAATGGCTCGAGATATTGTCATAAGGAACATTTGTGTGAAGTTATATTGAAATCGGTGAAGAAATGTAAGCGATATAGCGATGACAAAGTTTTTCTAAAAATAGCCACAGTGACCTTGACTTTGAGGTCATGACCTTGAAAGTCAAACTCGCTTAAGATATTGTCATAAGGAACATTTGTGTGAAGTTATATTGAAATCAGTAAAGAAATATAGACGCTAGAGCTATGTTGTGCGAGGGGATAATTAAAAAATTTTAAGTCTGTGACCTTGACCTTGAGCTCATGGGCATGGGTGGGGGCATTGCTGAATAAAATGGACAGGTATCTAACATCATACCAAATATATACTCAATCCTTCGCACAATTTGGAAAATATCAACTGTTAAAATATCTAATTAAAAATTTCTAAGTCTGTGACCTTGACCTTGAAGCCATAGGCATGAGTGGGGGTATTGCCAAATAAACATTTGGACCTGTATCTATCATCATAGCATACATAAGCCAAATCCATATTATAGTTTGGAAAACTGGAGCTCTTTAAAATCTTTCACATTAAAGTTGTCTAAGTCTGTGACCTTGACCTTGAGGTCATAGGCATGGGTAGGGGTATTGCTGAATAAAACTTTGTACCTATATCTATCATCATATGAACCAAAGCCATCATAAAAGTTCAGGTTCTACCAGGTACAAATACCTTAACTGGAGTGTTTAACATGGAAAGTTTCTAAGTCCATGACCTTGACCTTCAGGCCATGGGCATGGGTGGGGGTATCGCTGAATAAAACTTTGGACCTATATCTATAATCATACCAAATATGAACCAATTCCATCAAATGGTTTGGAAAATATGAGTTCTAAAATGTTCAAGTCTACCTGTTACAAAAACCTTAACCTGAGTCTTTAACATTGAAAATTTCTAAGTCTGTGACCTTGACCTTGAGGTCACAGGCATGGGTGGGGGTATTGCTCAATAAAACTTTGGACCTATATCTATCATCATACCAAAGATGAACCAGTTACATCAAATGGTTAGGAAAATATGAGTTCTAAAAGTTCAGGCTCTACCTGTTACAAAAACTTTAACCTGAGGTTACAGGATCACGTACGTACGTACGTACGTACGTACACACACACGTACAGACGGACGTACACATGTACGCACGTACGCACGTACGGAAAACCCAAAAACTATATGCCCCCGGCATCATATGATGCGGGGGCATAAAAACACAGGTCAGCACAGTAGTTGCACAGTAGCTTTACGTTGCTGATGTCCAAGTGACTGTCATAGATTAGTATGAAATCCAGGTTTGTTCGTATTGTTGTTAAACCGCCCAGTCAACACCATTTTAGGGTGGGACGCTGTGGTGCAGTGGTAAAGCATCGGATTTGAGATCGAGAGGTAGCCGTTTCGATTCCCGCAAGCCCCAAGTGTTGATTCCTTGAGCAAGAGACTTTTTCCATATTGTTCAGTACTGGTTTATACCTAGGAAGAGGGCCACATGGAAGATTAGTACTTGTACAAATCGGTTACCCTCTATAAATAAAGTTGATTATTATTATTATCATTATTGTTGTTGATGTTGTCATTTTTAGCCAGTCAGTTTACCTATGCACACCTTTCCTGGGCAGGCTTATACATAAGCGGTTAACCAGTACAGTGCACATTCTTTAGTCAGAAACTGCCAACTGCCCTTCTTGAATCAGTGGAAGGGAGAGAATGACCGTAGAAAAGATTTCATGACCAATCTCCACGAAAGAATGTTTCCGACCCCGGCAGGTACCAGTCAGACGCGCATCCGACTGAGCTACTGAGGCCGGCCCGAAATCCAGGTAATGGTTACCCCTTCTCTTGCAGAATATTCATTTAAGCCACACCCATTTCTGTCAATCAACCAATCAAATTACTTGATGTAATTTATTGTTACAAATTCGTAAACTGAATGCCAAACAGTGTAGATCCTGATCAGATGGCTTCTTCAGAAGCCATCTGATCTGGATCTACACTGTTTTCAAAGATCGGGGTTGTCGTGAACAGCAAGATAAGGCTTCTTCAGAAGCCATCTGATCTGGATCTACACTGTTTTCAAAGATCGGGGTTGTCGTGAACAGCAGGATAAGGCTTCTTCAGAAGCCATCTGATCTGGATCTACACTGTTTTCAAAGATCGGGGTTGTTGTGAACAGCAGGATAAGGCTTCTTCAGAAGCCATCTGATCTGGATCTACACTGTTTTCAAAGATAGGGGTTATCGTGAACAGCAAGATAAGGCTTCTTCAGAAGCCATCTGATCTGGATCTACACTGTTTTCAAAGATCAGGGTTGTCGTGAACAGCAAGATAAGGCTTCTTCAGAAGCCATCTGATCTGGATCTACACTGTTTGCAAAGATAGGGGTTGTCGTGAACAGCAAGATAAGGCTTCTTCAGAAGCCATCTGATCAGGATCTACACTGTTTGCAAAGATAGGGGTTATCGTGAACAGCAAGATAAGGCTTCTTCAGAAGCCATCTGATCTGGATCTACACTGTTTTCAAAGATCAGGGTTGTCGTGAACAGCAAGATAAGGGTTAATTCTGTTGGCCTTATTCTTGTTGTTGTGACATCAGTGTTTATCTTTAAACCTAGGTTATACGTGTTGGATTAAACAGTGTATAACCAGATCAGACACTGCAAATGCAGTGTCTGATCAGGCTCTACAATGTTTGCTGAAAGGACAGGTTCTTAATGCATTTTATACTAGTTGGACAAATCTATTTGACATAATGGGGGTGGCAGGCTGATTTTTTCATTTTTCTATTTTTGAGGGAAAATTGTTAGCAAACAGTGCAGGCCATGATCAGACGCTCTGATCTGGGCCTGCACTGTTTGCCAAGGCACCCCTTTAGGGGTTTTCCCGCCTGCAACATTTTGCAAGTCTAAGACCCTATCCAGGACAGTTTTTTAAGTCTACACTCAGCAAACAATCAACCTAGCAGACCTGTTAGTGCTTTGATTTTTATAATTTTCCAGACAAAATATGGCTAGACATAACATATGAATTGTCTGTCCAGTACTCTATTCATATACCAGATCAAGCTTTTTTCTTCCCTGGAAAACAAACATGAATTCTAATGTACCCGTGCATGTAACAGGATTTCTGATTGAATAACGTCAAAAATTTGCGTCCGCGGAAACCCAATGCCATCATATAATGCTGCGTTCCATTAGTTGATATTGGTTTTTACGCAGCTCACTGAGCAAAATGAACATCTTTTAAACCAAACAAGTGAATTAGTGCATTTGTTTGTTTGTTTGTTTGTATGGGAATTTTACGGCCCTGTCAACACTATTTCGATCATTTTTGAGCTGGTCAATTTACCTATGCACACTTTTTCTGGACAGGCTCATACGTAAGCGGTTAACCAGTAGTGCACATTCTTTCCCTAGAAACCGACAACTGCCCTTCTTAAATCAGCGGAAGGGAGAGAAAAGATTTGTAATTTGGCGAGGTAAATTATCGATTTTGATGACCACTTTTGAACAGTCCCAAAGGTGGTCTTAATATAGGAATTTTACTGACTTGTGATTTTTTTTTTCAGGATCATGTTGTAACAACTTTTAATCCATAAAATTATTTCAAAGCTATGTCTGTTTGAACCTATTTTTGCATACAGGCAAACAGTGTGGAGCTCCTAGAGGAACAATCTGATCAGGATCTATATCATTTGCAAAAATGACTTGAACCCTTTTCTTGCTGAATATTCAGTTTAGCCACACCCATTTCTGACTTTGAACCAATCGGATTACTTGTTGTGATGTAATTTATTCCTACAAATTCATAAACTGAATATCAAACAGTGTAGAACCTGATCAGATGGCTTCTGAAGAAGCCATCTGATCAGGATCTACACTGTTTGACATCCACTGTTTGCAAAGAAAAGGGTTGTCGTGAGTGAGTGAGTGAATTTTAGTTTTACGTCCCACCAACAGCTAAGGTCATACGGAGACGGGACCTCGGTTTAAAGACTCATCCGAAAGTCTGGAGAAGCCCGGGATCGATCCTGCGATCCCTGGTTTACAAGGCGAGTAGCGTAACCACTGCACCACGGAGGCTTCTTAGGGTTGTCGTGAACAGTAGGATGAGAGTTAAAAGTCTCCAGCAGACAACAAAGCAAATGACAAGTGTTGTGATTGGCACCTTACGGTTAAATTGTTTGTTTTCTATGAGAAAAAAAAATTATTCCCCTGCATAGATTACCAAATTAACAGCATGAAATCAATATGCAAATATGATGCCATTTGAGTGTCAAATTTCTTGAAAGCACTGCCAGAAAGGCACGTCGATGGCTGATTGTCTCTTATGTAATGCTTAAAGGCATTTATTCTTGATTATTGAGAACTATCATTTCATTACATAATATTATGTAGCCCTCAGTGCTGACTGAAGAGAAGTCCTCTGTCTTCAACAGGTAAGGGGCCTGCCAGGGGAAAATCAATAATTTACTAACTGTTGACTAGAGTGTACATTATTGACTTTCCCCTTTAGTGCCTCAGTCAGGGGAGTCAACAAGAGCTACTAATCACCCTATTAAGGGCCGCCTTTGATCTGCTTTAGACAGTATACCACAGGGGGCAATAAAACAATTATGAACACACAGTGTGTCCTACTGTATAAGAAAAAATGCCTTTAAATCTTTTATTGTCACAAACCTTCAAATCTTGCATTTTAAAGCAAACAATGAAAACCCTGATCAGACAATGTGTTCTGTAGTGTTTTATCTAGGTCAACACTGTTCCAATTTGGGACATAAGGCCTACCGTAATGATCCTAAATACTGCGACAGATAGGCCTAAGCAAACAGTGCAGACCCAGATCAGACTGCAGAGCAGTCTGATCAGGGTCTACAACGTTTGCCATTCTGTCTCCACTTTTGTGACTTCTTGCTGGATCGCAAAAAAAACTTGTTAAAATTTTAAGAGAATTGCAGTAAGTCCCTGTGACCGAATTTTTAGGATTTTTTGGTTTTGGCCCCATTTTTGGTCCCATGGCTATAATTTGAACAATCTTGGTGTAGGTCCATTTCAGTCTTGCACAACATGTTTATCAGGTGATGTACTCCGCACCCTCAACCGAATATCCTAGCCCTAGCTAAAATACTAAGATAACCGGGGACAGTTGTGTGAGGCAAAGGTGTTGTGAATCTTGCGTCACTCGGATGGCCAACTGATACTGGGTTACTGTTGGGCAAGGCCTGCTGTAAGGGTGGAGGGGGACTGATGTTTTTTCTTCAGTTTCCACAGTCTCATTCATTTTCCACTTTCTCCCTTCTTTTTCACTTTATCTCCTCTACTCTCTCTCTTTCATCTTTTTTCCACCCTTTCTGGAAGTCAACATAAATGACTCGCCAGGACTGATGTGTCGCAAAACCCCCAAAAAATCAATCAAATGCAGCAAAATTCCTATAATAGGACCACCTTTGGGAGTGTTCAAAAGTGGTCTTCAAGACCACTTTTGAACACTCGCAAATGTGGTCTCTTTCTAGAAGACACTTAGTGCAGGAAACACACAGAAAGAATGACTGAAACCTTTTAAATATGCTTTTTAAAGGAGAATTAGTCTTAATTTTAGAATGTCTTAACCCTTGTCCTGCTAATCCCGGATATGCCTTATCTTTGAAACAATGTAGATCCAGATCAGATGGCTTCTGACGAAGCCATCTGATCAGATCTACATTGTTTGCCAGTCAGATTGTGAATTTGTTGCAATAATTTGCATCAAGCAATCTGATTGGTTGATAATCGGTAGAAGGTGTGGCATATATGAATATTCAGCAGAACAAGGGTTAATAGTAGAATTTCACTGTAAATGTACTTAGATCAGAAACCGGCCCTGATAGCTCAGTTGGTAGAGTGTCCGCTCCCGGGAACGGGCGGTCACGGGTTCGATCCCGGGCCGTGACATACCAAAGTCGTTAAGAATGGTACTAGCTGCTCCTCGCTTGGCACTCAGATTTACGGGGTAGAGCTAGGACTGGTCGATCCAGTGTAAGGATAATGTGACTGGGTGTGGTATCATGTAATGTGTCTGGGACATGATACTTCAGTGAGGCAGCACTATAAAAGAGAGCATTGAGCTCCCTGTCGCAACCAGACACCGTCGTGATATGACTGAAAAATTGTTGAAAACGACGTTAAACACACACACACACACAGACACTTAGATCAGAAGTCAAGGCAGCGTCAGGAATCAAACCAATTACCTTACACCTGTCCAAGACTTTTGTTTGTTTCATTTGAGGTTTATCGTCCCTGTGAACAATGTATAGGTCATTTTGGAGATGTTGCTTCCAATTTGTGGGACTTTTACCCGACATTGAGATGAAATGACATCTCAATCCCCGTCCCCCAATAAAACCAAAAGGGTTTAGAAACATGGATGGTCCAACTTGCACCGCTTTGCCTGGGCAGGGTTAGATCCTCTAAGCGGTTTACCAGTACTCGTGTGCGGTCGGTTTCAGCTCTGCGTGGAAGCATCATGCAGCCAATCTCTTCAAGCCCAGATGCGCGGGGGCTGTTCTGTCCAAGACACCAAAAAAGCAGCATAAAGCAACATGACCACAATTAACCCATAAAATGCCAATCACAACAACTGTCGTCTGCTTTGTCGTCTGCTGGTTACTTTAAAAGTCATTTTTGCAAACAGTGTGGACCCAAATCAGACTGCTCCTAGGAGCAGTCTGATTAGGGTCCACACTGTTTGCCTGTATGCAAAAAGAATTTTTAAAAGTTTGCAAAAAGATTCAGCAGACAACATAAGCAGACGCCATTTTCAGATGTAGTCTTTCTAGGTGTCTTAAGGTTAAAATATTACAAGTAAAAAGACAAAAGGACAGTTTCTTTTTCAAACAAGAATGGCAGTCTGATTAGGGTCCACACTGTTTGCCTGTATGCAAAAAGAATTTTTAAAAGTTTTCAAAAAGATTCAGCAGACGACATAAGCAGACGACATTTTCAGATGTAGTCTTTCTCGGTGTCTTCAGGTTAAAATATTACAAGTAGAAAGACAAAAGGACAGTTTCTTTTTCAAACAAGAATGGCAAAATTTGAAAACCTACCAAGAGACATGACCCCAAGAGTTATGGGCCCTTGGTCATTTCTGCTACTACACCTTCCTTACCTCACAGACCAAGTGAAGTATAAGTTTCAATGAAGTAGAACCACAAACATGAAAGTTATTGAGCAAAATGCATTTTAATTATGCAGTCACAGAATCACGGAATGACGGTGCGATAACACACCCGAGTGACATACTGCATTTTTTCACATCTCTAAAATGGCTACTCTGTGATATTTTTCTTATTTATACTGCAAACATAGGTTGTGGGTACTCGTTAGAACCGCCTCATTGAGGCGATTCTAATGAGTGCCCACAACCTATGTCTTGAACCTATGGGTACTCGTTAGAACCGCCTCATTGAGGCGATGACCAAACAGCTACCGGTATCCAAAAGGCAAGAGCATTTTAATTTTACTTTTAAACGAACATAACTCGTCAAAATTTACACATGTAGGTCAACCCAGAAAGATGAAAGTACAGCCTGTCAGGTCTGCTGTTCTTTTCCTTCTGGATTTTTTGGTATCTATTGACAATGTTTTACGGGCCTCCGTGGCCTAGTGGATAAGAGCGCTGACTCTTAGTCATTAGGTCTCTCACCGCCATAGGTTCGAGCCTTGCTCGGGCCACGTGTGAGACGCCAAGTTCTGCAACGGAAGGTCAGGTGGTTTTTCTCCGGGTACTCCGGTTTTCGCCCACCTCTGATTAACAATCGGCTCGATATGAGTGAAATAATCTTGAAAGGGCTGTAAAACCCAAACCAAAAAAAAAAAAAAAAAAATGACAATGTTTCTCTATTGTCCCTACAACGCCTGTAATCAAAGCTTATTATTGAATTATCACTTTTTCATTAAATATGTGTATACTGCATGGTACAACACATCAAAAATTCATGAAATGTTATTAAAAACAGGTTATAAAACACTTGTTGCAGCAGAATATGACAATACCATTTTACTATATATTGGTATTTTTTTTTGTTTTCTGAACTTCACCTTAGATGTTCACCATAGCAACAGTATTTTCTGATAATTGAACGATAGTTTTTGTCAATTCTCTATAAAAACCTATGTCATCACAAAACCACGCCTATAATATTCTGACCCCCTTGAACCCCACTTTAATGTAGTAAAACTGGGGTTTACATGGGTAAACCTTATTTTTCTTATTTCTGCTCTGAAATACAGATTGTGGGTACTCTTTAGAACCGCCCCATTGAGGAGGTTCTAATGTGTACCCTAAATCTATATTTTGAGCAGAAATAAGAAAAATATCACAATTTTTATAGGAAAATCTTCATTTTTTTTTTCGGCCGTAAAATTTACAATGTACATGTATTTGTCGGCCCCAGCCCATCATGGCTAGAAAAAATATATGGGCTGCATGATGCTTCCACCCAGCTGAAACCTACCCGCACACGAGTACTGGTAAACAGCTTAGAGGATCAAAGCCTGCCCAGGCAAAGCGGTGCGAGTCGGCCAGTCCATGCTTATTAATCCTATTGGTTTCATTGGGCGGCAGGGCTTGAGGTGTCAATTCATCTCAATGTTGGGTAAAAGTCCCACAAAATTGGAAGAAACGTCTCCAAAATGACCTTTACAGTGTTGATGGGGACGTTAAAACTCAAATCAAACAAAACATGTATTTGAATAGGCATGTTTTTGTAATGTTGTGGGTATTCATTAGAACCGCCTCACCGAGGCGGTTCTAATGTGTACCCAGAACATAGGTTTATATGGAGAAATAAGGAAAACTGTCCTTCAATTATTACAAAATAGTATTTTATGACAATTGAAAGATAGTTTTTGTCTATTCTCCACAAACCCCTATGTTGTGCGTACTCATTAGAACCTTGCCTTGGCATTTCTAACGAGCACCCACAACATAGGTTTATATAGAGACATAAGGAAAACCATCCTTCAATTGTCACAAAATACAGTAAAACCTGTCTTAGTGACCACCTCTATTACACAAGCAACCTGTCTCAAGCAAGCAGGCTTTCAGTTCCTGAAAAAGGAAAATGTATTAAAATTCACCTCTGTGTTAAGCAAGCACTTTTTGATTATCCCAAAGGTGCTTGCTTAATACAGGTTGGACTGTACATGTACATGTACTTAACTTATCTGTTGCTTTGAGTTCACACATGCCAAAAGTTCTTTTTTTCCCGATATGGTCTGCTACAGCTTCAAGCTTCACCAGATCAGAAAGTCCTCAGAATTTCCATGGGACGTTCACTTACCTTTGTGTTTAACAGGCTCTTGTGAACTCTTAATAACAGGCTCTCCTAAATTCTTTCAACTCTTAAGCTATGCGTCGCAGGATCTTCAGGATAGTTGGAAAGCTAAAAATAAAATGTGAGTAAAATTACAAATAAATCTCTATAAACTGTTCATTATAACATAGTACTGGATACATGTATATCATGGTTGGTTTGAGTATAACCACCTAAACTAGAGCCAGTGTTTATGAAACACAATGCCCCCAACTGCTTGACCCTAACACTGCTTGTCCCTAACAGTAATTGAGATATCTTGTTTTTATGTGGCTGTAATGCTGAAATTACACAAGAAAAGCTGTAGTTAATCATCTACTCATCATCCCTGACCAGTCTGTGAAGTTTCGGGGAAAAACCTAAAATAGTTTTTTAGATATCTTGCTTACAAACTTAAAACGCGAAAAATTTCAAAGGGCCATAACTCAAGAAAAAAATTTCGGATTTTTTTCAAAAGTTAATCAGTTCATCTACTCATCATCCCCAACCAGCCTGTAAAGTTTCAGGGCAATAGCTCAAACAATTTTTGAGATATCTTGCTTACAAGCTGAAAACACGAAAAAAATCAAAGGGCCATAACTCAAGAAAAAAAAATTGGATTTTTTTCAAAAGTTAATCAGTTCATCTACTCATCATACCCAACCAGTCTGTGAAGTTTTGGGGAAAAACCTCATATAGTTTTTGAGATATCTTGCTTACAAACTTAAAACGCGAAAAATTTCAAAGGGCCATAACTCAAGAAAAAAATATAGGATTTTTTTTCAACAGTTAATCAGTTCATCTACACATCATCCCAAACCAGCTTGTAAAGTTGCAGGGCAATCGCTCAAACAATTATTGAGATATCTTGCTTACAAGCTGAAAACACGAAAAAAATCTAAGGGCCATAACTCAAGAAAAAAAATCGGATTTTTTTCAAAAGTTGATCAGTTCATCTACTCATCATCCCCGACAAGTCTGTGAAGTTTCGGGGAAAAACCTCAAATAGTTTTTTAGATATCTTGCTTACAAACTTAAAACGCGAAAAATTTCAAAGGGCCATAACGCAAGAAAAAAATTTCGGATTTTTTTCAAAAGTTAATCAGTTCATCTACTCATCATCCCCAACCAGCATGTAAAGTTTCAGGGCAATAGCTCAAACAGTTTTTGAGATATCTTGCTTACAAGATTTCATAGTATTTTTTGCAAAGGGGCATAACTCAAAAAAGGGGCATAATCCTGACGAGAAAAAAAACACAGGTCAATTATTTTTTCATGAGGAATCCATATATGAAATTTCAAAAACCTAGCACCCATGGTTCTAAAGTTATGCTATGCAGTAAAAAGTGGGACGGACGTAAGGACGGAAGGACGGACGGACGAACAGGGCAAAACCAATATGCCAAAACGCGAAAAATTTCAAAGGGCCATAACTCAAGAAAAAAATTTCGGATTTTTTTCAAAAGTTAATCAGTTCATCTACTCATCATCCCCAACCAGCCTGTAAAGTTTCAGGGCAATAGCTCAAACAATTTTTGAGATATCTTGCTTACAAGCTGAAAACACGAAAAAAATCAAAGGGCCATAACTCAAGAAAAAAAAATTGGATTTTTTTCAAAAGTTAATCAGTTCATCTACTCATCATACCCAACCAGTCTGTGAAGTTTTGGGGAAAAACCTCATATAGTTTTTGAGATATCTTGCTTACAAACTTAAAACGCGAAAAATTTCAAAGGGCCATAACTCAAGAAAAAAATATAGGATTTTTTTTCAACAGTTAATCAGTTCATCTACACATCATCCCAAACCAGCTTGTAAAGTTGCAGGGCAATCGCTCAAACAATTATTGAGATATCTTGCTTACAAGCTGAAAACACGAAAAAAATCTAAGGGCCATAACTCAAGAAAAAAAAATCGGATTTTTTTCAAAAGTTGATCAGTTCATCTACTCATCATCCCCGACAAGTCTGTGAAGTTTCGGGGAAAAACCTCAAATAGTTTTTTTAGATATCTTGCTTACAAACTTAAAACGCGAAAAATTTCAAAGGGCCATAACTCAAGAAAAAAATTTCGGATTTTTTTCAAAAGTTAATCAGTTCATCTACTCATCATCCCCAACCAGCATGTAAAGTTTCAGGGCAATAGCTCAAACAGTTTTTGAGATATCTTGCTTACAAGATTTCATAGTATTTTTTGCAAAGGGGCATAACTCAAAAAAGGGGCATAATCCTGACGAGAAAAAAAACACGGGTCAATTATTTTTTCATGAGGAATCCATATATGAAAATTCAAAAACCTAGCACCCATGGTTCTAAAGTTATGCTATGCAGTAAAAAGTGGGACGGACGTAAGGACGGAAGGACGGAAGGACGCCAAAACGCGAAAAATTTCAAAGGGCCATAACTCAAGAAAAAAATTTCGGATTTTTTTCAAAAGTTAATCAGTTCATCTACTCATCATCCCCAACCAGCCTGTAAAGTTTCAGGGCAATAGCTCAAACAATTTTTGAGATATCTTGCTTACAAGCTGAAAACACGAAAAAAATCAAAGGGCCATAACTCAAGAAAAAAAAATTGGATTTTTTTCAAAAGTTAATCAGTTCATCTACTCATCATACCCAACCAGTCTGTGAAGTTTTGGGGAAAAACCTCATATAGTTTTTGAGATATCTTGCTTACAAACTTAAAACGCGAAAAATTTCAAAGGGCCATAACTCAAGAAAAAAATATAGGATTTTTTTTCAACAGTTAATCAGTTCATCTACACATCATCCCAAACCAGCTTGTAAAGTTGCAGGGCAATCGCTCAAACAATTATTGAGATATCTTGCTTACAAGCTGAAAACACGAAAAAAAAATCTAAGGGCCATAACTCAAGAAAAAAAAATCGGATTTTTTTCAAAAGTTGATCAGTTCATCTACTCATCATCCCCGACAAGTCTGTGAAGTTTCGGGGAAAAACCTCAAATAGTTTTTTTAGATATCTTGCTTACAAACTTAAAACGCGAAAAATTTCAAAGGGCCATAACTCAAGAAAAAAATTTCGGATTTTTTTCAAAAGTTAATCAGTTCATCTACTCATCATCCCCAACCAGCATGTAAAGTTTCAGGGCAATAGCTCAAACAGTTTTTGAGATATCTTGCTTACAAGATTTCATAGTATTTTTTGCAAAGGGGCATAACTCAAAAAAGGGGCATAATCCTGACGAGAAAAAAAACACGGGTCAATTATATTTCATGAGGAATCCATATATGAAATTTCAAAAACCTAGCACCCATGGTTCTAAAGTTATGCTATGCAGTAAAAAGTGGGACGGACGTAAGGACGGAAGGACGGACGGACGAACTGGGCAAAACCAATATGCCAAAACGCGAAAAATTTCAAAGGGCCATAACTCAAGAAAAAAATTTCGGATTTTTTTCAAAAGTTAATCAGTTCATCTACTCATCATCCCCAACCAGCCTGTAAAGTTTCAGGGCAATAGCTCAAACAATTTTTGAGATATCTTGCTTACAAGCTGAAAACACGAAAAAAATCAAAGGGCCATAACTCAAGAAAAAAAAATTGGATTTTTTTCAAAAGTTAATCAGTTCATCTACTCATCATACCCAACCAGTCTGTGAAGTTTTGGGGAAAAACCTCATATAGTTTTTGAGATATCTTGCTTACAAACTTAAAACGCGAAAAATTTCAAAGGGCCATAACTCAAGAAAAAAATATAGGATTTTTTTTCAACAGTTAATCAGTTCATCTACACATCATCCCAAACCAGCTTGTAAAGTTGCAGGGCAATCGCTCAAACAATTATTGAGATATCTTGCTTACAAGCTGAAAACACGAAAAAAATCTAAGGGCCATAACTCAAGAAAAAAAAATCGGATTTTTTTCAAAAGTTGATCAGTTCATCTACTCATCATCCCCGACAAGTCTGTGAAGTTTCGGGGAAAAACCTCAAATAGTTTTTTTAGATATCTTGCTTACAAACTTAAAACGCGAAAAATTTCAAAGGGCCATAACTCAAGAAAAAAATTTCGGATTTTTTTTCAAAAGTTAATCAGTTCATCTACTCATCATCCCCAACCAGCATGTAAAGTTTCAGGGCAATAGCTCAAACAGTTTTTGAGATATCTTGCTTACAAGATTTCATAGTATTTTTTGCAAAGGGGCATAACTCAAAAAAGGGGCATAATCCTGACCAGAAAAAAAACACGGGTCAATTATTTTTTCATGAGGAATCCATATATGAAATTTCAAAAACCTAGCACCCATGGTTCTAAAGTTATGCTATGCAGTAAAAAGTGGGACGGACGTAAGGACGGAAGGACGCCAAAACGCGAAAAATTTCAAAGGGCCATAACTCAAGAAAAAAATTTCGGATTTTTTTCAAAAGTTAATCAGTTCATCTACTCATCATCCCCAACCAGCCTGTAAAGTTTCAGGGCAATAGCTCAAACAATTTTTGAGATATCTTGCTTACAAGCTGAAAACACGAAAAAAATCTAAGGGCCATAACTCAAGAAAAAAAAATCGGATTTTTTTCAAAAGTTGATCAGTTCATCTACTCATCATCCCCGACAAGTCTGTGAAGTTTCGGGGAAAAACCTCAAATAGTTTTTTTAGATATCTTGCTTACAAACTTAAAACGCGAAAAATTTCAAAGGGCCATAACTCAAGAAAAAAATTTCGGATTTTTTTCAAAAGTTAATCAGTTCATCTACTCATCATCCCCAACCAGCATGTAAAGTTTCAGGGCAATAGCTCAAACAGTTTTTGAGATATCTTGCTTACAAGATTTCATAGTATTTTTTGCAAAGGGGCATAACTCAAAAAAGGGGCATAATCCTGACGAGAAAAAAAACACGGGTCAATTATTTTTTCATGAGGAATCCATATATGAAATTTCAAAAACCTAGCACCCATGGTTCTAAAGTTATGCTATGCAGTAAAAAGTGGGACGGACGTAAGGACGGAAGGACGGAAGGACGGACGGACGAACAGGGCAAAACCAATATGCCCCCACAACTTCTTCGAAGTTGGGGGCATAACAACACTACATGTATTAACCCTTATCTTGCTGTTCACGACAACCGCTATCATTGCAAACAGTGTAGATCCAGATCAGATGGCTTCTGAAGAAACCATCTGATCAGGATCTACACTGTTTGGCATTCAATTTATGAATTTGTAGCAATAAATAACATCAAGTAATTTGATTGGTTGATAGACAGAAATGGGTGTGGCTCAAATGAATATTCAGCAAGATAAGGGTTAAGGTCATATCAATTTAGTCAGTTGAGGGAGGCTGTTCACATCAATACCCACAATCTGTGGAGAAACAAGGAAAAACATCCTTGAGTTATTAACAAACACCTACATGTACCTTATATATTACCTGTATAGTCTTTCAAAACGCAGTGAGACGTGACTGCACTTTTAATTTTGGACTCGTCCGTGTTTTAGGTAAGTCGCCTGTAGTGGATATTTTTACACTGGGCGATAGTTACCGTCATATTCTTAATCTGGCGCGTCGTGTAACCAGATTGACGACCAGTCGAGACACTTTAGTAACACGTCTTCCATCTTGGAGATCTGGGGTTCGAATCTTGGCTTTTTTTTTTTTTTTTTTTTTTTTCTTTTCTTTAACACTTTTTCGAACCTATAAAATTGGAGCACATTAGATGTTTGTTTGTTTGTTTGATTGATTTGAGGTTTATTGTCCCCGTCAAGTTTGGAGAAGTTGCTTCCAGATTTGTGGGTTTTTTACCCGACACTGAAATGAAACGACATCTCAAACTCTGCCACCCAATAAAATTAAACGGTTTTAATAAGTATGGAGGTCCAACCCGCACCACTTTGCCTGGGCAGGTTCGGACTTACTAAGCGGTTTACCATTGCTAATGTGTCGTCAGTTTCAGATCCGCTTGGAAGCTTAGTGCAGCTCGATCTATTTCTCCAAGCCCCGATGGGCGGGGCCATCGCATTAGATGTATATTCATTATATTGAAAAGATGGAACGAGCACAAGCGAATCGTTGCAGCTCGGATTCAAGAAGTAAATTATCAAAAATGTAACTATGATTGAAAGTACGTTCATAGCCGTCAGTGAAGGCAAATGCGCTGTTGAAATGAATCTGAAATTTGAATTGGGCTTTTACGGCCCAGGCAACACTATTTAGGTCATTTATGAACCGGGCAGTTTACTTATCCACACTTATCCTTGGCAAGCTAATTATACGTAAGCGGTTAACCAGTACAATGCACATTCTTTCCCCAGAAAATAACAACTGCCCTTCTTGAATCAGCAGAATGGAGGGAATGGCCATGGAAAAGATTTCATGATCAATTTCCATGGAAAATAATGTTGCTGACCCCGGCGGGTATCGAGCCCGCGTCCTATTTACCACCAGTCAGACGCACATCCGACTGAACTACCGAGGCCGGCATCCAACATAAAATATAATTGTTGAAAATAAAGCAAAGGAAACAAAATATAAATGATGTAAATATAAAAAAAAAATAAAGAAAATAACTTTAAACATAAAAAGATAAAATAAAAACGACATATCAAATATTAAAAAAAAATGTGCCACTGGGGCTCGAACCCCTCGTCTAAAACATTTTTAGTGTGATTTGCAGCACATCGCATTAACCACTCGGCCATGAGTTCTAGGGGTTAATATCAAAACATTGATTTATATCTTTAAAATCATGAGAAAAAAGTATCCGAAACCTGCTTCCCCTAAAAAAATGGAATCGACTCGTCTCGCTTAAACTTTGAACTCTCAAAGGTCGTTGATAAACTATAATACTATGGTTTAACCATAATGGTTATTATATACTACTCAAAGTTTGATAGGGATCACTTTTATAATGCAAAATATTTTTTGGATGAATTAATCACTTGAATCCAAATTCGATACATAATGATAGAAAACGTATCCTTCACAAAACCTTGTGATTAATTTTGTCAACTGGTACTGCATTCAAGCGTGACAACAGCAACCGTCTTGGCCCCCCCAAAATTTGCCGTAACACGAAGGGATTTGGACAACTGATTTTTCACAAATTTCCAAATTTGTTTAGACAAACGTGCCTAATAACGTGTATGGCGTCCATGCGCATGCTCGTAATCCGAGTCTGTATCCGGTTTTGTGGAATCAGCTTTCATTCAGCAACCAATGCATCTTTGAGCTCCTGTGAAGTGCTCGGATGCACAGGTCGGGCTGAAACAGCACGCTGTAGCATGTTCCTCGCATGCTCAATCGGATTTAAGTCTGATGACCGAGCAGGCCAGTCCATACGAACGATTGTCTCACGTTCCAGATAGGAATCAGTGACATTGGCATGGTTGGGACGGGCATTATCGTCCATCAGAATAAAGTCCGGACCGATAGCATCTGCATATGGTCTCACAAACTCATCAAGAATATCATTACAGTACTTCACTGCCATTAACGTTCCGTTTTCAACGACGTACAAGTCAGTTTTACCATTCACGCTTATCCAGCCCAAACCATGACTGACCCCTTTCCATAGCGATCATGCTCTGCCACATTCAAGTCATTGAATCACTCTTTAGACATTCGCCGCACTAATTGATGTTTATAAGTGAAGTCTAGACAGAATCTGGAAGCCTCAGTAAACAGTACTGGCGTCAAGTCAGGAACCGTCCACCTGACGTGAGTTCGGGCAAAGTCCAACCGGTCTAGCATGTGCTGTCTCGTCAACGGAACACGTACAGCAGGCCTCATAGCATTAAGTCCAAACTCGTGGAGCCCGTTTCTGACAGTTTGTGTAGAAATTCGTACTCCAGTTCCGTTCCTAAGCTCGTTATGCAAACATGTAGCGTTCAGGAACCGTTGACGTCGAGACTGAATCAACAAGAAACGGCCCTGACGTTGAGTTGTAGCCCTTTCTCGACCCCGCCTTGTCTGTGTGAAGGATTTCCGTGGGTAAGATGCCGACTCCACATTCGGGAAACCACGCTGTGAGACACATTCAGAATTCCAGCAACAAGACGTTGAGAGACGCCAGATTCCAACATTACGACGCCACGATTAATTTCTTCCGGCTCAGACGGTTTCTTAATTGTCCCCTAGGCATTTTAGTGTTTCACAAATCAAATGAAGTCCTTTTTACGCTTGGTAAAGAAACACTGACAAGTTTGATTGGTCTGTTGGAAAGCAGTGCTACGCAAGATTT
This sequence comes from Lucinisca nassula, assembly GCA_963580285.1. Taxonomy (NCBI): domain Eukaryota; kingdom Metazoa; phylum Mollusca; class Bivalvia; order Lucinida; family Lucinidae; genus Lucinisca; species Lucinisca nassula. The sequence continues at coordinate 86,826,126 of OY757020.1, read as the reverse complement.
TGGGGGTGCATGAATTCATCTGCGAAGTGTGAGAAGTGTGCACTTTTATGAGTACTGAACTGCACACGAGTTTCTGCTTAAGATATTTATCAAAATACCGAGTACAAATTCTGTCAAGAAATTTTAAATTTTCAGTGCAAAATTTTGTATATAAAAAGTGATCCCTATCAAACTTTGAGTAGTATATTTTGTTTGAATGGAGGTTTAATGCCCCCCTTAACACTATTTAGGTGATTTTGGAGACTTTAAGCTGGTGCTAGAGGGCGTGGCCGGTGTTGCACATTTCAGTACTGGTCATGAACAGACTCAATAAAACCGAGTCTGCTATTTTTGTTTATTTGGTGTATTCCTTGCTTCCAAAGGATCTAACTTCAGAACTTATCTATTTTTACTGTAGCTGGTGTTGTGCCATGTGGCGGCCGTAAAAGCTCTCCCCGTACATCATCATAGTACAGATTATATTTTCTGCTCCTTTGGGATCATTGAGTTCATTTGGTATCATTTTGAAAATAGAGTTCTGCTTAAGCCAGTGCTAGAGGGTGTGGCCGGTGTTGCACATTTCTGTACTGGTCATGAACAGACTCAATAAAACAGAGTCTGCTATTTTCGTTTATTTGGTGTATTCCTTGCTTCCAAAGGATCTAACTTCAGAACTTATTGGCTTCCAATTTTGTGGGACTTTTACCGACAAGACATCTCAAGCCCTACTGCCCTAACCAATCACTAGGGTTTATTTGCATGGACGGTCGCACTTGCACAAATTTGCCTGGGCAGGCTTAGACCTTCTAAGCGGTTTACCAGTACTCACTTACAGTCAGTTTGAGCTTCGTGTGGAAGCAACATACATCCAAATCTATTTATCCAAGCCCTTATGGGGGGGGGGGAATATGGTTATTATATAAACAGTAAACAGTACCAGTATTTCTTCTTGTTTCCTCACTATCATACTCATTTTACCCCCATGTCTCCATGTATACTTGGCCTATCCGTTCCCCTTAACCCTTAAGACACTGGGAAAAAACTACATCTGAAAATGTCGACTGCTTAGGTCGTCTGCTGATTTTTTTGCAAACTTTTTAAAAATATTTTTGCATACAGGCAGAGTGAGCCTAGATCAGACTGCTCCTACAGGAGCAGTCTGATCTGGGCCCACACGGTTTGCCCCCCAAAAAAAAATATCTTTTTATAGCAACTGACAGACAGCAAAGCAGACGACAACTGTCGTGATTGGCATTTCATGGGTTAACCCTTGAGACACTATCTCTTCTGTTTATGTCATCTGTTGCTTTTCTCACAAACATTTTAAAAATATTTTTTGCATACAGGCAAATAGTGTGGGCCCAGATCAGACTGCTCCTACAGGAGCAGTCTGATCTGGGCCCACACCGTTTGCAAAAAAAATACTTTTAAGGTAACCGGCAGACGGCAAAGCAGACGACAACTGTCGTGATTGGCATTTCACGGGTTAACCCTTACGACACTATCTCTTCTGTTTATGTCATCTGTTGCTTTTCTTACAAACATTTTATTTATTTATTTTTTTTGCATACAGGCAAACAGGGTGGACCCTGATCAGACTGCTCCAATGGGGAGCAGTCTGATCCGGGTTCACACGGTTTGCAATAACGACTTTTTAAAGATATAACCAGTAGACGGCCAACAATGCATGTAATATCAGGCCTTATTTTCACTGAAAACAATGCACCTAATATCAGGCCTTTATTTTAACTGAAAAATATGTGTTCTTTAAAAAATGTCTGCTAGTTATGCTCCAGAGTAGTACTGAACACAATTTTTTACACTTATCCTGCTGAATAAACTGATATAGCCACACCCATTTTTGACTACTGTTTGTTTAATTTGAGATTTAACATCCCTGTCAACACTGTAATGGTCATTTTGGTGATGTTGCTTCGAATTTTGTGGGACTTTTACCCGAGGTTGAAGTGAAATGACATCTCAAGCCCTGCCACCCAATGAAACCAATAGGGTTTATATGCATGAAGGGTCAAACTCACACCGCTTTGCCTGGGCAGGCTTAGATCAGGTTTCCTTGAAAAAATAAAAATATTTAAAAAATGACATCTGCTGAAAAAACTACCCAGCATGCAGTGCGTTAATTTCTCCTCATCTTGGGGTAAATGTATCTTTGTTTTCCTTTGATTTCAGATACAATTCCAGCTGTACTTCTCATCCTTTTTTTTTCTTCCAGAATATGCCGTGCCATAACAATACTTTCACTTGCCACAGTCCGAACTATGGGCAACCACTTTAAAAGAACATATTCAACTCTGACATAAAACTTTGCAGCAGTATGACCTGAATAGCCTTGACACAAGAAAACTCTTGAATTACTTTAGCCTTTACTACGAGCAGACGACAAATTTTTGATATTTTTCTGATTTTCCCTCAGTTCAGGATTTGGCATCTCAGGCAAATTGTCTCCATAGATGTCAAGTCCTGTTTTCTTGAAAAAATTGGAAAAATATTTCAAAAATGACATCTGCTGAAAAAAAAACTACCCAGCATGCAGAGCGTTAATTTCTCCTCCTTATCTTGAGGTAAATGCATCTTTGTCTTCCTTTGATTTCAGATACAATTCCAGCTGTACTTCTCATCCTTTTTTTCGTCCAGAATATGCCGGGCCAAGACAATACTTACATTTGCCACAGTCCGAACTATGGGCAACCACTTTACAAGAACATGTTTAATTCTGACATCAAACCTTGCAGCAATATGACCTGAATAGCCTTGACACAAGAAACCTCTTGAATTAGTTTAGCTGAACTAACACAGCAGACGGCAATTTTTTTTATATTTTTCTTATTTTCCCCCAAATCAGGCTTTGGCATCTCATGCAAATTGTCTCCTATGGAGACAATTTGCATGAGATGTCAAGTCCCGTTTTCTTGAAAAAAAAAAAAGTACTAAAAATATTTCCGAATGATGTCTGCTGAAAAAACTACCCATCATGCAGAGCATTAATTTCTCCTGTTTATCTTGAGGTAAATGTTTTTCATTGATTTCAGATACAATTCCAGCTGTACTTCTCATCCTTTTTTTCATCCAGAATATGCCGGGCGAGAACAATACTTTCATTTGCCACAGTCCAAACTATGGGCAACCACTTTAGAAGAACATGTTCAATTCTGACATCAAGCCTTGCAGCAATATGACCTGAATAGCCTTGACACAAGAAAACTCTTGAATAATTTTAGCCTTTACCACATTCTGGACTAACACAGCAGACGACAGATTTTGATATTTTTCTTATTTTCCCCCAAATCAGGATTTGGCATCACATGCAAATTGTCTCCTATGGAGATAATTTGCATGAGATGTCAAGTCCTGTTTTCTTGAAAAAATAAAAATATTTCAAAAATGACGTCTGCTGAAAAACTACCCACAATGCAGAGCGCTAATTGCTCCTCATCTTGAGGAAATTTATCTTTGTCTTTCTTTGATTTCGGATACAACTAGAACAGTGTTTTCAGAGGAAAACATATGTCCCCCCACCAGTTTGAAGTCCAGAGCATCTTGACATTTCTTTTGTATATGGTCTTCTTACAAAAATTCTATATATCCACTCATTCAGGAAACAACAGACAAGCTTATTTTTAAAAGTCTAAGTCCCTTGGTGACCTTGAAAATTAGGTCAAGGTCACCAAAATCTAATCAGTTCTAGAGACTACCCCACTTATCTTATGTACCAAGTTTAGACCAAATCCATCCATTGGTTCAGGAGAAAGAGCACAGGCAAGCTTATTTTTAACAGCCTAAGACCCGTGGTGACCTTGAAAATTGGATCAAGGTCACCAAAATCTAATCAGTCCTTGAGACCATCCGATTTATCTTATGTACCAAGTCTGAACCAAATCCATCCATTGGTTCAGGAGATAGAGTGCAGACAAGCTTATTTTTAACAATCTAAGTCCCGTGGTGACCTTGAAAATTAGGTCAAGGTCACCAAAATCTCATTAATTCTAGAGACTGCCCCACTAACCTTATGTACCAAGTTTGAACCAAATCCATCCATCGGGTCAGGAGATAGAGCGCAGACAAGTTTATTTTTAACAGTCTAAGTCCCGTGGTGACCTTGAAAATTAGGTCAAGGTCACCAAAATCTAATCAGTTCTAGAGACTATCCCACTTACTTTATGTACCAAGTTTGAACCAAATCCATCCATTGGTTCAGGAGATAGAGTGCAGAGAAGCTTATTTTTAACAGTCTTAGTCCCGTGGTGACCTTGAAAATTAGGTCAAGGTCACCAAATCTAATCAGTTCTTGAGACCATCCCAATTATACTACGTACCAATGTTGAACAAAATCTATCCATTGGTTCAGGAGATAGAGTGCAGACAAGCTTTTTTGACCTAAAATTCGACAATGTTTTGAGCACTGTGACCTTGAAAATTAGACCAAGGTCACCAAAATCTAATCAGTACTTTTCCCCCTCCCAATGGTGTATCTGTGTAAGTTTAATCAAAATCCATCCATCCATTCAGCAGATAGAGTGCAGACAAGAGGCAACGCCAACGCCGACAGGATCCGCACCAAAACCAATATGCCCCCCTCCCTTTCGGGTGGGGGGACATAATTCCTGTCATACTTCTCATCCTTTTTTTTTTCATCCAGAATATGCCGGGCCATGACAATACTTTCATTTGCCACAGTCCGTACTATGGGCAACCACGCTACAAGAACATGTTTAATTCTGACATCAAAGTAGAAGTAAAACAAAGATCAGGAATCGATACAATTAACTTACTCCACCCATCAAAGACACCAAAGGGAAAGAAACACAAACATTAAGCGACCAGACCATAATGGAAACCAAAACAAAGGAAGGCCATAGGGACAGTTACTTTCCCACAAAATGGCCATATGGCCATCCAAAATAAAAAGACACAAGTGATACACACAGTAAGTAACAAACAACACCATACATTAACCGCCACAGAAGAACCGCCTTGGAACGGTCAGTGGAAACCTTGCAGCAATATGACCTGAATAGCCTTGACACAAGAAACCTCTTGAATTAGTTTAGCTGAACTATCACAGCAGACGGCAGAATTTTTATATTTTTCTTATTTTCCCCCAAATCAGGATTTGGCATCTCATGCAAATTGTCTCCTATGGAGACAATTTGCATGAGATGTCAAGTCCTGTTTTCTTGAAAAAAAAAAAAAAATACTAAAAATATTTCAGAATGACGTCTGCTGAAAAAACTACCCATCATGCACAGCATTAATTTCTATCGCTTATCTTGAGGAAAATGTTTTTCATTGATTTCAGATACAATTCCAGCTGTACTTCTCATCCTTTTTTTCATCCAGAATAAGCCGGTCGAGAACAATACTTTCATTTGCCACAGTCCAAACTATGGGCAACTACTTTACAAGAAAATGTTCAATTCTGTCAGACCGACATCAAACCTTGCAGCAATATGACCTGAATAGCCTTGACACAAGAAAACTCTTGAATAAGTATAGCTGAACTAACACAGCAGACGGCAATTTTTTTTTATATTTTTCTTATTTTCCCCCAAATCAGGATTTGGCATCTCATGCAAATTGTCTCCTATGGAGACAATTTGCTTGAGATGTCAAGTCCTGTTTTCTTGAAAAAAAAAATACTAAAAATATTTCAGAATGACGTCTGCTGAAAAAACTACCCATCATGCACAGCATTAATTTCTCCCGCTTATCTTGAGGAAAATGTTTTTCATTGATTTCAGATACAATTCCAGCTGTACTTCTCATCCTTTTTTTCATCCAGAATAAGCCGGGCGAGAACAATACTTTCATTTGCCACAGTCCGAACTACGGGCAACTACTTTACAAGAACATGTTCAACTCTGACACCAAACCTTGCCACAATGTGACTGCCAAGTCGTTCCTGTCTGTAAACTTCGAGCATAGAAATGAGGTCAAGGAGTATGCAAAACTTGTCAAGAAACAGATCAGACTTCAAGAAAGTGAAGTTTTAAAATAGGCCAAAAACAAAGGGAAACGTGGACAAGATCCTTCTGACAACCTGATCAAGCAACCAAATTTGCCATCGAAGATTAAGCATTCAATATGTGTGATTTATCGTGGTCGACTTGGGAACAAAATGTTTCAATATGCATCATCATTCGGTATAGGGAATGACAAAAACATGTCTATATCTGTCAGCATACATGATCGAATTTCAAAAATATTCGAGCTTCCATCGGCTAAGAAATACAACAACTACTTACACTGCTTTCTTGCCAAGATACACAGAGAGAAAATTCACTGCAGCTACGACCCAAATTTATACAACTTTACAACCGAACAAGATGTGTCACTTGTTGATTATCTTCAGTCATGGAAATATTTTTATCGTTACGAAACTCAGCTTCGTCATGAGTTCACATTCAAGAAAGAAATCATGAAAAATGCCAGTGAAATATTTTCCAACCTGTCACAACAATACAAAGGCGAGAACAAGACCTACATAGGCCTCCATATTAGACGTGGAGATATGGCCAGGTTGAAAACACAAAGACAAGGGTACAGGCTAGCACCAAAAACATACATCTACAAAGCCATCAGCTACTTCAAATCAAAATACAATGACGCAGTGTTCTTAGTCAGTACAGATGATCAGCTGTGGGTGAAAAAAATTTTGTTCAAATACAAATATTTACTGAAGCTTCAACTCATAGGCAGAAATTCAGCGGCGATAGACCTTGCCATTTTATCCTTGTGTGATCACATGATAATTACAACGGGAACATTCAGCTGGTGGGCAGGGTGGCTCGGCGGCGGAACTACAGTGTATTATAAACATCATATAGATGAAAATAGCAGGCTACGGAAACAATTTAGTGATGATTACTCGGACTACTTCTACCCTACATGGATTGGTTTTGACTGAAATATCGGGACTGGAACATTGCAACAGATGTAATAACTGAAGGATAATTTTTCTTGTTTCTCCACATAAAACTACGTATGTTGTGGGTATTCATTAGAACCGCCTCGCCGAGGCGGTTCTAATAAATACCCACAATGCAGGTTTTTTATTGAGAATTGACAAAAACTATCCATCAGTTATCAAAAAATACCAACCTTATCTTTTCTGGCGAGAGAATGTGTACTGTACTCGTTAACCGTTTACCTATAAGCCTGCCCAGGAAAAGTGTGGTTAGGTAAACTGACTGACTAAAAAATGACCTAAATAGTGTTGACTGGGCCTTTAAACTCCAATACAACCAACCAACCAACCTTACCAGTGTTGCTATGTGGAAAATTCTACTTGTCCACTTGCCATTATCAGTTAAGTTTTTGGAGGAAAGATAAAAAATTTGCCTTGTCCCTGTTAACCCTTATCCCGCTGAAAATTGTATTTAGCCACACCCATTTCTGACTTTGAACCAATCAGATTACTTGATGAAATTTATCCCTACAAATTCATAAACTTAATGTCAAACAGTGTAGAGCCTGATCAGATGGCTTCTTCAGAAGCCATCTGATCTGGATCTACACTGTTTGCAAAGATAGGGATTGTCATGAACAGCAGGATAAGGGTTAAAGTTACAAACAAGAGGCTCAATGAGCCTAAACCGCTCACCTGAGGAACTTAAGTTTTAACAATTCACAGACTTGACTACTAAATCTGCTAATAGAATCCAGCCCATTGACCCTTACAGGATATAAGTCATCATTATTGCATTGCATTCCAAGTTTGAGACTTCTAGCTTCTATAGTTCCTGAGAAATCTTTGACGAAAATTTAACATTGGTCAAAATGGAGAGAAAGAAGAATGAAAGACCAGATGAACAAATAAGCTGAGAAAGCCCAATGTCTCTTACACAAAATAAGTCATCATTATTCTATTGAATACCAAATTTGATGCTTCTAGCTTTTATAGTTCCTGAGAAATCTTTGATTAAAAATTTAACATTGGTCTATTATCTCTATATGGAGAGAAAGAAGAATGAAGGAACAAATGAACCAGACTAGCTCCAAAACCTAATGCAGCCTTTCCCCTTGCCCAATGGTGCTACACATAAAATTTAAACAAGATTGGTCGACTGCCTTCTGAGATATGCTTCATTGAAAGTGTGGACGACGGATGGACGGACGACAGACGACGGACTCCGGAGCCTTGGTATACTATCAGCTCACTGGAGCCTTTGGCTCAGGTGAGCTAAAAATTCAAGTCGCTATTTCTGTCACAACATTTTCCCTACGTTAAGTCTATGGGCAAATTTTTTTGTCTCTCAAGGTCACGTAACTCCGAGGTCAATATTCCGATTCGGCCCAAAATCGAACTTAACCGAGATTTTATGCCTGTCCTCGTTACCTGCAAGTTTGAAGCTGATATGAATAAAAATAAAGTTGCTATCGTGGTCACAACGTATTTTTTTATGCTCAAGGGCAGGTAACTCCAAGGCAAATATTCCGATTCGGCCCAAAATCGAACTTAACCGAGATTTTATGTCTGTCCTCGTTACCTGCAAGTTTGAAGCTGATCTGAAAAAAATTCAAGTCGCTCTCGTAGTCGCAACATTTTCCCTAATTAAGTCTATGGGCAAATTTTTTGTCGCTCAAGGTCACGTAACTCCGAGGTCAATATTCCGATTCGGCCCAAAATTGAACTTAACCGAGATTTTATTCCTGTCCTCGTTACCTGCAAGTTTGAAGCTGATATGAATAAAAATAAAGTTGCTATCGTGGTCACAACGTATTTTTTTATGCTCAAGGGCAGGTAACTCCAAGGCAAATAATCCGATTCGGCCCAAAATCTAACTTAACCGTGATTTTATGTCTGTCCTCGTTACCTGCAAGTTTGAAGCTGATCTGAAAAAAAATTCAAGTCGCTATCGTAGTCACAACATTTTCCCTATGTTAAGTCTTTGGGCGAATTGTATAACATTAAACATGCAATAAACATGAGCTGCAATCAACTTAAAAGTGTCAGCTTAGCGAGATAATTTAATTTCGGCAATAAAATGAGTCCAAATTTTCAAACCCACCTTTTTGAGCAAGATTAAGGCGAACATCAAAGTTTTCTGTTACCCATATCATTTAAAAAACCATTGTTTACAAATTAATGCTACTGATCTGACCGATCGGTAAATGACGTCTCCGGATTTCAGAAATTTCGTTCAAGGACGTAACATACGCCTGTTGAATGTCAGTCTTTTATTTTATTGAGGCATTTTTCTTTCATTAAAAAAAAAAGGTTTGGATTTTCTAAATTGCTAAGCAGTTGTGTTTTAAGAAATGCGCCTTGTGTTATGCACAATTTATTTTCATGTTATTTACAAATAGCAGCATAGTGTGCGCCTACACAAATGAAAGTGTAAGCGTGTTCGCTGTTGTTTTGGCACGAAAATATTTGGGCAAAGCATGCGCTTTTCCTGCATAAAAACTGGCAGTCACGAGGCAGTAGAATAGTCCATTTTTATTATGCTTACATCTACCTTTAAATGTTGCTAAACCCCTTAGGAGGATTTTAAAATTAATATTTAGTCGCTATGGGCGACTGTTAGTCTTTATCCCTGGTATGTAACAAATTGACTGCATGATCTTGCTTTTTCTTGCGCTGGGAGGATTTTCTTGCACCACTGGCCTGGGAAAGGTTAGACCTAAGCAGTTTACCAGTACTCATGTGCGACCCATTTCAGCTCATGCAGCCCAATCTATTTTCCCAAGGCCCGAAATAAGGTGGGGTGCCCGTCTGTTCAAGAAATTTAACTGGGAAGGGAAAAAATATAGACAGAGTTTTGTCCCTTGTACATTCAATATTGCATATGCAAATGGGAAGCAGTCACCGGCAACTACAGCCCATCTAAAAATACACATGGGGATTACACATGACATGTTGGAATAGAAATCAAGTCAGAGACACAGGGCGATAATTACGGGCAAGAGTCCTATCTCCTTTTTTGAAGAGTGGACAAATGTTGCAAGGAGCCTTCTTTGGGGATTTCACCTGTATCAAGAGACTGTTGAAACACGTGTGCAAAAACTGGACCTACCTCATTTGCTAGTTCCTTCAGGACTCTAGGATGAAGTTCATCAGGTCCTAATGCTTTACTGGGGTTTAAGCCTTGAAGTAACTTGATCACTCCTGCAGCTGACACAATGTTATCCATGAATGGGGCAGATCTTCCAGTTAATGGAACCTCCGTGGATTCAGTTTCATTAAACGCATCATTGAATTGACCAACAAGTTCCTCTGCCCTTTCAGTCTGATTCAGCAACCCCGTTCCCTCCTCTTTTATTAAGGGGCTCGATACCTTGCCTGTCTTTCTACTGTTTATTAATATATCTGTAAAAGTCTCTGGGATTTGCCTTAACATCACGTACCAAGTTATTCACATACAAATCATGCTGATTTTTATATCAGTCTTGATTTCACGTCTCAAGTTTTCAAATTTTGTCCGGAGTTTACCACTTCCCATCCATTTTGCCTTTGCAAGAATCTTATTCCTTGTGCGAATTTCTCTTCTTATCTCTTGTATGATCCAGGGAATCGAAGATACAGACCTACTAGTTTTTGAGGGGATATGATTTTCGAAGTTTGAATGAAAGAAGTTATCAAATGGAAGTTCTCCATCTGAATGACCATTAAAGTATTTCTCCCTTGCAAATCTGAGCGCATCCTTCCCCATAGTTTCATAGTCACCTTTTTGATATGAGTACACCTTCCTCTGAGGTTTGTTTGTTTGTGGAATGTGAATTTTTAAATATCCGGAGACAATATCACGATCCAGGGCTCTCGATCTGCAGAAACTGGGGCCAAAATTCGGCCCATTCCCAATGGAAAAAATTTCCTATTTTCCCAATTGGCTGAAAAAAATTCACAATCAGAAGTTAAAAAAAAAAGCCCGAAAATTGTCCGTTTTCGAAAGCCAAGAAAATGGATGACATTGCAATGTTTTCCATTGTTGAAGTTAACAGCTGGAGCAAGAGTAGTTTGTCTTGTACTTTTATCAACTTCTCTTAAATTTCAAGGAGGAAAACACTAATGTGTAGGTTTTGGCTAATAATACTTGCACAAAATTTCAACCAATATTGCCGAATTTGTGCCGTTTTTCGAATGGTACCAGTAGTCAACATCATCATTTCCAGTGGGTTACATACGATTGTAAACGTCATGCAAAATATGCAAAGAGCCCAGATATAAACTTTATATGCTCATTTTAACCAAATATGGAAGGTATTTCAAAGAAAAGAAAATGTGTCTCATCTATTTTAGAGAAAATAAAATATAAAAAACCTGCCTCCCTCAGTGCCTGAGAATCTAATGTTTTTATTTGGCCCTACTACATTTTTTCCCAATTCCAGTCAAAATGTCGCTCCTAAAAAGTGGATCACTTAGTTTATCCAGAGACTGAATATCTTCAAACTGTCCTGGCAAAGTCTTAAGGATCAAATCTAATGTGTTCTTATCACGAGTGGTGAAGTTAACAATTTGTTCTAAATCACGATTGTTCATAATGTCAATTAATATTTGTCCTTCAGACTGACTCAGAATTGTGCCTTATTTGCTGAGCCTGTCAGGTCAAACAATGTCTCTGAAGTTGAGGTCATGTAAAACATGTATAGCCAGGAGTTTTCTACCCTTGTACTTAAGGCTGACACGATTAATCGTATAACCGATTAATCGATCGATAATCTCTACAAAAATGATTATCATTTCCGATTTGCTTTTAATCGATTACTTGATAGGTACTATTTACTACCCAAAATTATGCATAAAATAGCTGGATGAGTGGCAAACTGGGTCTTCACTGTTTGCTCAGGCCTGTCTGTTCAAATATACATATGGTTAAGTGCAACATATGGTAAGAGTCGTTCTCAGACAGAAAGCCAGACAAGTAAAATAATGACCAAAACCTTAGCGATTACTAATCGATTATCGATCGCAATGACAGGACCGATAATCGATTATCTCTTCAGCACCGATTAGCCAGCCCTACTTGTACTGCGACTTAATGCAATCCATCTGATCTTTAAACAACTGGAAGTTCTCGTAGTACCATTTGGTGGTCAATACCAACTTGCTACGAAGTGAGAAGTTTTATTTGCAAAAATCTTAACCCAGACTGATTCGGTGTCATTTTTCCAGTTCCATGGAAGGCATATGAGGGATGTCTGTGAATGAGCAACATCACCCCACCGCCATGAGGGTTCCTATCTTTTCTATAGACACTGCACTGACGCCATCAATTTTGTATGCTAATTCCGCGCACCCGAACAATAACATCCAGTCAAGATACAATACTTTAGACAAGGAAAGATGTTTTGTTGTTATACTTGATTTGTCATGTGTTTATTAACAGCTGATGGTCCATTTGGTTGAAAAAATAGATGTCTGTAAAAAAAAATCAAAATTAAGTAAGGGCCTGTGGCGCTCATTAAGCCTGATTCAGGTAATAACAAAAAAATGCATTTTTTTGCTCAGTTTACAGTCCAAGTCTCATCCAAAATAATATTTGAAGCTTTGTTTTGATACCTGTCAAAGAAAAATGAAAACATTTAATCTGGTTCATTTAAATTTTAATTTTGAAATAATCCCAATGCACCAAATTGGCAGATGCGCAGAATTAGCCATTCATGACTGTAAATAACATAAATTTACTGGAAATCATTTGGAAAAAGGTGATTTTTTCACTCATTCTCCATTTGTGCTCAAAAGTTTATTCTTCTTCTAGATATCTGTTTAGATAATTTTGTTCTATTCAATACGAGTCCAAAAATTTAGCTGCATTTTATCATTTGTTCATTGATATCCACTTCAAACGAGAATTAGATGTCCCAAGAACAAGAACAATTACCTAAAGTTTTGATTATTAAGGTTTTAATTTTTCTCAAGCATCACATCCACTAGTGCTCTCCATTTCCCAGAAGAGAAATGAGGCCTCTGAAGTAATAAGGACAGCAGATATGTTTAGTTAAAGAATTTTCCCACAATGATCCTCACACGAAAATAATGGATAAACAAGCCTGCTGGTATGTGTCAAAAGTTAACAAAGGACGCTTGATATTTCTGCCAGAATGTGTATGAATGAAGAAATCATTGGGTTAAAGCTGGCTGTAAAAGTATTATTGTGTACTTTTACTTATTTATATGAGCCCCGCCAAGCGAATTTGGGTCTTCGAGCATTCCGTCATGACAAATTCTAACTGTGCATGCCCAGCCATTCAGAGGGGCCAGGGATATGGCTTTCTGTCTTAAGGTTCCTCTTGATTCACTGCTTGTCTGAGCGAGCAGCGAAGGTTCTGGCGAGACTGCGCGGATGCGCAGGCTCGCCTGAACCTTCGCTGCTCGCATAGGCAGCTAAATCGCTTGGCGGGGCCCATATAGTGTATATAAGTTTCCAGCGCACAATTGTAGATAACACCAGCTATGAACTTTTTATATTACTATTTATCAGTCAAACATTTTAACGCCTTATAGAGGTGTGCCTCGAAGAAACAAGAGGGGGAGCTCTAAGATAACTAGAGAAAGTGCCCAGTGGGGCACCTATACCCCCGGTCAGTGCCATCAACTTATAGTGGAAATGACAATTTGTCTGTAGCATTGAACCTTTCCATATAAACTTTCCATTTAGTCCACTGAGAATAACCATTGCATTTCAACAACAAGGAGTACAATGAAGACAGTGAACACAAAACTTAGACGTAATCAAAATGCCTAAGTCTTAATTATTGACCCCTAGCCCCACCCAGGGGCTTGACCCAGGAGCTTCGATATTCCATATATGAAAGTTAATACTACAGCTATATTCTGTACCAAATTTGAAGAGAATCTAACATGAGGTTACAGAGATATGAGCAATAAAAAGGGTTTAACCCAAAACTTTGACGTAAAAGTTGACAAACAGACGGACGGTCCACCCAGGACGGACAGTCCACCCAGGGACTCGACCCAGGGGCTTAGATATTCCATATGAAAGGTGATGCTATAGAGATATCCTGTACCAAATATGAAGAGAATCCAACATGTGGTGAAAGAGATCATGGCAATCAAAAAAGGTTTAACACAAAACATTGACAAAAAAGTAGATGAACAGACAGACAGCCCACCCAGGGCTTAGATATTCAATATGAAAGGTAATGCTACAGAGGTATCCTTTACCAAATATGAAGAGAATGTAACATGTGGTTACAGAGATGTCAGCAATGAAAAAGGTTTAACACAAAACTTTGACGTAAAAGTAGATGAACAGACAGACAAGACAGCCCACCCAGAGGCTTAGATATTATATATGAAAGGTAATGCTATATAGATATCCTTTACCAAATATGAAGTGCATTTAACTTGTGGTTACACAGATATGAGCTGTCAAAAAGGTTTAATGGAAAACTTTGCCGTAAAGGTTGAAGAACGGCGTAACAGAGTCAGACGGAAGTAGGAACAAACGGAAAGACGAAAACTATATACCCCCGACATACTTCGTATGCCAGGGGTATAACAACAACAATGGCGGATTTTTGTAACTTTTTAATGTCTCAAGCAATATTTACCTCTGATCGGCATCGCAAGAATATTATACTGCCAAAATGTTGGCTTGTATTTGTGGTTTGTTGTTGTTGATTCACGAGATAATACCATCAGTAGTAATCGATATATGATTATTTTCATATATAAATGACGTCATCGAACTTGCGTCACCTTCAAAGTTGCATGACGTCACTATATATATTCGTTTTACCTGGGATCCAAAACTGCAGAAAAAGCAAATGTTTATGGGAACTACTGAAAACTACTATACTACCTGCTGCTAGCTGCTCTGACACAACATATATACTGCTGGTATCGGGTACTGGACAGGTCATCATGTATAGAAGCAGCCAAAAAAGCAACCAAAGCTTTGGGCTTTGTTAAAAGGACCTTTTCACATTTTGACTGTCCAAGTTTCTCCACTCTTTATAAGACGTATGTACGTACATGTACACACATGGAATTTGCGATACAAGCTTGGAACCCATACTTACATAAAGATATAGACTGTTTAATAGAGAAAATTCAACAAAGAGCGACCAAGTTAGTTCCACAGTTGAGAAACTTAGAGTATAAGGACAGACTTAAAGCACTGAATTTGACTACATTGGAGGAGAGACGAGTTAGGGGAGATCTGATACAGGCTTATAGAATTATAACTCAGGGATTCCATTAACTCCCAAATTCAGGAAGTCCCGGACTTCCTACCCTTGAAATCTGGAAGTCCCACTGGAAAATTCAGGAAGTCCCAATTTTGAAGCAAGGTGTTTGCAGATCGTAAATTTGTTTTGGTGCAGAAATATATATTATTTAATCTATGAATCTCTTGTTTGCATTTTTAATCACCTGTATATTCTTTTAGATGGCTAGTTAAGTGTGGATAGGTAAACTGACCGGCTCAAAAATGACTTGAATAGTGTTGACTTGGCCGTTAAACTCAAAACAATCAACCAAAGCTCTGTGAGGAAGTTAAAACTACCCATAACTATGTGACATACATGCGGTCAGTACAGTGCAGAGGAGTGCATACAAAAAAAAAAGAAAAATACTTTTGCTTGGCCTGTATAAATTTTATAACTTTCCAAGTAAAACTACCTTTCCCCCCGCACCACCCCACCTCCCAACGCCCCCCCCCCCCCCCCCCAAAAATAAAAAGTAAAGAAAACAATCGCATTACCCACCCCCATATAAACCTAATGGCCCATTTTTGGGTCATTAGCAAACCGTGTAGACCCAGATCAGACGCCACAGAACATAGCGTCTGATATGTCTGCACTGTTTGTAGAACTTAACACAAATAAAACAAACCTGACTCCCATTGTCATACATTGATTAAAAAGAAATAAAGAAAAATTCTTTTGTAAAAGATTTTTGCCAAACTTTGCAAAACATACGCTTCGAGTCTTCACTGTACTCTAAACCCTCGGAACTGCTTCAGACAAACATGCAGAAACATGTGCAACTTTGGTCAATTGGAGCACACTTAGACGAGTCAGCGGTAGTTGTTTTTTTTTTTTGCTTTTTGGCTTACAGACAGATCAGACTGCAGCTCGGACCCCGACGAACCGGCCTGGTCACATTCGCCGGTTTTACGTATTTTCGGGGCGCCAAAATCAAACAGCGATCGCGGCGACATTTTGCGATTTTATAAATTATTTTCATCATTTCACCTAGTGAACACCTGCTATTTACTCTAGAAAACAAGAAAAACGCCAAAAGGCATTATGGACGGGTTTTTGAAAAAAAGGTTAACCAAAAGGTAAACCAGGACGCCCGGCCGTCCGCACGGACATCACTATTCTAAAGGACGGAATTTTTCCTTGAAAAACCCGTCCAAAAAGAATGAAAAAAGAAAGAAGAAAAAAAAGAACAAAAAAAAAAAAAAATGTCTCCACCGGGGTTTGAACTCACGCACCTCAGATTCATAGTCAACAATAGGATTCGTAGTCCAGCACTCTATCCACTACACTGGCATTTGAAAAAAGGTTAACCAAAAGGTAAACCTGAAAAACACAAGTTTGAAAAATGACAATTTCCGCCAAAATTTTAGTCTTTTGCGCCATTTATGGATAATACATGAAAGCGGTACCTCCACTTATGCATCAGTCCTGATATTAAAACAATCTGCTACAGAATAGATGAAAAATATCACTTTGAAAAAAAGGTTAACCAAAAGGTAAACCTGGGACGACGCCCGCCCGCAGGACGCCCGGACATCGCTATTTTAAAGGACAGTTTTTATTTTAAAACCCGTCCACAAATGCATATCTATCTTTGAAACTACATGTATTGTCACACTTTGCATCGCTAACGATAATCTCACTTCCAAACACTTAAATTACGAACCGCTTTAATTTAAACAGTAACAAGTTCACAGGATTAAAAAACACTTATCGTCAATGAGATAATTAGTTTATCCTCAACTACTAATCCGTTTAATTATATGCAAACACCGAGCAATCACCTCGACACGTTTTTCATACACCGATGCAGTGATTTTTTTACCCCTGCGTCCTGCGTCTAGGACGCACAAATATAACTGAGGACGCACAATCAGAAAATATGTGCGTCCGTCGGCCGCAAAAAAATTCACGGGCGAAAAATCCAACTTTCGTTTTCACTGCTGTAAATAATTCTCTTCTAGCGGAATTGATAAAATACCGCACTTTTACCGATAAATCGATACAGGTATTTGTACCATAGTCTGAATTGCCTTCGCTTCTATTTCCCTCAGGTACGGTAGAAAATACTGAAGTTGTCACGGTCAATAACGCTACTTTTACCTTGACATGCATCATTAACACGAGCTGCAGCCGATATACTCAAAAGATCAGAAGTGTCAGGGCAGCGAGACAAGAGATTAAAGGAAAACAGTTTAGTTTACAATTTAATGATCCAAACACAAGACAAAAAGACCCCCTCCATCCAAAATTAGGAGTGTAACGATGCATCGGACTATCGATGCATTGCGATAGGCACTGGGTCGATGGTACTGCATCGATGGTAAAGTTAAACATCGATGACTATCGCCGATAGTGTTTTGAACTATCGATAGTTTCGATAGTTCTCCATATCTCAAGTTTTTTTTTTCAGATAATTCCCGAAGTTGTTTTCATTTTTGTACCCGGTAAAGCGTGAAACTGTGTATTTTCCTAATTATAATCCAATAATCTACCGTATCAGTGGGGGTCAACGGCTGCTTGATGCGAGATAAAGGGGCAATAAAATTTCAGCGGAATCGTGATTTAGCGGTAGCCTACAGGTACACGGTGTTTATGCATCATATTTGTTATGCATTATCCTCTTTACACCCAATGTCAGCACGCTGAAAATTCCTTCACTGAACGGGTAAATTTTCAGCTTTCTCATTCTGAAGCACATTTCAACAGTAAACACTTTGATGTTAATTCCTTTCGAAATAATTGACACGGATGACCACGCATATTTTGATTACACTAATCTGCAAGCTGTCTGTAAGCCAGTGATAAGAAAAGCGATGATTAATTAATGCGTGTTTACACAACGGTATTTCTTATCAAAGGGTGCCGCCCACATAAGCACGTGAAGCATGGGAAGTCTGCACAGGTCACTACTGCTTCGAAAGGTGCAAAAAATGTTCTGGTTGATGTTTTAGAGGATTCTTATTTGGTCAATAGCAGACATCAAATGAAATGCGTGTCGTCTTGCAAAGAACGTTAATAATTTGAGCATCCAGACATGTTAATAAAGCCGAGGAATTAATTTTAAATCTTGGACACAGTGTATTAAAAAAATATGCACATGGAAATACCGCACTAGAAAACAATTACAACTCCAACCTCATTATAACACAGAACTCTGGACGGTCCAACAAACGGACCATGTTAGTTGATTGAATCGTGTTATAAACGCCGACTGTGTTTGTCATGGACCAGTCTATTCTACTATCACACTATAAACGCAAGCCTCCGGCACTATCGAAATCTATGTAATGTTCCGCATGACAAAGTGTGAAAATAAAGTCAAGTTATGTATCTAATTTGCGTTTATTCCTTAGTCATAAAATATAATCGACAATCAATGTGAGAAGGATTTAATCTCTCCTAAGACGATTAGCTATATGATATATCTAAAAGGTATATGTATGTGTAATAAAAACAGACTATTCTACTGTTTCGTGAATGGTTATGTTTTGGCGCCAAAGAGCAGACCCTTGGCGGGGAAAAGTCGAACCCTTTAGTTTGTCTAACCACATCTGTATGCTGTTGTTGGTGATTGACACGGAGCTTCCGGGGATAAGTCAGGAATTGTTTCCGGGGTTAAGTTGGGAGCAGGGCGCAGTTTTCTATCCACCTCTATTCACAACCGTTTATCTATCGAGAAAATATTTTTTACTGGTTCCAAACGTTTTTTCCATAAAAGAAATATGCCTCAATAAAATAAAACAATGACATCAAACACATGTGGGGTTGATGGGGTCGGATGACGTCATTTACCGTTCGCTAGCAGAAAAACTGTAACGGTGGTTTGTGGACGGTGGATTTTATGGCGATTTGGATGGCGGAAAACTTTGATGTTTGCCATGAACTTGCTTGTAGGGCGAGTGTGAATGTTTGGCTTCGTTTTGGATGGATGAGTCGTCTTGTGGCTAGATCATTAAATTATAAATTAAGCTGCAATCTGTATTCTCTTTTCTCGCTAAGCTGACAATTTTGATCTTTTGAGTATATAGGCTGCAGTTCGTGTTAATCATGCGTGTCAAGCTAAATGAGTTTATATAATTGTATCTTTAATTACTAATTGGATAAGCTATTATGACATGTCTGCAATTAACTTGAGAAAGGACCGTTATTGACCGTGACAACTATAGTATTTTCTACCATATTACCGCACTTAAAGTCGTACAGAAATAAAGTTATTGTACTTAAAACTTGATAGAAACCTTAGATTATATTTATAAATGTTTGTTGGGGAAAATTCGGGTCCAAATATATTTTATTTTGATAAAGCAACTGATGGTACATTCTCACTGTGAATTGATACATGTATTTGGCAACTTCTATTGAAATGAGTCTCCAAGATGATTTAAACTTGAAAGAAAAAAGATGCTCCTGGGGAGCTGTTTCCTCTTGTAGGGGCAGGCAGAAAAGCAAACAGGAGTATGCAGCAGTTGTCCCTCTGTGTAAATTGTCTTGTATTTCTTTTATGCAGATTATACATACAGAAAAACAGTTGACGGTTTGAATAGTTTTTATTTTCTTCTAAAACAAGAAATCTCTTTCAGGCAATAGTATCGCAATAGTATTGCAATAGTAGTCAGCAATAGTAATAGTATCGCAATGGTTCTTCCTGCAATGTCAATAGTATCGCAATAGTCATTTTCTGACTATCGTTACATCCCTATCCAAAATGAGCCCAAACTTTCACACAAGCAAGTTCAATGCGAACATCAAAGTTTTCCGCCATCCAAATCGCCGCCCACAAACCACCGCTACCATTTTTCTGCACGCGATCGGTAAATGACGTCATCCGGCGCCAGCAACCCCACACGTGTTTAATGTCATTGTTTTATTTGAATTGGGTGTATCTCTCATAAAAAAAGGTTTGGAACCGGTAAAAAATATTTTCTCGGTTGTGAACAGAGGTGGATAGAAAAAAGCACTTTGCACAGCCAGAAGCTTCGTGTCAATAATCAACAACAGCGTTCGAATTTTCCCGCCAAGCATATGCTATTTGGCGCCAAAACTTAACCATTCATGAGATAGTAGAAAAGTCTGTTTTTGTCATGCATACATCTACCGTTAGCTGTAGCTAATTGTCTGAGGAGCGATTAAATAATTTTCACATTGATTGTGGATTACATTTTATGATTGGGGGATAAACGCAAATTAGAGACATAACTTGACCATATTTTCACACCTTGTTTAATTGGCAATTATATAACAGGGATTAACAATAGGGGCATAAAGGAACCGTTGTAAATACACAGACGGTTTGTCTTTGAATTGTCGGCAGGCGGAACAGTGCAGAAATTACATTTAGATTTACTTACTCTAGTTTTACTGTATTTGAGGACTCGGAAGACTTGACAGTTGTAGACGATTTTTTGTGCACTTGCACGACCGGGTGTCGTAAGGTCAAAGTGCACCTGTCCGGCGCGATTTCAGACTTGTCCGGACAATGGCTTTGTGAGCTCCTGCTTAGATAGCTGGTGTCCCAATCGGGAGGAAACGTTTGTCGATAATGGTTCGGGATTTTACCTCTATTGTGTATCATGCACATGTTGAGGTGCGCATTTATCGAAAACGAAAGTAGAAAACATTCCTCCGAAAAAGAATCAGAAAATAGACTCAAAAACATACACTTTTTCGGGCTAATAAACAACACAAGTTGATGATTGATTCTGTTCATTGCAAATAACATACTAGACATGCATTCATCACCACATGATAATGGCATTTATTCAACCGATCTTTTTTTTGCTTCTTTATTTTTTTCCCCTCCAAATATTGGGACTCATACTTTCTGATTTGGGATGCACAGTTTTTTGGTTGAGCGAGTCCCAGGACTCACAGTTGAAAATTTGTAAAAAAATCACTGCCGATGATGATCAAAGGTGTGCCAACGCACATGACTGTCAATATAATACCCCGCAGGCAGAAAATGGGACATCCTTAGTACTCAATAAACACAGAAAGCGGTTTCAGCTAAGAAGGCGGAGCAAACTTTTTACAAACCGCTAAAAGTGGGCGGGCTTATACGTCTCGGTTAAGATTTTTGGCCGTACAGAGAAATTTTCGGGAGTCCGCGGGACGCCTTTGATGTTTAATTTGGACGTCCGGAAGCGATTTCAGGGCGTAATATATGCCGTACGCCCGCCTAACGGAAGCCCTGATAACGGGTAAAGATAATGTAAATTGTGAACAGTTCTTCACATTTAGAGAAAATGCAATTACCAGAGGGAACAACATGAAAGTGTATAAACCGAGATTGAAGAAAAGCATACTTCAACAAGTAAAGTTTTGTTAGTATACGAGTTGTGAATGCTTGGAATCAATTGCCAAATGATGTCATATCAGCTTCAACGGTGAATAGCTTCAAAAATAGGCTAGACCGTTTCAACAAGAACAGACATGGGGCACAAGAGGCATCTGCCTAAATCATACCCCCCATCATCCTAAATTAAAGTAAAGTATGTACCAGATGGCTAGCCACTGCGTTTTGTAAAAGCTAATACTAGTGGTAACATGGGTTGAAAGATGGCGGGTAAGGTTGGGAAAGTTATTAAATAAAAACACGGTTTAAAAAAAGCACGCTGCGGTAATGCAACATAAACGTTTGCATGATAGTACTCCCCCAGACTGACAGAAACACTTTAAAAAATAAATTTACATGGCTGTTATCACTAATTAGCTGTGTGAATTTTTGTTTTGTCTCTCTTCTGAAGCGGGCACCAGCAAACTTTTTAATGGCCCACGGGGGTAGATTGGTTCCCTTGTCGTAAATGTCTCCGCAAGGTGGCTACAACATAACGATCGTTATGGTAGCAAACCACTATTCCAAGCTGTCGGCGAGACTCGGACACGCAGCGGACGAAGTTTTTTGAGCCGTAACAAATAGTACACTTTGCAACCCTTCTCTTTTGTGTTATCACTGCATTGTGACTCGCCACAGAATAATTTGAAGCTGGTTTCTATAGCTTGTACACTGTACAGCCAATGTAGTGGCTATGTAAACAAATCCTACCCCACCCACTTCTGCTGCTTTTTTTTACCATTTTCTGCTGTTTTCAAGGAAGCCCTGGCAGCACACTGCATTTGCAAGGACAATTGTCAGCATTCAGCTCTATTGTACACCTACCAAAAATGAAAGGGGGCTAGAAATTGACCCCTGCCAGCCGTTTACTTTTTTAGCAATATCCAAATGAAGTCTGACAGCTATTTTAAACAGAAAGTGTAGCGATAAATTCGTATAGCAGTAGTTTCGTATTTTCAGTTACATCCCTTGATATCCAGGTCATGTGACCATGAATTAATTCATATTTCTCCACAATGACACAAAAACAATACACTGAATTCAAGATATTGCTTTCATAATTGCCAAACAGTATTTAGACACTGAATTTGATCCCTACTCTTACTTATGAAGAAATTTCCCCATGTGCACAGGCTGGAAACTGTGTACTGCTACCTTTAAGACAAATATGACTTTTATCAAAAGTGTCAAATTGGTAGTAATTCCACCTTATTATGATAAGTTTAATTGTGGAATCAAAGAAAAACAGTAATAATTGTCATTATTAGCTCACAACACAGCTGCTAGCAGTCAATCTCAGCTGAGAGGAGCTGTGGATACCCCAGCATACAAGACACAATTACGGGCCTATTGGATAGAGAGCTGACTCTTAATCATTAGTTCTGTCAAGGTTGTGGTGGGGAGCCTGCCTCGGGTCACACGATGTGATACACCAAGTTCTGCAACTGGAGGTCAGGGTGTTTTCTCCGGATACTCCAGTTTTGCCACCTATGATGCAAAATCAGCTCGATATCAGTGAAATAATCTCGAAAGGGCAGTAAATCCCCCCCTCCCCCCCCCGTGCAAGAAAACCAAACAAAAACAAAAAACAAGACACAATTATTTTACGCGTTGGGTTGTTTATAGTAATTTATTATAAAAATGACTCTTTCTTTCAAACAGTGAGGGCCCTCATCATACGCACCAATTTAGGCGGACGACTGATGTGGGCGTGCACTATTTGCCAGTGCCTTAGTTTGGGATTTCCTGTTTAAACTAGGTTAACAACAGTTGGTTACCTGTAACTATTTGTTACGGCTCAAAAAACCTTGTCCGCTGCGCATCAAAGTCTCGCTGACAGCATGGAATACGGTGCTTTGCGACTAATCAACACTATTTCAGTATTACGGCTTTCCAAGCTGAAAATGAGAGAAAATTAATCATTTAAAATCTATCGTTTGTACACGAAATGCCCAAAATATTGGTCAAAATGGGTTTAATCACCTTTAATTTAAGATTGAATAAGCTTTGACAGCACCAAAATGATTAACAAACATCTAGACTAAAATTCTGATTTTGGAGTTGTCTCCCTTGCCTCAGACCCTACTTGTAGGCTTACATACAAATTTCAGTTTTATGACCCAATTTCATCAGAAACAATGGTGTTTTTGTCTAAATATTGATTCTGGTAAAGGAGTAGATAAAAAAGATTGTCCTAAATGGCACTTTGAAATTTGACATATTGGTTAATGGTAGCAAACCACTATTCCAAGCTGTCGGCGAGACTCGGACACGCAGCGGACGAAGTTTTTTGAGCCGTAACAAATAGTACACTTTGCAACCCTTCTCTTTTGTGTTATCACTGCATTGTGACTTGCCACAGAATAATTTGAAGCTGGTTTCTATAGCTTGTACACTGTACAGCCAATGTAGTGGCTATGTAAACAAATCCTACCCCACCCACTTCTGCTGCTTTTTTTTACCATTTTCTGCTGTTTTCAAGGAAGCCCTGGCAGCACACTGCATTTGCAAGGACAATTGTCAGCATTCAGCTCTATTGTACACCTACCAAAAATGAAAGGGGGCTAGAAATTGACCCCTGCCAGCCGTTTACTTTTTTAGCAATATCCAAATGAAGTCTGACAGCTATTTTAAACAGAAAGTGTAGCGATAAATTCGTATAGCAGTAGTTTCGTATTTTCAGTTACATCCCTTGATATCCAGGTCATGTGACCATGAATTAATTCATATTTCTCCACAATGACACAAAAACAATACACTGAATTCAAGATATTGCTTTCATAATTGCCAAACAGTATTTAGACACTGAATTTGATCCCTACTCTTACTTATGAAGAAATTTCCCCATGTGCACAGGCTGGAAACTGTGTACTGCTACCTATGTGCGTACCGAAGGGGAGGTAATAACGAAGGGGAACCAATCTACCACGGGGGTTGGTCTATACTGCGGAAGGAACTGTTGGTTTTCGTTTATCTATCTTCATAATTATACTGAGTCGGTCAAACTTGGCCATTACCTCAGTTGGGTGGTGCGCTAAATTTAGAATTTAGCAAAAAAAAAAAAAAAAAAAAAAAACACCCACTGGATGAGTTCTTAAAACTATTTACAATCTGCTTTCAGAGGTGTACTAAAACGCACACCTCTGGATCCCAATCTACACCATGCGGGCTTTGAACTCTTCTGCAGTTTTGGCATTTACCACAGAGGAGGGAAGACTATTCCACTGAGGAATAGTTCTAGGGAAGAAAGAATTCTTCAGGGTATCACTATAGGCCTGGTACCTACGATATTGACTGTTGTTTAGTTTTGATGCCCTTGTTTGAGTTGAAGTAGTCACAGGGGTCAAGTATTTATATATCTTTATTAAGAGGTCTACACTGTGTCAGAGTGTATCTTATAAAAGAAGGTTAAAGAGGACTGCTCGCGACGAGCCTCCAAGGATGGCCACTCCAGCTCATCGAGCATTTCACCAACACTGCTTCTGTTCCCCCATCGCCTGCAGGTCCATCGGGCAGCCGTCCTCTGAACCTTCTCAACCTGTTGAACCTGAGTTTTAACATGGGGATGCCAAACAGGTGATGCATACTCTAATTGAGGTCTAACCAAGGTTTTGTACGCATGCGCGAGAGTGAAGATGGAGAAAATCTAAAAGGAAAATTTTGATTTTATTATCGAATTTTTGTGTTGTCATCCTACATGGAATATGAACCAAAATTTGCAGAATGATGAATGATTAATGATTTGTTGTGGTGGTTACATGATTTTTGATAGATGGGTAGAGAAAAGTGATATTTTGCCCAATGTAGTGACCAACCGAAGAATAGAGATTTTGTCCGCCATTTGCAATTTTGTTGAGGGGAGTTTCATTTTCCATTTCCTAACATCCCCAGTTATTCTTGGTTAAATGATTACAGTAGCGATGGCATAGAACTTGCTTTGTATATTAATTTTCATCGTACCGTCAGTCGTCTTCTGGAAAATCTCGGAGGAAAAATGTAGAAAAACCTGAGATTGTGAAATTATTTTGGGAGCCATGAAATTTCTTTAAGGGCACTGTAGCGTTTATGCCCCATGTTATGGCTGCGAGCATATAAACAAGCCCTTATTATCCTGCTAGTATCCAAATTATGTGGTGAGGATTCGTATACTGAAAACTTATTTCGGGAGGGTGCTTATGTTCGAACTCAATTATGTTCAAACTACAAGTGCACATAAATTGCAGTAATCTGCTATCTGTTATTAACCTACAAATAACCTTGAACAGTCTGAGAGACTGAATGCATCAGTGTAATGACTACAAATAAGTTGGTAAAATTTCTGAGTGAGACAGCTGGGTTTGATAAAGATTTACCACCCCTTAAAATCATTCCTGTAGTGTTGAGTGACAGTAAGGCTGGTTATTTAAAATCCCAAGTTACAACAAACTTTGAACAACAGGTTGTGTGGTGGTACCGCAGTGGGTGGAATAGTGACCAGGGTCTAAAATTCCTTCATGATAATATTGACCAAGCTATTAGGCAGCATGGCAATATCCATCTTTATGTCTGGTTAGGGACATGTGACCTAACCGTGAAAAACCAGAGAAGTGGTTACATTCATTTGAATCTGGATCATGGTGCATCTGGGTTAATTCATAACCTCGAAAAAATTGTTGAAGTCGGCAAAAATAAGAATTTTCAAGTTACAATTCTAGAATTGCCTCACTACTCAATCAAAACTTGGAACTGTAACAGGGGGCACAGGAATCCTAGTTCTTTTGAAACTCAGGATGATATGTTGAAAGATTCAGTGAAGTTGGTGAACGAGCACATTAACCGGCTAAATGTGCAAAATAGATCAATAAAACCAAGCTTCAATGTTGACTTACAAAGGTGTCGAAGTAATCGCGGAAGGAGAACAAAGTATTACAATAATTATAAATTGTACAAAGATGGAATACACCCAGATACTGATCTGAGTAAATGTTGGCTCAGGAAATTAATTTTGCGAATTAGGGAAGACTGTTGCTAAACATAAAGTGGGTGTTTTTTTTTTTTTTTTTTTTTTTTTCCCGTCACACTGCTATACAATTTTGTAAATTATGCTCGAACGATAACACATCAACTTGCTATTACAATACTTTGGTTGTGTGTGTGGGCTTTTCCTCGCCAAACCGCTATATAATTGTGGAAATTATGCTCGAATGATCACAACATCAACTTGCTATTACAAGTCTCTGGTTGTGTGTGAGGGCTTGTCCTCGCCATACCAAAATTGTTCTGAAGATATGTGCATGCTAGAATAAGAGTAAGCTGAGTGTGGGGGCTTTTCCTGGCCACACTGCTATACAATTGTGGAAATTATGCTCGAATGATCAAAAAATCAACTTGCTATCACAAGACTCTGGTTGTGTGTGAGGGCTTGTCCTCGCCATACCACAAATGTTCTGAAATACATGTGCATGCTAGAATAAGAGTAAGTTGAGTTTGGGGACTTCTCTTCGCCACACTGCTATGCAATTGTGGAAATTATTCTTTATTCTCTAATGATCACAAAATCAACTTGCTATCACAAGACTCTGGTTGTGTGTGAGGGCTTGTCCTCGCCATACCATAAATTTTCTGAAATATATGTGCATGTTAGAATAAGAGTAGGCGAAGGCCATCACTTTAGAAATAAAATTCAGCATAAATCAATTCACACTGAAGGGATATCAATCAATTTAATCCTGTATATGTTCTAGCTGTGTGTGAGGGCCAGTCCTCGCCATACCTAGTTTGAAAATTTTGAAATGACTGGCTAATTTTATAAAATACATTATAAAATACTTTATCAGCTGAGAATGCTACAACTTTGATTTTTCTATCAAAATGAGTGTCAAACAGGATAGTAAAAGACCAAGACAGTCATCATCTGACACCAACAGTTCAGTCTATATGTGCCAGAAGTGTGACATACCGGTAGATAAAGTTGTCACATGTACAGGGTGTAAATTGGTCTTTTGTACAAAATGTGCAAAAATTAGTGATCAGTTGTATCAGTGCTTAATTAGTGGCGAACTAGATGACTTCCACTGGACATGTAGAAGTTGTAAATCCATGTTTCCAACTCTAGAAAACATTGCTGGAACCTTGCAAGATATTCAGAATAAAAATGATACCCGGATGACAAACATTGAAAATAGAATCGACAAGTTAGAATTAAATACTAAAGATGAGGTAACCTTGCAAATGTCAAATATGAAAAGTAGTATAATTGACTCTATAAAAGGGGAAATCTACTCAGTGGTCGATCAAAGAAGTAGGGAGTTGGAAGACAGGAAAAGAAGGGAACTCAATTTAACTATTTTCAACCTTGAAGAGCACCGGCGTAGTTCAGGAGCTGAGAATAAACAGGCAGATGAGCAAGATATATTGAATATTAGTGCCAGCCTGGGTTTAGAAAACTTAAATATAATAACCTCTTTTAGGTTAGGTAAGAAAGAAGACTCTAAGATAAGGCCAATGAAAATAGTATTATATTCTAAGGCCCAAAGAAAATTTCTGTTGGATAATGCTAGACACATACCAAGAAAAACAAATGAAGCCTATCGCAAGGTTATCATTTCTAAGGACCTTACTATACAACAGAGAGAAGAAAGAAGGGAAATAGTTAAAACCCGTAGACAACAGAAGACCAATCACAAAGATTCTCAGCAAGCAGTAGCAGATCAAGGGAGAAGCAGAGGTAGAGGAGCTAGCCCACCAACAAGACAGTTCGCCTTAAGAGAACCAGATAATGTAGTAGAAATGCAAGTTGATAGGCTGCCAAGTCCAATCCACGCTACCAATACAGAACATTCCCAGCTGAATCAGTGGAACTTATCAGACAACTCGCTACATACCAGTGTTTTTGAACAGACAACTGTTATCAATATAAATGATGAGGAACAAACTTTTCTAGGGGGTATTCCATCACAGGATCTACATGTAGGAGCATCTGGACGGCGTCTAGATGGCTCCTTAGAAGTATAGGGCACAAGTTTTACCAATGTACATAGAGAGTCCCTCTTGGACGTTAATAGTTCTGGGGTTTTTAATGTAGATATCAACAATTCCTTGAAAATTTTGTATACAAATGCTGATTGCTTATCACAGACTAAATTAGCAGAACTGAAGATATTATTGAAGGAAGAAATACCTGATATAATAGGGATAACAGAGGTTTTTCCTAAACATTCGTTGTTTGAACAACAGGAAGTTTTCTATAACATTGAAAACTATGATTTGTTTTTAAGTAATTTAAGGAAAGGCAGAGGTGTTGCTCTTTATATAAAGAAGCAGTTGAATCCAGTGCAAGTCCAAATTCAGCCAGACTTTGAAGAATCAGTCTGGTGCAAGATCTGTCTACAGAACAGAGACTGTTTGATTGTAGGTTGTATGTATAGATCGCCAAATGCCAACAGGGACAATTTTAACACCTTGAAAGAAATTTTTCAAGCGATTAAAGATGCTAATTATAGTCATAAACTTGTGATAGGTGATTTTAACTTTAGAGATATTGATTGGACAAATATTTGTACTCAAGTCTCTGAAGAGCATATAGCAAGCCAATTTCTAGAATGTGTGAGAGACACATACTTTTTCCAACATGTTAAACAGCCAACAAGAATACGTGCAGGGAATGAACCAACAGTCTTGGATCTTATTTTTTCAAACGAGGAAGAAATGGTCAGTAGTCTAAATTATTCCCCTGGGCTTGGCAGAAGTGATCACTTGGTCCTAGCTTTTAAGTTCAATTGTTACAACATACAGGAGTCAAATACAAATACAAGACAGAAATTGAACTTCTTTAAAGGGGACTATATCACAATTAAACAAAAAATGGAAGATAATGATTGGAATAAGTTATTTGAGGGCTTGAACTTGCTGCAATCCTGGTCAGAATTTGCTGAACTTTGTGTTAAATTAATAGAGAAGTACATACCGGTGAGTAGATCTGACCAGGCTGGTAGGAATTTCAAAAAACTCAACGGATCATGTATGCAAGCAGTCAAGGAGAAACGTAAAAAATGGTTAAAATATAAATACTGCAAATCTGATAACAACTATAATAATTACAAAGCAGCGAGAAATAGAGTAACATATGAGTTAAGACATGCAAATTATAGGTATGAAAAAGAGCTAGCTTCCAAGATAAAGTCAAATAACAAGATTTTCTGGAACTATGTACGTTCAAAATCGAAAATAAAATCATCAGTGTCCAAGCTTCAAATGACCAATGGGTCCCTGAGTTCAAGTGATAAAGAAACAGCTATAACCCTAAATACCTATTTTACAAGTGTCTTTGAGCCAAAAATAAATAAATCACTACCAAATTTTGCAGCTCGACCATACAATGTACCACTGGTAGATATAGATATAACTGAAGAACATGTGGAAAAGGCTATAAATATATTGAAACCTGGAAAAAGTCAAGGTCCAGATAATCTTCACCCTAAATTCCTTAAGGAGACTATACAACACGTTAAAATCCCTTTAAAAATTATTTTTGAAAAGTCTTTAAATGAAAGCAAACTCCCTGACATTTGGAAAACTGCCAATGTCAGTGCAATCTTCAAAAAAGGCGAAAAACAAAAACCTGAAAACTATCGACCTATTAGCCTGACATCAGTTCCAGGAAAACTAATGGAAAGAATCATCCGGGATGCCATAGTAACACACATGACGGTTAATAATCTTTTTTCCAAAGTCCAGCATGGTTTTATAAAGGGTAAATCCTGTACAACCCAGCTCTTGGAATTTATGGAGGATATCAGTGAAGCGCTGGACAATGGGGAAGAAATCGACGTAGTATACCTGGACTTTTGCAAGGCCTTTGATAAGGTCCCCCATTTTCATCTTTTAAAGAAAGTCTTTGCATATGGTATTCAAGGCAAAGTATATGGCTGGATAAAAGATTTTTTGACAAATAGGGTCCAAAGGGTGGTTGTAAATGGTACTGAGTCCGATTGGTCAGACGTTACTAGTGGAATCCCGCAAGGTAGTGTGCTAGGACCTATTCTGTTCCTAATCTATATTAATGATCTACCAGATACTGTGGAGGTACTCATGAAGCTCTTTGCAGATGATGCTAAATTATATCATACTGTAACTAACAACAGAGAAAATGAATTACAACTAAATCTCGATAGAACAGTGAAATGGGCCAAAGATTGGGAAATGTTCTATAATACTGAAAAATGTCACCAACTACATATTGGTAAACAAGATACAGATTTTAGGTATACCATGCAAACCAGAAATCAACGTACGCAAATTGATAAGGTAGACAAAGAGAAAGATTTAGGGGTGATAGTAGATAGTAAATTAAATTTCAGAGATCATATAAATACTAAAGTAAATCTGGCAAACCGAAATCTGGGGATAATATTCAGGACATTCACATATCTGGATCAAGAAATATTCTTGAATTTGTTTAAATCCCTTGTCAGACCACACTTAGAATACTGTACACCTGTCTGGTCACCCTGCTATAAAAAGGATAAAATTATCCTAGAAAATGTGCAGAGAAGAGCCACGAAATTGGTTGCTTCGTGTAGAAACCTGCCCTACCCAGAACGTTTAAGAAAATTAGGTTTACCAACACTTGAATATCGAAGAGAACGAGCTGACCTTATACAAGTTTTCAAAATCTTAAATGGTATTGACTGTATTGAAAAAGATAAGCTATTCACCTCAGCGCAATATACAGCAACTAGAGGCCATGCTTTTAAGCTATATAAAAAAAGGGCAAGATTGAATTTACGTGCAAATAGTTTCTCAAATAGGGTAATCAACTCCTGGAATAGTTTACCAGGAACTGTAGTAGAAGCACCCTCCCTCAACGCGTTCAAAAGTCGCTTGAACAACCATTGGAAGAATCACCCTACCAAGTTTGAAGCTGCATGCTATCGAGCAGGTCCATCTGAAGGACAATATCGAAATGGGCCTCAAGAAGTCGGAGAGACTTATATTGGTGTCGACAACAGGTAAAAACAGGTAAGGTAAAACACCCTTTGTCTGCCTAGGTGCAAAAGCCAAATTACGTCTAAGAAACCCTAATGTCCTAGTTGCTTTAGAGGTAATCTCAGAAATATGTTGACCCCAATCAAGATTATCAGTAATGGTGATACCAAGATATTTTGCGGATTGGACATACCCCAAAGCGGTTCGTAGAAATACCGGAACACACCAAAACACCGGAACACACTGGTAATTACAGGAACACACTCAAGAAAGTTTTTATTTGGTTAAATTAATTTTTTTTTTTTTTGGGGGGGGGGGGGCTGGATATACGAATAATATATATTTGGTAGGCCTTATTTTGAACAAATGTATCACGAAAACATACTTTATAAATCTCTGCCCAGTTACCCATCAAATAATTAATCTTGTTTAATATACGTGTGATACGGTATATTTTTGTCACGATAAGTTAGGCATTTTAAAGTTATAAGTAATATAATGAACTTCAAAAATGTTATTTACATGTAACTCTAGAATATGTGTTATGATGGTGTTGAATTTTATAATAATATATATTTTTGATTTGGGGACTAATGTTGCAACAACACTTTATGGGTCATTTTGGAGACGTTTTGTGGGACTTTCACCTACATTCAGTTTAAATGAAATGAAATGAATTCTCAAACCAATGCAATATGGACCGACATGATCTAAGCAGTTGATTGGGCCAGAAATAAAAATAAAAACAGTAGCATGACACGGACAGAGTTGCCACTTAGCAAACTTTGTAAAAATCAGATATAAAAATTTGAAATTTTTCCAAGTTAAGGATTTCGACATTTCATGTTTTCCTTCCCAATGGAGATATTAGGCTGGAAAATGTCAGTCTCCTTTTTTTGTCAAACTGTCTTCTTTTAGTTATATCAGAGAGTGCAAATCTAAACATAAACTGCTCAGTATAGTTACTTGTATAAATATTCCGACCCACAGGACCGGAACACATTTGATAAAACACAAATAAGATTAATTAATATATGCTTTTTATATCAGAAAAGTTATCAACAACATATTACACTAAAAAACAATGCAAATAAATCAAAATAACATTTCTAATAACATAAAAATAAAAAAAAATTCAAGTGTGTTCCAGTAATTACCAGTGTGTTCCGGTGTTTTGGTGTGTTCTGGTATTTCTACGAACCCGTTCCAAAGTATGCTGATGTAATGAGTAGTTGAATTTAATCTGCTTGTCTGGAGGGTGCCGTGACACCCTCATTGAATGACATTTGGCCATATTGAACTTCATTTGCCAATCGGCCTCCCAACGTGCTAGGCTATCCAGGTCATCTTGTAAGATAAGACAGTCAGAAGTAGTATATATGTTCCTATACAAAACAGAATCATCAGCAAACAAGCGAACAGATGACCTGATATTATCAGGAAGATCGTTAATAAATATCAAGAAAAGGACCGGTCCAAGTACCGAACCTTGTGGGACACCGGACAAAACAGGGACTGGATCCGACGCTTGGCCGTCAAGTACAACTTGTTGTGTGCGTCCAGAGAGCCATGAGCTAACCCACTTAAGTGTGGATCCTCTAATCCCATAATGATCTAGTTTGTACAATAGCCTCCTGTGAGGTACCTTGTCGAAGGCCTTGGCAAAATCCATGATAATCAGGTCAGTCTGTTTGTGGCCACGATTAATGGCCCCATCCAGATTGCTCACTGTGTCATGGTAGAACTGAACTAATTGAGTTTCACAAGACCTTCGACTTCTGAAACCATGCTGGCAGTCAGCAAGAATGCTTTCAGAGGCTAGGTGCTTGTTAATGTTACTAACTAATATATGCTCCAGGGTTTTGCAACAGATGCATGTGAGCGACACCGGTCTGTAATTCGCAGCATCATATTTTTCTCCTTTCTTAAAGACCGGGGTTACGTTTGCTTGTCGCCAGTCATCTGGTACAGTGCCCCGAGCAAGTGATTCATTGAAATAAAGGCCAGCAGGGGAGATATTTCAGCACTACATTCCTTAAGCACCCTGGCATGCAGACCGTCAGGCCCAGATGCCTTATGTATGTTGAGCTTGTCCAACAGTTTTGCGACCCCTTTGGGGTCAACTGTTATGCCCCCCATAGAGGGGAACGGACTTGTACCTTTTGATGGTAGCTCACCGTCAGCTTCACGTGTAAACGCCGATTGAAACTGCTTATTACATATATTTGCCTTTTCGCGCGATTCAGTTTTCAAAATTCCATTTTCCCTAAGTGAAGTGATCCCAAATGATTCTTTTTTCAGGGACTTTACAAATGACCAAAATTTCTTAACTTTTCCATTCTTCTGGGGGCCCTCGGGATCAATATTTTCATCATCAAAGGTAAAGATGCTGGAAACATGCTACCAATATGCATCTCTAATTACCTTTTGTACATGTGCTCTGAACCTTTTGTAATGGTTCTTCACGTCGGGATTGCTAGACTTACGAGCACGAAAGTACATTCTGTCACGTCTTCTGATTAGGTGTTTGATCGTGTTATCGATCCATGGTACACTATGCTTTGTTTTGGTCATTTTTATTGGTATGTACCTTTCCTTGGCCGTCGTAAGTTCGGTCTTAAAACTGACCCACAAGTCATTTACTGACATGCGAGAGAGGTCAGAGGAAAGGAAGGAATCCTTAAATCTCGCCATATGGTCTCGCTCAAGCATTTCAGTGGTTTCTTGCTGTCGAGTCCCCACCGTTGTTTCATCTCTGTGGTTCTTTGATTTTTTGTGCTGTGCGGCTGAGGAAGTCGAACTGTGTATGCTGGGCTCGTGAAGTAGTCGAAGCTTCCTCACGTCTCTAGCGATCATGACCATCGTGTGCGGCTGAGCAAGCTGATCTGTGTATGCTGGGCTCGTGAAGTAGTCACAGCTTCCTCATGCCTCAGGGGATTATGAACATACTGTGCGGCTGAGCAAGCTGATCTGTGTATGCTGGGCTCGTGAAGTAGTCAAAACTTCCTCACGCCTCCAGCGATCATGACCATACTGTGCGTTTGAGCAAGCTGATCTGTGTATGGTGGGCTCGTGAAGTAGTCAAAGCTTCCTCACGCATCTAGCGATCATGACCATACTGTAAGGCTGAGTAGAATGTTCTGTGTTTGCTGGGCTCGTGAAGTAGTCAAAGCCTCATCATGCCTCCAGCGATCATGACCATACTGTGCGACTGAGCAAGCTGATCACTCTATGCTGGGCGAATTGTAGAGATTGCTGGGTCCTTGCTTACTTATTTACTTTGTGTTTCAAATGGCCTAATGTTCAAACGGCTTCCTCGGGACCCGACAAGTATTAATGAACGAAAACCTATGGGTGATTCCTGTAATGAAATGGAAGATTTTCTACTGAAACTAATCAATGTGCCTCTTATTCATGTCATGGAGTGGAATAAAGAGTTTCGTACTAGATGTTTCTTTTGTTTTGTTTTACCCATCTCCACATTTCCCATACCATATCTATTGTCCAATACTTCCTATACTGTAGCTTATATCCCATGCTTACAATAAATTTCAAGGACATGCTTCAGTTAGTATCTGGATAGGTAGTGTGGTATTTTACCTGTGTAATGCAGCGTTCTACACACAGCTGGACTACAAGTTTTTGTTGACAGACATTTTCATCCATGTCATTTCATTAAAATATATTTTTATAATATATTTACAGGTTAGTTTCATTAATGTTTTATCACTTTAACATGTTTTCCACGTTTTATCTTTCCATGAGTATAGCATTATGAAGCTTTCTTGTATACTTTATATAAGAGGATAATTTGAATTATTATTCACTGTGTGCAAGGTGAATTGACAAGTTCCATAACTCTGTTGAACTCCATTCATGATACCATGTTTGTTATTATTTGTATGTTATTTTTCTTAGGTGTAATGCAGCGATGTTCTATACACATCTGGGCAACACAGTGTTTGTTGACAGACATTTTCATCCATGTCATTTCATTAAAATATATCTTTATAATATATTTACAGGCTTGTCTTTCAATGTTGAACCCATGAGCAGGGAACAGGGCGTTAGTTCCTCATCCAATACTCAGCAGCCCTTATCCGCTCGGTGACATTTGGTGGCCAGTGTGGGGGTCCAGCATCTCGTCTGAGAGCATGAAAGATTTTGAAAAATAAGTCTCGCAGCCGGACTGGATAGGACTTAGAATCTCTCATTAGGCAGGTGGAAATGTAACAGGTCGACCGTGTGGCTCGGTAGCTCAGTCGGTAGAGTGTTAGCACGGTATGCGAAAGGCCTTGGGTTCGAGTCCCGGTCGAGCCATGTACTTTTTCAACCCCTGTGACATTCACAACGTGTTCCATTACTTAAATGGAAGTTGAAAAGCAGAAATGATAATAAAAAACAATGTACACAACGAAACCCTTAACAACTCCATAAGTAGAAGTAAAACAAAGATCAGGAATCGATACAATTAACTTACTCCACTCATCAAAGACATCAAAGGGAAAGAAACACAAGCCTGAAGAAGCGACCAGACCATAATGGAAACCTAAACAAAGGAAGGCCATAAGGACAGTTACTTTCCCACAAAATGGCCAAATGGCCATCCAAAATAAAAAGACACAAGTAATACACACAGTAAGTAACAAACAACAACATAAATAAACAGCCACAGAAGAACCGCATTGGAACGGTCAGTGGAAAGAATTCCACTGGGGGGGGGGGGGCATACATCTAGTCGCTTCATGTTTGTGTTTCTTTCCCTTTAGTGTCTTTGATGGGAGGAGTAAGTTAATTGTATCGATTCCTGATCTTTGTTTTACTTCTACTTTACATGGCCATAATCCTCGCTCTTACCTCTTATAAGCCCAATGTGACTGTGAACAACGCTTGGTGTCAGTTTTCTGACTTTTGCCTGCACTGTCGGGAAAACAAACTCCGTGGTAGCTACCGTTTATGCTTACGTCACACGTTCGGAAGTGTTTTCGATTAAGATTTATATTCAGAATAGAAGTAAAACAAAGATCAGGAATCGATACAATTAA
Organism: Lucinisca nassula; assembly: GCA_963580285.1. Lineage (NCBI taxonomy): Eukaryota > Metazoa > Mollusca > Bivalvia > Lucinida > Lucinidae > Lucinisca > Lucinisca nassula. Next base: position 86,789,610 of record OY757020.1, on the reverse strand, counting down.
CTTACTCCGCCCATTCAAAGACACCAAAGGGAAAGAAATACAAACATTAAGCGACCAGACCATAACGGAAACCTAAACAAAGGAAGGCCATAAGGACAGTTACTTTCCCACAAAATGGCCATATGGCCATCCAAAATTAAAAGACACAAGTGATACACACAGTAAGTAACAAACAACAACATAAATAAATCGCCACAGAAGAACCGCCTTGGAACGGTCAGTGGAAAGATTTCCACTGGGGGGCTTAAGTCGATTTTACGTGACCACAGTCCTCGCCCCTACTTCCGCCGCGATTTAGACGAATAATTTGTTCAGTCCGCATGAAGGCCTCCTAACTCATCAGTGCAACATCTCCGTGAACACAAATAATCAAAGAACCACAGAGGTGAGACAACGGTGAGGACTCGACAGCAAGAAACCACTGAAATACTGGAGCAAAAGAAAACCAACAGTTAGACTCCTATGGGCCCAACCAAAGACAGAGCATCAGGCACCAACCAACATTACCTTGAATTAGATCTCTCTAATTCTCAATTAGCCTTTACGTTGGTACCGTCATAGAATCTGAGGCCTGACCCACCGGCGTGCAATTAAAGAGGGAAGCAAAGTTGCCAACCGTGATTGGGTTAACTACCATGCATGCAGTCTGTCGTATAATATTTATGTTGTACCCAATCTTTTTATATCGAAGAATGATTTTACGAAATTGGGTGCTAAAGTCATTGCGGTTATATATTTTCTGAATTTATATACTAAGTCACCATAAAATTCGGGTTCCGATAGACCTTGTTGCAGAAGAGATTTAAGTCCAATATTGAATTTTGAAATTAAACCAGAATGGCGTCTATAAAATTTTGAAAAGGCTTTGCGTAGTTTATGGTACCGATAACCCTGATTAAGAAATTTAGCCGTTAATAATTTATTACGAGTGTTTAAGTCAGTTACATGACTACACACTCTAGCAAATCGAATTAATTGCGAAATATAAACGCCATAGGATGGCGCACGAGGAATATCACCATCCAAAAAAGGAAAATTTACAATCTCAAAATCAAAGTCATCGCGTTTATCATAAATTTTGCATGAAACAAACCCATACACAACAGACAGATGTAAATCCAAAAACGGGGCCTCGGTATCAGAAGAATTTTGCTTTATTTAACTGAAGTTCTGGGGGTAAATCTGACTGATCAAACAGATATTTCCATTTCGTTCTTCAATAAGTTCTATAAAAGGGTTATTCTTTGAAAGCAAGGAATTCACCACAAAACTGGAAAATATGGAGTGTACATATTTTCTGGGCCAGACTAGCTAGTTTCGGCCAATTAGGCCTCATCAATGACCCTCAAAATATTTTCAAAATTCCGTAATGGAATCAATGATCCGAAAGGACAAGAAAATATAAACTACACTATGATGTAGGGCATGGAGACTTTTTACGGCCGCCACACATTCCCACACATCAGCTGTAGTGACGTTAAATAAGTTCTATAAAAGGGTTATCCTTTGGAAGCAAGGAATTCACCACAAAACTGGAAAATATGGGGCGTATGTGTTTTCTTGGCCAGACTAGCTAGTTTCGGCCATTTAGGCCTCGTCAGTGACCTTCAAAATATTTTCAAAATTCCGTAATGGAATTAATGATCCCAAAGGACAAGAAATATAAACTACACTACACTACAATACCTTCCAATGGAGAAACTTGACACGTAGCGCAGTAGGTGGCTCGTTCTTTTGGCTACTATCATTATCTCTGTTCTTATCATGGTTACAGAGAACACTTGGGACAAAACACTGAAAAACTGACTGTTAGCGAACAAGGAAAGTTTATAAAAATCCCATTTTCATTCCCTATACAGAAGAAAAGTTGTGATAACAGGTGCATGCATGGTGGTTAACCTAATCACGGTTGGCAACTTTGCTTCCCTCTTTGATTGCACACCGACGTGGATTATATGACGGCTCCAGCGTAAAAACATAAATGGAATTTTATTTTATTTTAGTATTCTTTATGTTGGTTGGTGCCTGATGCTCCATCTTTGGTCGGGCCCCTCGGAGTCTAACTGTTGGTTTTCTTTTGCTCCAGCAATTCTGTTGTTGTATGCTGTCGAGTCCTCAACCTTGTTTCATCTCTGTAGTTTTTTTATTTGTATGTTCTCGGAGATGTTACACTGATGAATTAGGAAGCCTTCATGCGGACTAAACAAAATTAGTATATACCGCGACAGAGGTAAGGGCAAGGATATGGGCATGTAAAATCGATTTAACCTTCCTTTGTTTAGGTTTCCATTATAGTCTGGTAGCTTCATGTTTGTGTTTCTTTCCCTTTGGTGTCTTTGATGGGTGGAGTAAGTTAATTGTATAGATTCCTGATCTTTGTTTTTCTTCTACTTTGTTTTTCTTCTACTTTGCTTTGAAGCACAACCATCACTTACCTACACCCATTCCCTTTGACAGCAGCAGAAAATCTCTCCTCGGAGTGTTGGAAGAGAAAAAAATAATAGAATGATAGCGTGCACGAAGTTACGGTCATGTGTAAAATGTGATAGTTTCCACGGAAGAGTTTTCTCGAAGGGTTAAGCAGATTACAAACAATTTGATATGCATTTGTCGACCTCGATAGTGCAGTGGTTAACGCGTTCGACCTATGATCGAGAGGTTGTGCGTTCGAATCCAGCCACCGGTATCCAGGTGTGTCCTTGGGCAAGACACGTAATGACTGCCTCACTCCACCCAGGTGTAATGGGTAGCAGTGGTGTAAAAGCCGCTGCCTCTCTCTCGCGCGAGCGTGAAAACATCCGGAATCAGTGTTCGAGAGCGATTCAATAAGCTTGAAGCGTTCGTCGCAATCGAGCTAAAATAAATTAGTATAAAATAATTTGATATGCATATCTTATCTATTAAAGTTATCTCACATTTCGTTTTCCGACAGTGTTGTCTCAATGGGATCAACTTGTTCATAGATGTTTTAAAATAGAGTAAAATATTGTTTGTTAAAACATGGATGTAACTTTTTTTCTTAAAACGAAGAGTTGTTTCTTGTTCAGTGCTTTCTTGTTCAGTTCAGTATGGTTCAGAGATGTTCTATTTGACTCTACGAAGAGTGACATCCGGAAATGGGAGAGGGTCAGTGTTTAACAAGTCTACAATAAAAGCCAGTGTTTTTACTCTTTCGATGTATTTTCGTTTGGGTTGCTTGGAGTATAACGTACCAGTCAAAACTAAGATATATCGAGTCGGTCAGTTTACCTAACCACTTCTCATTGGCAGGCTTATACTTAAGTGGTTAACAAGTACCGTGCAAATTATTTTGCCAGAAGCTGACAACCTGAACCTGCCTTTAGAGAATCAGCAGAAGGGAGAGAATTACCGTCGAAAAGATGTCATGATCAATGTTGCCGACCCGGCGGGCATAAAACCCGCGGCCTCCTTATCATCATCGGTAACACACGTATTCGATATGCCCACCGATGCCATTACCCAATTTGCTTGCATATGCACATTAAACAGGTTCGTTCTATGCGCAAAACATATAAAGTATTCTGAATTCATTCATATTTATTTCACAAAAAAGCTGATCTACGAAATGACTTTCTGGATGCATATTTGGTAAAAAGGTTTCGCTTTTCTCTCTGGCCACTTGTACAAACTCATGTAAGAAACTTTTTTTCAGGACCCCTGCAAGTTTTAATAGCAAATCTCATCACTGTTCTATTGTCCTTCATCCTTCCTTAAGATTACAATTGTTGGATTTAGTGTTGCCACTGTCACCATTAACCTTTGAAAGCTTTTTTGAAGTGTTGTGGTGCAGTGGTTAAGCATCGGATTTGAGATCGAGAGGTAGCCGGTTCGATCCCCGCCAGTGCCGAGTGTTGTTTCCATGAGCAAGTGACTTGATCCACATTGCTTAATACTGGTTTCTACCCAGGAAAAAGAGGGCCACATGGAAGATTAGTACTAGTTTACTAAAGGTTTTCCCCTTTTTAGATAAGGCGATTATTATTGTGTTTTTTTTTTATTATTATTATTATTTCGGTTTTACGGCCCTTTCACGATTATTTCACTCATATCGAACCGATCGTTAATCAGAGGTCGAGCCGATCGTTAATCAGAGGTGGGCGAAAACCGGAGTACCCGGAGTAAAACCACCTGACCTTCCGTTGCGGAACTTGGCGTCTCACATGTGACCCCCAGGAATCCGGGTCGTTTCGCCCACGGGTCGTTTCGCCCTGAGTCGTTTCGCCCTGATTTAGGTGTGGGTCGATTCGCCCTTATGAGGTGAGTCGTTTCGCCCGTGAGTCGTTTCGCCCCAATTATATTTTTTGTAAGGGGGCAAACGGGATTTATGGGTAAATGGACGGATATGTAAGAACGGAGCCAGAGCACCACTCCCTTTATTAACCAAAATTTACATTTCTTTCTTTCTTTCTTTCTACTGATACTGCGACCGGTCACATTTGACCAAAGCTCGCCGGTGTACTTTATTACACTCCAGGTTTTGCAGGATGAAAGCCTACACAGTAATCATGTAATTACGGTAGGGTTCTTTAACCCGCACATGGGATGGTTCTCCCTGTACAGGGGGCCTCCTGTTAACGTCCCGATCCGAAGGACGGTCCACTTTATGACATTCATCCCTGCAAATGATGTCAATGGAGCTTGTTCGGACACCGAAATTTTATCGCCGCTGCTGGGGATCGAACCCGGTACCTCCAGCATCAGAGGCAAGTGCACTAACCACCCATAGGGGCTTGAAGAAATATATGGGCTGCATGATGCTTCCAGGCAGAGCTGAATCTTCCCCGCACACTCGTACTGGTAAACCGCTTAGAGGATCTAAGCCTGTCCAGGAACCGCGGTGCGAGGCGGACCGTCCATGCTAATAAACCCATTTGGTTTCATTGGGCGACAGGGCTTGAGTAGTATATACAATGAGGGTTCTGGGACACTTTCACATCGCGCACACATGTGCATGCATGTCGCACATACATGTGCATGCATGTGGGGTTCTGGCGAACATGCATGCACGTGTGCGCGATGTGGGGCACATACTATCTCCCACCAGCTAGAGGGGCCCGCCCACCCCCAGGCGGGCCCTCTAGCGTGGTGCCCGACGTAAAAAAATTTAAAGCGAATAATTTAGAAATACTTAAATATAAGGATTATAAAGAAACAGAAGAGCCTATTGACCCCCGCAAATGCTACAGGGATCGCTTCTACAAAGCCATTACTCAAGACCCACGCTTCGACGAGCAGCGCAGCCGTGATTTCGCCCAACGAATTGAACGCGGGTGCTACAACGCAGCGATTACCCGGTAAGCGGAATCAGCCAGCGCTTACAACCGCCAGTGGGACTCTCCGATGTCCGTGAATATCTACAGCGCCCGCTGTGGCAGCGTCCTGGCCAACATTGACCCCATAGGCACAATAGTGAGCAAGGTAGAGGGTGGAGGGTGGGCCCTAGATAGGCTTGCCGCAGGGGATTTGCTTCCGGATGTTTATGGTGATATGACGGCAACTGAGCTGTGTCCCCTGGCCGGGAAGACCGAACGCGCCTTAGCCAAAAAGTCATAGAAAAAACTTCCACCCTCTTCGCCTGTCCCCGTTGCCACAGACGAAACCACACATACCACCAGGTTCAGATCGGCGCCGGAGACGAGCCATCGAACTTTATATGCACCTGCAAAGAATGTGGAGAACATTATGAGGGGTTCGCGTAAATAGACTCAATTCCTGCGAGCCGTGGGGGCCAGATGACTGGATGAGGCCAGTTTATATGCCACAAAGCCTGTCACACCCATTCCCAGGATAATGAAGGCAATCTCGCGGTCTTTCTGGTCGTCACTCGGTTGGTAAAAGTCGGAGAGCTGGGGTTCGGGCCCCAGGTCAGCAAGGCTGACATTTTTCCCGGTGACCTGCGCATACAGGCGCATCTCGTCATCGACGTCTTTTAAAGTTCGAACGGCGTGCCCCTGGCGGCGGAGTTCCTCGGTGATGAAATCCATACGCTCAGTCCGTTTTCGAGACCATTCTGCCTGTGCAGCCTGCAATTCCTCGACAGCTTTATCGTGACGCTTGCGCTCTTCGTCGACGCCAGAGCTCTTCAAACTGGAGAACAAGAAGTTCGATCCCGGGAACGCCAGAGTGTTCACCAGGGCACCGCCAACGAGCATAGCAATACTTGCCATTTCTTCATGATATCATCAGGTATCATCCCCTGTTTAATTAGCATTTCTTTGGTTGCCATGGCGAGAGCGACGTCAACTATGGCCATGCCCACATCGCGGGGTATAAAGTCTAGTTTCGGGGGGCTACCCCCCCATCGCCATCTTGCCAAGCCGGGCGTATCCCATAGCGATGCCACAGACGACAGCGCTATGGTAGAGCGCGTTGACAAGCATTTTACCATCAGCTGCCGGGGTTGTCATTATTGCTACGCAGCGGGCTTCACTCCATATAGAATGGGTCTGGGCTTGTCTTTAATCGTGGTTGCTGCGAAAAAACAAGCCGCTTTGGCATCGACGCTATCGATGAGTCAACGGGGGTGCCACTTGTGGCGTTTTTACCGCATGTGTGGCGCGCAAGCGCAGAAGAAACATGAGTGCACCGCCCGTAAGACAAGCCCCAATGATCCATGGGGCCCAGTCGGTTAGTCCATGGTTGTGTGCTGCACCACTGCGTGACGGTTCATTTGAGACCGCTTCCTTTGGAGGAATACTGACATCAGCTGCGCTGACTGGTGGACGAAATGAGTCTTTGGCCGTCCGAAGCTGTTCGAGCAGTCGTTACTGTTTGGCCTTTCTGGCAGCAGCTCCAGCACGCCCAGCCGCCACTTTTTCGGATCCTTAACCGTGTTGCTTCGCAAAGGCTTGGGGGTCGTAACTCTGTCTGCCGGACTCTGTGTTGGCTCTCGATTCTCCTGTTGCTCCGCAACAATCTGCTCGTTCACCGGCATCGTTTATATCATAGATGGTAATAGGGCATTGATGTCCAAATCGACAGTGCTTCACTGTAGTAAGCGCGGCAGTTAGCGGCGCCAAGTACATGCCATAGCGATGGTAGAGCTCGCAGGTAGCACTGCTATGCGTGTCCGACAATCGGGTCGCCCTCGAGGTCAGCAATAAGACCAGGTTGGTTTTCGGCCGGTATCGGGAGAAACATAGATGCCAGCCCCGCATAAAGCTGGAGCGCTGTAGACCCCAGCGTCTTCGTCATCGCTGCCCCAAGCCTTGTTTCATAGCGGGCGTAAAGCTTTTCGATTTCGCTATTGTCCAGCGCGTCGATCTGTTCTGCGGTGAGGACCTTCCCATGCACAACTAGTCCATACTGCTTGGCTTGGCCTCCCACTACCAATGCGGCGAGCCTTTCACGGTATTTTCGCACCCGGTCCTCGAGGAGCGGCTCCTCATGGTCGTCTGACGTCGCTGCCGTTCCTTCTGCGGTTGGGGCTTCAGCGTTCTGCCTTTGCTCTGTCGTTGCTATCAGCTCATCGATCAGTTCGTCACAGTCCATAGCTATTGCTTTGCGATTCATTGCGAGTTGGCGGACCAGTCTAATATAGTGTCGAAAGCGCTGGCAGAACCGTGCGTGTGTGTTAACACACATCCGAGTAATGTAAACATACTGCCTAGCAATAAAGAACAGCAGTACCAGCTGCGCACCAAGCACTGTAATTAGAAGTCCTTCAGTTACTTCGTACATTACTTAACACCATATTAGCAGCTGGTTGGTCTGTCTTTAATAAAAGCTTAGCATGCTTTGTCTCGGCTAACTGCTGCCTCACCGACGCCCGCTGTTCTCGTGTGGAGATCACGTCATTCTCGCGCAAGCAGTCTTCGAATGAATCACGATCCTTGCAGTGAAACAAACAGACCCAGCGCGTCTGCTCGCGCAAGTCCTTCAGGACGGAGTTGTACTTTTGGGTGAGAACCCAGACGCTCTGGTCGGCGTGGCGGCCCATGAACGCTAACTCTGACAGCATGTCTTTCTTTTTCGTCAAAGCCTTCGTGGCCGAGCAGTCATCGATGATATATAAGGTAGGCTCACCTGGTAAAACGCTCGCAGGTAATCGTGAAGGCGCTCGCCGGGGTCTAGAACTTATACCTCAGGGTCGGTCCAGATCCAGGGGCGCTGGTATGTTTTATTATGCTTTATGGTTGGACAGAGGACCACGATGTGCCGAAAGAACTCCCGGTAGGGGCCTTCGAGCAGATCGAGGATAAAAACGGTTTTTCCGCATCCCGTTTGCCCGCATATTGTCGCCGAATGGGCCGTGCGCGGTAGGAGATTTATTAATCGTTCCTCAGGAATATTAATAGACCGCTGAGACGAACCGGCCATTTTCGATGTTAAGCTGTGCATCCATGATGACGTAGAGGTAGATGTTCAATGCGCCAGCAGCCTCGGCTCTTTTCGTTATCTGGATGGTCACACCTTTGCTGGCATTCTCTATCCGCCTGACGGAGCCGTGAAGCCGGTCGTCGTGGCTTGTCCTGAGATCAAGCCACAGCGCGTACTTGCTGGTGAGGTATTCCGCAAGGCTGACGTCAGCTAGGGCAAGGTCTTTTTCGACCGTTGCCACTTCAGGGTGTCGCCTGCTACCGGCTACGAAGAACTTCCTCGCTTCATCAAACATCTGGTAAGAGCGCATCCCTTGGCTGAAGAGTTGGTTGGGGATCCCCTCGATGGTGACATCGACCTTGGCGATTTTCGAGTTATAGAAGGCCTCTGTGTCGCGAGCGAAGGGCTGTTGCGCGGTTTCATCCTCAAAGAGGATCAGGATGCCCTTCATGCTGCGGGCGGGCACGTTGAGATTGATATCCCAGAGGGTGTTGCTCTTGTCTTTGCCGATTTTGCGGTGCCGCAGTACCCTGTCGTACAGGATCGAAATGCGGCTTCTGTACTGGTTGTTGATCATTTGGGCCAGCTCCGGCAGGGTGACCATGTCATACTCAAGACAGATGTTTCCAATGTCGAAATGGGGCACCTCTGCCTGTGGCCTGGATCACACGGTTGTAGTCGTTGAACGTGAGCTCATACTCGAGTCGGTCGCCCAGCGCGCTCTGGTAGAATGGCATGTGGCTCTCGAGTAGCTCGAAGACTAGTGGGATGTAGAAACGATTGCCGAAAGCATTGGCGATGGCTTTGTCCGCTAGAACGGACTCATCTTTGTTCCCAGCATTGATTCGGATCCTCGTCGTATTTTGGTTTTTCGACGTACTGGCCATTTTTCCTCTCTGAAGCCGTCCTCCAGAGATCGCGGTAGCAGTGGTACACATCACTATCGTCGATGCTGAGGACCTCATTTCCCGAAATTTTAATGACGGTCTTTTTCACGAGGGCGCGGCCTAGGTTCTGGACCAAGGTCCGATTGGCATCCTCGCTGTGCAGCGTGATCGTGTAGGCCAACCTCGCGGTCCCGGGGACGATGACATCATGTTGGCCGAGGTTGGGGAATCAAACGAGAAGCTGCTGGTTCGGGCCAATCGTGCTGGGGTTGTTAGTTATCGACACCGATTGCCTCACCCCTTTCACCCCGAGGGGTTCGCGGAGACACCGGTAGGGGTCAAGCTTTCGTCCGTACTTACTTGATGACATGGTGTCAGCTTCGTTGACACTCGACAAAGACATCAGTTTTAAAGATGCGCGACAACCTTCAAATGCACATACTTGTTACATAAATATGGCTGACTATGATTTCGAAAACCCAACGTTCGACCAAGACGGGCCTGGAATAGACGATGATTATGATTTCGACCTCCCCGACCCCCCTATGGAGCCACCACTGCCCGTCAAGCAAGATCTAAACACCTCCGGGGACAATTTGCAGAATCTGAAGGGCGAGTTGAAACAGGCAGAACTTGAGGCTCAGAAAAAGCGCCTGGTTGACACTTCTACAAAGAAGTGAACCGTGCCTATGGGTTGCGCCCCGACGGCAGGATCGACTATAGCCAGTTTGGGATTGATGCCGATGGCAAAACACTCTACTGGACCCCAGGCGACAAAAGGATCCCTATCACTGCGACGAGGGGACAATTCCGGTTTCTGGCCCTGTCAACACTGGCCACAAGATACGGAGAAGGCGGCATACATGCACTGCGAAGTTCACTGGGGTTCCCTGAATTCACATCGAAGACGCAGCGTCTAAGTAGCTCCGCTGTGAAAGCTCTCCAGCAGGCAGATAAAGCCCTCCCGAGCGGTGCCAACCTTGAAAATATCGAACTTCAGGACCTCCCCGGCATAGCCGATAGCGCGCGCCGCAGCGCAGAAGACGTTGAGACCGTATTGAAGACAATTGATGATCAGCCTATCGACACCGCGTGGGTCACCCAGGTCAAAAGAGAGCTCGCTGGGCTTGAAAAGGCTATGACTCGAACCCGAGATGAGTTGGCGAACAACCTGGCGAAAATGTCAAATGTCGACGAGGGAAAATCCCAAGTTGAAAAACACTTGGCCAGGGAGCGGCGGAAACCTACGGAAACGGACGACCCCGAGATGCAGCAGGAGATTCAAGACCGAATCAGAAAACTGGAGGGCGAGCTCTCTCACATCGAAATCGAAAGACAGTCGATGCTCGAAGCCCTCTCTACGAACAGAGAAGCTCTCCGGTCCCAGATTAACAGAATCCGTGAGACATTCAGGCGGCTCCTTCATGAAGACAAGACGCTGGCTGAGCGCATTCGCACCCTCTTCCGCGAGCAGGGAATTACCATCGTGAGCATCCTTACAGCGATTGGGATGGCAATCTCGACCCTAGTGCGGGGGAAGTGTACCGGCTCCGGCTCCAAAGCCACCGGGCAAGGGCGGGGTCAAGGAGTGGGTAAAAAAGCACCTACAGTCCCTCGGGCGTGCCCTGGCCAATTTGGCCGGCAAGACCGCGGCTGCCCTGCCCGGAATCATCGGGTCCATCGTCTCTTGGCTCTTGAGCACGCTAGGGAAGGCCGCTTCATGGCTCGCAGATAATTTGTGGGCCTTGGTCATCGGCGTGGGGGGCCCTTCTTCTCGTGGCTGCACGGGACTGGTTATCACGACCGCTCAACCAACCAAAGCACCACTAAGCCAACCCCGATCCCTGCGACTATGAGAGCTGTTTTTTCTTCTTCATGGTCGAGACCGGATTTCAAGTCTGCTGGCGGAGCAACCGCGGCAGACGTAGGCGACGCTTCGGGCGGTGGCCCTGCGAGTACTCGCGGATCGGTCCCGGCTGGTGAGGCAGTTTTCCCCTGGAATGTCCTATCGACTTTAGAGGCAGCATTGATTAGTGCTGCCTTGTTTATTCCTGGGTTGCGGCCGATGACAGCGTCTGACCCCGCTATTTGGATTTGGTTATTATAACCTTGGACATTGCCGGGATCGAGTGCCATGTCGCTCGGCATCAAGTAGAGCGCTCTCCCGCAGACGTAATCCAGTGGTGTGGATGCATATTGCAACGTCTTTTGATAGCGATCGATGCTGCTGGGAATATCGACGGGTGAGGCGATGGCGTCTTCGAGATTCGCCGTAAACTGCTTTTGGGCGTCGAACCCCGTCCCGACTTTGAGAATGTTGGAACGGGTCTGAGCTTGCGCTCCCAAGATTGCCCAAACGTAAGTCCGAATCGAGTCGTTGAGGCGCTCGACACCCGCTCGCGTGAAACTCTCTGATTTATCGAGAATAACCATCGTCCACGCCTTTGAAATATCCACATTATGGCGTATGACATCATTCGGGTGCAAGAAGGGGGTATCGTTGTTGTGTTCACTGCGCCATTGCTTCCGGAGAAGACTCAAACCATGCCGGGCATACCCCGGAGGGGGTATGAAGGGACTAAAAGATCCAAGGCCTTGACACCCGTGGTCCAGCTTTTGCCTCCAATCCGTATCAGGTGAAACGGCGAAATCCTCGCAAAGCCGCTTGTAGGCCCTGGAGTCATACTGGTTATTGAACCATGAATTGGACTTGTCCCAAGGGAGGGCGACTTTTAGCTCCTCAAGCAGACGCCTCGTCGCATAATAGACATGAAAGCAATACAGGCTTGCAAGAAGGGGCTCCTCCACTTGGAGATGGTCCTGGAATGAAACACCACATCCGGCGGTTGCGCACCAAACCGCAAAGTTCAGCTGGCACTGCCACCAGCTGAAGGGGGTGTGCTGCCAGCTGTCCCACACCTTCTTTGCCATATTGACGTCCCCGGTAAGCGGAGGGTTTGATAATCGGCGAAGATGTCTAGGTACTTGGAAAGGAACTTACTTCCCTTATCTTCGACCATTATGACTAGGATGGGCGCCCCTGCTGCTGACTCTTTATATTTGAAATGGCCGCCTGCCTGATATTTTGCCGTGCAATTAAACGTAAACGCCTTTGTATCCATACCCATTTAGGTGATTATCATGTACATCACACTCACTGACGTTCAAAACGATGTGCCAATCAATCTTGCCGGGACCCTGTCTGCGGGTGAGCTGCGAGTTGACGTATTATCACTGGTGGTACAACATATGCACGGTGAAAAGGAACAATAAGGTCTTAAATAAAAAGACTGAAAAAAACAATACCTGACGGGTATTATAACGTCTGTGAGTTGAACGAAAAGGGTGTTTCAACGGTTGAACACCGAACTCACTCTAGATGAACCCTCAAGTCTACTGCAATTAACGGTAAAGCCCTTAGAAGTTATAACAATGGATCGCGAATTAGCTAATATCTTAGGCTTTTCCGACAATACTTTCAAACCTCCTCCCTTGGCACTGATCAATAACAATGGCCATTACTTGGAAGGAGGCCGCACCAAGACATTCACTGCAAAGAAGCCACACAAGCTGGCCGTCCATCGTGAGGTCTACTTTCACCTTGCTGAATTAAGTACTTCAGACAATCTGCATAACGGTCGCCCCTCTACACTGCTTAGATCTGTCCCCGTCGAGAACGAAAAGTGTGGAGCTGGTAGAACTGAATCATTTCCTGTCTTACAGTACAAAAGGTTGTCGTCAGGGCCTGTTTCACAGCTAACTATCTCACTTAGAGATACCAACGGGGAGATGTTACCATTCGAGTATATGAGTGCAACCCTACATATAAGGAATGGTTGACGTAAGCGGCCCCGGTGGGGTCAGAAAATGCCATGGGGTGGATTTGGTTGATCTTGGTGACACTGAGGGGTTCGATAAGGACGGGATTGAAGATCGATTGTATGCCTTCCAGCTCTCTGAGGGAGTCTACAAAAGAAAAGCGGTCGCGCAAGCGGGGTCATTGAAATTCGGTGATCTCAGCGGCGTAGATACCTCACATGCCGTTCCAAAGCGGGTTCATACGCTGGCCTTCACTGGGAGCAAGTGGGTTGCTTTTACAGACCCCATCCAACAAACGGGGTAGCTTAGTGACATACAAATCTCGTCTCCGTACGTTGTGACTGGAAAGGAGCACAAAGTTAGGAAGGTAGTGAATAGTGGCACTCGACTGTGTTCGTATATCCCCGGGACGAAGAACATTGTCGTTTCCGATGATAACGTGCTAAAGACAAGCAACAACCGGCAGGGAATCCTGAAAATAGTCTTCGAATTCCCCCAGCGGGGCTTATTGGTATGCACTTGCCAACATCATCGATCATCCTTGATCTTCTTCTCGGAGATACACCCGGCGACTTTGTTGATGTGTTACCCGGCTTCAAGCTCAAATGGCCATCAACGCATGCTAATAAGGAGGTTGGGGTTCACATAGTCACAAAAAGTGGGGCTGCTCCTGAAGTGCGGTTCACTCTTGAAGGAATCCAACACCAGGCTGAATACCGTCATTTAGATATACATAATATTTTTATAGGCCCAGTGTCTCTCAAAAGGCTGCGATTTACGCCCGGTGCGCTCACAAGAGACTAAGCTATAGTCGTTATTAGCCAGTAAGTCTATTTAAACCCATGCAGCTCGAGGGTTAGTACACGATGGGCCTCTACCCAGAACTTGAAACCGGAGACAAACACCGCCGTCAGCACCTGGCCGAGGTCAAATTCCGTCTCGAAAAAGAACGAGACTTCAGAGCCTCGCTGTACAAGGAATACAGACGTGGGGTTAATGTTGTTGATGGGATTGATACCGCACTTACTGCGACTAGCGAAGGGCTGGCTGCTTCTGGCGTTGGGCTCTTGTCAACTATCATCGCGACGCCTGTCGCCATTGGCCTTGGAGCTGGGGCGATTGTGTGTGGGTTGCTGGGTGTTGGCGGGAAATGTATTGGACGAAAACTCCAAACAAAAGCCAAAAAACACGACGAGATTCGTATCTTGGCTGAGTCGAAGCTAAACTCAATCGCCGACCGCATTTCTATCGCGCTGAACGACGATGATATATCTGAAATGGAATTTTGCCTGATTCTGATTGAAATCGACAAGTTCGATCAGATGAAAGAAGAAATTCGTGGACGCAACAAACAGGGTCTTAGTTTATCAGAAGACGAAAAAAAAAGAAGTTGTTTCAACGTGCGAAAGACGAGGCGTTAATGACGGCCCGTACGAAGCTGTTAGAAGAACTCAATCAACCTATGGCGAATGGCATTTGAATATTTCTTGTTGGCGAGCTTAAAAGAGTGCATGCTGCCTAGACAAGCAGTTGTTTCGTTAGAGCCTTAATGCAACAATAAATACATGGATCGGCGCCTTGCGGATATTTATTACAGCCCTAAGGGTTACTTGAGGGGTCTTGAGGCCATAAAGAAGCTGGCTTCTGCGGCTAAGACCTCAGAAGATGTGGCCCGAGCTTGGTTGAAGAAGCAGGCCATCTGGCAGATCTACCTCGCCGCCCCGCAGCACGTTCCACGACCCAAATTCGACATCACCAAGCCGAAGGAGGTCCATCAAGCTGACCTGCTCTTTCTGCCACACGACCGTGTTCGCAAGCGCACGTACAAATACGCCCTTACCGTGGTTGATGTAGCCTCTCGCTTCAAAGAAGCTGAGCCTCTCGCCACTAAAGAAGCCAAAGAGGTTGCTGAAGCTTTGTCTCGCATCTACAGGCGAGGCCCGTTGAGGTGGCCCAAATTGCTCCAGGTCGACCCCGGTCGCGAGTTCATGGGCTCTGTCAGCCAGCAGTTGGCAAAGCACTCTGTCCGGGTTCGGCGCGATCGGGTTGACATCCATCGGGACCAAGGGATCGTAGAACGCTGGAACCGGACCCTCGCAGAGCGCTCTTCGGACACCAATACGCTCAAGAGATGCGACTCACTTCTGGTCAGCGGTCTACAGAGTGGGTGAAAAGGTTGCCTGCCGTTGTGACAGCCTTGATTGGTGAGGTCACCCGACTGACCGGCAAAAAGCCATCTGAGGCCATAAGGGCGCGATCGGTGGCACAAAAGCCCTCCTCTGTAGTTCCTGGTCGACCTGTTGGTCTCGAGGAGCAATAATCCCCTCCGGCGTCGGCGTTCGTTATTTGTACCAGCCTGGCGAACTTGAAGGGGGGCGCCGGCGAGCGACTGATCCCATATGGTCCCACGATTTGCACCGGCTCGGGCGCACAGTCACCAAGCCCGACGAGCCCGTGGTGTATTACTTGCAGGATGGACCTCAGCGCGGTTTTGTGCGCGAAGAATTCCTTGTTGTGCCACCGGACACTCAGCTTCCTCCGGATGGGGTTCTCAAGCGCTGAGCTCGAATCCATCCACCGGGTGACAATTAATCCGTTTGGTTTACGTCGTACTTCAGTTGTCCTTGGTCTCGGAACTTTCGCCTGCAGTATCTCGGTCTTCTGGGGGTCTGGCGTAGCGAACACCCCACAGACAATTGCTATGGAGAGAGACAAGTATACCCATCTTTCAGCCATATCCACCAGTTTCTCTAATACCGAGGGGTTCGGCGGCTCGACCTCATATCCGTCTATAGCGGAAGACACACCCACCAACACATCTGCGGCCTGCTCTGTGAGAGATTCGAGCGACTTAAGGTTGTCGTACAGCAGGGTATAGAAGGTTCCGATGGATTTTCCAGTATTCTCGGAGATCATATTGCCTCCGCTCACCGCCTCGCGCCGCTTCAGAGAGGCAATTATCTCCGTCAACGAAATCGACACCTTCTCTGTGGTGGTTTCAAACCGACTCAGGCTTTTCTTTAGGAGCTCATAGAATTTGTTGATGGTCGGCCCATTGCCGACTTGGCTTGGCCTATGCTATCGCGTAGCAACAATCGTAGATCGTCGACGACGCTCTCCTCTCTTTCTGCCTTCTCTGTTGCGGCATTGGGTGTCTCCTCCTCTGAACCTCGCAGCGCCGACGCCGAACTGCTTCTTCACCCTACTCACAGGCGCCTTACCTCACAGGGCCTTGATTTCCTGGATCTCCTCCTGGGTTAGAACTCTCTTGGGAGCCATCGTTTATCCTATGATTTCAGAGGAATGGACCGCCCCAGTTCCTCAACGAACGCGTCCATCTCTTGTTGTGTGATGTAATCATCTTTGTAACCATAAGCTTGTGTGTCAAATTCGTTTTCTGCGATCCAACGCTTGGAATCGAAGGGCGACAGCGACACCTTGTTGAGATGCTGCCCGTAGATGCGGTGATGCTCCGACCTAAGAACATCCATGCCATGGCGGAAGGTTTGCTTCTCAAAGAGAGCCTCTTTGAACTTCTCGTGCCTGATGCGCTTCTTGACAGTTGCTTTTCTCACACCCTTGGCCTTCTTGATGTTCTTTCCAGATGCCTGGAGGATGAAGTACATCTTCGGCCGCAGGCCCACATATTCGGCGATTGACTGCCCGGCGCACTCGTCCTTCATCTTTCCGAGAACCTTCTTATTCTCTGTGCTGTGTAGCGGGTGGTCTTTCGGGTATTCGGACGTGTCGTAGATATCCTGGTGCTTGGCCATGTCCTCGTAGACATCCTCTGTCTCGATTTTCATGAGCAGGCTGTCGGTGTCCGTGTAGAGGAGCTGGCAGCGGTCTTCGTACTGACTCTGGAGCCGTTTGTAATATAAATCGTACATCAGGGTTTTTGAAAGGTCCAGAATGCTCATACCTACGTAAATCGGGCGATTGAGCACTAGACGGCTCTTTTGCATCTGGACTGCTGCAAGATCATCGTCGAAGATGTTGGCTCTGGCAAAGGCTGGGCTGGCAATGAGACGCCTGAGTTTAACTTCCTCGTTGGCGCGGACCAGCTTGACGTCGACACGCCTGCGGAGGTTCTCCATCGTCTTGCCGAAGACTGAATTGTTCATGAGCTCGTAGAGATCCTTCTCAAAGTCACTGGTGGCCTTCTTCCGGAGCTCAGTATTCATCCGGATGTAGGGCTCCATCCAGGGGCTCTGCTGAAACCGGAGGGCACGATGAATCTTGGTCAGACGCATACCCAGAGACATGTATAGCTGGAGATTCCGATAGTGGAGCACGTAACGGTCTTTGTTGCGAAGGTTGGGTACCAACTTCTCAACCTCTGTAGTTGCCCCCCCCCCAAAGCTCCATCGAGAAGTTCGCGCTGGTACTCCGACATCCACTCCTTCTTGACCACTAGGCGCTCTGGTGCTAGCGGGTAGGCATTGTGCGCCTTGTGCAGCTCTGCTGGATATTCCATATCTACCTCTAGGATATAGCCCTCTTCATTGTCTGCGGGTAGTTCTGCAATGGTTTCTGCGAGTCCCGATACATCGACCCACTGGAAGTCTCTGATGGGGAGGGCCGGGCTCATAGCCCATCCATTGAGATTGTTCGCATCGAGGTATAGGATGTGGCTACAGGGTTTTTCTGGGTCATAATCCTCGACCTGAGGATTGTTGGCCTTGGCATACCGTTTTGATACCATCGAGATACCTCCGCGCATCCCCTTCTCGACAAACAGGTGTTGGTCGTAGTCTGTAAGCAGCTCGAGCTCCACTCCTGTCTTTTTAGGAGGGCGTCCCATGAAAGCCCGGTACTTGTGTAGTAGTGCGCTGGGTCTAAACCGTACTGCGTCAGGGATGTCTTTCGGAATTCCTCAAAGACATCTGCCAGCAGGAGAACATCTGTGCGATTGTAGAGGTCGTGGTAGTCCCCATGGGTCTTACACCCACAGACCTCCCATACTCTATGCGCGTGGGCGTAGTCGTCGTCGCTGATGTGCTCGTCGGTGAGCTTGCTGTAGAATACCTCTTTCGGAGGGAGCTTGGTCTCGGCGAAACGGCCCCAGGAGTCCATATACTCGTAGGGGTAGACGCCCTTCCGGGTCAAGAGCTGGAGCCTCTGACGGTTTGGTTCGTATTGGGATGTGATCTTGAAAGAATCTGGCTGATTTGACGCCACCAGTTTGCGAGGGAAGCGAGCAGAAACTGGGCGCTATCGACGAAACGGAGCTGCCCGAGAGAGAAGGAGATGTATTTTTCTGTGTTATTGGGGATGCAGGAGACTCTGCCTTCGACCCTCGAGATGGCCTGCATGAGCAGGTGGGAGTCGTACCCTCTGAGGTTGTGGAACATCACGGGAATAACGGTGGTCTTTGGTCTTAGCCTCAGCTTAAGGTTGCAGGCGTTGTGAGCTGCCCCTCGATATTTACCCGTGATATGGCAGTGGTCGCGGACAGAGTCACCGTTTAGCGGTTTTTCGCATATATAGCAATTCGCGGCATTGTTATGTCCTGATAGTCCTTTCGTGTCATCCTTATGTTTTTAGGGTTGGCTAGCACGCTCTTAATCTCGCGCTCCTCCTCCTGGAGTGATTTTAAGAAGTGCTCTGTAGCATTTAGGTCGCGATACTTGATAGGCGGCTATGTCGTTCCATCACACCGCACCACGATACAGCAGTAGCTGCAAGCCTCATGTGGTTGTGTTCGTTGGGTGTTACTTTTTGTAGCATCGCGTTCGGGGCCCTCGATCTTGGTGGTGAGAGCCTCAAAGTCTGCATAGATGACGAATGGGGTTGTTTGCTGCTTGTGGTGGTTCTTGAAGGTGAGCTTGTTCTTGCCCTCCTCTGGCATCTCCACCCGGACAGCCGTCTGGCCGATGCTTTTGCACTCAAGCTTGTGGGCCTCCAGCAGATCTTTTCTCGTGTATCCATGAAGACATCGCTCACAGAAGTGCTTCTTATTACTGTGCTTGCTCTGGTTGTAGAGGAGACGGTTGAGATTATCAATCCAGGTGTAGTGGAGTTTATCGCCCGTTCCAATCAAAAGTAGATTAATCCTTATTATCTGTTTCGGCTGCTGGCTGAGATATAGGATTGTGACACCTTTGTCCCAGCCGAAGACATTATAGGCTAGATTGTTCTGCCGCTCAAATTTTGGTATCTGAGAGATGGGAATTGGGAAATCAATCCCACCAATGTTGAATTTATGAAGATCATTTTTATACCACCCTGGCCTCTCCGGGTGATGTGGTGGTTTGTTCAGAGCCGCTAGGGTTGTGTATAGAAAACAGCGGGCGTCATTGTTTTTCACGTTAACCACTGCTTTCTAAGCACTTACTTCTGCTGGGAGTGGGACGTAGGACCTACCCCGCAGAGGTTGATATCTGGCAATGTCCAACCAAAGGGTCTGTACCTGATCTACAACTCAGCCAGACCCTCTCTGCGTCTACTTTTCGAGTGTTTCTTTGATCTGTGGGAAGGTTTTATCGAGAGCCCCATTGATTTCGCTGGCCTGGATAAGGGCCTCCTGTTTGTGGCGCAGCACGGGGGTTATGTACTCCTCACTACCGACTGGGTTGTCCTTTCGAAGCTGAACCAACTGGAACTTCACACCACCCAGCGCCTCGATCTCTTCCTCGAGCCTGCTACTGATCTGGGGCCTACAGCCTCGAGGAAAGTCCTGGGGTCTGCACTATGAGGATTATTGAAAGGCACGTCCATCTGCCAACCCCTCAAGAAGTCGCCAATAACCCATGGGGTCTGCCTGAAGACTAGCTGTTGCTCAGCAGATGTAAACAAATCCATGATCTCATCTTGATATTCCTTGACGGATCTCAGGACTTTCTCGCGGGAGATAGGGTCAAATTCCTCTTCGATGGCTTTTCTTTTGGCGGCCTTCTTTCTGCGTGGTGGTGGGGTAGGTCGATATTTTTCAGGCTGTAAGGGTTTTAACAAGCGCCCTTTGATAGAGTCTTGGATAGGCTCATCCAAGATGTTTTGTTTGAGAGTCGAATAATCTTCAGATATTTCATCCATAATAGCTATATCTTCATATATCTATGTGTTGATATTTCTCTAATTGAGATTTCTCTAATTTCTCTAACAGTTATACTTCATATACCTATGTGTTGATATTTCTCTAATTGATAGTTCTCTAATAGCAATTCATAATACCTACGTATTGGGTATTTCTCTAAAAGTTATACTTCATATACTTATGTGTTGATATTTCTCTAATTGATATTTCTCCAATAGTTATAATTCATAATACCTATGTATTGGTATTTCTCTAACAGATATACTTCATATACTTACGTGTTGATATTTCTCTAATTGAAATGCATCCTGGAAAGTCGTCTCGCTTCTTTTTGGAAACTTTTAGCATAGTGTTTCTTATGATAGTATTTGTTATAGGCGCTGGTAGCGCCGCATGGTTTGCACAGCTTACGTGGGGTCTTCACAGCCACCCCACAACCTCGACAGATCCAAAGACCCCCGCCTCTGGAGAAAACGGCGTTGTGGATACAACAGTAGGTTCCTCGACATCTCCTCCCACAAGCTTCCGTTGTTCCGATCCTGATCCATGCACACTCCCGCAATGTGTTTCTGGAATTAGCAGTGTTGTGGGCAGCACAGTAGATTCCTCTACATCTCTTCCCACAAACTTCATTTGTTCTGACCTTGATCCAAGCACACTCCTGCATTTTGTTCTCTTTATAGTCTATATATAAATATTGTCTAAATCATCGACCAGTCATCTGGCCCCCACGGCTCGCAGGAATTGAGTCTATTTACGCGAACCCCTCATAGTGTTCTCCACATTCTTTGCAGGTGCATATAAAGGTCGATGGCTCGTCTCCGGCGCCGATCTGAACCTGGCGGTATGTGTGGTTTCGTTTGTGGCAACGGGGACAGGCGAAGTGGGTGGAAGTTTTTAGCTCACCAGAGCCGAAGGCTCCGGGGGAGCTTATAGGATAGGCAGTTGTCCGTCGTCGTATGTCTTATGTCTTATGTCGTATGACCTATGTCGTCTGCGTCAACACTTTAAAACGAGATCTCCTCTGAAGCCATTGGGACGATTGGGCCCAAATTTTATCTGTAGCATCCTTGGGCTAGGGGATTGAAAATTTGTGTTTTTTATCAAAATCGGCTCATTAGTTTGGTTGCTATGGCAACTTGTAGTTTCCATAGACTTATAATGGGGAAAATTGAAAAATGGCATTTACTGCCAAGCCTCTGCAGATATTTTGACAAAACTCTCATAGAAATGTTCCTTAGGCAATCTACTAGCTGCCGTATGATTTTAGGCCTTCTGTCCATTTTTATTGGTTGCCATGGAAACCAAAATGCAAAAAATAGACAAAAATACTTAAATAATCATCTCCTCAGAAACCATATGCTCTAGGAGGCTGAGACTTTATGAAAATATTCATCATATTTGCCTTTACAGGTTTTGTGTTTTTTTTTAATGAAATTTGGCCTTTCAGTTTTGTTGCTATGGCAACTTAGAGTTTCCATTGACTTATAATGGGGAAAACTTAAAAATGGCATTTACTGCCAAGTCATTGCAGATATTTTGACAAACCTTACATAAACATTTTTCTTGAGTAATCTTCTCTCAGCCATATGCTTTTATGTCAACCTGGGGGTCCCCTAGGTTGAGCCGGGGCCATGCCCCGCCCCCTCCATTTCATTAAATGCCTTATATCACAGAAACCTTACAGATCCCAACCCCTAAACCATATATATTCTTGTTCCTTATGATAAGATGCATTAAGTGACACCAACCTGGGGGTCCCCTGTGATGTGCCTGGGACAGGCCCTGTCCCCTCTATTTTATAAAATGCCATTTATCTCAGAAACCATTCAGATCCCCACCCCTAAACTATATATATTCTTGTTCCTTATGCTAAGATGCATTAAGTGATACCAACCTGGGGGTCCCCCGGGATGTGCCGGGGACATGCCCCACCCCCTCCACTTCATAAAATGCCATTTATCTCAGAAACCATTGAGATCCCCATACCTAACCATATACATTCTTGTTCCTTGTGATAAGATGAACTCAGTGACACCAACCTGGGGATCCCCCGGGATGTGCCGGGGTCATGCCCCACCCCCTCCACTTCATAAAAGGCCCAATATCTCAGTAACCTTACAGATCCCCACCCCTTAACCATATATATTCTCGTTCATTATGATAAGACGCATTCAGTGACACCAACCTAGGGGTCCCTAGGGATGTTCTGGGGCCATGCCCCACCCCCTCCATTTCATAATATCACAATATCTTGGAAACCTTACAGATCCCCACCCATAAACCATATATATTCTTGTTCCTTATGATAAGACACATTCATTGACACCAACCTGGGGGTCTCCCAGGGCCTTGCCCCACCCCTGCACTTCAATAAAGGCCTTATATCTCAGAAACTGGTCAGAGCCCCACCCCTTAACCATATATATTCATCTTCCTTTTGATAAGACGCATTCAGTGACACCAGCTTGTGAGTCCCTGGGGCATGCCCGGGC
The DNA here is from genome assembly GCA_963580285.1 of Lucinisca nassula. Classification (NCBI taxonomy): domain Eukaryota; kingdom Metazoa; phylum Mollusca; class Bivalvia; order Lucinida; family Lucinidae; genus Lucinisca; species Lucinisca nassula. The sequence goes on along the minus strand of OY757020.1, from coordinate 86,767,033 downwards.
CATGCCTCACCGCTTGACTTCATTAAAGCCATATATCTCAGAAATGGTTCAACTCCCCACCCCTAAATCATATATATTCTTGTTCCTTATGACAATACTCGTTCAGTCACACCAACTTGGGGGTCTCTTTGTGCTGAGGCAATGTGTCCCGCCCTTCCACTTTCTAAAAGGCCATATATTTCAGAAACCATTCAAATCCCCAGCCCATAATCATATATGTTCTTGTTCCTTATTATTAGCACACCTACTGTAGGGGTGTCCGCAGGGGCCTTTCCACTTCATAAAAGGGCCTCATATCTCGGAAACTGTTCAGATTCCCAGCCCTAAACCATTTGATAAGACACATTTAGGGACAACAATCTTGGGCTTTCCGGGATCGACAGGGCATGCTCCAACCCCTCAACTGTTTAAGAGGCCTTATATATCCAGCCATACAGATCCCCACTGCTAAACCATCGTAGTGTGATAAGACACATTTAGTGATACCAACCAGGGCTCCATTAGGTCCATGCCCCACCGCTCTACTTCATAAAAGGCCTGATGTTTCATATACTGGATCCACATGGGTGCTCGTTTGGATATGGGGGTTCTCTTGGCAGATTAAAATGATATCATGTTAAAATACATGGCTGCAATTGGGCAATGCCCATCTGAGCTCTGGTGAGCAGAGTGGCCCATGGGCCTCTTGTTTCTATGACTTTTTGGCTAAGACGGCGCGTAACCTCGTCGCGTTCGGTCTTCCCGGCCAAGGGACACAGCTCAGTTGCCGTCATATCACCAAAAACATCCGGAAGCAAATCCCCTGCGGCAAGCCTATCTAGGGCCCACCCTCCACCCTCTACCTTGCTCTGTATTGTGCCTACGGGGTTAATGTTTGCCAGGACGGTGCCACAGCGGGCGCTGTAGATATTCACGAACATCGGAGAGTCCCACTGGCGGTTGTAAGCGCTGGCTGATTCCGCACACCGGGTAATCGCTGCGTTGTAGCACCCGCGTTCAATTCGTTGGGCGAAATCACGGCTGCGCTGCTCGTCGACGCGTGGGTCTTGAGTAAGGGCTTTGTAGAAGAGATCCCTGTAGCATTTGCGGGTGTCAATAGGCTCTTGCATTCTGTTTCTTTATAATCCTTATATTTAAGTATTTCTAAATTATTCACTATAATTATTTTTACGTCGGCACCACGCTAGAGGGCCCGCCTGGGGGGTGGGCGGGCCCCTCTAGCTGGTGGGAGATAGTATGTGCCTCACATCGCGCACACGTGCATGCATGTGCGCCAGAACCCCACATGCATGCACATGTATGTGCGACATGCATGCACATGTGTGCGCGATTTGAAGTGTCCCAGAACCCTCATTGTATATACTACTGCTTGAGATGTCATTTCATCTCATTGTCGGGTTAAAGTCCCAGAAAAATTGGAAGCAGCGTCTCCAAAATGACCTTTACAGTGTTGACGGGGACGTTAAACCTCAAATCAAACAAACAAACAAAGCACTAACCACTGAGGTATCACGCTACCTTAACTCAATCCAAGGGGACTAAATAAAAATCAAAGCGCCAAAGGCACTGAAATGACAGATTCTATGAGAAAATCAAAACACTGTGAAAACTTACAGACAACCTTTCTAAAAAGATCTTAAAATTTAGAAAAGTAGTTCTGCAATTCCATTGTATGATTTGTTTGCAGTTGTCTATACACCGGTGGTATCATGAAATGCCATTCGATGTTTCAAATTTTGGAAAGAAACTATTTACGTTTTCAAAACCAAACATTAAAATTCAAGTTTTAACAATACTACTGGCAATTAGTAACATTTTTGTCTGGTCGGTTGTGGATACCTCCCCCAAAAGATACTCTATTTTTCACAAAGAGATCGGAGGAGAAAGGCTGGTCAGTCCAGTACATGAGTTCCATTGGCTTGAAGACATTTTTGAGTAAGAACACCACTATAAACACGCGCGTAATCCTGCAGGATTAGATATCCCGGATTCTGAGCGTAAACAAATAAATGGAACCACGTGAGGCCGACGCACTTGATTGATGTAACGTCTCGCTGTTCAGTTAACGTCTCGGCCATGATCTTGAATGTTCTTAAAGTCGCTAGCTACAATAGCTCGACAAACCATTTGGCTTATTCCATCCGATATGTCATGCTCTATTACGCACGCGTCGCCTCGGCATACCTTACACCTATGTGTCGAAACATCCCGAAACGACAATCGGCGGCGTGATTCACGCTGAAGTACGATGTGTCACTGAAACGCATATCACGCGAGTCGCTTAGACGCCAATATACATGTACGTATTTCATGCACCAGCGTAAGTGTTCCGTACTGTGTCGACGTCTTAATTTTGGTCACGACAGGGAGGTCTAGCTCTCAAAAGTGCATCGCATAAGGGCGACGAACAGTGTCAGTGCTTATTAGACGGTAGTTGAAACCCTTTGTTTATCTACAGGTACAGTGTAGCAGATGCCGTTGGAAATCTGCTTCGCATATGCGTCTGTCGGTGATCTTGACGTACTGACGTCGGCCTTCCGCTACGCCGACGTCCACTAGCGTCTTCTGTTGATAGTAAGATGTCGCTCCAGCAGACAATAGATCACACACATGTGGCACCCAAAATCAGAGTCAACGCCATCCGCTTTCCGACCAGCTTCTAACTGTCCATTAGAAGCCTCCGTGGTGTAGTGGTTATGCTACACGCCTTGTAAACCAGGAATCGCAGGATCGATCCCGGACTTCTCCAGACTTTCGGATGTGTCTTTAAACCGAAGTATTGTCTCCGTATGACCTTAGCTGTTGGTGGGACGTAAAACTCAAACACTCACTCACTCACTCTTATTGTCCAGGGTTCAATGAAAAATGTTGCAATACGTTCTCACTTGATGCTTTTTGAGAACAAAATACAATTTCTTCTTTTCTAGGCACGACCTTACATCACACATCAAAAGTTTGATCCTGAACATGTGGTTTCTATCAGTGCTGGTGTGAAGGTGGTACACAGGATCGTTGGCCCCCGCCAATCGGGGCTTAAAGAAATAGATGGGCTGCATGATGCTTCCACGCAGAGCTGAAACCGACCCGCACACGAGTACTGGTAATCTGCTTAGAGGATCTAAGCCTGCCCAGGCAAAGAGGTGCGAGTCGGACCGTCCATGCATATAAACCCTATAGGTTTGATTGGGCGGCGGCAGGGCTTGAGATGTCATTTCATCTCAGTGTCGGATAAAAGTCCCACAAAATTGGAAGCAACGTCTCCAAAATGACCTATACAGTGTTGACGGGGACGTTAAACCTCAAATCAAACAATACAAAACACAGGATCGTGGCCGGACTGGTAACCATACGTCACGGTTGATTGATTTAACCTTTTTAGCATAAGGGCATGGTGCCTAAGCGTGTTGTAATCATGCAATCGTTTGGTTTCAAAATCAAAGCACCGAAAGTGTTGGTGGGATGTAGGTTGGGGTAAAAGTCCTGGGCTGAGAATAAACTGTTTAATTTAACTCTGAAATTCCAAACAAATAGTGAAGATTTTGATAGGAAGCGCGTTCTGCAGCGTCCGAACTTGGTCTACACTGTTTGCCAAGCTCACCCTATGATTCCAGGATGACCCTCTTCAGTCTTATGGAATACCCTGGCCTCACTGCGGCTGTTTTCTGCAAGAAAAAGGTTATTCTGAGAAGTCAGTGATAGTCACGTAGACGTTAGCTCTGAATCGCTTTTTTATTAATAACTTCGGGTCGAATGCCAAACAATCAACCCAAACATAGCCGGGTCGTTTGTCAGTCTTGGTTACATGTAAGTGTTATCTGTAAAATCTGCACTTGAAAAAATGTTCGATCTGGCAAACAATGTAGACTAAGATCAAACGCCACAGAACACGGTGCTGATCTTGTTCTACATTTTTGCATCAGTTACTAAACTTCCGTTAAGTTTAAACGGATCAGTCCAAGTCCTCGTTCATGACCAGCCTGCATTTGGAGACAATCGGCATGAGTGTTGTCAGTGCTTTGATTTATTCACTGCCTTGAGTTTCTGGAGTGTACTCTTCCATCACTAAAGTTGGGCTCGTCCATTCTGCTAAATATGGCACCTAGAATTATATCACAGGACCAACACTGTTTGCATAGGTATCTGTACCATATTCCAGGGTTGAAAGGGACAGCCTTTCTCGCAAAGTCTGATATACACCTAGTTGTAACTGACCTAGACTTGACCTCGAATGTCGGAAAACCCATTAATATTCTGGTCTGCAGCTGACCGGCTGGTCTTTAAGGATTAAATATTGATAGCACTGTTAGAAAACAGTGCAAAACCTGAGCAGACGTCTAAGCAGATGCCGCATTGATCTAGGTATACAGTCTCGCATGATGCAGCTGATTCATATGAAGTGCTGAAAGGCAAGATAAAATCGTCATGTCGTCTGCTTCAAAAGTTTGTATTGCCATTATAGGATGTAAAATTTTGATAACTGAGTACATTTTTGTGCGGACTCATATTTCTTTGGCGGTCAAAGCCGGAAGAAAGTCGTAAGAAAGCCGGAACTACTTTACAAGGTCGCGGGTCGTTTCGGTCTTGAGTCGTTTCGGTCCCTGGGTCGTTTCGGCCCTGAGTCGTTTCGGCCGGGTCGTTTCGGCCTGGGTCGTTTCGGCCCAATTTCGGGGGCGGGTCGTTTCGGCCAAATCGGTGGGTCGTTTCGGCCTGATTTTTTTTATCACTTTATGTATCTGTATATATATTATGACTGTCGAAGATCAGCCTGTGCTTTTGCTATCTTCGCTCGTTAACACTTTAATAGGTCAGAAAACAGAGGGTTTTTTCAAACTGTGTAGACTCCGATCACAATGAACAGATATATAGGTTATAAGGTCTTTGAAGGTATCAGATGCAGGCTGATCCTATAAAATAATTACAGCGTTCAGATATTAATAGCTCAGAAAAAAGAAGGCTCTTTTTAAACTGCACTCTGATCACAATGAACAGATTATAGGTTATTAAGTATTTGAAGGTATCACAGTGACAGATGCAGGCTGATCATATAAAATAATTACAGCGTTCAGATATTAATGTTTCAGAAAACAGAGGGCTTTTTTAAACTGTGTAGACTCTGATCACAATGAACAGATGTCTAGGTAATTAAGTATTTGAAGGTATCACAACGACAGATGGAGGCTGATCATATAAAATAATTAGGCTACATTTCGCAAATATTTCGCATGCTGTTCTCAAAATGTGCGTGTCATTGATACTAGTAAATACTGATCATCCTGCAAGTCAGTGCCGTGTGATCAGTATCTGCTAACCGCAGAAGCATTTTGCCGCCCCAGGGCTATTAAGAAATAAACCTTAGAATGGATGCGCACCATGCATGTCTGTATGTGGCACGTGAAGTAGACCATTGTGCGCTTGCGTGCAGTCTAATCATACCATTGAGACGAACTTCACAAACCTTCAAAATCTTTGGGAACATTCTGCAGACACAGCGACATACAACATGACGAAAACACGCCTATATAATCTTGTCATTATCCGACAATTAAAGACTCAGTAAGAGTAATGTGCAGTCTTATCATGGTCTTCAAAACTATGAACCTTCTGCAGCCATCATGACACCCCAGTTGTTATATATTTATTTATTTATTTATTAATTTATTTATTTAAGCGTTTATTTGTTGAGCGTCCCCCTCAACACTATAGGTCATTTTGGAGACGTTGTTTCCAATTTTGTGGGACTTTTACCCGACACTGAGATGGAATGACATCTCAAAGCCCTGTCGCCCATCATGGGCTATCATAACCATGGCTAACATGACAGGGCGTTTAAATAATATTTTCAAATTTAAATAATAATGTTTTATACATCTAATAAAATCGGGCCGAAACAACCCGGGCCGAAACGACCCAGGACCGAAACGACCCACCAAAATAGGCCGAAACGACCCAGGTCCAAATTTAGGTCGAAACGACCCAGGCCGAAACGACCCGGCCGAAACGACTCAGGGCCGAAACGTCCCGGATTCTTGTAAAGGATAGCTAGAGATGACAAATAGAATCTGTCGTTAATGAGCGGAACGACCTACCAAACTGTGGCGAAACGGCCCACGGGCGAAACGACTCAAGGCGAAATGGCCCACGGGCCAAATGACTCATTGGCAAAAAGACTCACGGGCGAAACGACCCATGACCTTTTCGCTGTTTAGACCAACCGCCGCTGGGAACCAATTTGGCGGGAGATATAAGTTTAGTGTCAGCAGCATATCAACACGTCACGGGGTAGCCCCTATGTGCTTTTAGCGCCCGGTTACTTTACAAAATCAGTGTCACACAGACGCTTGCATAGTATATATATATTCACTTAAAAGAAAATTTTATAGGGGAAAATTCGTATAGGGGAAAGAATCAGGAACAATATATACCAGTCGACGACACAACCAACATACTTACCTGCCATGCAAGGGAAGGGAATTCCCAGTGTCTTAAAAGGGTTTTCTTTGGGGATCCATTCCAGAGAGAAAAGGGGCATGGTATGCTTTTGGGGTTGTGAAAGATATTGAAAAATGCAAGATTTCTTGCAGGGGAGAAAACGTATAGGGGAGAAAATGTATAGGGGAGAGAATCAGGAACAATATATACCCACTCAGAAGAGAAATAATCATTCTTTCAATGCATGACAGGGTAGGAATCTCCCAGTGTCTTGAAAGGGTTTTCTTTGGGGATCCATTCCAGAGAGAAAAGGGGCATGGTATGCTTTTGGGGTAGTGAAAGATATTGAAAAAAATGCAAGATTTCTTGCAGGGGAGAAAACGTATAGGGGAGAAAACGTATAGGGGAGAGAATCAGGAACAATATATACCCAGTCCAAATAGAAAAAACATTCTTTCAATGCATGGCAGGGTAGGAATCTCCCAGTGTATTGAAAGGGTTTTCTTTGGGGATCCATTCTAGAGAGAAAAGGGGCATGGTATGCTTTTGGGGTAGTGAAAGATATTGAAAAAATGCAAGATTTCTTGCAGGGGAGAAAACGTATAGGGGAGAAAACGTATAGGGGAGAGAATCAGGAACAATATATACCCAGTCCAAATAGAAAAAACATTCTTTCAATGCATGGCAGGGTAGGAATCTCCCAGTGTCTTGAAAGGGTTTTCTTTGGGGATCCATTCTAGAGAGAAAAGGGGCATGGTATGCTTTTGGGGTAGTGAAAGATATTGAAAAATGGAAGATTTCTTACAGGGGAGAAATCGTATAGGGGAGAAAACGTATAGGGGAGAGAATCAGGAACAATATATACCCAGACCAAAGAGAAAAAACTTTCTTTCAATGCATGGCAGGGTAGGAATCTCCCAGTGTCTTGAAAGGGTTTTCTTTGGGGATCCATTCCAGAGAGAAAAAGGGGCATGGTATGCTTTTGGGGTAGTGAAAGATATTGAAAAATGGAAGATTTCTTACAGGGGAGAAATCGTATAGGGGAGAAAACGTATAGGGGAGAGAATCAGGAACAATATATACCCAGACCAAAGAGAAAAAACTTTCTTTCAATGCATGGCAGGGTAGGAATCTCCCAGTGTCTTGAAAGGGTTTTCTTTGGGGATCCATTCCAGAGAGAAAAAGGGGCATGGTATGCTTTTGGGGTAGTGAAAGATATTGAAAAAATGCAAGATTTCTTACAGGGGAAAAAACGTATAGGGGAGAAAACGTATAGGGGAGAGAATCAGGAACAATATATACCCAGACCAAAGAGAAAAAACTTTCTTTCAATGCATGGCAGGGTAGGAATCTCCCAGTGTCTTGAAAGGGTTTTCTTTGGGGATCCATTCCAGAGAGAAAAGGGGCAAGGTATGCTTTTGGGGTAGTGAAAAATATTGAAAAAATGCAAGATTTCTTGCAGGGGAGAAAACGTATAAGGGAGAAAACGTATAGGGGAGAGAATCAGGAACAATATATACCCAGTCCAAATAGAAAAAACATTCTTTCAATGCATGGCAGGGTAGGAATCTCCCAGTGTATTGAAAGGGTTTTCTTTTGGGATCCATTCTAGAGAGAAAAGGGGCATGGTATGCTTTTGGGGTAGTGAAAGATATTGAAAAAATGCAGGATTTCTTGCAGGGGAGAAAACGTATAGGGGAGAAAACGTATAGGGGAGAGAATCAGGAACAATATATACCCAGTCCAAATAGAAAAAACATTCTTTCAATGCATGGCAGGGTAGGAATCTCCCAGTGTCTTGAAAGGGTTTTCTTTGGGGATCCATTCTAGAGAGAAAAGGGGCATGGTATGCTTTTGGGGTAGTGAAAGATATTGAAAAATGGAAGATTTCTTACAGGGGAGAAATCGTATAGGGGAGAAAACGTATAGGGGAGAGAATCAGGAACAATATATACCCAGACCAAAGAGAAAAAACTTTCTTTCAATGCATGGCAGGGTAGGAATCTCCCAGTGTCTTGAAAGGGTTTTCTTTGGGGATCCATTCCAGAGAGAAAAAGGGGCATGGTATGCTTTTGGGGTAGTGAAAGATATTGAAAAAATGCAAGATTTCTTACAGGGGAAAAAAAACGTATAGGGGAGAAAACGTATAGGGGAGAGAATCAGGAACAATATATACCCAGACCAAAGAGAAAAAACTTTCTTTCAATGCATGGCAGGGTAGGAATCTCCCAGTGTCTTGAAAGGGTTTTCTTTGGGGATCCATTCCAGAGAGAAAAGGGGCAAGGTATGCTTTTGGGGTAGTGAAAAATATTGAAAAAATGCAAGATTTCTTGCAGGGGAGAAAACGTATAGGGGAGAAAACGTATAGGGGAGAGAATCAGGAACAATATATACCCAGTCCAAATAGAAAAAAAACATTCTTTCAATGCATGGCAGGGTAGGAATCTCCCAGTGTCTTGAAAGGGTTTTCTTTGGGGATCCATTCTAGAGAGAAAAGGGGCATGGTATGCTTTTGGGGTAGTGAAAGATATTGAAAAATGGAAGATTTCTTACAGGGGAGAAAACGTATAGGGGAGAAAACGTATAGGGGAGAGAATCAGGAACAATATATACCCAGACCAAAGAGAAAAAACTTTCTTTCAATGCATGGCAGGGTAGGAATCTCCCAGTGTCTTGAAAGGGTTTTCTTTGGGGATCCATTTCAGAGAGAAAAGGGGCATGGTATGCTTTTGGGGTAGTGAAAGATATTGAAAAATGGAAGATTTCTTACAGGGGAGAAAACGTATAGGGGAGAAAACGTATAGGGGAGAGAATCAGGAACAATATATACCCAGACCAAAGAGAAAAAACTTTCTTTCAATGCATGGCAGGGTAGGAATCTCCCAGTGCCTTGAAAGGGTTTTCTTTTGGGATCCATTCCAGAGAGAAAAGGGGCATGGTATGCTTTTGGGGTAGTAAAAGATATTGAAAAAATGCAAAATTTCTTGCAGGGGAGAAAACGTATAGGGGAGAAAACGTATAGGGGAGAGAATCAGGAACAATATATACCCAGTCCAAATAGAAAAAACATTCTTTCAATGCATGGCAGGGTAGGAATCTCCCAGTGTCTTGAAAGGGTTTTCTTTGGGGATCCATTCTAGAGAGAAAAGGGGCATGGTGTGCTTTTGGGGTAGTGAAAGATATTGCAAAATGCAAGATTTCTTACAGGGGAGAAAACGTATAGGGGAGAAAACGTATAGGGGAGAGAATCAGGAACAATATATACCCAGTCCAAATACAAAAAACATTCTTTCAATGCATGGCAGGGTAGGAATCTCCCAGTGTCTTGAAAGGGTTTTCTTTGGGGATCCATTATAGAGAGAAAAGGGGCATGGTATGCTTTTGGGGTAGTGAAAGATATTGAAAAATGGAAGATTTCTTACAGGGGAGAAAACGTATAGGGGAGAAAACATAAAGGGGAGAGAATCAGGAACAATATATACCAGTCCAAATAGAAAAAAAACATTCTTTCAATGCATGGCAGGGTAGGAATCTTCCAGTGTCTTGAAGGGGTTTTCTTTGGGGATCCATTCTAGAGAGAAAAGGGGCATGGTATGCTTTTGGGGTAGTGAAAGATATTGTGATTCGTCTGCATATAGACACTTTGAGTACCTATTTACAACGTTTGAGAGAAATCCAAGAAGGTATCATCTTTACGGTTACTTGTTACCAATACCTTGATGGTAGTGTTCGTCTATATACTAATAGGACCAACAGATAGATGCTTTTCCAGGTATGATATGCAGATAAAGTTATTATTTTTTTCGAGTAAATTGATTGCATAACCAAGATATTACTGAATAATTACGGAATAAGCGCAGTTCTCATTAATACAGCTTATTCCGTAATTAAGGCATTTGCAGTTTATTATCGTTGGAAAGATTTGATAGATGTGGCGATTTATTTATGTTGTTGTTTGTTACTTACTGTGTGTATCACTTGTGTCTTTTAATTTTGGATGGCCATATGGCCATTTTGTGGGAAAGTAACTGTCCATATGGCCTTCCTTTGTTTAGGTTTCCATTATGATCTGGTCGCTTAATGTTTGTATTTCTTTCCCTTTGGTGTCTTTTATGGATGGAGTAAGTTAATTGTATCAATTCCTGATCTTTGTTTTACTTCTACTTTATCATTACGGAATAAGCGGAATGCTCGAAATGCCGCTTATTCCGTAATTAAAATTATTATTGTTACCGGTTACTGGAAATGTCTGAAATGTAAGATCCGTCTTATCTCCTTTTAAGACAGTGTTACGACGTTCGCGCATCGTACTGGACGGTATTTGTAAAATCAAGCGCCTCAATGACTCAGATTTTGTATTCATACGCATTCATTAGTGTAAAAAGTGTTTTTGAGAAATTTTCCCCATTTTCGAATTTAGGGGAGAGAATCAGGATATTGCCGAAAGCCTACACCTGTACACAGTAATCATGTAATTACGGTAGGGTTCTTTAACCTGCACAGGGGATGGTTCTCCCTGCACAGGGGGCCTCCAGTTAATGTCCCGATCCGAAGGAGGGTGCACTTTATGACATTCATCCCTGCAAATGATGCCAGAGAAGCGTGTTCGGACACCGAAATTTTCACACCGCTGCTGGGGATCGAACACGGGACCTCTAGCATCAGAGGCAAGTGCACTAACCACTGAGCTATCACGCTTCACAAGCGTGAACTTACTGGTGTTAAAGACATTCATAAACCAGGACCTGTGATAAGTTTCAACTAAACTCTGGTAGCTATGTTTCGGTTACAAGTTATTTCACCTTTCCGCTGATACTGCAGAATCGAGGCGTTTCGGCCCCGAGTCGTTTCGGCTAAAATTTGGACCTGGGTCGTTTCGGCCTGTTTCGGTGGGTCGTTTCGGCACTGGGTTGTTTCGGCCCGATTTTATTAGATGGCATATTTTCTGCATTAAACAATGAATATTATTATTATTTAATTTTGAATACTATTTATTGTCTGGGCCGTTGAACCACAAAACAAACAAACAAACAAAACCCTCAAGGATGACATGGCCGTGTACCTGACAGTTGGAGGTACGGAAGACGGAACTGTGCAACAGAATGACCTGGACAGACTATCTATGTTGGAGGACCAATTGGACATGGAGTTCAATCCATCCAAGTGCCAGGAAAGCAATAAATTCAGTGTACACTTTACACGGTCAAATCCGTGCTAGGTACTTGGGGGTTGATATCTCCAGTGGTCTATCATGGAACTCCCACATAGACCGCATAACTGCAAACGCTAACCGGACCTTATGATTCATTAAAAGAAACATCAAAACAAAAAATCCTAAGGTACAAGAGACTGCCTACAACACCTTGGTCCGCCCACAGCTGGAGTACCCTGCCCCCATCTGGGATCTATCTATCTTAATACTGAGTCGGTCATGTCTGGCCATTACCTCAGTTGATTGGGTGGCTAAATTTAGAATTTAGCTGAAAAAAAAAAAAGAGAGAGAGAGGCACTGGATGCGTCCTTAAAACTATTTACAATCTGCATAACAGAGGTATCCTAAAACGCATACCTCTAGTCCCAATCTTACACTGTGCGGGCTTTAAACTCTTCTGCGGACTTGCATTCACCGCAGAGGAGGGAAGACTATTCCATTGGGGAATAGTTCTAGGAAAAAACAAGTTCTTCAGGGCATCACTGTAGGACTGGTATCTACGATATTGTGAGTCATTTACTTTTGATGCCCTTGTTTGGGTCGACACTGTTACAGGGGTCAAGTACCTATATTTATCAATAGACACTGAATCAGAGTGTATCTTGTAGAAGAAGGTTAAAGAGGAATGCTCATGACGGGCCTACAGGGACGGCCACTCTAACTCATTAAGCATGTCACCGACGCTACTTCTATTTCGCCATCGCCTACAGGTCCATCAAGCAGCTGTCCTCTGCACCTTCTCCACCTGCTGAGTCTGAGTTTTAACATAGGGATGCCAAATGGGTGATGCATATTCAAGTTGAGGGCGAACCAATGTTTTATATGCAACATCCTTTGTCTGCCTAGGTGCAAAAGCCAAGTTCCGTCTAAGGAATCCTAAAGTCCTAGTTGCTTTAGATGTAATCGCAGAGATATGTTGACCCCAATCAAGATCGTCAGTGATGGTGATACCAAGATATTTGGCGGATTGAACATGCTCCAAAATTTGCTGGTGAAGAGTATAGTCAAACTTAATTTGCTTGTCCGGAGGGTGTCGTGACACCCTCATTGAGTGACATTTGGCCACATTGAACTTCATTTGCCAATCGGCCTCCCACTGTGCAAGTTGATCCAGGTCATCTTGTAAAATAAGACAGTCAGAAGGAGAATAAAGACAGTCAGAAGGAGAATATATGTTCCTATACAGGACACAATCATCAGCAAACAAACGGACCGATGACCTGATATTATCATGGAGATCATTAATGAAAACCAAGAAAAGGACCGGTCCAAGGACCGAACCTTGGGGGACTCCAGATAAAACAGGAACTGGATCAGACGCTTGGCCATCAAGTACAACTTGTTGTGAGCGCCCAGAGAGCCATGAGCTAATCCACCTATGTGTGGATCCTCTTATCCCATAGTACTCCAGTTTATGTAATAGCCTTCTGTGAGGTACCTTGTCAAAGGCCTTAGCGAAGTCCATGATGATCAAGTCAGTCTCTTTGTGGATTTCCATACTAAGGAAAAAATACTCCAGCTGGAAAAAGTTCAACATAGGGCAGCTCGCTGGACCACAAGTAATTACGATTACTGGTCAAGCGTAACTGCCATGGTCAACTATCTTGGTTGGAGAACCCTAGAGCAGAGACGGGCAGATGCGCGCCTTTGCCTTTTTTATAAAATCGTTCACGGTTATGTAGCAGTGCCCCTCCCCAAATACATACTGTACAACCTGTTGCTAAGGAAAACTCACGGCACTGCCACTCTTTGGCCTTCCGTCAATTTCACACAACTGGAGATTATTATAAGTACTCATTCTTTCCATTGGCTATTGTCCAGTGGAATGCCCTACCTGAAGCCGCTGCATGCTCACCAGACCTGGAATCATTCAAGGTCATAGTTAGTGAGCTGCAGCACTCCAGGCCCTAGGTCCATAAGTTGATGTTTTTAACCTGATTTTAGCTCATCTTCACTATTTTAACCTATCATCTTTCGTCCCCTTCACTATCTGCTTTTAACTTTTCTTTTCCATTAATTGTGTTCGACAGCGCATCTGCCTTGAATGTCCTCGCGGGCGTATGGCAGTATATGAAGATAGAAAGATAGCACAGGCTGATCTCCGATAGACAAAATATATATACATATAAAGTGATAAAAAAAATCTGGCCGAAATGACCCACCTCCGAAATTGGGCCGAAACGACCCTGGGATGGAATGATACAGAACCGAAACGACCCGTGACCATACTGCATACATCGGTCACATGTGACCAATACTCCAAAGTGTAGGAGGCCCAGAAATGGTGACTGACCTGTTTCGGTGACACTTGGTTTCCGGAAAGCCCTTTTTCAATCCGCTGAATGGCCAAAATGCCATCCAATATCGGTGTTTTACCCCCCCCCCCCCCCCCTCCCCCTGATTTTTTACGTGAATGGTCTGATATAATGTCTATTCATTTACGGAATAAATCGTATCACGTAGGCAGGTTAATAAAGCCAGGTAATCATATACCAAAACTCCGGATTGAAACAAGAAAACGGGCGGATTGAAGAAAGTCTGAGCCTTCGTTCCCTTGTGTTTTTAGCTCACCTGTCACATAGTGACAAGGTGAGCTTTTGGGATCACTTTTTGTCCGTCGTGCATGCGTCCGACCGTAAACTTTTCTTGTGAACACATTTGAGGTCACAGTTTTGGGCCAATCATCATGACAATATCTCGGTCAAGTTCGAATATGGGTCATGTTGGGTCAAAAGTAGGTCAGTAGGTCAAATCAAAGAAAAACCTTGTGAACACTCTAGAAGCCACAGTTTGGTCCAATCATCATCAAACTTGCCCAGAATGATTATCTTGACAATATCTCGGTGAAGTTCGAATATGGGTGTTGTCAGGTCAAAAAGTAGGTCAGTAGGTCAAATCATAGGAAAACCTTCTGAACACACTTGAGGCCACAGGTTTGGTCCAATCATCATCAAACTTGCTCAGAATGATCATCTTGATAATATCTTGGTCAAGTTCGAATATGGGTCATGTCGGGTCACAAAGTAGGTCAAATCATAGAAAAACCTTGTGAATACACTAGAGGCCACAGTTTTTGTCCGATCATCAACAAACTTGCCCAGAATGATCATCTTGACAATGTCTCGGTCAAGTTCGAATACGGGTCATGTCTGGTCATAAAGTAGGTCAGTAGGTAAAATCATAGAAAAAACTTGTTAACACACTAGAGGCCACAGGTTTGGTCCGATCATCATCAAACTTGCTCAGAATGAGCATCTTGATAATATCTTGGTCACGTTCGAATATGGTTCATGTCGGGTAACAATGTAGGTTGGTAGGCCAAATCATAGAAAAACCTTGTGAACACACTAGAGGCCACAGTTTTGGTCCGATCATCATCAAACTTGCTCAAAATGATCATTTTACCATGTCTCGGTTAATTTCGAATATGGGTCATGTCTGGTCAATAAGAAGGTCAGTAGGTCAGATTGTTGAAAAACCTTGTGAACACACTAGGGGTCCCAGTTTTGGTCTGATCATCATCAAACTTGCTCAGAATTATCATCTTGACAATATCTGGGTCAAGTTTGAATATGGGTCATGTTGGGTCATAAAGTAGGTCAGTAGGTCAAATCATAGAAAAACCTTGTGAACACACTAGAGGTAGTGATGTGCGATATTATCGGTATATCGGTATATCGTGATACACTTCAGAAAAAAATCATATCACAATACGGTCCGCCAATACCGATATTTTCGATATTTTCTTTTTTTTATCCATTTTTCATATTTTCTTTCATAACTGATCGGTAAATACAGCTCAGTCTGTCAGTCTTTGTGAGTCCTTAAATACGGTAAAACTAGATCAGTAAGTAAATCGCAATAATTGCTGCACTGTCAATTCAGAGACAAACCATCTGTGTATTTATTACGGTTCAAGTATGACACTATTGTTAATCCCTGTCATAAAATTGCCACCCTGCGGTGCGTGTCGATAAGGTGTGAAAATATGGTCGTTATGATTCTAATTGGCGTTTATCCTCCAATCACAAAATTTAATCCACAATCAATGTGAAAATGATTTAATCGCTCCTCAGACAATTAGCTATATCGAACGGTAGATATTTGCATAATAAAAACGGACTTTTCTATGATCTCATGAATGGTTATGTTTTGGCGCCAAATAGCAGACGCTGGACGGGAAAAGTCGAACGTTGTTGTTTATTGACACGGAGCCTTTGGGGATAATTCGGGAGCTGTGCAAAGCGCTGGTTTTCTATCCACCTCTGTTCACAACCGTTTAGCTATCGAGAAAAGGTTTTTTACCTTTCCAAACATTTTTATGAAAGAGATACACACAATGACATTAAACACGTATGGGGGTGCTAGCGTCGGATAACGAAATTTACCGATCGCATGCAGAAAAATGGAAGCGGTGGTTTGTGGGCGGCGATTTATATCAATTCAAAAATCACTGATCGGCTTTTTCTGTATGTCTGGTCTTCGCCGGACATTGCCTGAAAAAAGCCTGCAGTCCATGACCTCGGCTATAAGACCGGGTCATTTTGGAGGGAAAAATCCTCGTCTTATAGCCGAATTTTTACGGTAGGCCGAGCTAGGATTTCGGTGAATCACGCGGCTGTTGTTGTTGTATACGTCACTTTAGTGTAAGCTGCCCAGCATTTACAAGATTGTGTAATAGAGTGAAAACCAAAACAAACTTTACCATGGCCAACTACCGATATCTAGCAACATTTCAGGTTGCAAAAGATGACAGTCACAAATAAAGTGACTGAGGCCATCAATCTAATACAACATTTAATAGCACTTTCAGATAGTATCTTTATTTCCCCTCATAACATTGGGACAATTCTTTTAAGTACCTTTGTTTTGTAAGTAGGTTAAATGATATTTACCCATGAAAACTCCCTTCTCTTTTCCATATATATTGTGGTTTTCCAATTACCAGTGTGTTTCAGATTGCTACATAATATATCGTGATACGTATCGTGATACGCAGTAACCGTATCGCGATATATCGTGATACGAAAATTCTGACAATACCCATCCCTAACTAGAGGCCACAGTTTTGGTCCGATCATCATCGAACTTGTCCAGAATGATCATCTTGACAATATCTCAAGTTCGAATATGGGTCATGTCTGGTCAAAAAGTAGGTCAAACCATAGAAAAACCCTCTGAACACACTTGAGGCCACAGTTTTGGTCCGATCATCATCAAACTTGCTCAAAATGATCATTTTACCATGTCTCGGTTAATTTCGAATATGGGTTATGTCTGGTCAATAAGAAGGTCAGTATGTCAGATTGTTGAAAAACCTTGTGAACACACTAGAGGTCCCAGTTTTGGTCCGATCATCATCAAACTTGCTCAGAATTATCATCTTGACACTATCCGGATCATGTTTGAATATGGGTCATGTCTGGTCAAAAAGTAGGCCAGCAGGTCAAATCATAGAAAAACGTTTTGAACACTCTAAGAGGCCACAGTTTTAGTCAAATCACCATTAAACTTGCTCAGAATGATCATCTGGACAATTATCTCAGTTAAGATGAATATGGGTCATGTCAAATCAAAAAGTAGATCGGTAGGTTAATTTGTCATAACTTTTGAAACGTTTGAGATAGAGCCTTCATATTTGGCATAAAGGTTCCTTGTGACAAGGGCTTCCCACTCATATAAAGATTTGAGCTGTGACCTTGACCTGTGACCTACTTTATCATAACTTTTGAACCATATGAGATAGAGCCTTCATATTTGGCATGTATGTTCCTTGTGACAAGGTTTTCTCAACCATTCAAAACTTTTGACCCATGACCTTGACCTTTGACCTACTTTGTCATAACTTTTGAAGCATTTGAGATACAGCCTTCATATTTGGCATGTAGGTTCCTTGCGACAAGGGCTTTCTATTCATACATAAAATGATCTTTGACCTTTTTCCTTGACATTTGACCTATTTTATTTTAACTTTTGAACCATGTTGTGTAGATGACCCTCTAGGAAAATAACATTAACGATTAACAAATGGTCACAAGAGCTAAAATTAGAAAAACATTGTAAATTTGCTTCAAATGTGAACTCCTTCTAAACCCTTGGGCCAATTGGATTTAAAACTTCACCGGAATGTTGCCTAGGTGACTCCCTACCGAAATAGTTAAAACTCATTCCACTCAAATGAACAAGATAGCTGCCAGAGCTAAAAATAAAAAAAATCTTCAAACGACAATTCCTTCTGTACCCTTGGGCCAATTTCATTCAAACTTCGAAGTAATGTTGCTTAGATGACCCTCTACCAAAAAGGCTAAAACGATCCCGCTCCGATGAACAAAATGGCCACCATGCTGAAAATAGAAAAATATTGTAAATTTGATTCAAACGTGAACTCCTCCTAAACCCTAAGGCCAATTTGATTCAAACTTCACAGGAATGTTGCCTAGGTTGCTCCCTACCAAATAAGCTAAAGTCACTCTGCTGATGAACAAGATGGCCACCAGAGCTAAAAATAGAAAGTACTCGAGACAGTGACAAACAGGTGAGCGAACCAGTGCCCTGTGGGCCCTCTTGTCTTAATAGTGAAGAGTTCTGAGATGTCATCACATCCAGTTGTTAAAAGTATGAATAAAGACATTTCATTTCAAAGCCTTCTGCTGGCCGAGATAGCTCACAATTAAGTATAATCTTTCACAAGTAATGTCTACGTACTAACTCATAGTATAGTGGATTAATATGTTGGTTACTTTTTAGCTCACCTGTCATGTAGTTCGTCGTGAGTGCGTCCATGCGTAAACAATTTCTTCAAACGACATCTCCTCTGAAACCACTGATCGGATTTTGACCAAACTTCACAAGAATGATCCTTAGGTGGTCCCCTTTCAAAGTTGTTCAAATGGTTCCGGTCTGTTGCACATCCAGGTCAAGGGAGCCCAAAAATTCCACTGGGGTATGTTTGCATATCAAAACCCCAGAGGGTAACTACCCCACACATTAGTCCCGCTATACCCCACCCATCCCTGTAGGTGGGATGGGGGGGGGGGGGGGGAGTAATTTGAATTCTACTCTGTCGTTAAAAGGTACTCATACCCAGTGTAATCCCTTCAACATCGGGGTAATATAGTCGTACCCTGATGTCCATATTATTATACAGGCTGCAGTATTTCGAAGAGTTAGCAGCCTGCCCAACATGATCTTAAGCACTCCACTCAGGAGTGCATAATCAAGGCAGGATGTAACCAAAGAATTGACATAAAATTTTGTAGCATCAGTCGTAAGATATTTCCTGACATGCCCAATTTGACATACAGTCGAACTTCGATGGCTCGAACCACTTTGGGACCATGAAAATTAGTTCGAGACAGCGGTAGTTCGAGCCACGGAGGATCACTATTAGTGCCATACCAGGAAGCATAATGGAGATAATTGTGGAACGTCTTTTCGGTGTTCTATATTATAAATGTATGTTGTGTGTACTCATTAGAATCGCCTCGTTGAGGCGATTCTAATGAGTACACACAGCATATTTATTAGAAGAAAGTCTCCCTACATTATCCCTCTATCGTATTTGGAGGGATTCCCTGCGGACTGAAGAACGGGTTCGACTCATCCATGGTAAACGAGCCATCGGGGTTCGAGCCATTGAAGTTCTACTGTAGTTGCATATACATGTAGTATCACAGTACAGGGATTTTCCTAGTGCAAATTTAGGGCCCCTAGTTTTCCCACTTTAGAGACAGATATTCAAAATTTTACAACAAATTTCCCAATTTCTGATTTTATGCTACATTTTGATGAAAATTTCATGAAAATTGACAAAGTTACATCTGATTTAAATTCCCAATTTTAAATATAAATAAGCTTTTTTTCTCAAACCAAGCGGCCCCTGGACCCTGATTATGAAGGGTAGGAAATCCCCTGTAGTAAAGCATTTTTCAGACAATGGAGGTATTGGAGAGTTTTGCACTAAAGCAGAAACATAAAGAGAAGATTGAGGAACTGTTGCAGTTGAAGAATTCATTAAAACAACAACTTACAAGAGCTCAGCAGGAACAGGTACATAATTGATCAACCCTTGTCCTGCTGAATATATTAATCTGCCACACCCACTACCGATTATCAGCCAATCAGATTACTTGATGCAAATTATTGCAACAAATTCACAATCTGAATGACAAACAATGTAAATTCTGATCAGATGGCTTCTTCAGGCCATCCGGGCTCAGTAGGACAAGGCTTAATTAATTGAATGATAAATTCCTCAAAAATGATTATCATTGATCGATTATTTGATTATTTGTTTGTTTGATTTGAGGTTTAACGTCCCCGTCAACACAGTAAAGATCATTTTGGAGACGTTGCTTCCAATTTTGTGGGACTTTTACCGGAACCGACTACAATCGACTAGATAATTCTCAATCATTATCACTATCGGAAGCCAAAACCAACTGACTTTCGACTATAGTCAATCATCGGCCCACCACTACCTACAACGCTACAGGAGCTCGGCAGGGGCGCACAGAGGACTCCAACAACGCCATATAAGCTCCGCTTGTATAATTGATTAATTGATTTGAGGTTTAACATTCCCGTCAACACTGTATAGGTCATTTTAGAGATGTTGCTTCCAATTTTGTGGGACTTTTACCCGAAATTGAGGTGAAATGACATCTCAAGCCCTGTCGTCCAATGAAACCAATAGGGTTTATTAGCATGGACGGTCCGCCTCGCACTGCGGTTCCTGGACAGGCTTAGATCCTCTAAGCGGTTTACCAATACTAGTGTGGGGGCCGGATTCAGCTCTACGTGGAAGCATCATGCAGCCCATATATTTTTAGCTCACCTGAGCCGAAGGCTCATGTGAGGTATTAGTATACCACGAGCCGGCGTCCGTCGTCCACACTTTCAAAGAAGTATATCTCCGGAACCAGTGGGCCAATCTTGATCAAATTTCATGTGAAGCATTATCAGGTAGGGGGAAAGGCTGCATACTGTTTTCGGGCAGATCGGATTGGAACTCTGGTTGCCATGGCAACAAATAGCTCCCATAGACTTAACATAGGAAAAAGTTTGTCATCACTCTAGCTCCGTCAATTTTTTTCTGATCGACTTCATTCTTGCAGATAACGAGGACAGGCATGAAATCTCGATCAAGTTCGATTTTGGGCTGAATCGGATTATTCACTCAGGAGTTACGTGCCCTTGAGCGTTAGGAAAAAGCTTGTCATCACTCTAGCTCCGTCAATTTTTTTCTGATCGACTTCATTCTTGCAGATAACGAGGACAGGCATGAAATCTCGATCAAGTTCGATTTTGGGCTGAATCGGATTATTCACTCAGGAGTTACGTGCCCTTGAGCGTTGAAAAAATTGCCTATTGACTTAACATGGGGAGAATGTTGTCATCACCGAAGGTGCTTCAATTATTTTCAGATTGGCTTTATTCTTGCAGATAACCAGCACAGCCATGAAATCTCGGTCAAGTTCGATAACTGGCAGAATCGGATCATTCACTTAGGAGTTACCTGCCCTTGTGTGTTTTTGCATTAGGGTTAATGGGAATTTCAAAAATGTATATCTTAAAGACTACTAGGCCAACTTTGATCAAATTTCATGTGTCGCATTATTGGGCAAGTGGAAAGGCTTCATTAGGTTTTCAGGCAGATCTGAGTGGAACTCTGGTTGCCATGGCAACATCTAGCTCCCATAGACTTCAGATAGGAAAAAGCTTGTCATCACTCTAGCTCCGTCAATTTTTTTCTGATCGACTTCATTCTTGCAGATAACCAGTACAGGCATAAAATCTCGGTCAAGTTCGATTTTGGGCCCAATCAGATAATTCACTCAAGAGTTACGTCCCCTTGAGCGCCCGAAAAATTGCCTATCGACTTAACATGGGGAAAATGTTGTCATCACTGTAGCTAGTAACGAGGACAGGCATAAAATCTCGGTTAAGTTCGATTTTGGGCCGAATCGGAATATTGACCTCGGAGTTACATGACCTTGAGCGACAAAAAATTTGCCCATAGACTTAACATAGGGAAAATGTTGTGACTACGATAGCGACTTGAATTTTTTTCAGATCAGCTTCAAACTTGCAGGCAACGAGGACAGACATAAAATCACGGTTAAGTTCGATTTTGGGCCGAATCGGATTATTTGCCTTGGAGTTACCTGCCCTTGAGCATGAAAAAATACGTTGTGACCACGATAGCAACTTTATTTTTATTCAGATCAGCTTCAAACTTGCAGGTAACGAGGACAGGCATAAAATCCTGGTTAAGTTCGATTTTGGGCCGAATCGGAATATTGACCTCGGAGTTACGTGACCTTGAGCGACAAAAAATTTGCCCATAGAGTTAACATAGGGATAATGTTGTGACTACGATAGTGACTTGAATTTTTTTCAGATCAGCTTCAAACTTGCAGGTAACGAGGACAGACATAAAATCTCGGTTAAGTTAGATTTTGGGCCGAATCGGATTATTTGCCTTGGAGTTACCTGCCCTTAAGCATAAAAAAATACGTTGTGACCACGATAGCAACTTTATTTTTATTCAGATCAGCTTCAAACTTGCAGGTAACGTGGACAGGCATAAAATCTCAGTTAAGTTCGAGTCGGAATATTGACCTCGGAGTTACATGACCTTGAGCGACAAAAAATTTGCCCATAGACTTTACATAGGGAAAATGTTGTGACTACGATATCGACTTGAATTTTTTTCAGATCAGCTTCAAACTTGCAGGTAACGAGGACAGACATAAAATCTCGGTTAAGTTCGATTTTGGGCCAAATCGGATTATTTGCCTTGGGGTTACCTGTCCTTGAGCATAAAAAATACGTTGTGACCACGATAGCAACTTTATTTTTATTCATATCAGCTTCAAACTTGCAGGTAACAAGGACAGGCATAAAATCTCGGTTAAGTTCAATTTTGGGCCGAATCGGAATATTGACCTCGGAGTTACGTGACCTTGAGCGACAAAAAATTTGCCCATAGCCTTAATTAGGGAAAATGTTGCGACTACGATAGCGACTTGAATTTTTTTCAGATCAGCTTCAAACTTGCAGGTAACGAGGACAGACATAAAATCTCGGTTAAGTTCGATTTTGGGCTGAATCGGAATATTTGCCTTGGAGTTACCTGCCCTTGAGCATAAAAAAATACGTTGTGACCACGATAGCAACTTCATTTTTATTCATATCAGCTTCAAACTTGCAGGTAACGAGGACAGGCATAAAATCCTGGTTAAGTTCGATTTTGGGCCGAATCGGAATATTGACCTCGGAGTTACGTGACCTTGAGAGACAAAAAAATTTGCCCATAGACTTAACGTAGGGAAAATGTTGTGACAGAAATAGCGACTTGAATTTTTAGCTCACCTGAGCCAAAGGCTCCAGTGAGCCGATAGTATACCAAGGCTCCGGAGTCCGTCGTCTGTCGTCCGTCCATCCGTCGTCCACACTTTCAATGAAGCATATCTCAGAAGGCAGTTGACCAATCTTGTTTAAATTTTATGTGTAGCACTATTGGGCAAGGGGAAAGGCTGCATTAGGTTTTGGAGCTAGTCTGGTTCATTTGTTCCTTCATTCTTCTTTCTCTCCATATAGAGATAATAGACCAATGTTAAATTTTTAATCAATGATTTCTCAGGAACTGTAAAAGCTAGAAGCATCAAATTTGGTATTCAATAGAATAATGATGACTTATTTTGTGTAAGAGACATTGGGCTTTCTCAGCTTATTTGTTCATCTGTTCTTTCATTCTTCTTTCTCTCCATTTTGACCAATGTTAAATTTTCGTCAAAGATTTCTCAGGAACTATAGAAGCTAGAAGTCTCAAACTTGGAATGCAATGCAATAATCATGACTTATATCCTGTAAGGGTCAATGGGCTGGATTCTATTAGCAGATTTAGTAGTCAAGTCTGTGAATTGTTAAAACTTAAGTTCCTCAGGTGAGCGGTTTAGGCTCATTGAGCCACTTGTTTCAAGTCCCTATGGGCGGGGGCCGATATGATTATTTGATTAGTATAAATTAATTTATTACCCAATGTTGTGCCTAAAATAGCTGGATTAGTGGCAAATAGTGCAGACCCTGATGAGACGCTGCAATTTGCAGTGTCTCATCTGGGTCTACACTGTTTGCTTAGGCCTGTCTGGTTTAACCGTTTTTGTACCAAATGGAATCTTCCTCATTATATATGACAGGAGTCCTTTTCAAAATTTAGGGGTTTAGGTTGTGTTTTCATCAAAATTTATTTGGAAAATGACTGAACTTATATTAGCAAACACTGGAGGCCAATGAAACGAATAGGGTTTATAAGCATGGGGGGTCCGACTCTCACACCGCTTTCCCTGGGCAGGCTTAGGTCCTCTAAGCTGTTTACCAGTACTCGTCTGTGGGTGAGTTTCAGCTCTGCGTGGAAGCATCATGCAGCCCATTTATTTCTTCAAGCCCTGATGGGCGGGGGCTAAAGGATTAATATGTTGGTTACTTTTTAGCTCACCTGTCATGTAGTTCATCGTGCGTGCGTCCATGCGTAAACGATTTCTTCAAACGACATCTTCTCCAAAACCACTGATCGGATTTTGACCAAACTTCACAGGAATGATCCTTAGGTGGTCCCCTTTCAAAGTTGTTCAAACGGTTCCGGTCTGTTGCACATCCAGGTCAAGGGAGCCAAAAAAATTCCACTGGGGTATGTTTGCATAATATCAAAACCCCTGCATTAACCCTGCACTGCGGGGGAACACAGAGGGGGAACTACCCCACACATTAGTCCCGCTATACCCCACCCATCCCTGTAGGTGGGAGTGGGGGGGTTAATTTGAATTCTACTCCGTGGTTAACAGGTACTCATACCCAGTGTAATCCCTTCAACATCGGGGTAATATAGTCGTACCCTAATGTCCATATTATTATACTGGCTGCAGTATTTCGAAGAGTTAGCAGCCTGCCAAACATGGTCTTAAGCACTCTACTCAGGAGTGCATAATCAAGGCAGGATGTAACCAAAGAATTGACTTAAAATTTTGTAGCATCAGTCGTAAGATATTTCCTGACATGCCCAATTTGACATACAGTCGAACTTCGATGGCTCGAACCCCTTTGGGACCATGAAAATTAGTTCAAGACAGCGGTAGTTCGAGCCACGGAGGATTACTATTAATGCCATACCAGGAAGCATAATGGAGATAATTGTGGAACGTCTTTTCGGTGTTCTATATTATAAATGTATGTGGCATCTGATCTTGGCCTGCACTGATTGCCAGGGTACCCTTTATGGGGTTTCCGGAACACAAAATGGGTTAAATACATATGGTAAAGTACAACATAATACATGTAATTAGGGCCCGGCACTGAAAGTGTGGGTGCCCTATAGTAATCACTCTGTCCGTCCGTCTGTCTGTCTGTCTGTCAGTCTGTCCGTCCACAAATTTCTGATAGCGCTGCCGGGGCCCTAGTCAGTTTCACTGACAGCTCTAGTTGTGGTAAGAGTCATTCTCAGACAGAAAGCCAGACAGGTAAAATTATAACCAAATCTTCAGTGATTACTAATCGATGATCAATCACAATGGCAGGACTGATGATTGATTGTCTTTTCAGCTCCGATTAGCCAGCCCTTATCACAGTCTCGGTATAAAATAGAAGAGAAAGCAATGATCAGGAATTGATACAATTAACCCACAGCTCCCATCAGAGACACCAAAGGGAAAGAAGCACAAACATGAAACAACTAGACCCTAATGGAAACATCAATAGCAGAAAGCCAAAAGGACAGCTACTTTCCCACAAAATGACCAATTGGCTAGCCAAAACAAAATAATATAAGCGATACACACACTCAAAGACAAACCATAACAAAAATAAACCACAACAGAAGAACCCCCATGGAACGGTCAGTGAAATGAATTCCACTGGGGTGCTTAAATCGATTTTACGTGGCCACAATCCTCACCCTTACTTCCCTCGCGATTTATTAACACTGTTTATTATTTATTGAATATGACTAAGGCTGGCTAATCAGAACTGAAATGAAAGTCGATTATCAGTCCTGTCATAGTAATCAATAGTCAATTAAGGCCCTGTCACACTATGTTGCTTTTCCACTGCGATGGAATGGCGTTGTTTAATTTTCCAGAACGCCACAAGATCGCAAGAAATATGGGATATTTTTTGTTAACATGGACCTGTCATGGCGCCCTTACAGCAACCAAGACTTTGCTAAGGAGCTTACATGGCGATCTATCGCAATCCTGTTGCGTTCTTGATGGCGATTGTATGCAGTCTCACAGGGCTTCCTCTGTGCTGACACGGCGCTAACACTGTGAGCACTGTGCTTTTACCGCGCTCACAATGCATGCACTGCGCTTTTATGGCGCTCACATGTTGAAGATGTTCTTTTGCACCATAAAGCCAAGTGTAAACAGACATCTACATCAGTTGAACAGTTTTGTTTGATTCGAGGTTTTACGTCTCCATCAACACAGTATACGTCATTTTGGAGAGGTTGCTTCCAATTTTGTGGGACTTTTACCCGACATTGAGATGAAATGACATCTCAATCCCTGTTGCCCAATGAAACCAATAGGGTTAAAAAGCATGGATGGTCCGACTCGCGCACCTTTGCCTGGGCAAGCTTAGATCCCCTAAGTGGTTTACATGTACTCGTGTGCCGCCCACCGCCATTACCTTATCAACCCAAGGATGTGTCACCTCAGAAGTAGGTTTTTAGGGACAGTACTCAATTAAACTCTACGTCCCACAGTCTACTCTAGCCGCTGTTACACAAGCAGGCGGCCTCCGCCAATCGGGACTGGAAGAAATAGATGGGCTGTATGATGCTCCTAGGCAGAGCTGAAACTGAACCCACATGAGTACTGGTAAACCGCTTTGAGAATCTAAGCCTTCCAAGGCAAAGCAGTGCGAGACAGACTGTCCATCCTTATACATGTAACCTCTATCGGTTTCATTGGGCGACAGGGCTTGAGATGTTATTATGTCTCCCCCGAAAAATTTTTTTTCGGAGAGACATATTGTTTTTCCCCCGGGCGTCTGTCTGTCCGTCTGTCTGTCTGTCCGTCTGTCCGTCTGTCACACTTTCGTGTCCGCTCTGTAACTTGAAAACCGTTAGAGCTATCGTCATGAAACTTCGTATAAATATTAATCAGCATTAGACGACGTGCAGTGCGCAAGAACCATAACTCTCGCATTTATACTTTTTGAATTATCTCCCTTGGAAGTTTGTTGGTATGTATATATGTATGGGCAAATCGTGTCCAGTCAATAACTTCCTTATTTTTCGATGGATTTTAAAATTACTCGGCAGAAATATTAACAACCATAAGACGATGTGTGGTGCGCATGAGGCAGGTCGGTACCTCAAAGGTCAAGGTCATACTTAGAGGTCAAAGGTCAAAAAAGGGGCCTTTTTTTCGTATTTGGTCAATAACTTTCTTATTTTGAGATGGATTTTAAAATTACTTGGCATAATTATTAACAACCATAAGACGATGTGTGGTGCGCATGAGGCAGGTTGGTGCCTCAAAGGTCAAGGTCATACTTAGAGGTCAAAGGTCAAAAAAGGGGCCTTTTTTTGTATTTGGTCAATAACTTTCTTATTTTGAGATGGATTTTAAAATTACTTGGCATAATTATTAACAACCATAAGACGATGTGTGGTACTCATGAGGCAGGTCGGTTCCTCAAAGGTCAAGGTCATACTTAGAGGTCAAAGGTCAAAAAGGGGCCTTTTTTCGTATTTGGTGACAGGTCAATAACTTTCTAATTTTGAGATGGATTTTAAAATTACTTGGCATAATTATTAACAATCATGAGACGATGTGTGGTGTACATGAGGCAGGTCGGTACCTCAAAGGTCAAGGTCATACTCAGAGGTCAAAGGTCAAAAAGTGGGCCTTTTTTCGTATTTGGTCAATAACTTTCTTATTTTGAGATGGATTTTGAAATCACATGGCAGAAATGTGAACCAATATAAGGCGATGTGTTGCGCGCATGACCCAGGTTGTTACCTCAAAGGTCAAGGTCATACTTAGAGGTCAAAGGTAAAAAAAGGGGCCTTTTTCGGGTTTTGTCAATAACTTGCCTATTTTTAAATAGAATTTGAAGTTACTTGGCAAACATGTTAACTATCATGGGACGATGTGTTGCATGCATGATTCAGTTTGGTACCTAAAATGTCAAGGTCTACATAGAGATCAAAGGTAAAAACGGGGCCTTTTTTCGTGTTTGGTCAATAACTTTCTTATTTTTAGATGGATTTTGAAATTGCTAGGCAGAAATGTTAACCACCATGAGATGATGTGTTGCACGCATGACCCAGTTTAATACCTGAAAGGTCAAAGTCATACATAGAGGTTAAAGGTAAAAAAAGGGCCTTTTTTGTGTTCTGTCAATAACTTTCTTATTATGCCCCCAACTTTGAAAAAGTTTGAGGGGCATATTGGTTCTGGTTCGTTCGTCCGTCCATTACGCTTTTGATGCATAGCATAACTAAAGAACCGTGTATGCTAGGGTTTTGAAATTTCATATATGGATTCCCCATGGAAAATTAGCTGACGCGTATTTTTATGCCCCCGGAATCTAAGAGATTCGGGGGCATATAGTTTTTGGTCTGTCCGTCTGTTTGTCCGTTTGTCCGTTTGTCCGTCTGCAAAAACTTTAACATTGGGCATAACTTTTGAATGGTAATAGATAGAGCTTTCATATTTCACATGTGTATACCTTATCACAAGACCTTTCCAGTGGTACCATAATTTTTGATTTCGTGACCTTGACCTTGACCTTTGACCTATTTTTTTTCAAAATTTTTAAAAACATTAACATTGGCGCTGTCCGGGGGCATCAGTGTTTCACAAACACATCTTGTTTTTCTCGTCCGGATTATGCCCCCTTCAAGAGTTATTGCCCTTTGAATTTTTTTTTTTAATAAAATCTTGTCAGCAAGATATCTCAAAAACTATTGGAGCTAGAGCCTTGAAAGTTGGTGATTATATTGATGGTGATGAGTAAATGAACTGATTAACTTTTGACAAAATTCCGAAAAATACTTTGTGAGTTATGGCCCTTTGTCATTTTGGTAATTTGTGCCCATTGTAATGTATGCTAAAAGTGATGCATAGCATAACTTTAGAACCATGTATGCTAGGGTTTTGAAATTTCATATATGGATTCCTCATGGAAAACTAGCTGACGCGTATTTTTTTTCTCGTCCGGAATATGCCCCTTTCAAGAGTTATTGCCCTTTGAAATTTTTTTAATAAATCTTGATGAGTAGATGAACTGATTAACTTATGACAAAATTTTGAAAAATACTTCGTGAGTTATGGCCCTTTGTCATTTTGGTAATTTGTGCCCATTGTTATGTATGCTAAAAGTGATGCATAGCATAACTTTAGAACGGTGTATGCTATAATTTTGAAATTTCATATATGCATTTCTGATGGAAAATAAGCTGACGCGTATTTTTTTTCTCATCAGGATTATGCCCCTTTCAAGAGTTATTGCCCTTTGAATTTTTTTTAATAAAATCTTGTCAGCAAGATATCTCAAAAACTATTGGAGCTCGAGGCTTGAAAATTGGTGAATATATTGGTGGTGATGAGTAGTAACTGATTAACTTTTGACAAAATTCCAAAAAATACTTTGTGAGTTATGGCCCTTTGTCATTTTGGTAATTTGTGCCCATTGTAATGTATGCTAAAAGTGATGCATAGCATAACTTTAGAACCGTGTATGCTAGGGTTTTGAAATTTCATATATGGGTTCCTCATGAAAAATTAGCTGACGCATATTTTTTTTCTCGTCCGGATTATGCCCATTTCAAGAGTTATTGCCCTTTGAAATTTTTTTAATAAAATCTTGTCAGCAAAATATCTCAAACACTATTTGGAGCTAGAGCCTTGAAAGTTGTTGAGTATATTGGTGGTGATGAGTATATGAACTGATTAACTTTTGACAAAATTCCGAAAAATACTTTGCGAGTTATATGGCCCTTTGTCATTTTGGTAATTTGTGCCCATTGTAATGAATCCTAAAAGTGATGCATATGATAGCATAACTTTAGAACTGTGTATGCTATGGTTTTGAAATTTCATATATGCATTCCTAATGGAAAATAAGCTGACACGTATTTTTTTCTCATCGGATTATGCCCCTTTCAAGAGCTATTGCCCTTTGAATTTTTTTTAATAAAATCTTGTCAGCAAGATATCTCAAAAACTGTTGGAGCTAGAGGCTTGAAAGTTGGACCATGAGTCATGTGCAAGACCAAGGTCTATACCTCCAATGTCCAGGTCATAACTAGAGGTCAAAGGTAAAAAAAGGACAGTCAATAACTTCCTTATTCTTTGATAGATTATGAAATTACTTGGCAGAAATGTTAACCATCATGAGACGATGTGTTGTACCGCAAAGGTCAAGGCCATACTTAGAGGTCAAAGGTAAAAAAGTGCTTTTTTTGTTTACGGCCAATAACATTTTTTATTTTTCTATGAACATTTTTAAAGTTACTATGCAGAAATGTTCATCTTCATTAGATGATGTGTTGCACACAAGACCCAGCTCAATACCTCCAATGTCAAGGTTATACTTAGCAGTCAAAAACGGGGGAGACATCTGTGTTTTTGTAGAAAAACAAATTCTAGTTTCATCTCAATGTCGGGTAAAAGTCCCACAAAATTGGAAGCAACATCTCCAAAATGACCTATACAGTGTTGACGGGAATGTTAAACCTCAAATCAATTAATCAATTATACAAGCGGAGCTTATATCGCGTTGTTGGTCCTCTGTGCGCCCCTGCTGAGCTCCTGTAGTGTTGTTTTGTTTGTTTGTTTGATTTGAGGTTTTACGTCCCCGTCAACACTGTAAAGGTCATTTTGGAGACGTTGCTTCCAATTTTGTGGGACTTTTACCCGACACTGAGATGAAATGACATCTCAAGCCCTGTCGCCCAATGAAACCAATAGGGTTTATTAGCATGGACG
The DNA here is from genome assembly GCA_963580285.1 of Lucinisca nassula. Lineage (NCBI taxonomy): Eukaryota > Metazoa > Mollusca > Bivalvia > Lucinida > Lucinidae > Lucinisca > Lucinisca nassula. The sequence goes on along the minus strand of OY757020.1, from coordinate 86,736,391 downwards.
GTCCGCCTCGCACCGCGGTTCCTGGACAGGCTTAGATCCTCTAAGCGGTTTACCAGTACTAGTGTGCGGGCCGGATTCAGCTCTGCGTGGAAGCATCGTGCAGCCCATATATTTCTTCAAGCCCCTATGGGCGGGGCGGTCCTGTAGTGTTGTAGGTAGTGGTGGGCCGATGATTGACTATAGTCAAAAGTCAGTTGGTTTTGGCTTCCGATAGCGATAATCGATTGAGAATTCTCTAGTCGATTGTAGTCGGTTCCGGTACTTGGTATTCCGAGTTTTAGTGCATTCCGGTATTCCGTCGCACTTTTCTATTACCTGTATTCGGGTGTGTATTACCCACAGTTTTTTTCCCTCAAATTACAGGCCGAAGTTCAGGGTAATCCGCCCGATTTATTTTTGGACCATTTTATTAGCTCACCTGTCACGTAGTGACAAGGTGAGCTTTTGTGATCACTTTTCGTCCGTCATCAGTGCGTGCGTGTGTGCGTAAACTTTTTCTTTAAATGGCATCTCCTCCTAAACCACTGATCGGATTTTGACCAAACTTCACAGGAATGATCCTTAGGTGGTCCCCTTTCAAAGTTGTTCAAATGGTTCCAGTCCATTGCACATCTAGGTCACAGGAGCTAAAAATAGATTTTTTTAACGAAAACTTTAAAAATCTTCTTCTCTGAAACAGCAAGGCCCAGTTCTTCGATATTTGGTATGAAGCTTCATCTAGTGGACCTCTACCAAGATTGTTCAAATTATAGCCCTGGGAGCCAAAATGCCCCCGCCCCGGGGGCCTTTGGTTTTACATAGGCTTATATAGGGAAAATCATAAAAAAATCTTCTCTGGAACCACAAGGCCCAGGTCTTTAATATTTGGTGTGAAGCTTTACCTGGTGGACCTCTACTAAGATTGTTCAAATTATAGCCTTGGGGCCAAAACTGCCCCGCACCGGGGGCCTTTGGTTTTATAAAGGCTTATACAGGGAAAATCTTTAAAAATCTTGTTCTCTGAAACCGCAAGGCCTAGATCTTTGATATTTGGTGTGAAGCTTCATCTAGTGGACCTCTACCAAGATTGTTCAAATTATAGCCCTGGGGGCCAAAATGCCCCCGCCCCCGGGGCCTTTGGTTTTACATAGGCTTATATAGGGAAAATCATTAAAAAATCTTCTTCTCTGAAACCACAAGGCCCAGATCTTTGATATTTGGTGTGAAGCTTCATCTAGTGGACCTCTTTCAAGATTGTACAAATTATAGCCCTGGGGCCGAAAATGCCCCCACCCTGGGACCCTTTGGTTTTTCATAGGCTTATATAGGGAAAACCTTTAAATATCTTCTTCTCTGAAACCACAAGGCCCAGGTCTTTGATATTTGGTATGAAGCTTCACCTAGTGGACTTTACCAAGATTGTTCAAATTATAGCCCTGGGGCCAAAAATGCCCCCGCCCAGGGGGCCTTTGGTTTTACCTAGGCTTATGTAGGGGAAATCTTTAAAACTTTTCTTCTTTGAAACTGCAAGGCCCAGGTCATTCATATTTGGTGTGAAGCTTAATGTAATGGACCTCTTTCAAGATTGTAAAAATTATAGCCCTGGGGTCGAAAATGCCCCCACCCTGGGACCCTTTGGATTTTCAGAGGCTTATATCAGGCCTCATATTTTTCAGGCATTTGCAGGATTTCAGGCTTTTAGAGCTTGATATTTTTCTTGATTTCAGGCTTTTAGATTTTGATTTTTTGTTCCTTTCGTCTGTTTAAAAAACTATTTAACCCTTATACTGCTGAATAAATTTATTTACACACACCCATTTCTGACTATAAGTCAACAAAATTACTTGATATTTTCACAAAATGCATTACAAACAGTGTAGATCCTGATCAGATGGCTTCTTCAGAAGCCATCTGATCTGGATCTACACTGTTTGCAAAGGTAAGAGTTGTGTCTTGTTCAGCAGGATAAGGGTTGAAGCTGCAAAAACAGGCCTTTCAGGCATGGACAATCGTGGTCAGTATGAGGCCTGTTATATAGGGAAAACCTTTAAAAAGCTTCTAGTCTGAAACCAGAAGGCCCAGGTCTTTGATATTTGGTATGAAGCTTCATCTAGTGGACCATTACCAAGTTTGTTGAAATTATAGCCCTTGGGCCTAGATTGCCCTAGAATGTACTAGAGACACTAATTCTCAGGTGAGCGATTCAGGGCCCTTTGGGCCCTCTTGTTTTTACTTTTGTCAGTTGAAAATAGGATGCATCTCTATCCTTTTACGATTCCCAACATAAATGTTTAATTGTCCACTCAATTTTTACATGAGTAATATATCAATCTCCATTACTAGCAAGCCCGATTTTGTGACTATTATTCCTAAAACTCTGTTTTTTAAACGAAATAAACAAGCAAGTTCAATGAGAACATCAAAGTTTTCCAAACCGCCGCCCACAAACCACAGCTACAGTTTTTTTCTTCACGTGTTCGGTAAATGACGTCATTGGACCCCAGCAATCCCACACGTGTCTATTGTTTTATCTTAATGGGGCATATCTTTTTATAAAAAAATGTTTGGAAACGGTAAACAAATTCTCGATCGCAAAACGGTTGTGGAAAACAGCGCTTTCCGTAAGCTCCGTGTCAATAACCAACAACAGCATACAGATGTGTTAACACAAATTAAAGCGTTCAACTTTTCTCGCCAAGCGTCTGCTATTTGGCGCCAAAACATAACCATTCCCGAGATAGTAGATTAGTCGTAGCAACTCGTCTAAGGGGCAGTTAAATAATTTTCACATTGATTGCGGATTAAATTTTATGATTGGGGAATAAACGCAAATTAGAGACATAACTTGACCATATTTTCACACCTAAATCAACATGCAACGCAGGGTGGCAATTATATGACAGGGATTAACAATAGTGTCATAATTGAACCGTTATAAATCATCAAACAGTGTAAATCCAAATCAGACATCTGCGGCGTCTTTCTGAGGTGTCTGATCTGGGACTGCACTAGTTGCAAATGTCCCAAAAAAGGGCCGCAGGCATATGTGGGTTAATAAATAAATAACAATGGTGAACAGGTAAAGTTTTTTCAACATATTAATATAAAATACATGCATTCTGGTGATACTTGCACGCATGTGCATTTTCTTGCCTTATGAAGACGATCGAGGGTTCTGTTGTGTGTTACAAAAACTGGCCAAATTCTTACTTATTCTCACTTAGGCATCCACCAAAATTTCAGCAAATGTTCCATGCGGGTAATACAACAGAATAACAGTTTTCACTCAGATTTTGGCAAAAAAAAGGGGTGCGGGTAGTACGTAAATGCGGGTAATACACACTGAATACGGAACGCAGTCTAATAAAGCATGCTTTGTTTTGGTTTCAATATGGGGGACGAAACGCAGCAACCACGAAATGAAAAGGACAAGGAAATTTATTCCTACCCAGGTGGCCGAAACTTTGCTGCTATTTTAAAAGGCAGGCAACTTTTGTGACTTTCTGTTTGATTTTAAGCATGTCATACCCCTTTTGGAAAGGGGTCTTCACTAAAAGGAAAAAATTTGCTCCTATACTCCTATTGACAAGGTAGGCCAAAAACATATTTGACATAGCTGTCTCTGTTGCAGATGTATACATTCTCCTTAAATTAGAATTCTTGAGAGATTAAACAGACTAATCACTCATCTAAAGTGGTCAGTCTTCTAGTCATTTGGTGCTCAGGTCTGCACCGTCATAAGGTGTTGTTTCTAGTCTGAAGTTGTGCACAAATATTGTTTCATTGTCAAAACATTTAGTCATTACTAGTCATTATGATATCTCTTTCAGAAACAAACGGCATAATGACTGAATAATAAACCATTCCTTTCAATATAAATCATACATTCAACAGTAGTCATTCAAATTTCTCATTTCACTGAATTATTTTAAGGTTATTAGGAAATAAAACAAAGAGTTCTGTGTTTATGTTTTTCCTTTATTTTTTCAACATAATGTCCAGAAAAATCTCTAACATACAGTAAGTATTATGCATATATAAACATAAATACAAAAGGCATTTAAACATACATGTACTCAAATTTTAACATAAAAGAGAAACTGATTATGCAATCGATAGCTAGTTGGTTTTCTCTTCCGATTATAAACCGATAATCGATTGTGATTTGAAACGGATTGCCCACCACTAGTTGCTATGGCAACCTTACCGCGCTGCTATGGCAACCTTACCGCGACCTCACAGTGCTCTGATGAGAACTCCGAGCGACAGAGTTTGTTTTGAGCATGCTCAAAATGAGCGTCTTCGCTTGGCATTCTATGCGTTCCCACAGCAACTACTGGGGATGCCACTGCATTGCTACGGCGATGTTTGCGATCGTACTGCGCGCACCTCGGCGGTCTGCATTTTTCTTGGACGCCGTGGGATCGCCTTGAAAACGCAGCCCTGGTGTGACAGGAGTTTTAGTAATTAATGAAGATTTGATCATAATTTTACCTTTCTGGCTTTGACTCTACTGTGTTATTCATTATCGTATATATTAGGACAGACAGGCCTGAGCAAACAGTGTAGACCCAGATGAGATGCTGCAGAATGTGGCATCTCATCTGGGTCTGCACTGTTTGCCACTCATCCATCTATTTAAGACACAACTTTGGGTAGTAAATTATACTTGTCAAATCGATTATTATCATATTAGTAACCATAATCCTTTTTAGTGGAATTTATCGATCGAAGCTGTAAGCTACTCACATTTTTTCCAACCAAAGTACCAGGGTATTAGAGATTATGCTTGCTAAAACAGTTAACAATTCGACCCCTAAGTAAATTTGATCACTAAATATGCAGTTGTTACTGATGTTAGGTAATGTATCGTTAAAACTTTGATCATTTAATAGGGCAAATATACTACTATTTTTGCTGAAAAAATGTGAGTAGCTTTTTGCTGAAAAAATGTGAGTAGCTTTTGCATATACAAAACTTTAGACATTGAACTTGCTAAGTTGCTAGAACAGTTTAACAATATGACCACTAACCAGCTTGTTAAGCTAACGAGGCTTTGAACATCGGGACCGAGGTAGAGCTCAGATAAGCCACGCTAAACAAGCATTGACATTTGAGCTGTTAAAGTTTCACTTTTTATTGAACAGTCTGCGCTGAAAGAAAGCATTGATAAACTGGTACAGTCTGGTACACAGCAGGAAACCAGTCAGGATTCACTGGAGAAAGAACTGCAAGACAGTCTCGCTGCTTACAAATGGTTAGGTAAGTCAGTGCAACATTACGCAAACACGCCTATACAATTACGTTGCCACCTTTAACGCCAAAAAAATGAAAAATTTATAATGAAAAATTGTGATATTTTTAGCTCACCTGAGCCGAAGGCTCATGTGAGGTATTAGTATACCACGAGCCGGCGTCCGTCGTCGTCGTCCGTCGTCCACACTTTCAAAGAAGTATATCTCCGGAACCAGTGGGCCAATCTTGATCAAATTTCATGTGAAGCATTATCAGGTAGGGGGAAAGGCTGCATACTGTTTTCGGGCAGATCGGATTGGAACTCTAGTTGCCATGGCAACAAATAGCTCCCATAGACTTAACATAGGAAAAAGTTTGTCATCACTCTAGCTCCGTCAATTTTTTTCTGATCGACTTCATTCTTGCAGATAACGAGGACAGGCATGAAATCTCGATCAAGTTCGATTTTGGGCTGAATCGGATTATTCACTCAGGAGTTACCTGCCCTTGAGCGTTAGGAAAAAGCTTGTCATCACTCTTGCTCCGTCAATTTTTTTCTGATCGACTTCATTCTTGCAGATAACGAGGACAGGCATGAAATCTCGATCAAGTTCGATTATGGGCTGAATCGGATTATTCACTCAGGAGTTACCTGCCCTTGAGCGTTGAAAAAATTGCCTATTGACTTAACATGGGAAGAATGTTGTCATCACCGTAGCTGCTTCAATTATTTTCGGATTGGCTTTACTCTTGCAGATAACCAGCACAGCCATGAAATCTCGGTCAAGTTCGATAACTGGCAGAATCGGATCATTCACTTAGGAGTTACCTGCCCTTGTGTGTTTTTGCATTAGGGTTAATGGGAATTTCAAAAATGTATATCTTAAAGACTACTTGGCCAAGTTTGATCAAATTTCATGTGTCGCATTATTGGGCAAGTGGAAAGGCTTCATTAGGTTTTCAGGCAGATCTGAGTGGAACTCTGGTTGCCATGGCAACATCTAGCTCCCATAGACTTCACATAGGAAAAAGCTTGTCATCACTCTAGCTCCGTCAATTTTTTTCTGATCGACTTCATTCTTGCAGATAACCAGTACAGACATAAAATCTCGGTCAAGTTCGATTTTGGGCCGAATAAGATAATTCACTCAAGAGTTACGTCCCCTTGAGCGCCCGAAAAATTGCCAATCGACTTAACATGGGGAAAATGTTGTCATCACTGTAGCTAGTAACGAGGACAGGCATAAAATCTCGGTTAAGTTCGATTTTGGGCCGAATCGGAATATTGACCTCGGAGTTACGTGACCTTGAGCGACAAAAAATTTGCCCATAGACTTAACATAGGGAAAATGTTGTGACTACGATAGCGACTTGAATTTTTTTCAGATCAGCTTCAAACTTGCAGGTAACGAGGACAGACATAAAATCTCGGTTAAGTTAGATTTTGGGCCGAATCGGATTATTTGCCTTGGAGTTACCTGCCCTTGAGCATAAAAAAATACGTTGTGACCACGATAGCAACTTTATTTTTATTCAGATCAGCTTCAAACTTGCAGGTAACGTGGACAGGCATAAAATCTCAGTTAAGTTCGAATCAGAATATTGACCTCGGAGTTACATGACCTTGAGCGACAAAAAATTTGCACATAGACTTTACATAGGGAAAATGTTGTGACTACGATAGCGACTTGAATTTTTTTCAGATCAGCTTCAAACTTGCAGGTAACGAGGACAGACATAAAATCTCGGTTAAGTTCGATTTTGGGCAGAATCGGATTATTTCCCTTGGAGTTACCTGTCCTTGAGCATAAAAAAATATGTTGTGACCACGATAGCAACTTTATTTTTATTCATATCAGCTTCAAACTTGCAGGTAACAAGGACAGGCATAAAATCTCGGTTAAGTTCAATTTTGGGCCGAATCGGAATATTGACCTCGGAGTTACGTGACCTTGAGCGACAAAAAATTTGCCCATAGACTTAATTAGGGAAAATGTTGCGACTACGATAGCGACTTGAATTTTTTTCAGATCAGCTTCAAACTTGCAGGTAACGAGGACAGACATAAAATCTCGGTTAAGTTCGATTTTGGGCCGAATCGGGATATTTGCCTTGTTACCTGCCCTTGAGCATAAAAAAATATGTTGTGACCACGATAGCAACTTTATTTTTATTCATATCAGCTTCAAACTTGCAGGTAACGAGGACAGGCATAAAATCTCGGTTAAGTTCGATTTTGGGCCCAATCGGAATATTGACCTCGGAGTTACGTGACCTTGAGAGACAAAAAAATTTGCCCATAGACTTAACGTAGGGAAAATGTTGTGACAGAAATAGCGACTTGAATTTTTAGCTCACCTGAGCCAAAGGCTCCAGTGAGCCGATAGTATACCAAGGCTCCGGAGTCCGTCGTCTGTCGTCCGTCCATCCGTCGTCCACACTTTCAATGAAGCATATCTCAGAAGGCAGTCGATCAATCTTGTTTAAATTTTATGTGTAGCACCATTGGGCAAGGGGAAAGGCTGCATTAGGTTTTGGAGCTAGTCTGGTTCATTTGTTCCTTCGTTCTTCTTTCTCTCCATATAGAGATAATAGACCAATGTTAAATTTTTAATCAAAGATTTCTCAGGAACTATAAAAGCTAGAAGCATCAAATTTGGTATTCAATAGAATAATGATGACTTATTTTGTGTAAGAGACATTGGGCTTTCTCAGCTTATTTGTTCATCTGTTCTTTCATTCTTCTTTCTCTCCATTTTGACCAATGTTAAATTTTCGTCAAAGATTTCTCAGGAACTATAGAAGCTAGAAGTCTCAAACTTGGAATGCAATGCAATAATCATGACTTATATCCTGTAAGGGTCAATGGGCTGGATTCTATTAGCAGATTTAGTAGTCAAGTCTGTGAATTGTTAAAACTTAAGTTCCTCAGGTGAGCGGTTTAGGCTCATTGAGCCTCTTGTTCTTATTTCTGCTCAAAATATAGACTGTGGGCACTCGTTAGAACCGCCTCATCGGTTCTAATGAGTACCCACAATCTATATTTTGGAGCAATGATAAGAAAAATAAGGTATACCCCCTTAAACCCCAGTTTATCTATATAAAAATGGGGTTCAAGGGGGTCAAATTTATATAGGCGTGTTTTCGCGACTAGCCCCACATGACTAGAAATAATTTCTATGGGGTCGTTCTCTTCATTCGGCTAATTCAATGATGAGACCCATTAGTGGCCCTCGGGCTGTTGGTAATCCTTGTTATATAATATAAGAATCTTATATGGGTGTGAGGGGTGGATGGAAAAATCCATCCCAAGGGTCACTGTCCGGCATCACGAGGCTTCCCGAGGGACGGATTTTTCTATCAACCCCTCACACCCATATAGGCTTCTTTTTCTTGCATACCTTCCATTTCTATTGCGAATTTTTAATGCTGCCGTCACTTCGGTTACCGAAGTCCGCCATTTTGTGATGACACAACAGGAATGTTTAGTGTTGTCATGCATGACGCCGCCGTGCATTAGGTTGTAATCAACCAGTGCATTTATCAAACACGCGATTATATTCGATTTGGGGTCGGAACACCAGGGTAAGAACATAAATTTCTATCCCAGGGTAAAATCACAGATTTCCTTGTCTGGTGTGCAAGAAAGCATTAAATAAAACCCATTGCAGGCAGGAAACCCCTAAAGGGTTACATTAGCGAACAGTGCAGGCCCAAATCAGATGCCGCAGTCTGATTAGGGCCTACACCATTTGTTAAAAGAATTTTCCATCAAAACAAAAAAAAAAATAGGCCTACCGCCTCTAAAATGACAAATGGACTTGTCCAACATATAGCAATGGAAGAGTCTACTAGTATACAACACTTTAACCCTTCTCTTGCTGAATATTCAGATTAGCCACACCCATTTCTGACTTTGAACCAATCAGATTACTTGATGTAATTTATTCCTACAAATTTATAAATTGAATGTCAAACAGTGTAGATCCTGATCAGATGGCTTCTTCAGAAGTCATCTGATGTGGATCTACACTGTTTCCAAAGATAGGGGTTGTCGTGAACAGCATGATAAGAGTTAAATTAATTCAGGAAAGGGCACTGCATCATCTTAACAAGCCCATGTGATGTACACCTCCATGAACTGCATTTTATATTAACAAAACTTGGGTTTTCAGGGGTATATAGAATTATTCTTACTTCAGCTCCAAAACAGATTGTGAGTACTTGTTAACCCTTGTCCTGCTGAATATTCATATATGCCACATCCACTACCGGTTACCAACCAATCGGATTATTTGATGTAAATTATTGCACCAAATTCACAATCTGAATGGCAAACAATGTAGATCCTGATCAGATGGTTTCGTCAGAAGCCATCTGATCTGGATCTTCATTGTTTGGAAAATAAGGCATATCCGGGCTCGGCAGGACCAGGGTTAAGATGTTTGAGCCACTTCGCTGAGGGGTTTCTAACCCATTGCATGCGGGAAACCACTAAATGGGTACCTTTGCAAACAGCCCAGGCCCAGATCAGACGACGCAATATACGGCATCTGATCAGGTCCTGCACTATTTGCTAACAGAATTTCCCGTCAAAAATAGAATAAAAACGAAAACAAAAGGCCAGACATCCCTTATATGGCAAATAGGCTTGTCCAACATATAGCCTGACACCCCTTATGACAAATGGACTTGTCCAACATATAGCAATGGAAGAGTCCACTAGTATACAATGGGCTAACAAGCACCTACAATCTATGTTTGGTGCAGCAATAAGAAATATATAATAATTAAAAAATACTGGTAGGTCAGCCCTAGGAGGACTGTTCAAATATGAATGCAAGTAGAACGTTTTCTCATGCGCTAATGCGAAAATCACCTGGAAATAAATATCACAGCGTATAAAAAAACATTTTACCTATACATTGATACCAAACCTGTTAAAATCTGTGCACTTTAGCCATGTATATCATTCGATAAACACTGTCTACTCTTGTATACTAATACAAAACATAAGAAGGTCAGAGTACGCCGTTGAAATACGGTCCTATATTAAGAATCGTTGTATTCTTGGTATACGGTGCAAAGACATTTTTTATGAAATATGTTCGGTTTATGGGCATAATGAAATGTCTTTTCGGACAGTTTTTCGTTGGTGTAAGAAATTCAGCTGTGGGCTAGGCTCAACAAAAGATGCACCACATGATTGTTGGCCGAAAAGAACATCTGCCAAGATGGTTGCTAGAGTGAAAGAAATAGTTGCTACCGATGCACGATACACCACTAGAAAAATAGCTAGTATGGTTGGCATCTCATTAGGAGCAGCTCATACAATTCTGAAACGGGATTTGAAAATGAGAAAGATCTGTGCTAGATGGATTCCCCATCTGTTGACAGATGAGCAGAAAAAGACATGCGTTCAGTGCGCCAAGAAGTTGCTTAAAAAGTTTCCAAATTACAATGCACGGTCTTTCACTAATGTCGTCACAGTTGACGAGACATGGTTTCACTTTTTGGAGCCAAAACGAAAGATTCAGAACAAAATATGGGCAACAAAGTATTGCAAAAGACCATGCATTGCAAAGCGGACTATGAGCGTCAAGAAGGTAATGTATGTCATATTTTTTTCAAATCAGGGCCCTGCTATTCAGGTTCCTGTGCCCAACAGGCAAATCTGTAAATGCGAAGTTTTACAAGATTAAGTACTTTGAAAATTGAAGAAATATTTCAAAGAACGAAGACCCGCAACTGATTTGGCCAATGTCAGATTGCTACATGACAATGCGTCATCGCACAAGGCGTTCATTGTGCAAGACTATCTGAAGCAGGCAAAGGTTGTTGAACTCCCTCACCCCCCGTATTCCCCTGACCTTGCCCCTTGTGACTTTTTTTGTTCCCGCGGCTGAAAAATACCTTTCTGGTCGAAAATTTGTACAGCGCAAACACCTCGGTTCTGCAATATTCCAGTGCCTTCATAGTATACCTCGAAAAGACTACCAAAATGCATTCAATGATTGAATCAGAAGACTGAATATCTGTTAAAGGGGAATACTTTGAGGGGACAAAATAAATTTTTCATCAAAATCTATCAAGGAATCATTTTTATGTGCTTAGTTGCATTCATATTTGAACAGTCCTCGTATCATTGAATTGTAGAGTAATAAATCACAGTTTGGAGGTCAGTTGTAAAGTACTGTGATTTATTACTCTACAATAATAGAGCTGATCTATTTCGATTCTAATACACTGGAATCTGCAATAATGCTCTTGTTTCCTTCAAATTCTGGCAACCTTTCGCCATTGTTAGAAGAGATCAGCCAAAATTATTGATTGTAACACATGCTTTTAAGTCCTTTTCTCACGTTTTCGATGCCCGTTCATTTAACAACCCTTGTTCTGATGAATAGATTAATTTTTGTCACACCCATTTCTGACTATCAGCCATTCAAATTTGCAAACTCAGAATGACAAGCAGTGTAGATCCTGATCAGATGGCTTCTTCAGAAGCCATCTGATCTGGATCTACACTGTTTGCAAAGGTATGGGTTATCAAGTTTAGCAGGATAAGGTTTAAGTCACGTTCTAGAGATACATCTCGCCTTGTAAACCAGGGATCACAGGATCGATCCCGGGCTTCTCCAGACTTTCGGATGAGTCTTTAAACCGAGGTCCCGTCTCCGTATGACCTTAGCTGTTGGTGGGACGTAAAACTAAAACTCACTCACTCTCTCTAGAGATACATGTAAAGAGTTTGTCTCATATTTCTAGTGGATGAAGTTTTTCGTTTGTGTTCCAGGTGTATCAATAAAATCGTTTGAAGACAACCTTCAAATTCAGTTTAACCCAGCCTACCGAGGTCAGTTACTTTCGGAGTATTATGTTCTAGAGTTAGAGGCAAGAAAAGATACCTGGAGGGTCATTCAACATTCCCTCCCACCTTTTATACCAGTAGATCAGCTGAGTAAGGAAAATGATGGGGATATAAAGACGTTTGTTTCCGCAGTCACCGATTATTTGTTTGCCTATGTACAGAGACGTGAAGCTTTAAGTTTAGTAAAGGTGAGGGTCATAGAAAAAAATACATTATTGAGCATTGCAACAGATAAGGAAAGTATTTTGTGATAAATTAAGGATAGTTTTTGCCAATTCTCCATAAAAACCTGTGTTGTGGGTTCTAATGAGTACCCACAACATAGGTTTATATGGAGAAATAAGGAAAACTATCCTTCATTTATCACACAATACCTTATCTGTGGCTATAATTAACCCATTTGTACTGGAAACCCCTTTTTGTACTGGGTACCTTGGCAAACAGTGCAGGCCCAGATGAGACACCCCAGAACGCGGTGTCTCATCTGGGCCTGCACTATTTACAGGAAGTTCAGTCAGTTTCCAAATCAATTTTGAAGATACCACTACCTGTCACTCCTAAATTAAGAAACGGACTCTGGCTACATATAAAGCAGAATATTCCATTTGGTACAAAAAGGGTTATAATGCCATTGGTTTTAATATGGTTTTCTGGATCTTGGGGGGCAGAATTCCCCCTCCAGAGACGCATAGTTCAAAACAGGGATGCATAAAAATGCTTTGTGTGCATCCACAGACGCATGTATTTCCATAGCCGGACTCACTGCAATTTCAAGACATTTGAAGTTTTCTCTTTACAGGGGTGTTGGTTACACTTGTTAACATGATAAATAGAAATGTAGGCTTGACATTTCATGTGAAATGTCTGCCTGGACCAACTTTCTCTGTAAAATATGAAAAAAATATTGTACAGTTATTTCATGGGATGGCCCCCAATCATCCGGGCTTGAAGAAAAAAACAGGCTGCATGATGCTTCCATGTAGAGCTGAAACCGAACATACAGGAGTACTGGTAAACCGCTTAGATGATCTAAGCCTGCCCCGGCAAAGTGGTGCCAGTCGGTCCGTCGATGCTTATAAATCCTATTGATTTCACTGGGCAACAGGGATTGAGATTGCATTTCATCTCAATGTCGGGTAAAAGTCACACAAAATTGGAAGCAATGTCTCCAAAATGACCTGTACAGTGTTGACGGGGACGTTTAACTTCAAATCAAACAAACAAATATTTCATGGGAGCTTAGAGTGTTGTCAAAATTATTGCCCCGAGGTGCTGTTGGACTACCTGAAGTGCTATTGCTAGCTGTGGAAGGCCAAGGGCAATAGTGCATAAGCTTGTTCACTGCACACAGGGGTAATTGATTCTGACTATACTCCAAGCTGCCATGAAATAATTGTTTTTATCATATGATGTCATATCTGAGAGTGTAATAAAGCCATGTAATAAGTTTGATAATCCACTAGTGGATTAAATATACGTTAGATACGCCCCATAACGTTACATGTGTGGGGTCCTTAAAGACGTCACGTTTACTAATGGCGGAATATTGACAATTTTGCAAACAAGTCGTGAATAAATGCGTTTTTAATGTCATATGATAAATAGAATCTTGCATTCATGCTCATGTATTATTGAATTTATTAAACTCGTTGAGGAAAAGGAATAAAATGCTCGGCAAAGCCTCGCATTTTATACCTTTTTCTCAAGTGGTTTAATAAATTCGATAATACATGAACACTCATGTAAGATCCTCTATATACTCCAAGCTGCCATGAAATAATTGTTTGATTACCCTAACATTCACTAAATCTTCGTTCAACACCTGAGCTTGATTACACACCTAAAAACAGTAACTAGATGAAAACTTTACAGACTGGCCAGTTGGCCAGTAGAACTGGCCAATAGTTATATATATAATAACACTTTCAAGGTTTGACATTAACCCAGGATCGATGGACATTGTCTAGTGAAAAGCTGGTCAGGTCTAGTAAGGTCAGTGGCTGGCCGGTCCGAATGGTCCAGCTGAAATCTGCTACCATAGTTAGGAAAATCAGTGTTTTGAACTCATTTACCATAAAACGGGTTTATGTTTTCAATTGTTGCAGTAGTTTTACTATCTATCCAAATAATAGAAAATAATCTGATGACTGTAGAACTAATGTAGCACTTTAGTACTATTGCATAATTTTTTCGGCCCAGTTGAATGAAGATCAGGTCCAGGGCATCCCAGGAGTTACAGGACCACCTTGTCCATTTATCTAAAAAGTTAATGTTGAACCCTGACTTTATATAAGAGATTGGGTAATAATTAGAAATGTTGTCTGCAGGATTATGTTTGGTGTATTAAGGGTGAACCTGGGTACCTGGATGAAAACTTTACAGTAGAACTGGCCAGTAGTCATACACATGTATATATATCAACATTTTATACACGAGAATAACTAGAAATGTTGTCTGCACACTTATGTTTGGTGTATTAAGGTCAAATACAGACATAGTACATTACATAGAGGATCTTACATGAGTGCTCATGTATTATTGAATTTATTAAACTAGTTGAGGAAAAGGGATAAAATGCGAGGCTTTGTCGAGCATTTTATCTATTTTCCTCAACGAGTTTAATAAATTCAATAATGCATGGGCACGAATGCAAGATTCTATTTATCATATGACATTTATAACGCATTTTATTCACGTTTGTTTACAAAAATATCAATATTCAGCCATTAGTAAACACGACGTCGTTAAGGACGTCGTACATGTAACCTTACGGGACGTATCTACCTAATTTGTATATTTAATCCACTTGTGGATTATTGAAAATGTTACATGGCGTTATTACACTCTCAGACGCGACGTCATATGATAAAAAAACTTTTTCAGCAGACATTCTACTGCCTATTTGACCTAAAATTTGTATTTTTTGCTTCAGAAAAATTTCAGCAGACTCCTGTCCAAGGATATAGAGACTGATCTTCCCGTAATGTACATTCCAATTTATTTGCAACTACAGACAAAGTCAGAAGAAATAAATACAGAAATCACACTGCAGTATTGTATGACCAAGACACGGCCAGACACTGTTGACATTGAAGCAGGTATACAGTAAAACTTCGATGGCTCGAACACCGATAGCTCGTTTACCATGGCTGAGTCGAACCCGTTTTCGAGTCCCTAGGGAATTCCTCTACGTAAGACGAAGTGTGGGACAATATCGGTGATTTTCGACTTTTATCTTGCAAATGTATGCTGTGTGTACTCATTAGAATCACCTCGTACATTTTTATTATAGAGCACCGAAAAAATGTCCCAAAATTAACTCCGTTATGCCTCTTGGCAGTAACCATCAGTGGCTCGAAGTACCCCTGTCTCGAACAGATTTCCGTGGTCCCTAAGGTGTTCGAGCCATTGAAGTTCGACTGTACCTTATGTTGTCAGGTCTCCAATGAATACCCTTCTTAACCTGGGGCCTGTTGTTCAAAAGTTACAATTTCTTTAGATCACATACCGTTAAAACTTTGACCATTAAATATGACAAATATACAAATATTGTTGCAGAAAAAAGTGAGCAGTTTTTGCAAATGCAAGTTTCAGCAAAAATACCAGGGGCCAGTTGTTCAAAACTAATGACATCATTAGTTAACGTATCGTTAAAACTTTGATCATTTATTTTGGCAAATATGCTAATATTTTTGCTGAAAAAATGTGAGCAGCTTTTGCAAATGCAAAAGCTAATCACTTTCTTTCAGCAAAAGAACAAAATTTTAGATATTGAACTGGCTAGAACAGTTAACAATATAACCACTAACGAGCTTGTAAAGCTAACGATGCTTTGAACAACTGGACCCTGATTAATAGGGGCTTCTGTGACCTAGTTGTCCCCCGATGTTAGTCAAAGGGGGTTATAGTTCGTCCATCGGGAGACACAACTTTGTCTCCGCAACTCCGCAAAGTCATGACCCTCTGTCAGTTTTAGCCATTTTATCGACAGAAGTTCTCGTCTTAGCAACTCCGACAGTTTTCAAGGGATTTTAACCCCTCACACCGCGGTTCCTTGACAGGCTTAGATCCTCTAGTAAACCGCTTAGAGGATCTAAGCCTGTCCAGGAACCGCGGTGCGAGGCGGACCGTCCATGCTAATAAACCCTATTGGTTTCATTGGGCGACAGGGCTTGAGATGTCAGTTCATCTCAATGTTGGGTAAAAGTCCCACAAAATTGGAAGCAACGTCTCCAAAATGACCTTTACAGTGTTGACGGGGACTTTTAACCTCAAATCAAACAAATGAAACTTTCCAGTTATTGTTGTTTTGTTTTTGTTTGATATGAGGTTTAACGTCTCCGTCAACAATGACAAAGGGCCATAACTTTGCGGAAATTGTTACCCCTTCAAGTTTTTTAAGAGCTTATATTTTCCAAACCAAATAATTCTCATTTGACATGAGGAGTGTTATAGGTCCAAAGTTTTATTCAGCAATATCCTTGCCCATGACCATGGCATCAAGGTCAAGGTCACAGACTTGCATGGTAAAGTTTCAAGACCTCGTATGACAGATTTGGTTCATAATTTAAAGGTTCAAAGGTTTATTTTGCAATATCCCCATCTATGCTTATGACCTCAAGGACACTTCCAGGTGAGCTGCGCTGTCTGATAACAGCTCTTGTTGTCTCAAAAATGAATTCCTCAGTTGTGTTAAAATACACATGTATATGGTGCAATATATAGTTTCAACCCATTGAAGACTTGGTTAGATTTTGTTGAACAAGACTTTGTTTTCAAGGTCCAATTGGTGCTTGAGTTATATTTATGGTGTGTGGGGTGGGTGGTGGGGAGGTGGACATAGTTTTCCTCTGAAAACATTTCTAGTTTTCCCCATTTCTTCAGGTACAGAGGACCCACGCTATAATGACAGTATTTGCCTAACAACCTGCTCCTAAAGCGAATTTCCAGCTATAAGTAGAGTAAAACCTGTCTTAGTGGCCACCTCTATTAAGCAAGCAACCTGTCTTAAGAGGCGATTCTAACAAATATCCACAACATACATTTCTTGGAGTACTAAATAGATAAAATATTCTTGAATATCTCTTAAATCCGTCTTTCTTGAACTAAGGATTTGTTGCACTGAAAATGTCATTATAAACAAGTTTCGCCGTTATATCGAATGTCGATTTAAAGAGGGTTGACTGTGTTAAAACATAATTTGGAATAACTCAGGGACATTCTTCATTTTTTGTCGCACCTGCTTGTAGCAGGTGCGACATAGGCGTCCGATTTTCTGTCCGTCCGTCCGTTCGCACTAACAAATGTATAGTTAGGTGGCTATGTAAATGGACAGAACCAATGTAAGTCTTTGGGATTTATTCTGGCTATGTAAATGGACAGAATCAACGTAAGTCTATGGGATTTATTCCGTTAGACACCGAAAATACTTCTTTTCTGTGGCTAAAAGTAGCCACTTAAGTATCAATCCTGCCAAAAATAGCCACATAAGTATACATCCGTGAGAACGTCCGTCTGTCTGTCTGTTAACATTTATGTCATTATGTCGAAGTTCGATATTTACGTCAAAGTTTTTATTTTACAAACCCCAGCTACCATCAAACCTTACATGAAACATCTCATAGACCTTCTCACTTTGTAAGCATCTTGACCTGGTGACTTTGACCTATATTTTGTGCTCCAGTGACTTTGACCATTACGTCGAAGTTCGACATTTACGTCAAAGTTTATGTTTAAGTCAACTACAAACCTCAGCTACCATCAAACCTTACATGAAACATCTCATAGACCTTCTCACTTTGTAAGCATCTTGACCTGGTGACTTTGACCTATATTTTGCGCTCCAGTGACTTTGACCATTACGTCGAAGTTCGACATTTACGTCAAAGTTTATGTTTAAGTCAACTACAAACCTCAGCTACCATCAAACCTTACAGGAAACATCACCCTGACCTTCTCACTTTGTAAGCAACTTGACCTGGTGACTTTGACCTATATTTTGTGTCCGTTCGTCCCTCCGTCTGTTAACATTTACGTCGAAGTTCGACATTTACATCAAAGTTTTTATTTAAGTCAACTACAAGCTTCAGCTACCATCAAACCTTACATGAAGCATCTCCCTGACCTTCTGACTTTGTAGGCACCTTGACCTGGTGGCTTTGACCTATATTTTGCGCTCCAGTGATTTTGACCATTACGTCGAAGTTTGTATTGTAATCAACTATATGACTAAACAATCATCAAACCTTTCATGAAACTTCATCCTAAGCTCCTGACTAGGCAAGCACCTTGCCCCGGTGACCTTGACCTATATATATTATGCTCCAGTGACTTTGACACAAATTAAGTTGATGTTCCAGATCTTGTCAAATAAAAGGCCTACAACCATAAAATCTTGCATAGTGCTTCTCCTAGATGTACTGACTCTGCAGGTACATTAACATGGTGACCTTGATCTATATTCTACTCTCCACAGACTTTGACACATTTTACGTCGAAGTTCCAGATCTCCTCACAACCATCAAATCTTGTATAATGCTATTCCTAGATGTACTGACTCTGCAGGTACCTTGACCTGGTGACCATGACCTATATTTTACGCTCCAGCGACTTTGACACATTTCACGTCGAAGTTCCAGATCTCTGCAAATAATAGGCCTACAACCATCAAATCTTGCATAATGCTGCTTCTAGATGTACTGACTGTGCATGTACCGTGACTTGGTGACCTTGAGCTATTTATCGTACTCAATAGACTTTACACATTTTAGGTTGACATGCCATATCTTCTTAACTGTAAGGCCTACAACAACCAAACCTTGCATGGTGCTTCTCTTACATTTACTGACTCTGCGAGTACTTTGACCTGGTAAACTTGACCCATATTATGCACTCTAGTCACTTGTAACACATTTTACGTCAATGTTCTATATGTCCTTAAATAAATGGCCTACAGCCACCAAGCCTTGTATAGTGCTTCTCCTCGATGTACTGATTTGACACATACCTTGACCTGGTGACCCTGGCCTATATTTTTTGGTCCAGTGACTTTGACACATTTTACATCAACTACCAACTGCTAAGAATGAAATTTACTTATTTAATAACAATGTTGTGATTGTGGCTCCTGTGACTTTTGCCCCTAGTAGGTGCGACGCCGCCTTCTGCAGAATTATTGTTTTTTCGAGGGGACGTTCTTCTTTTTTTTTTCCGAGGAAATGGAAATGTATGATGTATGTACTTACCGTATTCGGGTGTGTATTACCCGCATTTGCGTACTACCCGCAACCCCTTTTTTTGCCAAAATCTGGGGGAAAACTGTTATACTGTTGTATTACCCGCATGGAACATTTGCTGAAATTTTGGTGGATTGGTAAGTGAGAAAAAGTAAGAATTTGGCCAGTTTTTGTAGCACACAACGGAACGCGCGATCGTCTTCAAAAGGCGGGAAAATGCACGTGCGTGCGAGTATCACCAGAAAGCATGTATTTTGATTAAACTGTTGAAAAAAACTTTACCTGTTCACCAGTGTTATTTATTTATTAACCCACACATGCCCGGACATCGGCAAACAGTGCAGTCCCAGATCAGACGCCTCAGAAAGACGCCTCAGACGTTTCTTTTTTGGGACATCGGCAAACAGTGCAGTCCCAGATCAGACACCTCAGAAAGACGCCGCAGATGTCTGAGTTGGATTTACACTGTTTATTGATTTATAACGGTTCAATTATGACACTATTGTTAATCCCTGTCATATAATTGCCACCTTGCGGTGCGTGTCGATAAGGTGTGAAAATATGGTCAAGCTAAGTCTCTAATTTGCGTTTATTCCCCAATCATAAAATTTAATCCGCAATCAGTGTGAAAATTATTTAATTGCTCCTTAGACGAGTTGCTACGACTATTCTGCTATCTCGTGAATGGTTATGTTTTGGCGCCAAATAGCAGACGCTTGGCGAGAAAAGTTTGTGTTAACACATCTGTATTCTGTTGTTGTTGGTAATTGGTTACGGAAAGCGCTGTTTTGCTAGCGAGAATACTTTTACCGTTTCCAATTTTTTTTTATGATACAGATACGCCCCATTAAGCTAATGTGGGGTTGCTGGGGTACGATGATGTCATTTACCGATCGCGTGCAGAAAAAAAACTAGCGGTGATTTGTGGGCGGCAGTTTGGATGCCGGAAAACTTTGATGTTCGCATTGAACTTGCTTGTTTATTTTGTTTAAAATCAGAGTTTTAGGAATAATACTCACAAAATCGGGCTTGCTAGTAATAGAGATTGTTATATTACTCATGTGTAAGTAAAATTGAGTGGACAATTAAACGTTATTTATGTCGGGAATCGTAAAAGGATAGAGCATAACATGAGATGCATTGTATTTTCAGCTGTAAAAAGTAAAAATAAAATGGTCCAAAAATAATTCGGGCGGATTACCCGCACCCAGAACTTGGGCCTGTAATTTGAGGAAAAAAACTGCGGGTAATACACGCCCGAATACGGTATTAGATTTGCCTCATCGAGACAATTTTAATGAATCCGCATTAACCCATTGCAGGTGGGAAACCTCTAAAGAGGTACCTTGACAAACAGAACAGGCCTTAGAATGCACCATCTGATCAGGGCCTGCACTGTTTGCTAACAGAATTTTCCGCCAAAAATAGAATAAAAACTGAAAAAAGGCCTACTATCCCTTACAGGACAAATGTACTTGTCCAAAGAATAGCAATGGAAGAGTCCACTGGTATACAATGGGTTAAACTATATTTTGTAAAAGATCAAAATGATATAGGGGATCTTACAAGAGATGGCATTTCACATGAAATTTATGAAACAAGCCTCTGGGGAGTTTCATAAATTTCATTTGAAATGACAACA
This sequence comes from Lucinisca nassula, assembly GCA_963580285.1. Lineage (NCBI taxonomy): Eukaryota > Metazoa > Mollusca > Bivalvia > Lucinida > Lucinidae > Lucinisca > Lucinisca nassula. The sequence goes on along the minus strand of OY757020.1, from coordinate 86,715,429 downwards.
AATGTAAGATTCTGTTTCTCATATAACAATTTTATACCAAATTTTATATCTGAAGAAGTTCAAAAGAATTCCAGTAGGGTCAAGGACGGTGTCATGACGACACATGCCAGTAACTAGAACTGGCTAATCAGAGCTGCAATGATAATCGATTATCAGTCCTGCCATTGTGATCGATAATCGATCAGTAATCACTGAAGATTTCATAAAAATTTTACCTTTCTGGCTTCGACTCTTACCATACGACATACTTCACTGTATGTATTCGGACAGACAAGCCTGAGCATATAGTGGAGACCCAGATGAGATGCCGCAAAATGCAGCATCTCATCAGGGTTCTGCACTGTTCGCCACTAATCAAGCTATTTCAGACACATCATTGGGTAGAGAATTGTCCTTACCAAACAATCGATTACCAGCAAATCAGAAACGATAATGATTTATGTGTCATTGATTAATCGAATAATTGTGCCAGCCTTACCAGTAACCATGTGATATTACAGGTTACAGTAGAACTTTGATGGCTCAAACACTGATGGCTCGTTTACCATGGCTGACTCGAACCCGTTTTTGAGTCCCTATGGAATTTCTCTACATAAGAAATAGGGAGGGTAAAATTAAGCATATTTTTGTCTTTTATCTTGCAAATGTATGCTGTGTGTACTCATTAGAATCGCCTCATGAGGCGATTCTAATGAGTACACACAGCATACATTTTTCATTATAGAACAGCGAAAAGATGTCCTAAAGTATGTCGTTATGCCTCCTGGCATTAGCCCGCAGTGGCACGAACTACCCAAGTTCCTGAACAGATTTTCATGGTCTCAAAGGTGTTCCAGGCATTGAAGTTTGACTGTATATGATTTTTATGACTTGACGTTATCCACTAAATAACAGCGATAAACCCCAGTATCATTCCCATAATGCCTCCTGACACGGCATTTTGATTAACACTCTGAACATTTTTTTTTGCCCGGAAGGTGTTCAAGCCACTTACCAGTAAGTTTGGCTGTATGTCTCATATAGTTGTGGGAAAAATCCTAAAAATTTGGACTATTCAGGACTTTCTGTAGTTCTGCCAAATTTTAACAAATTTGTTTCATGATCCAGCAAGAAGTCCGGCCCCTGCCCATCGGGGCTTGAAGAAATATATGGGCTGCATGATGCTTCCACGCAGAGCTGAAACCGACCCGCACACGAGTACTGGTTAACCGCTCATCTCAGTGTCGGGTAAAAGTCCCACAAAATTGGAAGCAACGTCTCCAAAATTACCTTTACAGTGTTGACAGGGATGTTAAACCTCAAATCAAACAAACAAACTAGCAAGGAGTCCAAAAAGGTGCAGACAGACTGGCAAACAGTGTAGACCCTGATCAGACTGCTTAAAAACAGTGTAGACCCTGATTGGACTGGAGCAGTCTCATCTGGATCTGAACTGTTTGCTTAGGCCTATCTTCTGTGCCAATACTTAGGATCATTATGGTTTGTTTGTTTGATTTGAGGTTTAACGTTCCCGTCAACACTGTATATGTCATTTTGGAGACATTGCCTCCAATTTTGTGGGACTTTAACCCGACATTGAGGTGAAATGACATCTCAAGCCCTGTCGCCCAATGAAACCAATAGAGTTTATATGCATGGACGGTCCCACTCGCACCGCATTGCCTGGGCAGGCTTAGGTCCTCTAAGCGGTTTACCAGTGTGTGCGGGTCTGTTTCAGCTCTGCGTGGAAGCATCATGCAGCTCATCTAGTTCTTCGAGCCCTAATTGGGTGGGGGCTTACCCCTGTTCTGAACATTTTTAGCTCACCTGAGTCGAAGGCTCGTGTGAGGTATTAGTATGCCAATGGTCCGTCGTCTGTTCACATTTTCAACTTAGTATATCTTTAAAGCCAGTTGGCCAATCATGGTTAAATTTCATGGGAAGTATTATCAGGTTGGGGGAAAAGATGCATTATGTTTTAGGGCAGATAAGATCGAAACTCTTGTTGCCTTGGCAACATATAGCTCCCATAGACTTACAGTGGGAAAAACTTAAAAAATCTTCTTCTCTGAAACCATTAGGCTGTGAGCTTACATAAGAAGCATGTAGCAATGCCAAGTGGTCCCCTACATAAATTGTGCCAATCATGCCCCTGGGGTCTAAACTGGCCACGCCCCAGGGTCCCTTAGCCCCCATAGACTTATAATGGAAAAAAAAAAAGCTTAAAAAATCTCTGAAACCGCTAGGCACAGCGCATATATTCAAGCATGTAGCAATTTCAAGTGGTCCCCTTCATAAATTGTGCCAATCATGCCCCTGGGGTCTAAACTGGCCACGCCCTGGGGCCCCTTAGCCCCCATAGACTTATAATGGAAAAAAAAAAAGCTTAAAAATTCTTCTTCTCTGAAACCACTAGGCCCAGAGCTTACATATTAAGCATGTAGCTATACCAAGTGGTCCCCTACATAAAGTGTGCCATTATTGCCTCTGGGGTCTAAACTGGCCACTCCCCGGGCCCCTTAGCCCCCATAGACTTATAATAGAAAAAAAAAAATTCTTCTTCACTGAAACCACTAGGCCCAGAGATATATATATATATCAAGCATGTAGCACTGTCAAGTGGTCCCCTACATAAATTGGCCCAATCATGCCCTTGGGGTCTAAACTTGCCATGTCCTGGGGCCCCTTAGCCCCCATTGACTTATAATCAAAAAAAAAAAAAAAAAAAACTTAAAAAATCCTTCTCTGAAACCACTAGGCGCAGAGCTTACATATTAAGCATGTAGCAATGTCAAGTGGCCCCTACATAAAGTGTGCCAATCATGCCCCTGGGGTCTAAATTGGCCACGTCCTGGGGCCACTTAGCCCCCATAGACTTATAATGGAAAGAAAAGCTTAAAAAATCTTCTTCTCTGAAACCGCTAGGCACAGTGCTTTCATATTAAGCATGCGCCCCCGCCCATAGGGGCTTGAAGAAATATATGGGCTGCATGATGCTTCCACGCAGAGCTGAATCCGGCCCGCACACTAGTACTGGTAAACCGCTTAGAGGATCTAAGCCTGTCCAGGAACCGCGGTGCGAGGCAGACCGTCCATGCTAATAAACCCTATTGGTTTCATTGGGCAACAGGGCTTGAGATGTCATTTCATCTCAATGTCGGGTAAAAGTCCCACAGAATTGGAAGCAACGTCTCCAAAATGACCTTTACAGTGTTGACGGGGACGTTTAACAACAAATCAAACAAACAAAATCATATTAAGCATGTAGCAATGTCAAGTGGTCCTCTACATAAATTGTGCCAATCATGCCCCTGGGGTCTAAACTGGCCACGCCCCGGGGCCCCTTAGCCCCCATAGACTTATAATGGAAAAAAAAAAGCTTAAAAAACTTCTTCTCTGAAACCACTAGGCTCAGAGCTTACATATTAAGCATGTAGCAATGTCAAGTGGTCCCCTACAAAAATTGTGCCAATCATGCCCCTGGGGTCTAAACTGGCCACGCCCCGGGGTCCCTTTAAGCCCCCATAGACTTATTATGGAAAAAAAGCTTAAAAAATCTTCTTCTCTGAAACAGCTAGGCACAGAGCTTACATATTAAGCATGTAGCAATGTCAAGTGGTCCTCTACATAAATTGTGCCAATCATGCCCCTGGGATCTAAACTGGCCACTCCGTGGGGCCCCTTCGCCCCCATAGACTTATAATGGAAAAAAAAGCTTAAAATATCTTCTTCTCTGAAACCACTAGGCACAGAGCTGACATATTAAGCATGCAGCAATTTCAAGTGGTCCCCTTCATAAATTGTGCCAATCATGCCCCTGGGGTCTAAACTGGCCACGCCCTGGGGCCCCTTAGCCCCCATAGACTTATAATGGAAAAAAAGCTTAAAAATTCTTCTTCTCTGAAACCACTTGGCCCAGAGCTTACATATTAAGCATGTAGCTATGCCAAGTGGTCCCCTGCATAAATTGTGCCATTCATGCCTCTGGGGTCTAAACTGGCCACTCCCCGGGCCCCTTAGGCCCCATAGACTTATAATAGAAAAAAAAAAAAACTTAAAAATTCTTCTTCACTGAAACCACTAGACCCAGAGCATATATATTAAGCATGTAGCACTGTCAAGTGGTCCCCTACATAAATTGTGCCAATCATGCCCTTGGGGTCTAAACTGGCCATGTCCCAGGGCCCCTTAGCCCCCATTGACTTATAATGAAAAAACAAAAATTAAAAAATCTTCTCTGAAACCACTAGGCCCAGAGCTTACATAGTAAGCATGTAGCAATGTCAAGTGGTCCCCTACATAAATTGTGCCAATAATGCCCCTGGGGTCTAAACTGGCCACACCCTGGGGTCACTTAGCCCCCATAGACTTATAATGGAAAGAAAAGCTTAAAAAATCTTCTTCTCTGAAACTAGCGAGTATTATTAGCTCACCTGAGCCATATGCTCATGTGAGGTATTAGTATGCCAGTCGTCCGGCATTCGTTCACATTTTCAAATAAGTATATCTTTAAAGTCACTTGGCCAATCATGATTAAATTTCATGAGAAGCATTTTCCGATTGGGGAAAAGATGCAGTATGTTTTGGGGCAATTCAGATTGAAACTGGTGTTGCCATGACAACATACAGCTCCCATAGACTTACAATGGGATAAACTTAAAAAATCTTCTTCTCTGAAACCACTAGGCGCAGAGCTTACATATTAAGCATGTAGCAATGTCACATGGTCCCCTACATAAATTGTGCCAATCATGCCCCTGGGGTCTAAACTAATCACCAGTTAGATGCGCATCTGAGGCTGGCATTCCTTCTCTGAAACCAAAGGTCAAAAGCTTAAAGATTTAGTATGTTGCAGCATTAACTGGTCACCTACATTAATCCTACCAAACATGCCCCTAGGTTCCAAATTGACAATGCCGTGTCCCATTAGGAAGAACTTCAAAAAAAAAATATGCTCAAAGACCATGAGACAAACAACTAACTAAAATGTTCCTCAGGTGAGCAGCTAGGCTCATTGAGCCTCTTGCTGTTTTTTTTTGCCCCAGATGGTGTTCAAGCCACATAAGTCTGGCTGTATAATTCATATAGTTCCGTAAAAATCCTAAAAATTTGGACACCTTGAGGACTTGCTGTAATTTCCCTAAAATTTGACAAAGGAGCAGTCTCTATAAGGCCATTTTCATGGCTAAAACTGATTTTCTTTCAACTTTGTATACTTTAACTGATATGTATTGACTGTCTTATGGTGCAATACCAGATTGTTTGGTTCACTGGTTTTCGCTGTATACACGATTTAAGTGAGTTGGGGTAATTCCACCCCATTAAAAGTATAGATACAAAAATGCTATTTTTTTCTATTCCAAGTTCATGCTTCAGAATAGTGGTTTCAATAGGAAAAGTACTCTTCTGGACTTAAAAGATCATGATAATATTGTTATGAAATTCATACCAGAACAGTTTATATTCGCTTGACAGATGCACCCTAATTTCAGTATTTTTTGTCCCCCGCCTTTTCGAAGAAAAGCGAGGGGATATAGTATTCGGCTTTCCATGGTGCGTGGTTTCTGAATTGTAGTAGGTACCTTGTGAGCATAACTCCTCCTACAGTTTTAAACCGATCCTTCTGAAATTTTACAGGTGTCTTTATCATGGTTTGAAGTTGTGCATGTGCTTTTTTCAGAATCCTTGAATTAATTTTTTTCACTTTTTTCACATTATTAAATTAGACTTTTTTTGCATGGTTCCGACTTCATAGTAGGTACCTTGTGAGCGCAACTTCTCCTACAGTTTTATACCGATCTTTCTGAAATTTTACAGGTGTCTTTATCATAGTTTGAAGTTGTGCATATGCCTTTTTCAGAATTCTTTAATTAATTCTTTTTCACTTTTTCACATTTTTAACTTAGACTTTTTTTCATGCATCAATTCTATGAAAGAGTATTATGTAGTCAGTACCTTGTGAGTGCAACTCCTACAGTTTAATACCAATCCTTCCAAAACAAAAGTTGCTTGAATTATAGTCTGCATCAATCTTATTGAAGAGTATAATGTAGTAGGTACCTTGTGAGTGCAACTCCTCCTACAGTTTTATACCGATCCTTCTGAAATTTTACAGGCGTCTTTATCATGGTTTTAAGTTGTGCATATGCTTTTTTTCAGAATTCTTTAATTAATTTTTTTCACTTTTTTCACATTTTAAACTTAGACCTTTTTGGCATGGTTCCGAATTCATAGTAGGTACCTTGTGAGCGCAACTCCTCCTACAGTTTTATACCGATCTTTCTGAAATTTTACAGGTGTCTTTATCATGGTTTGAAGCTGTGCAAATGCATTTTTCAGAATTCTTTAATTAATTCTTTTTCACTTTTTCACATTTTTAACTTAGACTTTTTCATGCATCAATTCTATGAAAGAGTATTATGTAGTCAGTACCTTGTGAGTGCAACTCCTCCTACAGTTTAATACCAATCCTTCCAAAACTTAAAAGTTGCTTGAATTATAGTCTGAAGATATGCATGTGCTTTTTACAGAATCTTAAAATAATTCTTTTCACTTTTTTCACATTTTTAACTTAGAGCTTTTTTTTTGCACATCTATAATATGAAACTGTATATGTAAGGTACATTGTGAGTGCTTATACGTAAGTAATTTAACCAGTACTGAGCACATTCTTTCACCAGAAACTGACAACTGCCCTTCTTGAATCAGTTGAAGGGAGAGAATGACCATAGAAAAGTTTTCATGAACATTCACTCTTTATGAAGGAATGTTGCCTAACCCGGTAGGTATCGAACCCATCTTAAGTGATACCAATGGTTGCCTGGTTAACTCACTTATTTTTTAACAGCACAAATGAAAATAAGGCGGGGACATAAATTCTCTGTGGAATCTGCTTGTTGTTCTCTGAGTTTACGAAAAACCACAACACATTCACAGTTTTCAAGATTTTTTAAAAATCTTTTGCTATTATTATGTTGATATAAAGTCATTGCAGGCATATGTCAGAATTTATTTTATGGTCATTAATATGAGAGTTATCTTCCCACAAAATCTGATTTTGTCCATTTTTCAATATCAGCATGCATTTGTCATTCGATAGTAATCCAAACTCCATTTGGAAGTTAATAACACCTTTTGATGCAAATACTTGTTGATTTTTGTAGGCATTGGAGTTACTTTTGCATGCAACGCCGTCATATTTTATGTTATTTTGGAAAAAGGATGCCTGGCATCTGGAAAATTAACAAATTGCCAATGACTTACAAGCAAACATTGTAGATCCTGATCAGAAAGTGTAGATCCTGATCAAACTGGAGCAGTTTGATCTGGGTCTGCACTGCTTAGGCCTATCTATCCCATTTTTATGTTTTTTCCACGGTGTCCAAATTTTTGGGAATGAAATTTATGTGGCTTCATCATTACAGTAAATATCAAGAAAATTTTGATAAACAGTCAAAATTTATTGACTTCAGCAACTTTTGGTCCTGCAGGCTTATCCCTTCAACTGCCAGTCACAACAATTGTTGTCTGCTGGTTACTTTAAAAAGTCATGTTTGCAAACATTTTGGAACCAGATCAGACTGCTGCTCATCCACACACTGTTTGCTGGTATGAAAAATGTGCAAGAAAATGCAGCAGAGATCATAAACAGACATTTTCAGATGCAGTTAAAGGTTAAAAAAAATCAAGAAATGTGGTCACACCAAAACTGATTTTTGAAGTAAAAATGATTAAATACTGCATGAAATTCCTTAAAATTTTCACCAAACAAGACAATTTTTTACCATTTCTACATGTTTTGCAAGCACTGGTTATTTCTGTCTTTCAGATTTTCCACGGAAACGGTTAGCGAGTTGGCGACAGTGGTTGCTGAATTTGGATGTCAATGACGGGCTGGCAAATATTATTGAAGACTGTGCTTGACATGTCAGAAAACTTGCTTTAACCCATTTCAGGCCAGAAACCCCTAAAAGGGTAGCCTGCCAAACAGTGCAGGCCCAGATCAGACGCCGCAAAATGCGGCGTCTGATCAGGGCCTCCACTGTTTGCTAAAAGTTCAGTCATTTTCCAAATAAATTTGGATGAAAACACAACCTGACACCCCTAAATTTTTAAATGGACTCCAGCTATATAACATCTGGTACAAAAAGGGTTAATTTGGAACAGAAACTTTTGAAATTATAAGCAATCAAAGTCTTACTGACTGGCAGCTTTTAGCAAGAGAGCTGGTGATATGGGGCCAGTTGTTCAAAGCATCGTTAGCTTAACGAGCTCGTTAGTGGTCATATCGTTAACTCTTCTAGCAAGTACAATATTGTAAATTTTGGTATTTTTGCTGAAAAAAATGTGAGCAGCTTTTGCGTCTGCAAAAGCTGCTCACAATTTTTCAGCAAAAATTTCAGCATATTTGCCATATTTAATGATCAAAGTTTTAACAATACGTTAACTAACGACGTCGTTAGTTTTGAACAACTGGCCCATGGTGATAGTGATTACTGAGGTTTACATCAAATTAACCCTTATCCTGCTGAATAATTTTATTAGCCACACCCATCTCTGGCTATCAGCCAATCAGATTACATGATGTTTTTTTTTTTGTGCAAATTGATAAACTGAATGACAAACAGTGTAGATCCTGATCAGATGGCTTCTTCAGAAGCCATCTGATCAGGATCTACACTGTTTGCAAAGGTAGGGGTTGTCATGAACAGCAAGATAAGGGTTAAGAAGTCTGTGAAATGAACATCCCCATATGGGGTTATTCGTTATATTTCATATTTCTGCTTCAAGACATAGGTTTTTGGTTCTTAATAGATTTGCCTCAATGAGGGGGTTCTTAACAGCACCTACAACCTATGCTGGAAGCATAAATAAGAATAATACCACAAATTTTCATCAGATGATTAACAATTTGGAATCAGAAATAAATAGAGGATCTTACACGAGTGGTCATTTCATATGATATAAGGCGAGTTTCACAAATTTCATATGAAATGAACACGAGTGTAAGAGTCTGTTAATCATAAGACCATTTAAAATTGGATTTTATCACCTTTGAATTTGTCAATTTTTCCACAATAAAATGCATTGTTGACATGGGCGTCTTCATGATGTTACTTATTCCCGCCAAAGTGTTATTACATGTGCGGTCATACAATTCTTATTACACGACATTATCCACTGTTTACCAACAATATCATACCGGCCCTGATAGCTCAGTTGGTAGAGTGTCCGCTCCGGGGAACTGGAGGTCATGGGTTCGATCCTGGGCCGCGACATACCAAAGTCGCTAAAAATGGTACTAGCTGCTCCTCGCTTGGCACTCAGATTTACGGGGTAGAGCTAGGACTGGTCGACCCAGTGTCAGGATAATGTGACTGGGTGTGGTATCATGTAATGTGTCTGGGACATGATACTTCAGTGAGGCAGCACTATAAAAGTGAGCATTGTGCTCCTTGTCCCAACCAGACACCGTCGTGATATGACTGAAAAATTGTTGAAAGCGACGTTAAACCCGAATTCACACACACACCAACGATGTCATATGATAATGAAATATGTTACACGAAAGATGGGAGAATCACAGGTTCCACAGGTCATCTTCCACCACATGAAACCTGGGCCCAGTTGTCCAAAGCATGGTTAGCTTAATCTCGTTAGTGATCCAAACGTTAACAGTTCTAGCAAGTACAGTTATATTTAATACATATTTTTGCAATGCAAAAGCTAGCTCATTTTTTTCTTCAGCAAAAATATCACTGTATTTACCATATTAAACCTTTTTAATAAACATCTCGGGCCAGTTGTTCAAAACTAACAATGTCATTAGATAACTTATTGTTAAATCTTTGATCATTTAATATGGCACATATACTAGTGCAACTGCAAAAGCTGCTCACATTTTTCCAGCAAAAATATCACTGTAATAGGTATTTGTTTTCTAGCACAGTTAACATTTTGACCACTAACTAGCCCATTAAGCTAACGATGCTTTGAACAACTTCTTGAAGATTACAAGGATATGAACTACACAACAGATACATTCAAATGGAAATGAGAGTTCAGACTGTTTATTTGAAAATTGTAAAATTTCTATGATACAGAAATTGTGCATAAAATCGTGCAAAATGCTTAGTTTTTGTTGATAAAACCGCGTCCTCATGCATAAAAATGACAAAAAAGAATAAAAAAAAAGGAAATGATGCATCCTTAATCCATTTTAACAGGAAACCTGAATCATAACGGTGACAGCTCTTGTGGGTCATTGTCTCTGAGTGTAGGGTTGGAAAATGGTCCTGATCAAGTACTTAGACTTTTGTTTAACCATTAAATTAATATACTGTAAGCAGACAGTGTAGACCCTGATCAGATGCAGCATTCCAGATTTCAAGTCCAGATTCCATAGACAACCTTCTTACGCAACACTGACCTCACACTGAGAAGAATAGCATGACATTTTTCTTTAAGAGTGAGTGAGTGAGTTTTAGTTTTACGTCCCACCAACAGCTAAGGTCATACGGAGACGGGACCTCGGTTTAAAGACTCATCCATAAGTCTGAAGAAGCCCGGGATCGATCCTGCGATCCCTGGTTTACAAGGCGAGTAGCGTAACCACTGTACTTTTCTTTAAGAGGAATGGATAGACCTTCAGGGGAGGCAAACTCCTGCAAAAGTATTTGTGTCTCTCATGTCAATAGGGGTCAACTCCTGAGGAGCAAATTCTTTCCTTTTAAGAGAAGACCCCTTTTTCAGTGGGACAAGGCTTATAGAAAAGCAAACAGGACATCCTGGAAGTTGTCTCCCTTTGAAAAATGGCAAAACAATCTGCCAGGTGTTCCCATTCCCTTTAAATAACAATTAGCTGGATTTTCTACCTTACCAACAGGATCTACTCACAGGAAAGAATTTGCTCCTTGTTTGATTTGAGGTTTAACGTCCCAGTCAACACTATTTGGGTCATTTTGGAGACGTTGCTTCCAATTTTGTGGGACTTCTACCCGACATTGAGATGAAATGACATCTCAGTTCCTGCCGCCCAATGAAACCAATAGGGTTTATATGCATGGACGGCCCGACTGGCACCACTTGCCTGGGGAGGCTTAGACCATCTAAGCGGTTTACGGGTACTCATGTGCGGTCGGTTTCAGTTCTGCGTGGAAGCATCATGCAGCCCATCTATATCTTCAAGCCCTGATGCGCTGGGGCCGTAATTTGCTCCTTAACAGAACCATGTGATATATAGAGGATATTACATGAGTGTTCATGTAGTATTGAACATATTACAAGAGTTGAGGAAAAGGGATAAAATGTGAGGCTGTGCAGAACATTTTATCCCTTCCCTTCAACAAGTTTAATAAATTTAATAAAACATGAGCACTAATGCAAGGTTCTATTTATCATATGACATTTAAAACGCAGTTTATTCACAAAAGCTTTACAAAAATGCCAATATTTTACCAATATTACATTCTCAGAAGTGACGTCATATGATAAATTATGATAACAGAACCATGAGATATAATGCATTCATTCATATCTCCAAAACAGTAATTTTCTGGTGAAAATGTGTGATATACTCAAAACATAGGTAGTGGCACTCGTTGGTTGTTGCTCTGTTTAGAACTGCCTCAATGAGCCCACATAGATTTTTGGCACTCTTTGGAGCCGCCTCATTGAGGCAGTTTAAACGAGTGCCCAAAACCTGCCTTGGAACCAAAAATAAGAACAATTTTGTATATCACTGTAAACTCCAGGTTTCTCTATATAAAGTGGAGTTTACAGAAATGTTCATTACATGACCTGATGGAGCAAATTCTTTCCTATAAGCGTCGCCCCTGCCCATAGGGGCTTCAAGAAATATATGGGCTGCATGATGCTTCCACGCAGAGCTGAATCCGGCCCGCACACTAGTACCGGTAAACCGCTTAGAGGATCTAAGCCTGTCCAGGAACTGCGGTGCGAGGCGGGACCGCCAATGCTAATAAACCCTATTGGGTGACAGGGCTTGAGATGTCATTTCATCTCAATGTCGGGTAAAAGTCCCACAAAATTGGAAGCAACGTCTCCAAAATGACCTTTACAGTGTTGACGGGGACGTTAAATCTCAAATCATTCAAACAAAAAACTTTCCTATAAGAGACGACCCTTATTCAGGACTCCCTTTGTTTGTTTGATTTGAGGTTTGACATCCCCGTCAACACTGTTAAGGTCATTTTGGAGATGTTGCTTCCAATTTTGTGGGACTTTTACCTGACCTTGAGATGAAATGACATTTTAAGCCCTCTCGCCCAATGAAACCAATAGGGTTTATAAGCATGGCTGGTCCAACACTCGCACTGCTTTGCCTGGGCAGGCTTAGATCCTCTAAGCAGTTACCAGTACTCATGTGCGGGTTGGATTTAGCTCTGCGTGGAAGCACCGTGCAGCCCATATATTTCTTCAAGCCCCCGATGGGTGGGTTTACATGTAAGCAAAAAGGAAATCTTAAAAAACTCAACCCATTGTAAAAATGACGAAAAATGGCAGATGTATAGGTTCCATGCAGAAGGTATAAAGCATGATGGAAACATGAACCAGCATGTTTACAAATGAACATAAAACATGAAATCTACTTACATGTATTAATTTACATCAATATACACATGCCTCCCTGTCAGACCTAGTGGGTAAGAGCTCTGACTTAATCATTAGGTATCTCACCGCAGTGGTACAAACAGTGCTTGAGTCACACCTGAGAGGACACATTCTGCAATGGAGGGTCAGGTGGTTTTTCTGCGGGTACTTTGGTTTTTGCCTTCCCCTGATTAAGGATCCGCTGGAAAAATATGTGGAATAGTCTTGAAAGGGCCATAAAATGGAAATCGAAAAAAAAAAAAAAAAACATCAAAAAATGTCAATTTACAGTTGAACTCCAGTGGCTTGTACTGACATAGTTACAGATAAGGCGCTTTTTCATTTGAAAAGTTCTGATATCTTTTCTTATTTCAGAGGTGCTTCCAATGAGTACTCACAACATACGTTTTCATGCAGAAATAAGACAAATAATAAGTGGCTACCCCCTCTAATCTGGGGCTGTGTATGCTGGATGAACATGTTTCAACTGCCAGCCCCACTCTGGCTCAGTCGGATATGTGCCTGCAAGCTAGTAGGAGCTCTTGACCACGATACAAAGTTGCAGCAACATACTCCCATGCCAGTCATCAAGGATTTTAACCTTTAACACTCTCTAGGCTAATTCAGCAGACAACAAATTATTGGTATTTTTCTCTCTTCTTCCCAATAGGGTTTATAAGCATGGCTGGCCCAACACTCGCACTGCTTTGCCTGGGCAGGCTTAGATCCTTTAATAAATTTAATAAAACATGAGCACTAATGCAAGGTTCTATTTATCATATGACATTTAAAACGCAGTTTATTCACAAAAGCTTTACAAAAATGCCAATATTTTACCAATATTACATTCTCAGAAGTGACGTCATATGATAAATTATGATAACAGAACCATGAGATATAATGCATTCATTCATATCTCCAAAACAGTAATTTTCTGGTGAAAATGTGTGATATACTCAAAACATAGGTAGTGGCACTCGTTGGTTGTTGCTCTGTTTAGAACTGCCTCAATGAGCCCACATAGATTTTTGGCACTCTTTGGAGCCGCCTCATTGAGGCAGTTTAAACGAGTGCCCAAAACCTGCCTTGGAACCAAAAATAAGAACAATTTTGTATATCACTGTAAACTCCAGGTTTCTCTATATAAAGTGGAGTTTACAGAAATGTTCATTACATGACCTGATGGAGCAAATTCTTTCCTATAAGAGACAACCCCTTATTCAGAACTCCCTTTGTTTGTAAAACTGACGAAAAATGGCAGATGTATAGGTTCCATGCAGAAGGTATAAAGCATGATGGAAATCTGAACCAGCATGTTTACAAATGAACATAAAACATGAAATCTACTTACATGTATTAATTTACATCAATATACACATGCCTCCCTGTCAGACCTAGTGGGTAAGAGCTCTGACTTAATCATTAGGTATCTCACCGCAGTGGTACAAACAGTGCTTGAGTCACACCTGAGAGGCCACATTCTGCAATGGAGGGTCAGGTGGTTTTTCTGCGGGTACTTTGGTTTTTGCCTTCCCCTGATTAAGGATCCGCTGGAAAAATAAGTGGAATAGTCTTGAAAGGGCCATAAAATCGAAATCGAAAAAAAAAAAAAAAAAACATCAAAAAATGTCAATTTACAGTTGAACTCCAGTGGCTTGTACTCACATAGTTACAGATAAGGCGCTTTTTCATTTGAAAAGTTCTGATATCTTTTCTTATTTCCGAGGTGCTTCCAATGAGTACTCACAACATACGTTTTCATGCAGAAATAAGACAAATAATAAGTGGCTACCCCCTCTAATCTGGGGCTGTGTATGCTGGATGAACATGTTTCAACTGCCAGCCCCACTCTGGCTCAGTCGGATATGTGCCTGCAAGCTAGTAGGAGCTCTTGACCACGATACAAAGTTGCAGCAACATACTCCCATGCCAGTCATCAAGGATTTTAACCTTTAACACTCTCTAGGCTAATTCAGCAGACAACAAATTATTGGTATTTTTCCCAAGAAAACAGGATTGTACATCAATTTGCTTGAAATTTCAGATACTGTTTTCTGGAAAAACTTAGAAAAATATTTCAAAATATCATTTGCTGAAAAAAGAATGTCACACTAAGCTTTTAAGTGCAAAATTCAAAGCCTTTGGTACTATGTGTTCTGCAGGCACGAAAGTCAGTTTTGTATGTACATTGTATATTTATATACATGTTGCTCACATTTATTTTCACTTCATGATGTTCTTTCACTTTACAGTATGCTCTCCAGTATATGCCTTGTCTACTTATGCAAATTGTATGGTCCGTTTTATGGTGGGTAAACTCTCTCCTGAACCTCTGATTGGCTGAAATTACAGAATAAAAAATTATATTCTTACTTTACTGTGTGACCTCCTTTCATTACGAAAACATGCATATACAAATACAATGTAAATTTTACCACCTTAACATGAAAAGTTTCAGATGAAATTTTTTTATATTTTTCTTGTTTCTGCTCAAAACATAGACATTTTAGAGCAGAAATAAGAAAAAATAATGTAAACCCCTGCAAACCCCAGTTTTACTATATAAAAGTGGGGTTCAAGGGGGTCAAATTTATATAGGCATATTTTCATGATGTTAATGCAGAATCATTTTGTGTATTCATGTGCCTTTCACACTGATTTTGACTCTTACATTAAAACAATGTCAACGTTTGTGTATACTCATTGGAATGACCTTGATGATGTGATTTTAACAAGTACCGGTACACATGAGATTCCAACATCACATACCAACAAGTCTGCACAATGAACACCCCTCCCCCCAAAGCCCACTTTATATGGAGAAAACTGGGGTATACGGGAGTATACATTATTTTACTTATTTCTGCTCCAAAATATAGGTTGTGCGTACTCTTTGGAACTGCCTCAATGAGGCAGATGTAACGAGCACCCACAACCTATGTTTGGAGTAAAACAAAGGAAAATATCACCAATTTTCATCAGAAAAATGAGTTTTGAAGATATGATATAACGCACTAGGTCACATGGATGTGTCATCATATTAGCTCGGGTCTCATGTGAGACACCAAGTTCTGCGAACACAAGTTCGGGTGTTTTTTCTCTGGAAATTCTGGGTTTCACCCACCTGTAAAAATCGACCCGAAATAATTGAAATAATCCTGAAACCAAAATCCCTGATAAAAAGGATAAATTTATTTCAGAAAGATAGAAAAGAAAGAATCTCAATACACCTCTGATACCCGAGTGGTTTAAACTTCCCCAATCTCAAACAACATTATGGTCCCAAATAAATGTGTTTGAGCCAATGAATTTTAACTACTGTAAAAATCATAAAATACGGACACCTTGAGGACATGCTGTAAATTCTCCTAAAATTAAAACCAATTTGTTTCATGGTCCAGCAATGAGTCCAAAAGGTGCAAACAGTGTAGACCCTGATCAGACTGCCCCTTCACTGCTTAGGCTTAGGATCATTACGTTATAAATACTCCAGATAACAGCTAAGTGTTTAATGAGAATGGGAAAACCTGGCAGATTTTTCTGCCATTTTTCAAAGGGAGACAACTTTCAGGACTTCCTGTTCTCTTTTCTGTAGGCTCGATCCCAATGTAAAGGGGTCTACTCTTAAAGGAAAGAACTTGCTCCTTAGGAGCAAATTCTTTCCTTTTAGAGTTGACCCCTATTGACATGGGAGACAAAAATACTTTTGCAGGAGTTGCCTCCCCTGAAGGTGTTCCCATTTCCCTTAATATTCGAAGAGCGTTAATGTCAAAAGACGTTTTGGTTCCATTGTTTATCAGTCGATGCAAAGTTTCTAACTACAGAAGCTTTCCGCCTGCTATTGTCCATGTGACTATCGCTCGCCCTGAACAAAATCCAGGTGGCGGTTATTTATAGTTTCGCTATTCATCTTCGTGTGACAGCAGAGCGCTGTGTAAAAATGTTGGTTACCTGTAAACTTTGACCAGACTGGTGTACTGGGTCATAAGCAAACAATGTAGAGCCAGATCAGACTCCGCAGAATGTGGCGTCCGATCAGGGTCTACACTGTTTGCTGAAAGAGTTAAACCAAACAGACTAAGTTCCAGTTCAGCACCATTTTCCCAGATACAATTGACATGCCAGTGTTGTTAGTGATTTGATTATTTAAAGCGCCTTTGGATAAAAAGATTGGCTCCATGGTGCTTCCGCGCAGAGCTGAAGCCAACAGAACTTGGGTACAGGTAAACCGCTAAGGTCTAAGCCTAACCAGGCAAAATGGTGCGAGTCAGACCCCTCCTTAAACCTTCGCAGTTTCTTTGGGTGGTAGGTCTTGAGATGTCATTTCATCTCAATGTTGGGTAAAAGGCCTACAAAATCGGAAGCAACGTCTACAAAGTCACGCAAATAGTGTTGATGGGTCCGTAAACCTTGACACGAACAAACATAGACTCAAAAGCTACTTACGTCTGTATGCGCATTATCATACGCTTCGATACAAGCATTGACCTCGGGTGGCAGACGCATTCTTCTGTTCGGCATATATGGTTGATAGGGATCAGCGTAAGACGAAAATTTTGGCGTCGTTTCTTCACGGATAGGGTCGATATACGGTTTATGAATAAGCGGTACAGCATGTGTTTGTGCTGGCTGTGGGTACATTGTTTCTCTAGGAGCTGTGGGCGACATTCTGTCCGGGGACAGGCTCTGTGGAGAGAACGGTGGACGAGCTTCAGAGACTGGTGTTGGTGGCTTCGGAGCAACAGGAGCTCGTGCGTTGGACTGGTTATGTGTATCTGCAGTTTTAGCTGGTTGAAAAACATATGGGTTATTTGAAGAGTGTTGAACTGGTACAACAGCCGGTATCACTGGAGGGGGTGATGGTGAATTCACGCCACGTGGTGACCAGATGCTCTCTGGAGAATGACGTTTGGGAGTTTCAGGGGCTCTATAAGATGGCTGATGACTCGCGGTTACTGGAACTATCACTGGTGCAAATGCATGATGTGGGCTAAGCGCTCTTTCCTCCAGTTCTGGTGACTGCCACCTCGGTGTCTCCATGTGTGTGGGTGAATCTAGACGTGGCGGTGTTTGAATGTGTGGTGGAGTTTCTATACGAGTTGGTGTATTGACAGGATACTGGAGGGGCGGGGTTGGTTCTCGTGATACTTCGTCCCGGGGCGGAGTTGCCCTTTTCGGCGTATTTGTCCGTGGTGGTGTATATTGACGTCTTGGTGGTGTGTTCTGTCTCAGAGGCACCACAATGGGGACCACAGGTGGCGGTGTCCATCTGGACTGTGGAGGTGGAGTGTAATTCTGAAAAGGAAAAAACGGGCTTATTGTTGTACTGCAGTATTGCAAATAAAGTAACAAAAGTTGTTTGTATAACAACATACATCACGAAAACATGCCTAAAATTTGTTGACCCCCTTAAACCTCACTTTTATACAGTAAAATGGGTTTACAGGGGTGTACATTATTTTCTAATTGCTGCTCAAAAGGTAGATTGTGGGTACTCGTTAGAACCGCCTCAGCGAGTCGGTTCTAAAGAGTACCCAAAATCTATTTTGACCAGAAATCTTGAAAAAATCATATTTTTTTTTTTTTTTGTCGGAAAATGTTCATTTTTTTTGTGTGGAAAAACGTTCAATATATCTGAATAGGTGTGTTTTCGTGATGAATAATGCTGTTTAGTATTGTTATATAAACCAGCAAAAGGGTGTGGCTAAATGTTTTCATGGATGTCTTAAATTTTACCGCTAGGCGTCATTCATCAGATGACGTGTTATGGAAATGACCGTCAATGTTGCGTTCTCGTACATATGTTCGGTTGATATAAAGCTCTAGCAGTGAATTGTTGAGTTGAAATCACAGTTTTGAGGTAAGTTGTAAAGTAGATCAAATCACTTGCGCATAGCGCGAGTGATTTTACAACTGACCGACAAATTTGCTTTATTACTTAACAAGTCGCACACTAGAGCTGATCTATTTCGATTCTTTGAAATCGACAATAATTGCTCCGTTTCCTTCAAATTCTCCCAATCTTTAATAATTGTAAGAAGAAAATCAAGCCAAAATATGGACTGTATCACATGCGATTTACTCTTTTTGTACCATATGGAATCTTAGCAGGAAATCATTTCAAAATTTAAGGGTGTCAGGTTGTGTTTTCATAAAAAATTATTTGGAAAATCACTGAACTTTTAGCAAACAGTGGAGGCCCTGATCAGACGCCGCGTTCTGCGGCGTCTGTTCTGGGCCTGCACTGTTTGCCACGGTACCCGTTTAGGGGTTTCCAGTCTGAAATGGGTTAAGTCCTTCCGTAACGTTATGAGGTTACACTGTCTGAAGTCACAGAATCTTCAAATGAATTCGCATAACGGCGGCTTTTTTGCGTCACGCTCTTCTTCCATGTGATACACAGGTGATTTCCATTGCCTATACAGGCGCGCTGTGTTCGAATGCTATTTTAGGGAAAACCTACTATACATGTATTTAACCCATATATGACAATGGAATCTCCCGCCCAATAAGTTTGGAGTGGTCCATTTCCGTGTCAGGTTAGTTTTGTTTGAGGTATGTTATACACAGATGCATGTACTTCCAACAAACAGTGTATACCCAGATCAGATCTGTGTATACACTGTTTGCCAATGTCCCAAAAATGGGGCGCTAGACATATATTGGTTAAAGGTATAGACAGGGTTATTGCATTTAGGGCTTTCCAAGGACACGGGCTTGCGAGTGTTCTTCGATAGCCAAACGAGGGACTTTAGGTCAGTGCAATAATTCTACACATGGGGAATATCTTATATTGTGCTAACGATCTGTCTTCAGCTGGTTCCCGTTGTTCAAACTTTAAGGGGGTTGGGAGTTCTTTAAATCGTTGTTAACCCTTTCAACCCCGCAAATCATTTCACATCTGCAAACAGTTAACTGTAGATCCAGATAAGACTGAATCCCCAGTTTACTAGAATGGACGTGCCTACATTAAATAAGACGCCCAATGAGCCTAAACTGCCCACCTGAGGAACATGTGAGTTAGTCAATGGGAGTTGGTAAGCCCCGAGGCATGGCCAATATGGACCCCAGGGACCCGATTGGCCCGATTTATGTAGTATCTAAGCTCTTGGCCTTATGGTTTCAGTGAAGATTTTTTTTTTTAATTTTTCCCATTATAAGTCTATGGGAACTGATAAGCCATGGGGCGTGGCAGCTTGGATCCCACGGGCATGATAGGCAGTATTTATGCAGTTGACCACAACATATTGCTACATAAACCGCCCCTGCCCATCGGGGCTTGGAGAAATAGATTGGGCTGCAAGAGTTGAAACTGACCTCACATAAGTACTGGTAAACCGCTTAGAAGGACTAAGCCTGCCCGGGCAAAGCGATGTGCGTTAGACCGTCCAATGCATATAACCCTTTTGGTTTCATTGTGCGGCAGGGCTTGAAATGTCTTCATTATCGTATCAATGCCGGGTAAAAGTCCCACAAAATGGGTAAGCAACGTTTCCAAATGACCTAAATAGTTTTGATAGGGACGTTAAACATAAGTCAAACAAATATGTTGCTACATACCAAATATTTAAGGTCTGGGTCTGATGGTTTCAGAGATTTTTGAAAGTCTATGGGAGCTGAAAAGCCCCGGGGCGTGGCCAATTTGGACCCCCAGGTGCATGATTGGCAGGATTTACATAGGAGAACCACTAGACATTGCTACATACTAAATATCTAAGCTCTAGGGCTTATGATTTCATACAAGATTTTTGAAGGTTTTTCCAATTGCAATTCTATGGGAACTGATAAGCCCAAGGGCGTGGCCAATTTTGACCACAAGAGGTTGCATATACTAAAATATAAGCTCTGGGCCTTTTGGTTTCAGAGGAGACGATTTTTGAAATTATTCCAATTATTAGTCTATGGGAGCTGATAAGTCCTGGGGCGTGGCCATTTTGGACCCTAGGGGCTAGATTGGCAGGATCTATGCAGAGGATCATTTTAATGTGCATCATACTACATATCTATTTTCTAGGCCTTATGGTTTCAGAGAAAAAGATTTTTGAAGTTTTTCACATAAGTCTATGGGAATCGATAAGCCCCAGGGCACGACCAATTCAGACCCTAGGGGCTTGATTGACAGGATTCATATAGATGCCCACTAGATGTTGTCACGTCTAAGTTCTGGGCCTGATGGTGTCCGAGATGATTTTTGGAGTTTTTCCCATTATAAGTCTATGTGAGCTGATAAGCCCCAGGGCATGGCCAATTTGAACCCTAGATGCGTGATTGGCTGGATTTATGTAGGGAACCACTAGACGTTGCTACATACCAAATATCTAAGCTCTAGGCCCTTACTGTTTCAGAGAAGAAGATTTTTGAAATTTTACCCATTGTTAGTATATGGGAGCTTATAAGCCCCGGGGCGTGGCCAATTTGGACCCCAGAGGCATGATTGGCAGGATTTATGTAGGTACATTGGTTCTCTTGACGTTGCTTCATTATAAATATCTAGGATTATGGTGCCAGAGAAGATTTTAAAAGTTTTCCCATTTAAAGTGTATGGAAAATGATAAGCTCCAGGGCGTTGCCAATTTGGACCCAATGGGCATGATTGGCGGGATTTATGTAGTTGACCACTAGGTATCGCTACATATTAAATATCTAAGCCCTGGGCCTGATGGTTGCAGAGAAGATTTTTGAAATTTTACCGGTTGTAAAAAGCCCTTGGACGTGACCAATTTGGACTCCGTGCATGATTGCCAGGGTTTATGCAGGGGACTTCTGGAGCTAAGACGTTCCCGCATACTAAATATCTAAGCTCTAGGCCTTTCGGTTTCACATAAGAAGATTTTTGAAGTTTTTCCAATTATAAGTCTATGGGAATGGACCCCAGGGGCATTGCTCGCAGGATTTGTGGAGTTGACCACTAGACGTTGATACATACATGTACTAAATATCTAAGTTCTTAAGTTCTGTGCCTTTTGGTTTCAGAGAAGAAAAAAATGAAATTCTTCCAGTTGTAAGTCTATGGGTTCTGATAAGCCTCGGGGCGTGGCCAATCTGGACCCATGGGCAGGATTTGTGTAGGGAACCACTAGACGTTGCTACATACTAAATATCTACGCTCTTGGCCTTATGGGTTCACGGAAGAAGACTTTAGAAGTTTTTCCACTTTTAAGTCTATGCGAACTGATAAGCCCCAGGGAGTGGCCAATTTGGACCATTTCACCACTTGACGTTGCTTTATACTAAATATCTAAGCTTTAGGCTTTATGGTTTCAGAGAAGAAGATTTTTCAAGTTTTTCCCATTATATGCAGACGGTAACTGATAAACCCCAGGGCGTGGCCACTTTGGACCCCGGGGATATGGTTTGCAGGATTTATGTAGTTGACCACTAGACGTTGCTAACTATTAAATATCTAAGCTCTGGGTCTTATGGTTTCAGAAAGGAAGATTTTTTTAAGTTTTTCCCATTGTAAGTCTATGGGAGCTGATAAGCCATGGGGCATGGCCAATTTGCACCCCGGTGGCATGATATTGACAGGAGTTTTAGGGGTTTACTTGATGTTGTTATATACTAAATATTTAAGCTCCGGACCTTTTTTCAGAGATTTTTTTTTAAGTGTTTTCGATTATAAGTCTATAGGAGCTATATTTTGCCACGGCAACCAGAATTCTGATCAGTAATGATTCACATGAAATTTGATCAAAATTGGCCAACTGGCTTTAGAGATTTACTTATTTGAAAATGTGAACGGACGACGGTGCATTGCCACACTAATACCTCACATGAGCGTTCGGCTCAGACTTACTACGAAGCCATTACTGTGGAAGTGTCTCATTCCAAGGTTGTTTTGGTCAGAATGTTATAATCTGAACAACCTTGGTAGAGGTTCACTAGATGAAGCTTCATGCCAAATGTCAAAGACATTGGTGTTCTGGTTTCAGACAAGATTTTTTAAAGGTTTTTAGCATTAAAACGGCCCCGCGGCGGGGCAAGTTTTGACCCCATGTCTATAATTTAAACAATATTGATAGAGGTCCACTAGATGAAGCTTCATTCCAAATAGCAAAAACCTGGGCATTGCGGTTTCAGAGAAGAATTTTTTTTTTATGTTTTCAGTTAAGATATATACTTTAGCTCCTGTGACCTAGATGTGCAATGTACCTGGACCATTTGAACCACTTTGAAAGCACCAACTAAGTATCATTCCTGTGAAGTTTGGTCAAAATCCAATCAGTGGTTTAAGAGGATATGTTGTGGGTAGAAATTGTTTACGGATGGACGCACGCATGGACGACGGACAACGGACAAAATGTGATCACAAAAACACACCTTGTCACTACGTGGAAGGTAAGCTAAAATGGACTGGTTTACTTCAGAAACTTAGGGATGTAATGGTGATCGGACTGCTGCATACTATAAAGTATTCCTTTTGTCTGGGTGAGATAAAGCCAAGACATACTCAGATATAAGAATTTCTATTGAGTGGATATACACCATGCAGATTTGTAAGATTATGCTCCCTTCATCTACCACGTTGGCCTAAATAGTGCCTACGTTTGATTGTGGTTAAACGTCCCCGTCAACACTATTGAGGTCATTTTGGAGACATTGCTTCCCGTTTTGTGGGACTTTTACCCGACATTGGGTTGAAATGACATCTCAAGCCATGCCGCCAAATGCACACTGGTCAATACATACGTACAGGCTGCGTAGCGGTCGCATAGGCTTCGTATTTTGGACGCATAGGCTTCGATGAAAAATGGCGGATGACAGTTCATCAATGCAGGTAAGAAACTGTTTTTACGTTCATCTAACTGTTGTATTGCATTTCCCGATACTGACATCTGCCTTACGGACCACTTTATTAATGTGGGGCTTCGTCTGTTGCAAGAAAACGTTTGAAAAACGGAATATAAAAAAATAGACCCCAAAAGAAATTTGGCAGTCAACACAGATTCACCTGTATTTTCACTTTGGTCCTATCGCCCTATGTAACTACACGTTTTTGGCTGGTGTTCTGGCCGATAAATTGTGAATAACGATAATGAAATCGAAAAGCTAATATGCAACTTTCGTCATATCTTTTGCAAAAAAGAAAAATCTTGATATTTCGATACAACGCGCGTAGCTTCGTTACCTATTACAACGCAGAGGCTGCGAACTAAATTTGAAAGCCGTGTATTATGTAGAATAATAGAGAATGCTATTAAATTAATGTCGAGGAATCAGTCAACCAGCGTTAGTTGGTGATGCTAAAGACATTTTGTATCATTTATACCGAAAACATTTTCAGTCTCAGCTATGCAAATACATGTACAACATTTTTAGGCGAATGCACAAAAAACTGTCAATTTACAATTATTAACACCACCGTTCATAAACTCGGCAAGTCCTCGTCAAATCTGCTAAGTATTAAGCCAAATAATATTTGCACTGTATGAATTTTTGTCGTGTTTTTTTTACAAAGCACGTGGCTTCGAAGGTTACAGAGATTGGAAGACGCATTTCGAAAACACACCTATTAAAATACCACTAAAAAGATAAAATAAAAAAATACTTTCAGTTTAAACATTCTGATAGTTTTATTATTTCTGCTCAAGACATAGTATATGGGAACTTGTTACAATCGCCCGGACCAGGCGGTTTTATCGCATATCCACAATCTGTATTTCTGAAGAAATAAGGAAAACAATGTATATCCCTTTAAAGCTCAGTTTTACTATATAAAAGTTGGATTTAAGGGGGTCAAAACTATATAGGCATGTTTTCGTGATTCTCCGACTTCTATTTAAATGCTTCAATCGAATACCAGCAGCTCCTACAAAACTTCAGCACAGGTTCATTAATCGCGCATTCACTGTCTGATCCCAGTCTTCGTTTCCGATAAAATAGAAGCATCTGCTCTTTAAACAGTAAACACATATGCTAATTCTAGCCTTTGTAGGATCAAAGAAGAAAACAAAATACATGACTTTTCTTTATCTCAGATCTGTTTTCAATCTCTGTCCTTACATAATTTTTTGCTAACCAGACTGTCTTCTGCAACATAGCCTATCAGAATCTGAATTTCATAGTGACCTAGAATATAAATTCAGAAAATACTTGCTTGCAATGATTTCAGTAACCAATTTCGTGAAATCATTCTTCGATATAATAAGATAAGATAGAAAAAAATATTTTTTGCTTTACGGCCCTTTCATAACTCTTTGACGGCTCTGGCCCAAAGATTTACTTTTTAAAGAAAGTCTGTCGGCTGGATGCTTACTTATGGATTTAAACTGCTTCCTTTAACCCTTTAACTACAATTTAAAGCAAAAAGTGAAGACCCTGATAAGACGCTGCGTTTGGCCCTTCAATTCATGTAATGTGAGCAAACAGTGAAGACCCTGATTAGACGCCGCGTTCTGCGGCATTAGTTCTGGACATACACTGTTTGAAAAACCCAATCCATGATCTGTGGATTACCGTATTACGCAACACGCTGACCTCTCTTCGATAAAAAAATAAACGCTGCTGTTTTCTATATACAAGTTCCCTGAATTTCCGACCAATCAGTGATAATCACGTGGACTTAAGCACTGTAGAGCTACTTGCACTTTTTTACTTTGTGACGATTGATAAATAATCGACCCCAAAACTAGTATTTGCCTTTTCAAAAAGTAAACGGGTCATTCATATTTAGCAATTGCAAGTATGCTTTATATGCGGTAGGGTTTGAGATGTCATTTCGTCTCAGTGTCGGGTAAAAGTCCCATAAATTCGGAAACAATGTCTCAAAAATGAGCTGAATGATGTTGTCGGGGACGTTAACATCAACACAGACAGAAAGGTTCCACTAAGCCATGCGCTGTTACATGAGAGGATTCTCTACCGATAATGAATTGACATACAACCGTTCGTTAGGGATATCAACCTAGGCCGAATTCATCTGGAGCCAATGGCTAGCTTTGGCTACTTTTGTTGCTGTTTCATTTTCCTATATCACGCCTACGGCAAGGGTCAAAGTTAGGCAAATCCATATACACCCAATCAAAAATGAAGACTGCTACCTCGATTTTAAGAGTGCTCATGAGTGCGCATGCGTGGAAAACCGGACGAATCAACCGTAAGAAAACCTGAATTGTAAAATGACCCTTTATACTGTCTGCTACATCTTCTTAAAGTTTTTTTTTTTTTAATAATATTTTCGCTTATAGGCAAACAGTGTGGCCCAAGAACAGACTGGATCAGACTTAGATTGGTTCAGGTTACATTTAAAGAAAGCAGCAGATGACTATGAAGACGACAATTGTTTTGATTAACATGTAAGATAGCTATTTTCAGAGCTGCTGCTTCCCTCACTAAATTCCCGATCACAAGTTTCCCTGGACTCGAACATATAAGGCTGAATATCTAAAGTGAAGTCCCCTCAAAGAGTGGCCAGTTCTTGCTTATTTTGCTCCATTTTAAGCTTCTGTTTTAAACCTCAACATGGCTACATCTGCCTATTCAGTACACACCAAGCTTCTAGATTCCTCATGGATGACGTCAGGGCATATCTGTGGTTAATTGGAATTTTCAAGGTCAGTTCTTTAGCAGAGTAAATGGCTGGAGATTACACAGTGATAAAATCCTTATCAGACCACTTAGAAACCTGCAGTATTCAGTAGAAGAAAGGGTTTATTAATGTTTACCTATTTATTGCAACAGATTATCGCTTGCCAGTCTCCTTTAACAGATTTGACGAAGACAGACTTACCAAGTTTATGAACGGTAGTGTACATTGACCGATTTTCTGCATTTATTATATTTGGTTTAAACATATTTTATTCGTATTCTACAAGTACAATACAAAGCAAATATGACTGAAATCATACAAAAAGGGATTCAGAAGAAAGTCAGAGATTTATTATATTTCTTTATTTATTCTCAGAAACACAGATTGTGGATACGCGTTAGAACCGCCTGGCCCGGGCGAGCAGAAATATCAAAACTATCAGGATGTTTTATCTGAATGTTTTTATTTTTTAGTGGTATTTTAATAGGCGTGTTTTCGTAATGCGTCTTCCCATCTCTGTAACCTGCGCGTCGTAAATTCCTAAGCCACGTGCGTTGTAATAAAAACACGACAGAAATTCATGCAGTGCAAATATTATTTGGCTTAATGATTAACAGATTTGGCGAAGACTTACCAAGTTTATGAACGGTAGTGTAAATAATTGTAACTTGACAGAATTTGGCATTCGAATCATAATATTGTATTTGCATAGCTGAGAATGAAAATAGGTTTGGTATAAATGATACAGAATGACTTTAGCATCATCAACTAACGCTGGTTGGCTGATTTTTCGACACTAGTTTAATATCATTCGTTTTTATTCTACATAATTCAGGGCTTTCAGATTTAGTTCGCAGCCTCTGCGTTGTAATAGGTAACGAAGCTACGTTCGTTGTATCGAAATATCAAGATTTTTCTTTTTCTGTAAAGATGTGACGAAAGTTGCATGTTAGCTTTTCGATTTCATTATCATTATTCACAATTTATCGACCAGGACACCAGCCAAAAACGTGTAGTTACATAGGGCGAACGGGCCAAAGTGAAACTACAGGTGAATCTGTGTTGAATGCCAAATTTCTTTTGGGGTCTATTTTTCTATATTCCGTTTTTCAAACTTTTTCTTGCAACAGACGAAGCCACACATTAATAAAGTGGTCCGTAAGGCTGATGTCAGTATTGGGCAACGCTATACAACATATAGATTAACGTAAAAACAGTTTCTTACCTGCATTGACAAACTGTCATCCGCCATTTTTCATCGAAGCCTATGCGTCCAAAATACGAAGCCTATGCGACCGCTACGCAGCCTGTGCGTATGTATTGACCAGTGTGAAATGAAACCAAGGAGTTATATGCACTGAACGGTCTGACTCGCACCACTTTGCCTGGGCAGGCTTAGTCCGCCTAAGCGGTCTACCAGTACTCATGTGCGGTGTATTTCAGCTCTGCGTGGAAGCGTGATGCAGCCCAATCTGTTTCCCGAAGCTACGATGGGCGGTGGCCGAGACGGGGTTGTAAAACCTCGACACAAACAAAACCACCATGTTGGAGACACCATGGCTGTTTGTGTGCACAAAGCTTGATGTTTCCTCTCACCCATCACACTCTTGATAGGCTCCGCCTCTCGTGTGATACGTTGATCAGGAAACACCAACTCGACGTGATACAAAGTGGCGATCAAGTATAGGGATCAACCATGGTTTTTCATGCATTAACATTCGCTGGGTCCCGAGGAAGCTGTTTGAACATGAGGCCGCTAGGCCGAATGTTCAAATATCTTCCGAGGGATCCGGCAAATGTAATGCAATGAAATAACCATGGATGATCGTTGTTCTTGCATAACTTACGATTCCGACAGCAAATTTTGCCGAAAACGCCCAAAAGCTCCATATAAATTCCATATAAATTCTTCAAATGCGACAGGCAAACCAACATGGCGGCCAGTTCAGACCGTTGTTTACAATGACGTTGTCATGCAGTAACCGTCTGACGTCATCACAGAACCCTAAAACGCTACGTTCAGGGCGATAACGTTACGTCGCCCAACGTAAAGTAATCGAAGCAAGGTCCGTCTTGTGATACCAAAAGCTCAAAATCCATGCTCAAACAGCACGCGAATTTCATGATTTGAACATGGTTTTGCTGTTTGAGCACGGCTTTCGGTCCCTTTGACAATGGCTTCAAACAGCCATGTGCATAGGTATTTATTCAAGAAAGTAGTAATAAACTACTTGCCAGTTTCCTAGAATGGGATGCTATGCATCTCTGGGTGATGCCGTAGTAACGTTGGTGTAAAGCCCCAAGCGAAAAAGGTACGTGTCTGGACCTATGCGCACAGCGAACACTCCGATCATGAGCGCAGTCTTCGCTATTTGCTACATTAAATGGTTGCCTGTTCACCTAAGCTTCATACAATTCGGGAATCGCTTGTCGTGACTCGGTTACCTCACAGTTGTGACAAATACATCACAGTCGTGACTCAATTACGTCACAGTCGTGACTCAATTACGTCACGTGCCACATGAGCAAAATTTCGGTAGCACAGTCGAATGCTCGACTTACTGGTAATGAGGAGATTGCGGGTTCGATACCTGCCCGTTGGTATCTTTCTTTAGTAGAGATTGGTCTGACAAAATCTTTTCTACGTACAGTCTCTCCCTTCCGATGATTCGAGAAGGGCAATTGTCACTGCACTGGTCAACTGACGGAGCAAAATAGCATCGGATCATTAAACCCAAAGCTCAAATCAACATGCACATTTGCAGAGTTTGATCAGAGCTTTCATTCTCCGCATGAATTTTCAGTGATAGGTCATAAAATACCAAAGTTCTATTTATGTTTAATTATAATGGACGCCGCCATTGTCTTCTATAACGCATGCGTTTTATCACCGTCAAGCCCAAAAGCATTGACCAGTATTAAAACATTTACAGGATGACAAACAGCGTAGGCCTGATGAGGGGCCGTCCCTTCTGGATCTACATGGCCACAGATATCTGGACCGGGCTACAGAGTTGAAAGAATTGCTGTACCTGCTGGCTAGGTGCCGCCTGTGGTGATGGTGAACGTTGATAAGCCAATGGTTCTGGTGACCTTTGTCTCGCTTGCACTGTTTCAGTCCGTACAACCTCTGGCGAAGGAATCTGTCTTGATGTCTGTGTTGCAAACACGACTGGAGATGTTTGTATGGTCGCTTGTTTTGTTTTGGGCCCAGTATACTGCGTACCGGCTACAGCAACTTTCTTTTGTGGCTCACTCGCTTGCACTGACTTGGATTTTGATGGGACTTTGTGTTGGGGATGTGCCATTACAGCACCAGCAGCCACAACAGGTGGCAATGGTTGTGGTGTGTCCGTTTGTATATTCATATGTTTAGATTTTGATTTTTCATACTGCGTCCCCATTGCTTTCACCGACGCCGAGTTTGTCTGTGTCTGCGAGGTTTTATTTCCTGGAGTAACATGCTGTGTTGAAGAATTTACGAACTTCTTTTTGGGCGGAGGAGGTGCCGCAACAATCGGAACAGCCTTGGCTTTCACTGGTGTTTTTTGTTTCTTTGCTAATGGCTTCTGTTCTGGTGTTTTAGGTACCATGACAAATGCTTTCGTCGCCTTCTTTTCCGTTTGACTTCTCATAATAGTATCATCTACGAAGCCATTACTGTGGAAGTGTCTCATTCCAAGGTTGTTTTGTTCAGTCAGTTTATAATCGCCTCGCCTTTTTGGAGTCCATGCTTTTCTCTTCTCGTACTGAAAATTAGGCTTGAGTGGTTCCCGATACGGCCTCTCTACTGGCCTCGTCAGAAGATCAGGGTCCTTGTATTTATATTCCTTTACACGCATGTCTGGTCCAGTATTTCCAAGTTTGATATCTGGACCAAGTGTATGATCGTAAGACTTGAATGTGTTCAACTTACGGCCTGTCGCTGTCGTCTGCTTTGCTTTCTCAGTTGCCTGTCTTGTTGCCCTTGGCGACGGTTTCTGAATCGGTTTCTTGGCTTGCTTCTCTTTCTCGCCGTACATACCAACCTGACTCGGCTTATACGGTTTATACTCATAACTTTGCCTTGTTGGTTCAAACTTGTTTGGTTTATACTGAGCTGCTTTTAAAGCGTCTTTGTTTTCTGGTTTGAATTCTCTTACAGTCGTATTGTGTTGACTGATGTCATTGAATGCTGTTGGTTTGTATTCTTTGACTTTGTAATCTTTCCCAAACTGCGTGTCTCTTGTCATCTTGTCTAGTCACGCTGAAAATAAAAGCAAATTCTTTTATGCTTCCGTCACACGAGCGGTCATTTCGTATGAAACTGATGAAACGAGCCTTCGACGAGTTTCATAAACTTCATATGAAATGATCACGTGTGAGATTCATTTTATTATATGTCATATTTTCTTTCTGTTTTATCCGTAGATTTTGTTTGTGTTGAGGTTTTACGTCCCCATCAACACTATTTAGGTCATTTTTGAAACGTTTTTTCCGATTTTGTGGGATTTTACCCGACATTCAGATGACATCTCAAGCCATACCGCCCAAAGAAACCACTTGGGTTTTAAGGAGCGGTCCGACCCGCACCACTTTTCTTGGGCAGGCTTATAAGACTACATTCTAAGCGGTTTACCAGTACTCAGGTTCGGTGGGTTTCAGCTCTGCGCTGAAGCACCATGCAGCCCAGCACCATGCAGCCCAATCTATTACTCCAGTGAAGCCCCGATGGGCAGGGGTACGTTTTATCCGTAGAATTTTGACAGAAATAATTGCGTCGCAACGTTGCTGCATGTACCTTAACGGACATATGTTATGAAACGGCTTAGTGATGCTGAAACTGAGAAACGGTGTTTGAAACATTGAAAAATATATCATTTAATGGAAATATATCGATATACCTTGATTGTGCTCACGTCCCCTTTCTAAAGAGATATATCCTTAATATTAAGAAAACAACGCCCAGCGACACAATTCTTCCTCATATGGCTCTAACTTGACATTTTATTGTGGAAATGATCAAAATTTATTTCACACAAATATTTCTGGTGTGCACATTTACCAAAATTGCAAACATGGCTCCTCTCCACCGAACAAGATGGCCACCGGATAGGACCTAAACATAAAAACAACTTTAAATGCCATCTCGTAGGCCAGTTGGCCAATATGAACGTATCCTTTAAATATTTCAGTTTTTTGCTCACCTGACCAAAGGTCATGATGAGCTTTTGTGACTGTGAGATGTCCGGCGTCGTCGTCCGTCGTCCATGCGTGAACAATTCTTGTGAACACAACGAAGGCCATAGTTTTGGGTCAATCATCATGAGACTTGGTCAGAATGGTCATCTTGACAATATCTCGGTCAAGTTCGAATATCTTTCGTGTCGGATCAAAAAGTAGGTCAGTAGGTCAAATCATTGAAAAAACCTTGTGAACACACTTGAGGCCAGAGTTT
The DNA here is from genome assembly GCA_963580285.1 of Lucinisca nassula. Lineage (NCBI taxonomy): Eukaryota > Metazoa > Mollusca > Bivalvia > Lucinida > Lucinidae > Lucinisca > Lucinisca nassula. The sequence goes on along the minus strand of OY757020.1, from coordinate 86,683,873 downwards.
TGATCCGATCATCATCAAACTTTCTCAGAATGATCATATTGATAATATCTGGGTCAAGTTCGAATATGGGTCATGTCGGATCACAAAGTGGGTCAAATCGTAGAAAAACCTTGTGAACACACTAGAGGGCACAGTTTTGGTCCGACCATCATCAAAGTTGCTAAGAATGATCATCTTGACAATATCTCGGTAAAGGTTGAATATGGGTCATGTCCGGTCAAAAAGTAGGTCAAATCATGGAAAAAACCTTTGAGTCCACAGTTTTGGTCTGACTTTACTAAACTTGCTCAGAATGATCATCTTGACAATATCTCAGTCAAGTTCGAATATGGGTCATGTCGGTCACAAAGTTGGTCAGTAGGTCAGATCATTGAAAAACTTTGTGAACACACTAGAGGCCAAAGTTTTGGTCTGATCATCATCAGACTTTCTAAAAATAACCATCCTGACAATATCTCCGTCAAGTTCGAATATGGGTCATGTCGGATAAAAAAGTAGGTCAGCAGGTCAAATCATAGAAAAACCTTGTGAACACACTAGAGGCCACAGTTTTGGTCTGTACATCATCAATCTTGCTCAGAATGATCATCTTGACAATATCTCGGACAGATTGGAATATGGGTCATGTCGGTTAAAAAAAATAGGTCAGTTGCTCAAATCATTGTAAAACCTTCTGAACACACTAGAGTCCATAGCTTTGGTCCGATCATCATCAAACTTGATCACTTTACAATATCTTGGTCAGGTTCGAAAATGGGTCATGTCGGGTCAAAAAATAGGTCGGCAGGTCAAATCATAAAAAAACGTGAACACTCTGAAGGCCACAGTTTTGGTCAAATCAATCATAAAACTTGTTTAGAATAATCATCTCGACAATATCTCGACCCAGTCCGATTTTGGGTCATGTTGGATCAAAAAGTAGGTCAGTAGGTCAGATAATAGAAAAACATTATGAACACTCTAGTGGACACAGTGTTGGTCCAATTATCCTAAATTTTGCTCAGAATGAACATCTTGACGATATCTTGGTCATGTTCGAATATGGGTCATGTCGAATCAAAAAGTAGATCAGAAGGTCATTTTTTTCATAACTTTTAAACCGTTTGAGAAATAGCCTTCATATTTTGCATACATATTTTCCACCCATACAAAAATTGACCTTGACCTGTGACCTACTTTATCATAACTTTTGAACCATTTTAGATAGAGCCTTCATATTTGGCATGTATGTTCCTTGTGACAAGGTCTTCACAACCATACAACAGTTTTGACCTGTGACCTTGACCTTTGACCTACTATGTCACAACGTTTGAAGCATTTGAGACAGAGCCTTTATATTTGGCATGTAGGTTCCTTGTGACAAGGGCTTCGTATTCATACAAAAAATTATTTTGACCTTGACATGTGACCTACTTTATCATAAATTTTGAACCATTTGAGATAGAGCCTTCATATTAGGCATGTATGTTCCTTGTGACAAGATCTTCCCACCCATACAAAGATTTTGACCTGTAACCTTGACCTTTGACCTACTTTGTCATAACTGTTTAACCATTTGAGCGGCCCCCGCCCATCGGGGCTTGAAGAAATAGATGGGCTGCACGATGCTTCCATGCAGAGATGAAACCGACTGCACAGGAGTACTGGTAAACTGCCTAGAGGATCTAAGCCTGCTCAGGCAAAGCAGTGCGAATCAGACCGCCCATGCCAATAAACCATATTGGTTTCTTTGGGCGACAGGGCTTGAAATGCCATTTCATTTAAACGTCGAGTAAAAGTCCCATAAAATTGGAAGCGACGTCTACAAAATGACCTACACAGTGTTGATGGGTACGTTAAACATTAATTCATACAAAACAACTATTTAAGAATGAGCCTTCATATTTGGGATGTAGGTTCTTTGTGACAAGGGCTTCCCACTCATACAAAAAATATTTTGACCTTGACCTTCTCCTGAGACCTACTTTATCGTAACTTTTTAACCATTTGAGATAGAGCCTTCATATTTTGCTTGTATGTTCTTTGTGACGAGGGCTTCCCACCCATACAAAAAGTTTGACCTTTGACCTAATTTATCATAAGTGTTTAACCATTTGAGATAGAGCCATCATATTGGCATGTATTTTCCTTCTGACAAGGGTCTCGCTCCCACACAAAATTTTTACTCGTGACCTTGACCTTTGACCTACTTTGTCATAACTTTTGAACCATTTCAGATGGAGCCTTCGTATTTGGCATGTAGGTTCCTTGTGACAAGGTCTTCCCACTCATGCAAACCATTTTGACCTTGACATGTGACCTACTTAATCATAACATTTGAACCATTTGAGATAGAGCCTTCATATTTTGCATGTATGTTCTTTGTGACGAGGGCTTCCCACCCATACAAAATTTTTGACCTGCGACCTTGACCTTTGACCTACTTTATCATAACTCTTGAACCATTTGAGATAGAGCCTTCATATTGGCACGTATGTTCCTTCTGACACGGACCTCTCGCCCATACAAAAATTTCCACCTGTGACCTTGACCTTTGCCCTACTTTGCCATAACTTTTGAACCTTTTCATATAGAGCCTTCATATTTGGCATGTAGGTGCCTTGTGTTAAGGGCTTCCCACCTATACAAAACTTTTGACCTGTGACCTTGACCGTTGACCTTTTTATCATAACTTCTGAACGATTTAAGATAGAGCCTTCATAATTTGCATGTATGTTCCTTGTGACAATATGTTCTATAAAAGGATTATCCTTTGGAAGCAAGGAATACACCACAGAACTGGAAAATATTAAATGTACATTTTTTTCTGGGCCAGACTAGCTAGTTTCGGCCAATTAGGCCTCATCAGTGACCCTCAAGTATTTTTAAAATTCCACAATGGAATCAATGATCCCAAAGGACAAGAAATTATAAACTACACTAATATGTAGGGCAGGGAGACTTTCTACGGCCGCCACACATGCCCAGACACCAGCTGTAGTGACGTTAAATATGTTCTATAAAAGGGTTACCCTTTGGAAGCAAGGAATACACCGCAGAACTGGAAAATATTAAGTGTACATGTTTTCTGGGCCAGACTAGCTAGTTTCGGCCAATTAGGCCTCAACAAGGCTCCTTACCATATTACCTACCATTTCATTTCTACAGTGTAGATCAGGTGAGCGATCCAGAACCATCATGGCCCTCTTGTTTATATTTCTGTCTGAGTCTAGGTCAAAGATTAGCCACGAAGCTGAGAGGGGCTGTGATGCTGTTTCTTTGATCGGAATTACACGAACCGATTGCATACTATGTTAATGCGATAGAGATCCTAAAAAAAAAACCTAAAACATTCTTTGCGATATACTGTCATCAATAAATGTTGCTTTTCATTGGATGACATTTGGCTCTAAGCCCTTGCCACATTGTGCAGATAAACAAAACAAATGAAAAAAAAAATGCATTTTAATGGAAAAAAAATGTCATTTGGGTAGCAAAAAAAAGTCAGTTTTACGGACGCAAATTCCGTTTGAAGGCTCCACGGACGCTTCGCCGTGAAACGTTTCCGACCGTAAAACAGCCGTTTTACCTCCCTAAATGACAATTTTCAAAGCACATCCCATAATTCATGCGCAGTGAGTAATTTACAGACACATGCATACGTCTCCACTGTCTTCTTCTTCTTTTTTTCTTATTCTTCTTCTTGTTCTTCTTCTTCTTCTTTCTTCTGTGATGGTTAAGCAGCTGCGTTTTGGTCATTACGAAAACACGCCTATAAAATTTTTACCCCCTTGAAACCCCACTTTTATATACTAAAACTGTGGTTATCAGGGGTAAACCTTATTTTTCTTATTTCTGCTCTAAAATATTGATTGTGGGTACTCGTTAGAACCGCCTCGATGAGGCGGTTTTAACGTGTACCCACAATCTATATTTTTAGCAGAAATAAGAAAAATATCACAATTTTTCATCATAAAATCTTCGTTTTTTTCGGCTGAAAAAAATTCTATCTATTTGCACAGGCGTGTTTTCGTAATGAAATGTTTTTTTTTTTTTTTTTGTTTTGGTTTTACGGCCCTTTCAAGATTATTTTACTCATATATCAGAGGTGGGCGAAAACTGGAGTACCCGGAGAAAAAACACACCTGACCTTCGTTGCAGAACTTGGCGTCTCACCCGTGACCCGAGCCAGGCTCGAACCACAGCGGTGAGAGACCTAATGATTAAGAGTCAGCGCTCTTATCCACTAGGCCACGGAGGCCCGCCATGGAATGGTGCTACACCTCCGTGTTCTTAATAATTAATAATTGTTTTAAGTCATTCCACTTACATTTTAAGTTTTGGTTAGATATTTTTTCCAGTAGACTATATTAATTAGGTAAACATTTTAAGATATCTCCGGCTTGTTTTATTTCCTCAAAACTCTATCATAATACTAAACCCTCGTTTTATTTGGGTTCTGTATGTAAAATCTACATGCAATTCAATTATTCATAAAAGATGTAATTTTGGCTTTTGTATGACAACTCATTTCAAACGTCAGAAGATCGATAGGCGTGATTTATACTAAAGCTTCAATCAGCAATTTGTATTTTGTTCAAATAAATTCATGATGAAAGTTGCGCCCCAATAATATCACTGAATAGAAGTTTTGTCAAGTTAAGTACGTCGCATCTTTTAAAGGCAATTTTGAACTATAGTTACAATATACACATGTTTGCTTTGATGCAATTCTACAGGAGCTTTTTCGGAATAAAACGGTTTTCACATTACGCGAATACACCCTTTCGACACAGATCATGGCACCCGTGCGACGGAGTGCATTTTTTCACGTTACCAAAATGGCTACCGTGCGACACAGTGCATTATTTTCATATTTCCAAAATGGCTACTTAAAAAAGAAGAAATTCCGTGATATTTTTCTTATCTGCAAACATAGGTTTCGGGATCTCGATAGAATGAGGTGGTTCTAACAAGTACCCACAACATATCTCTAGGGGCAGAAATAAGGAAAATAAAGTATACCCCGTAAATCATAGTTTTCTCTATATAAAGTGGGGTTTATGGGGTGTTCATGTCACATACTTGTTCACGTGTTGACCAGGCAAGACACAAACTCGCCCCCGCTGCTACGTCTTGAAATTTTAGATAAAAAATTATATAATTACACATTCGCCGTGTGACTTTTGCCTTTATTTTCCCTGCATTCTGTTCTGTTAAGACTACTAGCTAAGCTCTCTTATTAATTACGGTCTGTTACGGTAGCCGCAATGGACCGGTGATTGAGACAGGCTGTCGACAGGCAAACTACGGTTTGACCCATGACCTGCTACGAATGCCAATACTTTCTCTGCGCCTCACGTTCCCGACGTTGTGATCAAGGTCTGCTACGTTTTTCACGTTCTCCCAATGTTTTCTACCAATGAAACGTGGCACCAGTGCAATCTTGGAACAAGTTTGAGCCCGCTGCATGCATAAAAGAATGCATCCATAGCAACAACAATCATTATGCTCTGAAACTTTAAAGAGACAACATCGTATCACGAATACTTGATATGATGAATTTATATATTCAGTCTTTAGGTCAGCAAGAAGGTCAATTGCAGAGAGGGGCCGTCACGCATTATTCTGGCCTCTGCAGTAGGTCTACGCCGTATGGATGGTGGGAGGCTTCGTAGATATCCGTCGACGAAGGAACCAAATGTTGTAGCCGGCTGCGTCTGACTCTGTCGTGTTAGGAAAGTCTGTAATAGGCCAATAAGGACATCTGGTGGGTCAGGAGTAGGTGATGGGAGTATATCATCAGTTGGAGCCTCATAAGAACGTGCAACAGTTTGAGCTCCAGCTGTAGGAAGTTGAAGCCGGGCAGTGAAGCCTGCAACGGTCCCTCTGGGCATTTGAGTGATGTGTTCCGACAGGAACTTGAAGTGTCGCCAATACCAGCTGATGGAATAGAAATCGAATCTATCATGATTGCTCACGCAAGCTTGCATATATTTCATGCTAGCTTGCATATATTGAACGGCCCCGCCCATCGAGGATTGAAGAAATATATGGGCTGCATGATGCTTCCACGCAGAGTTGAAATCCGACCGCACACGAGTACTGGTAAACCGCTTAGAGGATCTAAGCTTGCCCAGGCAAAGCCGTGCGAGTCGGACCGTCCATGCTTATAAACCCTATTGGTTTCATTGGGCAACAGGGCTTGAGATGTCATTTCATCTCAGTGCCGGGTAAAAGCCGCACAAAATTGGAAGCAACGTCTCCAATGTTGACGGGGACGTAATCTCAAATCAAACAAAAATACATATATTGAAATTTAATAGAAAATCATAAATGCGCTCTCAGTTTAAACTGGCCCGTGTCACTAAAAATGAACATTTAGAGCTTGAAAGTTAATTGAAGATTACAGAAGAGCATTGTTTTCTCTAAAAATATTATTGCAATTACTTTGGAAAAAAAATGCTGGCATAGAAGTTCAATGAGATTTACTGTACGGTCGCAGTGAAGCCTTCTGTCGCTTGCCCGAACTTGTTAGCAGCTTTCTTGAGTTTACCACGCTTGGTGCGTATACAATCGTACCACGTCTTGAGTTCGTTTGACGTGCAGTTCATCAGTTTTGCCTGCTCCGCCCACAATTCGTCTTTCCATCACGAAAACACATCTGTATAATTCTGACTCCCTTGAACCCCACTTTTATATAGTAAAACTGGGGTTTACAAGGGTAAGCTTTATTTCTCTAATTTCTGCTCTAAAATATAGATTGTGGGTACTCGTTAGAACCGCCTCGATGAGGCGGTTCTAGCGAGTACTCACAATCTATATTTTGAGCAGAAACAAGAAAAATATCATAATTTTTCATCTTACAATTTTCGTGTTTTTTTTTGTTTTGTTTTTCGGTGGTAGAGTTTAGAATGCAGTTTTATCATATGACATCGCGTCTGAGAATGTAATAACGTCATGTATTATTTTCGATAATCCACTAGTGGATTAAATATGCAAATTAGCTAGATACGTCCCGTAACGTTACATGTACGACGTCCTTAACGACGTCGCGTTTACTTATGGCGGAATATTGACATTTTTGTAAACAATCGTGAATAAATGTCATATGATAAATAGAATCTTGCATTCGTGCTCATGTATTATTGAATTTATTAAACTCGTTGAAGAAAAGGGATAAAATGCTCGGCAAGCCTCGCATTTTATCCCTCTTCCTCAACTCGTTTAATACATTCAATAATACATGAACACTCATGTAAGATCCTCTATGTATCTATAGGCGTGCTTTCGTTATGCGCCGCCGTGTCTTTGTATACAGCATCTGGTTCTGCTGGAGAAAGTCAATGGCGAGCTCCTTTTCAGCCTCAGAAAAGTTGGTGACGACCCTCGGGACAGCCTTCTTTCTAGCAGGTGCTTCTTCGACCTGCTTATTTTCACAGTCCAGTTGAGGAGGGACAGGGTTAGGAGCAGCATCACGCTGGTCAACATCGGGTCGTGAACGCCGGGGGGGGGGTCTACATGCTGGGGGGGGGGGGGTCTACATGCTGGCGGCTACATGTACTGGCGGTGGTGCAGGCTGAGAGGCCTTCTTTTGTCTTTCTGTTTTCGGTGGCATGGTACAAGTTGGTCTTCTCTGTTCGTGCACACCGTATCATACCGTGGTAGCACTGCACTGCAAGCCAACCGTCACGTGCCGTGGAGCAACGTGATTGGACGTGGCGAAACGGCTACCATACACCGTATCGCACCGTGAAAACCGCCACGAAACGTAGCAAAACGGGTCAAAGTGCACAGCTCCCGTAAGACAATCGTAACCAAACGCGTCACAAACGCAATATTATGCAACATAACTTGAAAGATCCGTGATGTGCCGGGGAACAGTCCCGCTACGGACAACCTCCAAGTTAGTTTTGTTACGACCTATTACGAGCTGTCTATATTATAATTTCGTTACGTTCATCCCGTTTTATTTCTTTCTTCCATTACGTCTAAACCCCCGAGGGTGGGTGTGTGTGTGTGTGTGGGGGGGGGGGGTGGCAAAAGACGGGTTCCGGCGAACCAAGTGTTGAAGGGTGTTAGCTGATATAAAAGGAAAGGAAAGTTGGTTAAATGCGTTTATACAGTGTGAAAAGAGAGTGTTAGGAAAGTTAAAAACTAAAAACAGAAGTTGGTCTTTTAAGGAGAAGCATGAGCCACCAGGCTAACAGCACTGCTAAACTGCGCCAGAGTGGGTAGCGTTACAGCATAGGCAGGTAGAGCATTCCAGTGAATAATATAGTCCTGGGAATGAAGGTGTACTTGTAGTAGTCTGTGCGGGTGTTGATCTTTTTATATGCAAGGGGGTGCTTGTGGGCTGATGATCTACTCGTGGTACTCAGATGCGGGTAATGCAACAAGAGCATAAGTGATCTATACATCATGACGAGACGGTTATCAATGCAACGTTGTTCAAGGGGGTGCCAGTTTAGGTCCTTGAGCATAAGTGTAGCTATAGTCACGTGTTGCTCACCTGGAAGCTCTTCTTTGGACTGCTTCCACTTTGTATATGTCAGTGGCAATGTGCGGATACTCTTGCTGCGGCCTGACAAGAGTCTTATATGCAGCTGATTTCCGGTCCTTGTATGTTCAAGAATCCAAGGATCTGATTTGCTTTTTAGTTTACCTGAGCCGAAGGCTCACAAGAAGAGCTTATAGTATAGGTAGGCATCCGGCGTCCGTCCGTCGTCCACACCTTTGAACTTGAATATCTTAGTGACTAGCTGGCCAATCTCAATCAAATTTTATGTGCAGCATCACTGGATTAGGGGATTGACTGCATTAGGTTTTGGACCAGTTTTGATCAAAACTGTGGTTGCTATGGAAACAAAAAGGTTCCAAAGACTTATAATGGGGAAAACGACGTCTTCACTTTTTCTCGGCCATTTCTGATCTGATCTTCATCAAACTTGCAGATAACCAGGAGGGGCTTGCAGTCTACGCCGAGTTCGAATTTGGGCTGCACGGAACAAACAGCGAGGGAGTTACTTGCCCTTGAGCATAAATATAAGTGAAAAATGGTGTCTCCAGTTTTTCTCAGCCGATCATGATCTGATCTTTTTGTAACTTTTCATAAACGAGGACAAGCATAAAATCTCGGACGAGTTAGAATTTGGTTTGAATCTGACCAGCGGTTTTCCAGTTACATCCCCTTGAGCGTGAAAATTTTTCCCTTAGACCTATAATGGGGAAAACGACGTCTCCACTTTTTCTCGACCATTTCTGATCCGATCTTCATCAAACTTGCAGATAACCAGGAGGGGCTTACAGTCTACGTCGAGTTCGAATTTGGGCTGCGCAGGACAAACATCTTTGGAGTTACCTGCCCTTGAGCATAAATATAAGTGAAAAATGGTGTCTCCAGCTTTTCTCAGCCGTTTATGATCTGATCTTTTTGTAACTATTCATAAACGAGGACAAGCTTAAAATCTCGGACGAGTTCGAATTTGGTGTGAATCTGACCAGCGCCTTTCCAGTGACACCCCCTTGAGCGTGAAAAAAATTCCCATAGACTTATAATAGTTGGCCATCCAAACCACGAAAAAATACTTCTGATGGCAAAATTGAGTAGAGTATGGCATCCATGCTGAAAGTGTTCTTTAGTGTAATGCAAAAGTGATAGGGGTGGATGCCACTTCTGAAAATGCCCCTGAGCCTCAGAATTAGGTCAAAGGTCAAATGAGTGCAAAAATACAATAAAATTTGTATATGCTGGTATTTGTACCCTCTCTCTATCTAAGCAGACCAAATAAAGTTAATTCAAACACCAGCAATGTACTTAGGACATATTGTTTATGCATCATATGTGAGAAAAGAAGTTGATTCATAAATTTGGGCAGGGTCAAAGGTCATTTAAGTTCAAATTTTCTTTAAATATGCATCAATATTTATTGTAGAAAGGGTTATCTAGTATGTCAACTAAAACAAAGCCAAATGAGTTGCCATCTCCTTATCTAGGAAGCATAAAACCCACACATTATACAAACAGCATAATGGCCAACCTGATCGGCCTTAGGTCAAAGGTCATTTAAGTACACATTTGGCAAAATATGTTTATTTTGCAAAATACGTTGTTTATTCACATGCCATCCATTATTATAAGTAACATTCCAAATCATCTTCTGTGTTCTTACTAAACGTCATAATGATATATCAAGGATATAGTATATGATGAAGATATATCTAAAAATAACACAAGTGGGTCATCATCAAAGGTCACGTGCAGCTACTGTAAAACACTTATATTTGGCGGTCATTTTATTTTGGCGCTATTTGCTGTCAAGGAACAAAACACCAAAATAAAAATCCGCCAGTAAAGCTAAAAGAATGCAAGAGAAGAAACTTTATTCTACACATCACAATTATAATGTGTCAATAGGTCATAGGCATCATCGGTGACAAAAGAAAAAGCTTTTTTTTACTTCTTTAGAAGCCGAAATAAAGAAAGACAATGTTCTAGTCATAAGACAGCTCAAAATGGCAGAATGAAAACAAACACACCTTGAGAGTTATTGTCAAAATTGTGGATGTAATTAGTAATTGATTGATGGCTTTAACTGTGAGCTCAATATGATAGGTAAACCAATCAGATAAGAGGAAATAGACACACCTCCAGACAGACATTTGGATTATCAAGGGTCTCACATTGGGTTAATCATCCGGTGAACACGATAAATTTAACTAATTACTACAGTTTTTGCATGACGCTGTTGATGACCAACTCCGAAGATTTTCGACATCTTACATGGCTTTGTAGATTCGGCCGATTCTTTTTCTTCGGAAATCGAAAATCCGCCAAAGTATAAATCTGCGAAAAGGTCTACTCATAAAAAGCGCCAAAAATTGCTGCCGCTGAATGTAAGTGTTTAACAGTCTTCAAAGTTTGTATTTTACAAGATGACACTTCATTTTAAGAGCCGTTTAGGTCACTACAATGTTAAGGGTAACAGCTAATATGTATTCGCGATTGCGCCCATATGATTTAATGATTTTACTTCAACATTGAAAGTCTATGCAATGCAAACTGAATTGGGGTTTCTCCGATATCACAGATACGAGCTTTCTTCCGCATAATCTAAAATGATAGACATAGTCATATATAAATAACAAGCCAGTTTAACTTCATATCTCGACTTCTAGATATTTGGGTGGTTTATTAAATATTAACAATACCTATTTCGATGGTTTGATCAGTTAGATTTACCCCCCAGAACTTCAGTTAAATTAAGCAAGTTCTTCTGATACCGAGACCCCGTTTTTATATTTACATCTGTCTATTGTAGATGGGCTTGTTTCCTGGTAAATTTATGATAAACGCGACGATTTTGACTTAAGAGGTTGTAAATTTTCCTTTGTTGGATGGTGATGTTCCTCGTGCAGCATGCTATGGCGTTTATATTTCGCAATTAATTCGATTTGCCAGAGTGTCTTGTCATGTAACTGACTTCAACACTCGATATAAATTGTTAACTGCTAAACTTCTCAATCAGGGCTATCGGTATCATAAACTACGCAAAGCCTTTTCAAAATTATGAAGACGTCATTCCGATTTAATTCCAAAATCCAATGTTGGACTTAAAAGGTCTATCGGAACCCGAAATTTATGGTGACTTAGTATATAAATTCAGAAAAAAATATATATATATATAATTCAATGACTTCAGCACCCAATTTCGTAAAATCATTCTTCGATATAAAAAATTGGGTACAACATAATGGTTAAACGACAGACTGCATGCATGGTAGTTAACCCAAGCACAGTTGACAACTTTGCTTCCCTCTTTAATTACACGCCGGTGGGTCAGGCCTTAGATTCTACGACGGTCCCAGCGTAATGGCTTGCTGAGAATTAGAGAGAATTTAGTTTTATGTAATATTGGTTGCAGCCTGTTGCTCTGTCTCTGGCCGGGCCCACCGGAGTACCACTTTTTGTTTTCTTTTGCTCCAGCATTTTAGTGGTTTCTTGCTGTCATCACCGTTGTTTCATCTCTGTGGTTGTTTTGATTTTTGTGTTCTGTGAGATGTTGCACTGATGGGTTAGGAGGCTTTCATGCGGACTGAACAAAGATTTGTCTAAATCGCGACGGAAGTAAGGGCGAGGATTGCAGCTGCATAAAATCGATTTAAGACCGTCCCCCACCCCACCCAGCGGCTTCGCTTCACTGACCTTTCCAAGGCCGTTCTTCTGTCGCGGTTTATTTTGTTGTGGTTTGTCTTTGAATATGTGTATTGCTTATAATATTTTGTTTTGAATAGCCAATTGGACATTTTGTGGAAAAGTAACTGTCCTTTTGTCTTTCCGCTATTGATGTTTCCATAAGGGTCTAGTCATTTCATTTTTGTGTTTCTTTCCCTTTGGTGCCCGGGTTAATTGTATCGATTCCTGATCATTGCCTTCACTTCAATCAAATACACGTAACAAATGTATTTTTTGATAATAAATACTTGTCATCAACACACCCTTGTGTTAAACATGACAACATTTGATTAGAAAACATCCATATTTCTCGAGTTTTGTACTTAAATAACCCCTGACCTATAAGACTGACATACTTAGAGGGTACATTTAAAATAATTTTCCATTGTTCACTGCACCTGGATAATTTTATGGTGATTTTAAGCAAGCAATTTCCCCAAATATATGTTATAAGAGAGTTATACGTAGTTTCGTGTTTATTTTTGCACTCCTTTGACCTTTGACCTTCTTCTTGGCCTCAGACGCATTTCCAGACGTGGCACCTACCCCTATGATTGTTGACACACATCACGGATTACATTTAGCATGGGTGCCATACTCTACTCAATTTTGTCATCAAACGTAAAAATATCAAGCTTTTTTGCACCTACTTAGTCACGCATAAAGGATGTTTTTTGTGTGTTGTTAATTGGTTTATCTATTATTGCCAGTTATCCAAGATGCGACATTTTAATTAAGGGGATAAGGTTAAAGTTTGATTTTTAATTGTTTTACTCGAAGAAAGTGTTAAAATCGGTCCTGCTCAAAACAGAGTAACATTTTAATTGAAAATATTTCTTGTAAAACCATTTTATATCGCCTTTTCTGTTTTAGAAATGGCACAGTGTAGTATTCTGTCTATGTTGTGATAAAAACCGGCCTGGCAACCCGGTTCAGTCAGCTGGTGGGTACTGACTAATAAAACATGTTGTCGGACAGGCTAGCTCAACGGAAGTCGCGATTTGACTTACGGTAGTTGCGCAAAAGCAATGTTTCAGACCCATAACAGAAACATAGTCACAAAGAAAGAATCAAGTGCTAAAGCAATATCGGGGATTATCAATGATTCCAGTCTGTAACATTAGTATCCCTTTTCATTCCATTTAACCCATATCCATGTAAACAAGCAGGTTTTCTAATCAAATACACGTTACAAATGTATTTTTTTTTAATATTTTGATAACTAGAGAAAGCGACCAGTGGGTCACGTATACCCCCGGCCAGCACCACCCTCTGATTTATCTTTCGAGCTTGTATGAAGAAGTCAAGAAGCTATAAGAATTTATAAATGTGTTTGTAAAAGCTAAACCAAACATAAAATTTCTAAATGGACCAAGAGTGTGAGGGCATCAAAGTTACTGAAGGGGTGGGGGTATCAATGTTACTGAAGCAGGTGGGGTGTGCATCAATGAACTCTTTGGACTGGTATACAACATCGATGCAAATATCAATTGAATTTGTCTTAGAGTTTAGAACATACAGGCATCTATAACCTTTGTCATAATATTTTAACCAAATGTAAATGTCTAAGTCTGTGACCTTGAGGTCAAGGTCACAATGGGTGGGAGAAGGGACATGCATCACAAAATCTTTGGACTGGTATGCAACATTGATGCAAGTATCAACTGAATTTGTCTTAGAGTTTAGAACATACATGCATCTATAAACTCTGTCATAAAACTTTAACCAAATGTAAAATTTCTAAGTCTGTGACCTTGACCTCTCACTGTGGGTGGTGGGACATTCATCAATGGAATCTTTAGTCCAGTATGTAACTTTAGTGTAAGTATCAACTAAATCTATCAAACGGTTCAGAAGATACAATGTCTTAGAAACTTTAACGCAAAACGTTAACCAAAATGTTAACGGACGGATGGACGGACGGACGGACGGAAGGATGGACGCACGGACAGACGGACGGACGAACATCAGAACGAAAACTATATACCCCATAGCATACTTCGTATGGCCGGGGTATAATAAATACTGGTCAGCATCACATCCTTGTGCTACATATAATAAAATGTGTTCAGAAAACATCCGTTTTTCACAAGCTTTGCACTTAAATGACCCCTGACCTATAAGACGGACATACTTTGAGGGTACATTTATAATGATTTTCCATTGTTCACTGCACCTGAATGGTTTATGGTGATTTTAAGCAAACATTTTCCCCAAATATGTGTTAAAAGAGAGTTATAAGTAGTTTCATGTTTATTTTGCACTCATTTGACCTTTGACCTACTTCTGAGCCTCAGACGCATTTCCAGACGTGGCATCCACCCCTATGATTGTTGACACACACCAAGGATTACATTTAGCATGGGTGCCATACTCTACTCAATTTTGCCATCAAAAGTAAAAATATCAATCTTTTGGGGAATTGGATGGCCAACTATAATGGGGAATGCGACGTCTCCACTTTTTCTCAGCCATTTCTGACCCGATCTTCATCAAACTTGCAGATAACCAGAAGGGGCTTACAGTTTACGTTGAGTTCAAATCTGGGCTGCACGGGACAAACAGCTTCTGAGTTACCTGCCATTGAGCATAAATGTAAGTGAAAAATGGTGTCTCCAGCTTTTCTCAGCCGTTTTTGATTGAATCATTTTGTAACTTTTGGTAAAGAGGACAAGCATAAAATCTCGAGCGAGTTCTAAGTTGACTTGAATCTGACCAGTGGTTTTCCAGTTACATCTCCTTGAGTGTGAAAGATTTTCCCATAGACATACAATGGGAAAACGACGTCTCCAGCTTTTCTCAACCATTTCAAATCAGATCTCCATCAAACTTGCAGATAACCAGGAGGGACATACAGTCTATGTTGAGTTTGAATTTGGGTCACGCAGATCAAATGACTTCTGAGTTACCTGCCATTGAGCATAAATATTAGCGAAAAATGGTGTATCCAGCTTTCCGCAACTGTTTTTGATCTGATTTTTTTGTCACTTTTGGTAAACGAGGATAAGCATAAAATCTCTAATGAGGTCGATTTTGGCTTTCCAGGATTTCCAGTTACATCCCCTTGAGGATGAAAAATTTTCCCATAGACTTACAATGAGAAAACGATGTCACCAACTTTGCTTGGCTATTTCTAACCTGACCTTCATCAAACGTCCAGATAACCAGAAGGAGCTTAAGTCTATGTTTAGTTCGAATTTGGGCCGCATGAGACAAAAGGCTTTCGAATTACCTGCCCTTGAGCATAAATATTAGTGAAAAATAGTGTCTCTGCCTTTTCTCAGCCGTTTCTAATCTGATCTTTTTGAAACTTTCAGTAAACGAGAACAAGCATAAAACCTCAGATGAGTTTGAATTTGGCTTGAATCTGGCATTTGGTTTTGCGGTTACAGCCCTTAGAGCGCGAACAATTTTCCCATAGACTTACAATTGAAAAACGACGTCACCAACTTTTCTCCGCCATTTCTGATCTGATCTTCATCAAACTTGCAGATAATCAGGAAGGACATACAGTCTACATAGAGTTCGAATTTTGGGTGTATGAGACAAACAACTGTGGAATTATCTGCCCTTGAGCATAAATATTAGTGAAAAATGATGGATGCACTTTTTCTCAACCTTTTTGATCTGATCTTTTTGAAACTTATAGCAAACGAGGACAAGCATAAAACCTCAGTCGAGTTCGAATTAGGCTTGAATCTGACATTCAGTTTTGCAGGTACAATCCCTAGAGCCTGAAAAATTTTCCCATAGACTTACAATGAAAAAAAAAAAAAAAAAGCTCCAACTTTCTCCACAATTTCTGAACTGATCTTAATTAGACTTGCAGCGAACCTGGAGGGACATAGAGTCTATGCTGAGTTCGAATTTGTGCGACATGGGACAAAGGGCTTTGGAGTTACATGCCCTTGAGCATAAATAATAGTAATGAAAATTGTTGTCTCCACTTATTCTCAGCCTTTTTTGCTCTGATCTTTTTGATACTTTCAGTAAACAAAGATAAGCATAAACCTCAGATGAGTTCAAATTTGGCTTGAATCTGTCATTCCGTTTTGCAGTTACAGGTCCTAGAGCCTGGAAAATTCTCCCAGACACTTACAATGGAAAAACAATGTCTCCAACTTTTTTCCACCATTTCTGATCTAAATGTAGTTGAGTTAGAATTTGGTAGCTTTGGAGTTAACTGCCCTTGAGCATAAATATTAGTGAAAATGTGTTTCCATTTTTAGCTCACCTGAGACGAAGGCTCACAAGGTGAGCTTATAGTATAGTCCATCCGTCGTCCGTCCGATGTCCACACCTTTGAACCTTAATATCTAAGTGACCAGTTGGCCAATCTCAATCAAATTTTATGTGCAACATCACTGGGTTGGGGGATTAACTGCATTAGGTTTTGGTCCAGTTTTGATCAAAACTGTGGTTGCCATGGAAATAAAATGGTTCCATAGGCTTATAATGGAGAAAACGATGTCTCCACTTTTTCTCAGCCATTTCTCATCCAGTCTTCATGAAACATGCTAGAGGGACTTACAGTCGTCGCTGAGTTTGAATTTGGGTTGACAGCTTTGGAGTTACCTGCCCTTGAGCATAAATATTAGTGAAAAATGGTGTCTCCACCTTTTTGAGCTGTTTTTGATTTGATCGTTTTCAAACTTTCAGTAAATGAGGACAAGCATAAAATATCGGACGAGTTCGAATTGGGCTTGAATTTGATAACTGGTTTTTCAGTTACAGCTCCTTGAGCGTGAAAATTTTCCCATAGACTTACAATGGGAAAACGACATCTCCAGTTTTTGGCATGCCTGTTTAAGCATAGCGCAATATAGGGATAAAAATTTCCAGCCTTTCTTTCGTCCATATGTCAGGCCATACACACATTACACATGCTTGATCCTTAAGTCTTTGGTCTAGTTCTCAGGTGAGCGACCGTTGCCCATCGGGCTACTTGTTTAGTTATGTTGTTAATGTGGAGGCTCCAGTTTAGATCATTATAGATGGTGACCCAAATGTGCAGAAACATTCTACAGCTGGGTATCATGCAAGATGTACACAGTTGGAATCGGGTTCTTACGTCGGGTAACATGAAGGACCTGACATTTAGAAGGATTAAAGTTCATGTCCCACATATTTTACCACTGTTCAAGTATATGTAAGTCTTGTTGTAGCAGGTGGCTGTCTGTCTGTGAGTACATGGCAGTGTCGTCCGCGAAAACTCTGCCTGCGTAGGCAGGTCAATGATGTATATAAGAAAGAGAATTGGTCCGAGAACCGAGCCCTGCGGGACGCCAGAGGAAACGGGAATACTAGCCGAGTTTTCCCCGTTAATTACGGCTGCATGTTTTCGATTGTCCAAAAAGTCCTTAACCAATTTTAGTGTCTCCTCTATTGCCATAATGGTGCAATTTCAGTTTCTGATGGGCGACTTTGTCGAAAGCTTTGCCAAAATCTATAACGGATCAAATCAGTCTGTTTGTCCATCTGCATGGTTTTAGACAATTCGTCGATCAGCATGATAAGTTGCGAAACGCAACTTATTACGGCCTGTGGAGTTCATCTTTCGCACCGTGACTGCCGTGGCAACTTTTTTGACATTTTAAAAATTGACACGGCGCTCACGGCAATCAGTGTTCAGTGTTTGAGTTTTACGCCTCACCAATAGCTAATGTCATACGGAGACAGGAGACTCATCCGAAAGTCTGGAGAAGCCCGAGATCGATCCTGCGATCCCTGGTTTACACTGAGTCCCACGGCAATCAAGGTGAGTCCCGTCTGCCTATCCTGTTCCCCTGCGTTGTCTCACGACCAACCCGTTATGTCAACGGTGGTCTGAAACGGGGCTGCCGCGGTCGCTGGGCACACTGTGTAAACCTAGCATTACTAAGACATGTCTACCTTTTGCCACCAGTAAAGGAGAACAATTTGAGCGACGTCCAGTTTAAAACTAGATGACGCAAAAAGCAACCCCCCCCACCTCATGCATTTTGGGCTTGGAAAAATAGCACAATTGGCTGCAGAGCAGAAACTGACAGTAAACCGCTTAGAAGGACTAAGCCTGCCCAGGCAAAGTGGTGCGCGTCGGACAGTCCTTGTATATAAATCCTATTGGTTTGTTTGAGTGGTAGGGCTTGAGAAGTCATTTTAATCTCAATGTTGGGTAAAAGTCCCACAAATTGGAAGCAACGTCCCCAAAATGATCTAAATAGTGTTGATGGAGACGTAAAAACTCAATTCAAGCAAACAAACGCAAAAAGATAAACAAATTGTGCGATTTTTCACTGTCAAAGGAATTTCATTTTCTGGCAATTAACAGAAAATTTGGTAATTAATGTCCTGCAGGAGATTTTTTTTAGATGTTCACGTCATTGATATCAATGTGAATGTGACAGTAGACTTTGCATGCTGATATCTTTGTAAATGTGACAGTAGACCTTGCAATCTGATTTCATTGTACATGTGACAGTGGACTTTGCTTGCTGATATCTTTGTAAATGTGACAGTAGACTTTGCAATCTGATTTCATTGTACATGTGATGCTGATATCATTGTGAATGTGACAGTAGACATTGCATGCTGATATCTTTGTGAATGTGACAGTAGACATTGCATGCTGATATCTTTGTGAATGTGACAGTAGACCTTGCATGCTGATTTCATTGTACATGTGATGCTGATATCATTGTGAATGTAACCATAATCTTTGCATGCTGATATCATTGTGAATGTCACAATAGACTTTGCATGCTGATATCTTTGTAGACCTTCATGCTGATTTCATTGTACATGTGATGCTGATACCATTGTGAATGTGACAGTAGACCTTGCAATCTGATTCATTGTACATGTCATGATGATATCATTGTGAATGTGAGAGTAGACTTTACATGCTGATACCATTGTGAATGTGTCAGTAGACCTTGCAAGCTGATTTCATTGCACATGTGATGCTGATATCATTGTGAATGTAACCATAGACTTTGCATGCAGACCTTGCATGCAAATATCTTTGTGAATGTGACAGTAGACCTTGCATGCTGAAATCTTTCTGAATGAGACAGGAGATATTGCATGCTATCAGTCTGAATGTGACAGTAGATCTTGCATGCCGATATCTGTGAATGTGTCAGTAGACCTTGCATGCTGATAGCTTTGTGAATGTGTCAGTAGACCTTACATGCTATCATAAATGAGATATTGAATGTTGATGTCATTATTATATCTGCTTTTTGTTTAAAAAAAAACAAAACAACAACAAAAAAAAAAAAACAAGAATTCTGCCGAAGGCTATGTCGCGCCTGTGGGGGCGCAAAGTCACCGAACCATGACATCTAGGC
This sequence comes from Lucinisca nassula, assembly GCA_963580285.1. Lineage (NCBI taxonomy): Eukaryota > Metazoa > Mollusca > Bivalvia > Lucinida > Lucinidae > Lucinisca > Lucinisca nassula. The sequence goes on along the minus strand of OY757020.1, from coordinate 86,664,328 downwards.
CAAGGTCAAACATAGATGCTTGCATAAAAGTTGCCATTCTTAAATGCAAAGCTTGTACTAAGTATCATTAATTAAGCTGTAATAATTCTTGAGAAATGAACTTAACCATTAGGGTGAATGCAATATTTTACAAAGTCAGTGAACCATAAAATGTAGGTCAAGGTCAAATATGGATGCTTGCATTTAAGTTTCCATCTCTAGATTCAAGTTTGTACCAAGTATCATTAATGAAGCTCTTAGTTCTTGAGAAATTAACTTGACCATTTGGGTGAACACTAGGGTGGTCGCAATAATTTGCCAAGTCAGTGAACCATAAAATGTAGGTCAAGTCAAATATGGATGCTTGCATTTAACTTGCCACCCCCAGATACAAGTTTGTACCAAGTATCATTAATATACGGGCCTCCGTGGCCTAGTGGTTAAGAGCGCTGACTCTTGATCATTAGGACTCTCACCGCTGTGGTTCGAGCCTCGCTCGGGTCACATGTGAGACGCCAAGTTCTGCAACGGAAGGTCAGGTGGTTTTTCTTCGGGTACTCCGGTTTTCGCCCACCTCTGATTAACCCTTATCTTGCTGAATATTCACTTAAGCCACACCCTTTTCTGTCTGTCAACCAATCAAATTACTTGATGTAATTTATTGCTACAAATTCATAAACTGAATGCCAAACAATGTAGATCCTGATCAGTTGGTTTCTTCAGAAGCCATCTGATCTGGCTCTACACTGTTTCCAAAGATAGGGGTTGTCATGAACAGCAAGATAAGGGTTAACAATCGGCTTGATATGAGTGAAATAATCTTGAAAGGGCCGTAAAACCAAAACCCCCCCCCCCAAAAAAAAAATCATTAATGAAGCTCTTATAGTTCTTGAGAAATAAACTTGACCAATAGGGTGAACGCTAGGGTGGTCGCAAATGTTAACGCCTTGACAAACGGATGAATGGACAAAAGAACGAACAAACGAACGAAAGGACGGAAAACCGGGGGCCTATATCGCGCCATGCTAACAGCAGGCGGGACAAAAACGGGTATATTAGTTTTGTCATGGGTGTACGTCTGTCTGTCTGTCCATCCTTCCGTCTGTCACAAACCTTGTGAAGGCAACTACTTTTTATTTCTTGCCATATGGCCACTAAACTAAGTACATGTACACATATTGCTTAGGATCTGAAGATGTGCATAAGGGTATCCAAATTTTGATCTGAACCCCTGGGGTCATGGGGTGAGGTCAAAGGTAAAATTTTCAAGAAAATGCTTGTGAATGCAACTACTATTTTATTTCCTGCCCTATGGTCACCAAATTGGGTACAAATATTGCTTAAGAACTGCAGATGTGCACTAGGGTATCCAAATTTTGATCAGATTGGGTGAGGTCAAATTTTCAAGAAAATGCTTGTGAATGCAACTACTTTTATTTATTTCTTCACATATGGTTACGAAACTTGCTACACATGTTGCTTAGGGACTGCAGATGTGCATGAGGGAATCCAAATTTTGATCTGAACCCCTGGGGTCACGTGCTGAGGTCAAAGGTCAAATTTTCAAGAAAATGCTTGTGAATGCAACTACTTCTTTATTTCTTCACCTATGAAGGCCAAACATGCTACAAATATTGGTTAGGAACTGCATATGTGCACAAGGTTATCCAAATTTTTATCTAACCCCCGGGGTCATTGGGCGGGGTCAAAGGTCACATTTTCAAGAAAATGCTTGTGAATGCAACGTCTTTTATATTTCTTGGCCCATGATGACCAAACCCGGTACACATATGGCTTACGGACTGGAGATGTGCATGGATCAAATTTTGATCTGACACCCTGGGGTCATGGGGAGAAAAAGCGGGTATTTAAAATGGCACACCATTGACTTGCTCTTGCATTTTAGTTTTGGGTTTTATGTTCCTTTCCAGATTTTCTCACTTATTTTAAGCCGATCGTTAATCACAGGTGGTTGAAAATCGGAGTACCTGGAGAAAAAAACATTTGCCTTCCATTGCAGAACTTTAGGTGTCACATGTGGTCCGAGAGAGACTCGAACCGGTGGCAAGAGACCTAATGATTAAAAGTCAGCACTCTTAACCTTTAGGCCACAGAGGTTCGTCTCATTATAAATGGTTGACCTAAGAATGAGACGGAAAAGTAATTTCTATGGTGTGTGAAATAATATATAGGTCAAGGTAACCAGGTCAAGGTGCATGCTGAGTCAGTGTGTTTTGTTTTGTTTGAGGTTTAATATCCCTGTCAACACTGTAAAGGTCATTTTGGAGATGTTGCTTCCAACTTTGTGGGACTTTTATCCGACATTGAGATAAAATGACATCTCGAGCCCTGCCGCCCAATGAAACCAATGGGGTTTATAAGCATGGACGGGCCGACTCGTACCACTTTGCCTGGGCAGGCCTAGATCCTCCAAGCTGTTTACCAGTACTCATGTGCGGGTCGGTTTCAGCTCTGCGTGAAAGCATCGTGCAGCCCATATATATCTTCAAGCCCCAAAGGGCGGGGGCCAGTCAGTGTGTCAAGGAGAATTACTATGAATTGAGAACTTGCTGTAATTCTCCTAAAATTTTAACAAATTTATTCCATGATCCTGCGAGGAGTCCAAAAGGTGCGGATGGAATGGCAAACAGTACAGATCCTGATCAGACTGCTCCTTTAGGAGCAGTCTGATCTGTGTCTGCACTGTTTGCTTAGGCCTATCTGTTCCAATACTTTGAATCATTACGGTATATAATATATGGAATTTTTGGGTTGATTGTTTATCAATTGATCCAAAGTTACTAACTACAAACTACAGCATTTCCCACCTGCTATTGTCTGTGCGACTATCTATGACCATGTACAAAATCCAGTCATTGGTTATTTATAGCAGCTCTTGTCTTCTCCCTGTGATGTCAGAGCGCCGTGCAAAAAGTAAAATCTGGACTGGGCTTGTGTACTTGGCATTACGAAAACACGCCTATACAAATACATTGTAAACTAAAGAAAATGTAAAAATGAAAAATTGTGATATTTTTCTTCTTTCTGCTCAAAATATAGATTGTGGGTACTCGTTAGAACCGCCTCATCGAGGCGGTTCTGACAAGTACCCACAATCTATATTTTAGAGCAGAAATAAGAAAAATAAGGTTTACCCCTGTAAACCCCAGTTTTACTATATAAAAGTGGGGTTCAAGGGGTTCAAAATCATATAGGCGTGTTTTCGTGATGGCCATTTTCAGACACTTCATAACCCAGCGTCTGATCAGGGTCTACACTGTTTGCTTTGAGGACAAGAATTTAAGGGTCAAAAGAAAGAGGAGAAAGGTAAAAGCCTTTATCGTTTGATCATGTTTTATTTCTGTACAGCAGTTTACAATATGCACAAAAATCGCTAACAAAAAACAAGGAAGAGCAGTTGGAATAAATAAATGGCATGGTATCTAGAAATCATTCTTAAACCACGTCCACAAGTCTCTTTATTACACTATTCAGAATAGAACAGTATTTTTTTACACTAATCAAACACGAATCCTTCCTATTTTACCTGTTGTCCCGATGAATAAATTAAGAATTAATTTTTGTCACACCCATTTCTGACAATCAACCAATCAGCTATTTAGAGCTGATCCTTAATCCGAGGTCGGCGAAAACCGGAGTACCCGGAGTAAAACCACGTGACCTTCTGTTACAGAACATGGTGTCTAAAATGGGACAAGAGCGTGGCTAGAACCCCAGCAGTGGGAGACCTAATGATTAAGAGTCAGTCCTCTTCTTACCCACTACGCCACCCATGATCGAGATCATTTAAGGATATATTCACTATCTTCTGTAAAATAAAGGTATGTTTTGTGTACTCATTAGAATTGCCTCATTGAGGCAATTCTAATGAGTACACACAACATACCTTTGAAACATTAAATCACGAAAACCTCCATAAAAATCCAAATGTATGACTGTCTGGAGCTGCCACAAGAATTCTCTGGGGACGCCAAAACGATTTGAATTTGGGAAGGTAAATGAGCCATCCATGTTTGAGTAATTGAAGTTTCACTATACAGTGAAATCTGGCTATTAAGACCACCTAAAATTAAGACTTATTCTGGATTAAAAAAGCTTATTTAGGAGGATGCCGATATTCTTTCTTTCTCTCTTCTGAAAACAATGACCTCTGGTTATGGACCACCTTTGGGACTGTTCAAAAGTGGTCTTTGACCACCTTTAGGACTGTTCAAAAGTGGTCTTAAAGACCACTTTTGAACAGTCCCAAAGGTGGTCTTAACATGGGAATTTTACTGTATTTCCCCTATATAACAAAGAGCTGACTCCTGTTTAAGTTAAGCTAGGTTACATATTTTAGTTTAGGGAAAAAAAGTCACCCTAGGCTAGTCTGTGAGGTCCCGAGGTTATAAAATGCTTTTCGTGCTCAACTCAATTGAGTACAAAATTTGTAATGCTCATAAAAAATTAAAACACAAATAAGTGCAGCCATTTTCCTCCACCTTTCAGCAGAGAATATTGTTTGTCCTGATCACAAATTTTAATGGCATTTCAGTTTCTTTTTCTTACAAGAGAGCCAGAAACCAAAAATGCAAGTTAAAGCTCCATAAATTTAAGCGCAAACGACAACTTTATTTTCTAAATTATTTTGATTATCTAAATCATTTTTCAGAGAAAACATCACCAAAACATGTCTATATAATTCTGACCCCCTTGAACCCCATTTTTATACAGTAAAACCTTATTTTTGTTATTTCTGTTGTGGGCACACGTTAGAACGGCCTCGATGAGGCCGTTATAACGTGTACCCAAAATCTATGTTTTGAGCAGAAATAAGAAAAATATCGCAATTTTTCTTCTGAAATTTTTCATTTTTAGGGTGGTAAAATTTAATATGTATTTGAAAAGGCGTGTTTTCGTAGTGTAAGGCTTTTCATTTCGTGTGAATCATCTGCTAGCCGGACAATTTATATGCAATGTCAAGCCTTATTTTAGGATTCAAATGTAATTCTGAAAATAAGACAGAAATAGTTGATGACATGTTCAAATATTGCTTTCTAATTTACTTGGTATTTTAACCCTTATCTTGCTGAATATTCAGTTTAGCCACACCCATTTCTGACTTTGAACCTATCAGATTACTTCATGTAATTTATTCTTACAAATCCATAAACTTCATGTCAAACAGTGTAGATCCTGATCAGATGGCTTCTTCAAAAGCCATCTGATCTGGATCTATACTGTTTCCAAAGATTTTGTTTGTTTGTTTGATTTGAGGTTTAACGTCCCCGTCAACACTGTAAAGGTCATTTTGGAGACCTTGCTTCCAATTTTGTGGGACTTTTACCCAACATTGAGATGAAATGACATCTCAAGCCCTGTCGCCCAATGAAACCAATAGGGTTTATTAGCATGGACATTCAGCCTCGCACCGCAGTTCCTGGACATGCTTAGATCCTCTAAGCGGTTTACCAGTACTAGTGTGCGGGCCGGATTCAGCTCTGCGTGGAAGCATCATGCAGCCCATATATTTCTTCAAGCCCCTATGGGCGGGGGCCACTGTTTCCAAAGATAGGGGTTGTCGTGAACAGCAAGATAAGAGGTCAGGTTTTAACAGAGACTTGTTGTTGTTGTTTTTCTCTCAGAGCTAAGATTCTGCCAGAAAGGTTTGCTCAATATTTTACGCTCTGAAAACATTTTCTAAAACAAGCTAACAACCATTTGACTAGTAAACTAATTCACTGTACAACAACCATTGAACACATGTTTGAATGCAAGAGCTAAACAAGTTTGAAGGAAAAAATGCCTGCTCGATGAACAGACTGAAAGACAATACATGTAGTACATGAATCATAGTTATAGAAAAGGACCGGACATTTTAGGGGTACCGTATTCCTCCCATTTAGCGCCCTGGGCGCTTAAAAAATTGAAAAAAGAGGGGGCGCTTATAAGAGACAAAAATATTAACAGAACTCAGAGTTTTAAACCAATTACATGTAGTAGTTTTCCATTCTAATATGGTGGAACCATAACATGTAAAGTACCTAGATAGCCAGGGGTTTAGAAATACCTTGCATGATACGATTTACAGCAGAAACGGTGATGACTGAACGGCTGAAACCTTTCCTTTAGGTAAGCCAAAATATTTTTTCCTCCAACAGCAGAAGGGGCGCTTGTTATTTTGTTCTTGGAAAAACAGTGAGGGGCGCTTATAGGAGCAGGGGCGCTTAATGGGAGGAATACGGTAATTTTTCTAATACAAGAGCTAAACAAGTTTGCAGGAAAAAAATGCCTGTTTGATTAACAGACAGAGAGACAATTCACCATATTTGCATTATCTGCTGGTTCCTAGTCTGAAGGTTATCAGAGTTGGGAAAACAGGTAACCAGACCCCCTGACCTTTCAAGGTCAGGGGGGTCTGGTTACCTGTTTTTCCAATATGGACAATGTGCAAGCTGGGAGCCAGCAAATAATGCAAATATGGTGAATAGCAATTCCACATAGATTTGATATATTGTGAGTACTTGTCAGAAAGGCGGCAAATTTTAGAAATTTTTAGAAATGTTGCAATTCTAACGAGTAGTCACATTTAAGGTATGTTGTGTCATTATTGTTGTGCTTGCTTTAAGCATGGCATGAAATGGGAGCCCTGTTTTCCATCCATTCGTTCGTCAAGCCGTCAACATTTGTGACCACCCTAACTTTCACCCTAATGTAAGAGTCCATTTCTCAAGGCTGGACATAGCTATCAGCAGAATTTGTGATTCCTTTTAGTCAATCTTTTATGGAAAGTCCAGGCCTCATACTGACCAAACTTTTCCATGCCTGAAAGACCCGATTTTGCAGCTGCAACTCTTATCCTGCTGAACAAGACACAACTATTACCTTTGCAAACAGTGTAGATCCAGATCAGATGGCTTCTGAAGAAGCCATCTGATCAGGATGTACACTGTTATAATGCAGTTTGTGAAAATATCAAGTAATTTGGTTGACATATAGTCAGAAATGGGTGTGAGTTAATAAATTTATTCAGCAGGATAAGGGTTAAATAGTTTTTTAAACAGACTATAGGCCCCAAAATCAAAATTTAAAAGCCTGAAATCAAGAAAAAAATCAAGCTCTAAAAGCCTGAAATCCTGCAAATGCCTGAAAAATATGAGGCCTGAAAGTCCTGTTAGCAAACAGTCTGATGACTTTGTTTGTTTGGAGTTTAACTGCCCACTCAACACTATTCAGGTCATATCTAGGTAGTCAGCCTAGCCACAATTCCTAGGGCTGGCTTAAACAGAAGTGGTTAGTAAGCATAGTACACATTTTGTTTTGCCAGAAACTGACAACTTACTGCCCTTCTTGAGTCAGTGGAAGGGAGAGAATGACCACAGAATAGATTTCATGATAAGTCTCCACAAGAATGTAGCAGACCTTGGCAGGTATCGGACTCACGACTTCTTTCACCAGTCAGATGCACATCAGACTGAGCTACCGAGACCAGCAAACACAGATCAGATGCCCTATTATGTGGCATCTGATCTGGACTACACTTTTAACTGTGTCCCTTTTACATATAAGAATGGATTAACCCTTATCTTGCTGTTCACGACAACCCCTATCTTTGCAAACAGTGTAGATCCAGATCAGATGGCTTCTGAAGAAGCCATCTGATCAGGATCTACACTGTTTGGCATTCAGTTTATGAATTTGTAGCAATAAATTACATCAAGTAATTTGATTTATTGATAGACAGAAATGGGTGTGGCTTAAATGAATATTCAGCAAGATAAGGGTTAATTATTAAAACAAAATTCAAAGCACATTGAGTGAGCTTATATCACAAAAAATCCTTATTACAAGAAATACAAAGACATGTTTTCCTTTAAACTTTTTTACTCTGCTGGTAATTACACTGATGACGAGCAATCATTTCTAACAGACGTTTAATGAGCACATGGCCCCCGCTCATCGGGGCTTGATGAAATAGATTGGCTGCATGATGCTTCCATGCAGAGCTGAAACCGACCCGCGCACGAGGTACTACTAAACCTCTTAGAGGATCTGAGCCTGCCAGGCAAAGCATTGCGAGTCGGACAGTCCATGCTTATAAACCCTATTGGTTTCATTGGGCAGCAGGGCTTGAGAAGTCATTTCATCTCAATGTCGGGTAAAAGTCCCACAAAATTGGACGCAAAGTCTCCAAAATGAACTTTACAGTGTTGACAGTTTTAATTTGAAACCTCAAATTAAACAAAAACAAAAAAACAATTAATGAGCACAACATTACATAATTCAGGTCAAGGGAGAATCTATTTTGGAAATGTGCAAACAACACATATGCTTATTTTCCCCTGTTTGTTACCATGGCAACCAGGGTGCTGCATGGAATGGAATTATTTTTTAACAACTTTGAAATAAGACCACCCAAAGATCATTTCTGCCATATTTGGTTAGAATCTGTTCAGTAGTTTGGAAGATGTCGTCTAAAGAAATTGTGGACGACAGACGACGGACGGACGACGGACAGGGAGTGATCACAATAGCTCCTGCGGAGCCTTTTGCCTATGAGGTGAGCTAAAAATTAAAAGCGGGATGAGCTTTTATCACAACAAATACGAAGACATGTTTTCCTTCACAAACTTATTTACTCTGCTGGTAATTACACTGATGACGAGCAATCATTTCTGACAGACGTTTAATGAGCACAACATTACATAATTCAGGTCAAGTGAGAATCTATCTTTGGATATATGCAAACAGCACATATGTGCATACAGAACACAGATTTCTTTGTTTACCTTAACTCTTATCTTGCTGTTCACGACAACCCCTACCTTTGCAAACTGTGTAGATCAAGATCAGATGGCTTCTGAAGAAGCCATCTGATCAGGATCTACACTGTTTGTCATGTAGTTTGTGAATTTGAATGGAAACATTATATCATGTTATCTGATTGGCTGATACATGTAGTCAGAAATGGGTATGGCTAATTAAATTATTCAGCAGGATAAGGGTTAACTCTCCAATCTTTCAATTTGGACAAGTCCATTCTTGTATTAAACGGGCCTTCGGTACCTTTTGGGTAATAGCACTGTCTCTTATCAGTTGGTCTCTCACAGCTGTGGGCTCAACCCTTGCTCGGGTCACATATGCAACACAAAGCTCTGCAATGGAAGGTCAGGTGGTTTTATACAGGTCATCTGGTTTTAGCCCACCTCTGATTAATGATCTGCTCCAAATAAGTGAAATAATCTTGAATAGGGCCGTAAAGCTACTCCCCCATCCCCGAAAAAGAAATCTTGTACTAAAGAGATGATTTATTCAATTATGAATAGAATGGCAAACATTATAGAACCTGATGAAACATCTCATCATGAGACGTCTCATCAGGTTCTATACTGGCCGCATAGATATCTGTTGAAAAAGATTAAGGAACTTTTGAGGTTAAAATTATGTTCCTGTAGCATCCACTGTGCGCTCTAATCAGATTGCACAGTCACACACAGCGAAATTTGTACTCCATGCACATATACAAAAACATTTCCACTTTTCACGGATCGCATTTGCACTTGTTGCAGAATACAATTCCACTTCTCACAGTGATCTTTGTTCTCCATACACATATACAAAAGCATTTCCACTTGTTGCAGAATACAAATCCACTTGTCACAGATCACAAAACAATGGCAGAATTTGAAAGTTTTTGATAAAATTCGACGATAATGTGTTTGGACAGTCACACTTGTATGCAAGATCCGGATATTGTGATTTATGGGGATATAAGCTTGTCTCAGATCTGCTATTATGATAAGAGACTTGAAATTTCGATACAAAAAGGCGAGGAATTATAAAGAATGATTCAGTTAAGATTTAGTAAAGAATTTAAGTAATTATATACAGCAGTTTGGAATGTATAGCAGAAAAAAATGAAAGTCCAGCTCCGTAAAAAACACACACCATTAAATGGTGTAAATCAACGTAACAAATAATTTAAGACAATAAAACTGAACTACATCAAGCAGCACTGTGGCTTCTACAAAAGTACGACAATGATCCTCAATATAAGCAAACAGTGCAGACCCAGATCAGACTGCTCCTGAAGGAGCAGTCTGATCAGGGTCTACACTGTTTGCCATTCAGTCTGCACCTTTTGGATTCCCTGCTGGATCGTGAAACAAATTTTTTAAAATTTTAGGAGAATTATAGCAAGTTCTCCAGGTGTCCCAACTTTTAGGATTTTTACGGTATGCTCGGCAAAGGCCTCGAAAAAGAGTGAAAACTCGCTCCACCAGGGACAAGGGTTCAGTTGTTCACATCTAATGATGTCATTAGTTAAAATATTAATACACTTTTAACATTTAACATGGCAAAAATACCAATATTTTTGTATAGAAAATGTGAGCAGCTTTTGCCAATGCGATAACTGCTGACAATTTTTCAGCAAAAATATCACAATGTTAGATATTTTATCATATGACGTCGCATCTGAGAGTGTAATAACGCCATGTAATATTTTCGATAATCCACTAGTGGATTAAATATGCAAATTAGCTAAATACGTCCCGTAACGTTGCATGTACGATCCTTAACGATGCCGCGTTTACTAACGGCGGAATATTGACCTTTTTGTAAATAATCATGAATAAAATGCGTTTTAAATGTCATATGATAAATAGAATCTTGCATTTGTGCCCATGTATTATTGAATTTATTAAACAAGTTGAGGAAAAGGGATAAAATGCTCGGCACAGCCTCTCATTTTATCCCTTTTACTCAACTCGTTTAATAAATTCACCATGTATTATTGAATTTATTAAACTTGTTGAGGAAAAGGGATAAAATGCTCGGCTTCCATGTATTATTGAATTAATTAAACTCGTTGAGGAAAAGGGATAAAATGCTCGGCAAAGCCTTGCATTTTATCCCTTTTCCTCAACTCGTTAAATAAATTCAATAATACATGAACACTCATGTAAGATCCTCTATGTACTTATTAGAATAGCTAATATTTTGACCAATAACGAGCTCCATAAGCTAATGATGCTTTGAACAACTGTCAAGTTTTTTGTTTTTGCTGTTTGGTTTGGATTTTTATGGCCCTGTCAACACTATTAACCATTATCAAGCTGGTCAGTTTACCTAACTGTAAGTTGTTAACCAGTTTGTTTGTTTGTTTGATTTGAGGTTTAACCTCCCCGTCAACACTGTAAAGGTCATTTTGGAGACGTTGCTTCCAATTTTGTGGGATTTTTACCCGACATTCAGATGAAATGACATTTCAAGCCCTGCCGCCCAATGAAACCAATATGGTTTATAAGCATGGACAGGCTGACTCGCACCGCTTTGCCTGGGCAGGCTTAGATCCTCTAAGAGGTTTACCAGTACTCGTGTGCGGTTGGTTTCAGCTCTGCATGGAAGCATCATGCAGCCCATCTATTTCTTCAAGCCTTCAACCCTTGATGGGTGGGGGCCTTTCTTCATTCTTGAACTTTTAATGTGATGTTGTAAAATTCAGTTCTTGATTTAACCCATAAAATGCCAATCACGATAATTGTCGTCTGCTTTGTCGTCTGGCGGCAACTTTAAAAGTCATTGTTGCAAACAGTGTGGACCGAGATCAGACTGCTCCTCTAGGAGCAGTCTGATCAGGGTCCACACTGTTTGCCAGTAAGCAAAAATATGTTTGAAAAGTCTGCAAGAAGATTCAGCAGACGACATTGACAGACGACATTTTAAGATGCAGTTTTTCTCAGCAGCTTCAGGGCTAACTCAGCTGTCAGGAGGGCAACACCATGCCAAATTTGACAGTTTAATCTAACAAATTTGACTAAGACAATTATGTCTCTTGTTTAGGCAAGATTATTTATGTGCACATGGCTTATATCTATTGCAATATTTCTAGCATTTACGGTACCCGGTTCACAACCAGCTTTAACAGTAACAACCAACAAAACTACACAATTTATACAGGGTACAAAACAATATAGTTCGGACACAAACTTAACTATTATGCCAATTTTTTTCTACCCAAATCATAATAAAATTATCTATTTAAAACAGCAAATACAATTTAATACATGTATAATGCATGAAAATGAATTTTACATTTCATATAAATATGTTGTTTATGCCAGTTTAAATAAACAAGAGGGCCATGATGGCCCTGGATCGCTCACCTGATCCATAGAGTAACAAGTGGGCCCCAGGGAGGGCCATTATTGACCCCAGGGTTATAATGTGCATAATGATGAGGGAGTTCTAAACAGGTGAAGCTTCATACAAAATATCAACAAAGGCTATAATTTGAACAATCTTGGCAAAGGTCCACTAGATGAAGCTACACACCAAATATCAAAGACCTTGGCCTTGCGGTTTCAGAGAAGAAGATTTTTTTTACAGATTTTCTCTATAGAAGCCTATGTAAAAATAATTTGAACAATCTTGGTAGAGGTCCATTAGATGAAGCTTCATTCTAAATATCAAAGTCCTGGGCCTTGTGGTTTCAGAGAAGAAGATTTTTAAAGATTTTGCCTATATAAGCCAATGTAAAACCAAAGGGCCCAGGGGCAGGGACATTTTTGGCCTCAGCACTATAATTTGAATAATCTTGTTAGGGGCCCTTTAGATGAAGCTTCATACCAAATATAAAAGACCTAGGCCTTGTGGTTTCAGAGAAGAAGATTTTTAAAGATTTTCCCTATATAAGTCTTCGTAAAACCAAAGGGCCCCGGGGCGGGGGCATTTTTGGCCCAAGGGCTATAATTTGAACAATCTTGGTAGAGGTCCACTAGATGAAGTTTCATTCTAAATATCAAAGTCCTGGGCCTTGTGGTTTCAGAGAAGAAGATTTTTAAAGATTTTGCCTATATAAGCCTATGTAAAACCAAATGGCCCCAGATCGGGAGCATTTTTTGCCCCAGCACTATAATTTGAACAATCTTGGTAGGGGTCCACTAGATGAAGCTTCATACCAAATATCAAAGTCCTGGGCCTTGTGGTTTCAGAGAAGAAGATTTTTAAAGATTTTCCCTATATAAGCCTATGTAAAACCAAAGGGCCCTGTGGCGGGGGCATTTTTTGTCCCAGCACTATAATTTGAACAATCTTGGTAGGGTCCACTAGATGAAGCTTCATACCAAATATCCTGGGCCTTGTGGTTTCAGAGAAGAAGATTTTTAAAGATTTTACCTATATAAGCCTATGTAAAACCAAAGGGCCCCGGGGCGGGGGCATTTTTGGCCCCAGCACTATAATTTGAACAATCTTGGTAGGGGTCCACTAGATGAAGCTTCATACCAAACATCAAAGACCTGGGCCTTGTGGTTTCAGAGAAGAAGATTTTTAAAGATTTTCCCTATATAAGCCAATGTAAAACCAAAGGGCCCCGTGGCGGGGGCATTTTTTGTCCCAGCACTATAATTTGAACAATCTTGGTAGGGGTCCACTAGATGAAGCTTCATACCAAATATCAAAGTCCTGGGCCTTGTGGTTTCAGAGAAGAAGATTTTTAAAGATTTTCCCTATATAAGCCCATGTAAAACCAAAGGGCCCCGGGGCGGGGGCATTTTCAGCCCCAGCACTATAATTTGAACAATCTTGGTAGGGGTCCACTAGGTGAAGCTTCATACCAAATAGCAAAGACCTGGGCCTTGCAGTTTCAGAGAAGAAGATTTTTAAAGATTTTCCCTATATAAGCCCATGTAAAACAAAAGGGCCCCGGGGCGGTGGGCATTTTTGGCCCCAGCACTATAATTTGAACAATCTTGGTAGGGGTCCACTAGCTGAAGCTTCATACCAAATATCAAAGACCTGGGCCTTGCGGTTTCAGAGAAGAAGGTTTTTTAAGTTTTCGGTGAAAAAATCTATTTTTGGCTCCTGTGACCTATATGTGCAATGGACCGGAACAATTTGAACAACTTTGAAAGGGGACCACCTAAGGATCATTCCTGTGAAGTTTGGTCAAAATCCGATCAGTGGTTTAGGAGGAGATGTCGTTTGAAGAAATTGTTTACGCACGGATGACAGACAAAAAGTGATCCTAATATAAAACACAAGAGGGCCATGATGGCCCTGGATCGCTCACCTGATCCATAGAGTAACAAGTGGGCCCCGGGGAGGGCCATTATTGACCCCAAGGTTATAATATACATAATGTTGAGGGAGGTCTAAAAAGGTGAAGCTTCATACCAAATATCAACAAAGGCTATAATTGTCCACTAAATGAAGCTCCATACCAAATATCAAAGACATGGGCCTTGCAGTTTCAGAAGAAGATTTTTAAAGATTTCCCTGTATAAGTCTATGTAAAACTGAAGGGTCTTGGGGCGGGGGGCATTTTTGGCCTCAGGGCTATAATTTGAACAATCTTGATACAGGTCCACAAGTTGAAATTTCACACCAAATATCAAAGACCTAGGCCTTGTGGTTTCACAGAAGAAAATTTTTAAAGATTTTCCCTATATAAGTTTATGTAAAACCAAAGGGCCCCGGAGGGGGGGCATTTTTGGCCCCAGCACTATAATTTGTATAAACTTGGAAGGGGTCCACTAGATGAAGGTTCATACCAACAAGAGGGCCATGATGGCCCTGGATCGCTCACCTGATCCATAGTGTAACAAGTGGGCCCCAGAGAGGGCCATTATTGGCCCCAGGGTTTTAATGTGCATAATGTTGAGGGAGGTCTTAAAGGTGAAGCTTCATACCAAACATCAACAAAGGCTATAATTAGAACAATCTTGGCAAAGGTCCACTAGATAAAGCTACACATCAAATTTCAAAGACCTGGGCCTTGCAGTTTCAGAGAAGAAGATTTTTTTTAAAGATATTCCCTACATAAGCCTATGCAAAACCAAATGGCCCCAGGGCTATATAAATCTATGTAAAAACAAAGGGCCCCGGCCCGGGGTGGGGGCATTTGTGGCCCCAGGGCTATAATTTGAACAATCTTGGTAGAGGTCCACTAGATAAAGCTCCATACTAAATATCAAAGGCCTTGGCCTTGCAGTTTCAGAGAAGATTTTTAAAGATTTCCCTATATAAGTCTATGCAAAACCAAAGGGCCCCGGAGCGGGGACATTTTTGGTACCAGGGCTATAATTTGAATAATTTTGATAGAGGTCCACTAGATGCAGCTTCATACCAAATATCAAAGACCCAGGCCTTGTGGTTTCAGAGAAGAAGATTTTTGAAGATTTTCCCCATGTAAGTCTATGTAAAACCATAGGGCCCCAGAGTGGGGGCATTTTTGGCCCCAGGGCTATAATTTTAACAATCTTGGTAGAGGTCCATTAGATGCAACTTCATACCAAATTTCAAAGTCCTGGGCCTTGTGGTTTCAGAGAAGATTTTTAAAGATTATCCCTATATAAGTCTATGTAAAACCAAAGGGCCCCGGGACGGGGCCACTTTTGGCCCCAGCACTATAATTTGAATCATCTTGGTAGGGGTCCTTTAGAAGAAGCTTCATACCAAATATAAAAGACCTAGGCCTTGTGGTTTCAGAGAAGAAGATTTTTAAAGATTTTCCCTATATAAGTCTATGTAAAACCAAAGGGCCCCTGAGCGGGGGCATTTTTGGCCCAAGGGCTATAATTTGAACAATCTTGGTAGGGGTCCACTAGATGAAGCTTCATACAAAATATCAAAGTCCTGGGCCTTGCGGTTTCAGAGAAGAAGATTTTTAAAGATTTTCCCTATATAAGGCCATGTAAAACCAAAGGGTCCCAGTCGGAGGCTTTTTTTGCCCCAGCACTATAATTTGAACAATCTTGGTAGGGGTCCACTAGATAAAGCTTAATTCCAAATATCAAAGTCCTGGGCCTTGCAGTTTCAGAGCAGAAGATTTTTAAAGATTTTCCCTATATAAGCCTATGTAAAACCAAAGGGCCCGGCGGCGGGGACATTTTTGGCCTCAGCACTATCATTTGAATAATCTTGTTAGGGGTCTTTTAGATGAAGCTTCATACCAAATATAAAAGACCTAGGCCTTGTGGTTTCAGAGAAAAGGATTTTTAAAGATTTTCCCTATATAAGTCTATGTAAAAACAAAGGGCCCCTGAGCGGGGGCATTTTTGGCCCAAGGGCGATAGTTTGAACAATCTTGGTAGAGGTCCATTGGATGAAGCTTCATTCTAAATATCAAAGTCCTGGACCTTGCGGTTTCAGAGAAGAAGATTTTTAAAGATTTTCCCTATATAAGTCTATGTAAAACCAAAGGGCCCCTGAGCAGGGGGATTTTTGGCCCAAGGGCTATAATTTGAACAATCTTGGTAGGGGTCCACTAGATGAAGCTTCATACAAAATATCAAAGTCCTGGGCCTTGCGGTTTCAGAGAAGAAGATTTTTAAAGATTTTCCCTATATAAGCCTATGTAAAACCAAAGGGCCCCAGGTGGAGGCTTTTTTTGCCCCAGCACTATAATTTGAACAATCTTGGTAGGGGTCCACTAGATAAAGCTTAATACCAAATATCAAAGTCCTGGGCCTTGCAGTTTCAGAGCAGAAGATTTTTAAAGATTTTCCCTATATAAGCCTATGTAAAACCAAAGGGCCCGGGGGTGGGGACATTTTTGGCCTCAGCACTATCATTTGAATAATCTTGTTAGGGGTCTTTTAGATGAAGCTTCATACCAAATATAAAAGACCTAGGCCTTGTGGTTTCAGAGAAAAGGATTTTTAAAGATTTTCCCTATATAAGTCTATGTAAAAACAAAGGGCCCCTGAGCGGGGGCATTTTTGGCCCAAGGGCGATAATTTGAACAATCTTGGTAGAGGTCCAATGGATGAAGCTTCATTCTAAATATCAAAGTCCTGGACCTTGCGGTTTCAGAGAAGAAGATTTTTAAAGATTTTCCCTATATAAGGCCATGTAAAACCAAAGGGCCCCGGAACGGGGGCATTTTTTGCCCCAGCACTATAATTTGAACAATCTTGGTAGGGGTCCACTAGATAAAGCTTAATACCAAATATCAAAGTCCTGGGCCTTGCAGCTTCAGAGCAGAAGATTTTTAAAGATTTTCCCTATATAAGCCTATGTAAAACCAAAGGGCCCGGGGGCGGGGACATTTTTGGCCTCAGCACTATCATTTGAATAATCTTGTTAGGGGTCTTTTAGATGAAGCTTCATACCAAATATAAAAGACCTAGGCCTTGTGGTTTCAGAGAAAAGGATTTTTAAAGATTTTCCCTATATAAGTCTATGTAAAACTAGAGTGTTCACAAGTTTTTTCTTTAATTTGACCTACTGACCTACTTTTTGACCCGAAAAGACCTTTATTCAAACTTAGCCAAGATATTGTCACAATGACCATTCTGAGCAAGATTAATGATTTAACCAAACTTGTGGCCTCCTGAGTATTCACAAGGTTTTTCTATGATTTGACCTACTGACCTACTTTTCAACCGGACATGACCCATATTCAAACTTGACCGAGATATTGTCATGATGATCATTCTGAGCAAGTTTGATTATGATTGGACCAAAATTGTGGCCCCTAGGGTGTTCACAAGGTTTTTATATGATTTGACCCGCTGACCTACTTTTTAACCCGATATGACCCATATTCGAACTGGACTGAAATATTGTCACAATGGTCATTCTGAGCAAGTTTCATGATAATTGGACCAAAACAGTGGCCTTCAGAGTGTTCACAAGGTTTTTCTATGATTTGACCTACTGACCTACTTTTTGACCGGACATGACCCATATTCGAACTTGACCAAGATATTGTCATGATGATCATTCTGAGCAAGTTTGATTATGATTGGACCAAAATTGTGGCCTCTAGGGTGTTCACAAGGTTTTTCTATGATTTGACCCGCTGACCTACTTTTTAAGCCGACATGATCCATATTCAAACTTCACTAAAATATTGTCACAATGATCATTCTGAGCAAGTTTGATGATGATTGGACCAAAATTGTGCCCTCTCGAGTGTTCACAAGGTTTTTCTATGATTTGACCTACTGACCTACTTTTTTACCCGACATGACCCAAATTCGAACTTGACCGAGATATTGTCATGATTATCATTCTGAGCAAGTTTGATGATAATTGGACCAAAACTGTGGCCTCTAGTGTGTTCACAAGAAAAAGTTTACGCACGACGGACGACGGACGACGGACGACGCACGACGACGCCGGACATCTTACTGTCACAAAAGCTCACCATGACCTTCGGTCAGGTGAGCTAAAAAGAACAAACTAGCTGAAAACAAGTATGTATACACGTGAATTAATAATAAATTAACAACTAATCAAGGATGACTATACACTATATACTTTTGTTAAGCTTTTTAATGCAAGAAAAAATGTTTCACAGTCTAATGTCAAAGAATCTATGAGTGACGTCATAAAATGGCGGGTTTTTACGATGTCAATTGTCACCCCCTTCTGCCCAGGAATTCGTTGAAGATTTACTTGATGATCCTAAGTATTGGGACAGATAGGCCTAAGCAAACAGTGCAGACCCAGATCAGACTGCACCTGAAGGGTCTACATTGTTTGCCATGCTGTCTGACCTTTTAGACTCTTTGCTGGATTATGAAACCAATTTGTTAAAATTTTAGGAGAATTACAGCAAGTCCTTAAAGTGTCCAAATTTTAGGATTTTTACATTAATCAGTGTACTTTCACCTTTCCATTGCCTTTAGAGGCGCACTGTGTTAGAATTGTCAATTGACCTCAAGTTACAAAATGAATCCAAGTTATATTGCTAGGTTCTGTGGGACTATCACTCACCCCTGAAATAGATTTTGTATAATCCAAGTAACGGTTATTTACTACCAGTTTCCCTTCAGCTGCAATGTTCATTAATTGTTGACGGAAGTTTTCTGATGGTCTGCGATGTCATAAAAAGATACTGACAGACATTCTTGTTCTCCTAGTGTGTCAGATAAAATAGTGGCCATTTGTCAATCTTCCCTACACAATCCACCCACTTTAAAGCAATTAGCTTCTGATTGGCCGATTGAATATTTACATAGTCCCAGACAGTGATCCCCTGCTGATGATTGACATGGAAGTGGATTCGATTGGATGTCTTTTCAATAGGAATCACAGCAAGATGCTGAAATCTTGACACGTCAGTCAATATTAAAAGTGAAAAGACAAAATTTTCGGATATCGAAAGATGTCAGTTTCAGCTCTGCATGGGAGCGTCATGCAGCCTAATTAATGATCAATCTATTTCTTCAAGCCCTCCTGTGTCAGATAAGACAACAAGTTGAACGGTAATGGTGATGGCTGTCTGTTACAACAGAAGCAAAAGGCATATAATAGCTATGCTATTCTTGTCCTTGTGATGTCAAACTTATGTAAAGAGGGTTACTTGTAAAACATGAACTCGGCTCGTGTGCTGGGTCACTGGAAAACAGAGCAGACCCAGATCAGACAGCAGAGAATGCCACAAGTGTAAGATTCTGTTTATCACATAACAATTTTTAACCCTTATCCTGCTGAATAAACTGATTTAGCCAAACCCATTTCTGACTATCCACCAATCAAATTACTTGATATAATGTATTCATTTAATTCACAAACTGCATTACAAACAGTGCAGATCCTGATCAGATGGCTTCTTCACTGTTTGCAAAGGAAGGGGTTGTCGTTAACAGCAGGATAAGGCTTCTTCAGAAGGCATCTGATCTGGATCTACACTGTTTGCAAGGGCAAGGGTTGTTGTATTCGGCAGTAAAAGGGTTAATTAGATTATCGCTACAGAGGTTCAAAAGATATTCAGTAGAAAACACAGTGTTGCCATGGACAGCGTCATGACTTTACACGCTAGTAACCGTGAATAATTTGACATTACACGTCAGTAACCGTGCATAATTACACCTGTAGTCATATCATTTTTATAACACGTTATCCACTATACATATAATAATACTCTATTTAAAAATGCTACAACAAACTTGAGCAGAGTTTTTGGCTTCAAACTGCAATTCATCTAGTGGTAAAAAAGACTACAAATAAAATTTTCCTATCTCTGTAAACTCTATTTCTCCTACAGGAATGTTTGTCATAGCGCTCCTTATGCAAACTTTGAAAATGTTTTGATTAAATCAAAACATGTTAAAGTTGACAAAAAGAGACAGTATATGGTAGAACTTCAATGGCTAGAATCCTGATGGCTTGTTTACCATGGATGAGTTGTACATGTTCTTGGGTCTGCAGGGAATTTCTACAAATACGAGAGGTATATTGTAGACAGATTTTCGGGAGATTTTCTTTTTATCTTGAATTGGTATGCTGTGAGTACTCATTGAATGAGGTGATTCTAATGAGTATACCAACATACATTTATAATATAGAACACCAAAATGATATCCCACAACTATCTCCATTATGTCTCCTGGTAAAGCACTAATAATAACCTGGCTCAAACTAACAAATTTTCATGGACCCGAAGGGGTTCACGCCATCAAAGTTTGACTGTAGTTGAAAATAGTAAGTTCATCAATAAATACAAGCTGCCAATTTAACCCACTTTAACATAACAGCATGATAATTCCGCTATTAAGACCACTTAAAATTAAGACCAATTTTGGTCTAAAAAGCTTATTTAGAAGGATGCAGTTATTCTTTCTTCATGTTTTCTGCACACAATGTTCTCTGGTCAGGAACTACCTTTGGGACTGTTCAAAAGTGGTCTTAAAGACCACTTTTGAACAGTCCCAAAGGTGGTCTTAATATAGGAATTTTACTGTACGTAGAGTGATCTTTAACCAGCATAATAACTCAAATATTTAGAGTGATTTTTTAGCACTGTTACAACTTCAGCAGACTGTAAAATCTTGCACTCTAAAATGCTGTTAACTATACTTCTTGAAAAAGTATTTGGTGTGCAGTTAATATAGTAGTCGCAGATAAGATTGACTAGATTGAGCTATTCAGGTGTTGTCAATATATGTCAAATTCGTTGAGTCCATCAGAAGATTTGGTAGAGTGCCTTTCTCATGCTTTCTGCAAGCGGACCAAATAGCCATGTACTCCATAGCTTTGTTTGTGTTACAGTTGAATTCACACAATTGGGTGACTTGGTTTACCTTTTTGTTGATAGAACATTCCAAAGGCATGTACAAAATATAGCTCCGCCTAGTCAATCTTATCTGCGATCATATACATGTATTCTTATTACAGCAAATACGGTATTCTAACCATGGCTTGGAAGATTTTGATCCAAAAGATGCCAATCACAACAATTGTCATCTGCTTTGTCGTCTACTGGTAACTTTAAAAGTCATTTTTGCAAACAGTGTGGACCCAGATCAGACTAGAGCAGTCTGATCAGGGTCCACACTGTTTACCTGTATGCAAAAATAGGTTTGAAAAGTTTGCAAGAAGATGCAGCAGACGACATGAACAGACGAAATTTTCAGATGCAGTTTTTTATGGCATCTTAAGGATTAATGCTTGGATATGGGACCTTCAGATATATCACATTAAGTATGTAACTTTTAGTAAACACTTTCAATCAAAAGTAAACACTTTTAACCAAAAGTAAACACTTTCAATCAAAAGTAAACACTTTCAATCAAAAGTAAACACTTTCAATCAAAAGTAAACACTTTCAATCTAAGGGTAACACACATATCACACTTTTAGCGAGCAAAATGGAATGTATAATATGATTAAAGCATGTTTTAACCCTTAACAAACTGCATGCTGGGTATTTTTTGGCAGCAGACGACAGTTTGAAATATTTTTCTTATTTTCCCATAAAATAGGCTTTGACAGCTCAAATTGTCTCCTATGGTCCTGTTTTCTGGTAAAAATAAGAAAAATATCAACAATTTGTCATCTGTTGAGTTACTCTGGAGAGTGTTAAAGGTTAAGACACCATTCACAGCAGTTGTCGTCTGCTTTGGCATCTGCTGAGCATTTTAGAAGTCCTCTAGGGAGCAGTCTGATCTGGGGCTACACTGTTTGCCTGTATGCAAAAATTGTAGGAGCAGTCTGATCAGACACCACACTGTTTACCAGCATGCAAAAATATGTTTGAAAAGTTTGCAAAAATGCAGCAGACGGCATAAACAGATGACATTTTCATGCGCAGTTTTTCTTGACATATTAAGCATGAAATGATGTACATATAATTTGCAGTGAAAAATGAGGTTTCGTTTACAGAAAGATCTACTGGTCCTTTTATAAGCTACCAAATGATTAAGCAATGCTCATTTCAGATATATATCAATACACCAACAGCTTGAAAAAAGTAGTACCGTCATTTGTCAACAGCTTAAGTAGGAGGCAAAACAATTGAAAGACTATTACATGTATATTGAAAGGGGACACAAAATATGTCAATCAGGATTTTGGTGGTGTTCCAGTTAATGGCCCATTCCACACAATTTAGATCATGTAGAACCAGTCAGTTTACCTTATAAGTTTTTTTCCTGGGCAGACTATTACAAAAGCTGTTAACCAGTACAGCACACATTTTTTTTGCCAGAAAATGACAACTGCACTTCTTGATTATTTCTTTGATTGAGGTGTAACGTCCCCATAAACAGTATTTAGGTCACATTGGAGATGTTGCTTCCAGTTTTGTGGAACTTTTTCCCTGACATTGAGATGAAATGGTATCTCAGTCCCTGCTGCCCAATTTCTAGCAAAAATACAGTGTGGACACAAAACTGTTCACTTTTATGAAGTACTTCCAATGAATCTCTTTGCACCAAGTTAGTTTGACAAGGAAATGTCATTAAAACTAACATTGATTGGTCCCATTTTAGCAAGCACTTTTTTCCATTTTTAGGCCTGATTGATGTTTAAAATGTATTTTGATTGGACAGTGGGGCAAGTTTGCAATGAAATGTACATCACTTTGTGTTATGAATTTATTCTTGGCTGGCAGTTGACTAACAGGATGCTAGGATATATTGAATGATGTTTCAAATCAAAAATGAAATGAAACCCATCAAGTTTAACATTTTTTTTGTCCATAGGTGTATAAGCATATTTGCCAAATAAAATGATCAAACATTTAAGGATTTGTTAACTAACAACATCGTTAGTTAGTTTTGAACAACTGGCCACATCGTATGTTATACAGTACAACACAACCTCTTTGTAACACTTTTCATTATAACATTATTATAGCATTATCTGGATATAATGCAGTCTAAAGATTGAATTTTGCATGCTTGCTTTAAGCATGGCATGATATAGGAGTCTGAATTTCCCTTCATTAAGCCATCAACATTAGCAACCACCCTAGCATTCACCCAAATACAGTAAAATTCTTGTATTAAGACCACCTTTGGGACTAATCAAAAGTGGTCTTTCATACCACTTTTGAACAGTCCCAAAGGTGGTCTCTGAGCAGAGGACACTGTATGCAGAAAGGACACTGTATTCAGAAAACACAAATAAAGAATAACTGCAAGCTACTAAATAAGCTTTTTATAGCAGAATTAGTCTTAATTTTAGGTGGTCTTAATAGCAGAATTTTACTGTATTTAAGTCCATACTGGCTTGACACAGCCATCCATGGAATTCTTTTTCTATATAATCTATACATTTTGTTTTGACTAACACAGTTTCTGCTTCCGACCCAAATAACAGTGTTAAAAACAGGTTGTGGAGAAATCTGATCATGTCTGACTCACTACAATGCATGTTTTGATGATGAGTGAGTGAGTGTTTGAGTTTTACGTCCCACCAACAGCTAAGGTCATACGGAGACGGGACCTGGGTTTAAAGACTCATCCGAAAGTCTGGAGAAGCCCGGGATCGATGCTGCGATCCCTGGTTTACAAGAGGAGTAGCGTAACAACTACACCACGGAGGCTTCTGTTTTGATGATGAATCGGAGACAATTAATCCAAAACTATTATCAAACACTTGCTAATACAAAGTAACCTTGTTAAAACGACAGTATTGGTTTCCTCCTATTTTGCCATTCATTACGATAACACGTGTGTGATATAGTGGATTCTTTCATACCTTAAAAATGATAACTTTTCTTATGAAAATCTGTGATATTTTTCTTATTTATACGCCAAACATAGGGTCTGGGTGCACGTTAGAACCGCTACATCAAGGAGGTTCAAACGAGTACCCACAACCTATGTCTTGGCGCAGAAATAAGAAAACAAGAGGGCCCGGAGGGCCCTGATTCGCTCACCTGATCCAATGTATAATAAGTGGGCCCCGGGCAGGGTCAATTTTGGCCCCAGGGCTATAATTTGAACAATCTTGGTAGAGGTCCACTAGCTGAAGCTTCATAACAAATATCAAAGACCTAAGCCTTGTGGTTTCAGAGAAGAAGATTTTTAAAGACTTCCCTATATGAGTCTATGTAAAACCAAAGGGCCACATGGCGGGGGCATTTTTGGTCTCAGGGCTATAATTTGAACAATCTTGGTAGAGGTCCACTTGCTGAAGCTTCATAACAAATATCAAAGACCTAAGCCTTGTGGTTTCAGAGAAGAAGATTTTTCAAGATTTTCCCTATATAAGTCTATGTAAAACCAAAGGGCCCCGGAGCGGGGGCATTTTTGGCCCAAGGGCTATAATTTGAACAATCTTGGTAGAGATCCACAAGATGAAGCTTCATATCAAATATCAAAGACCTGGGCCTTGCAGTTTCAGAAAAGAAGATTTTTAAAGATTTTCCCTATATAAGCCTATGTAAAACCAAAGGGCCCTGGGGCGGGGGCATTTTTGGCCCCAGCACTATAATTTGAACAATCTTGGTAGGGGTCCACCAGATGAAGCTTCACACCAAATATCAAAGACCTGGGCCTTGCAGTTTCAGAGAAGAAGATTTTTAAAGATTTTCCCTATATAAGCCCATGTAAAACCAAAGGGCCCCGGTGCAGGGGGCATTTTCGGCCCCAGCACAATAATTTGAACAATCTTGGTAGGGGTCCACTAGATGAAGCTTAATACCAAATATCAATGTCCTGGGCCTTGCGGTTTCAGAGGAGAAGATTTTTAAAGTTTTCCCTATATAAGCCCATGTAAAACCAAAGGGCCCCGGTGCGGGGGCATTTTCGGCCCCAGCACAATAATTTGAACAATCTTGGTAGAGGTTCACAAGATGAAGCTTCATACCAAATATCAATGTCCTGGGCCTTGCAGTTTCAGAGAAGAAGATTTTTTAAGTTTTCGATGAAAAAAATCTATTTTTGGCTCCTGTGACCTATATGTGCAATGGACCGGAACCATTTGAACAACTATGAAAGGTGACCACCTAAGGATCATTCCTGTGAAGTTTGGTCAAAATCTGATCAGTGGTTAAGGAGGAGATGTCATTTGAAGAAAAAGTTTACGGACGCAAGACGGACAAAAAGTGATCCCAAAAGCTCACCTTGTCACTACGTGACAGGTGAGCTAAAAATAATTTTTACCCCTATAAACCCCAATTTTCTCTATATAAAGTTGTTTTAGAGGGGCGTTCATTACACAGACTTGTTTACGTGATGATAAACTATTTGCCGCTAAAAAAATACCAAAAAGGAAAGCTATAATATGTAATAAAGGATCTTATTTTCCTTAATAATTCAAAGAAACAAATAGTGGGGATATTTGTTAGAATTGCCTCTCACAAAATGATGAGGACATTTGTTAGAATTGCCTCTGCGAGGCAATTCTAACAAATATCCACAACATTTGTTTCTTACAAAATAAAATACAATATTCTTGCACATCTTCATTTATCCACCTCATATTAACCCTTGTCCTGCTGAATATTCAGATATGCCACACCCACTACTGATTATCAACCAATCAGATTACTTGATGCAAATTATTGCGACAAATTCACAAACTGACTGACAAACAATGAAGAGCCTGATCAGATGGCTTCTGAAGAAGCCATCTGATCTGGATCTTCATTGTTTGAAAGATAAGATTTTGTTTGATTTGAGGTTTAACGTCCCCGTCAACACTGTATAGGTCATTTTGGAGACGTTGCTTTCAATTTTGTGGCACTTTTACCCGACATTGAGATGAAATGACATCTCAAGCCCTGTAGCCCAATAAACCCATAGGGTTTATTAGCATGGATGGTCTGAAAGATAAGATTATCCGGGTTCAGCAGGTCAAGGGTTAAGATACATGTACGTTCCATTGAAATGTCGTTACAAAGTGTTCTGTTGTTACAGCAAATATCGGTATACAAAGGGTTGACTGTACATGTAAATTATTTGTGACATTAAATATAAGTGTAAGATTTTGATATGAAGCATATATAAAATATTGCACCAATTAACTACTAGCAGTCTGGTATTAATAATAATGACACATTGGTCATACTGACTTCATATACTGCTGACAAATTAGACACCCCTGCTTTTTAAGTTATAATAAATAGTTAGGTTCTGAAACATTCTTCTGAAATTGTTAAATTATCGGTTCCTAAACACCCTTCCCATGGCCCCCGCCCATCGGGGCTTGAAGAAATAGATGGGCTGCATGATGCTTCCACGCAGAGCTGAAACCGACCGCACATGAGTACTGGTAAACGGCTTATAAAATCTAAGCCTGCCAAGGCAAAGCGGTGCGAGTCGGCCCGTCCATGCTTGTAAACCCTATAGGTTTCATTGGCCGACAGGGCTTGATATGTCATTTCATCTCAATGTCGGGTAAAATCCCACAAAATTGGAAGCAATGTCTTCAAAATGACCTAGATATACAGTGTTGACGGGGACGTTAAACCCCAAATCAAACATACAAACACCCTCCCACATATTTCTCACATTAATATATCGGTCCTTAACCACCCTTTACAAACTGTTTATTTATTGGTCCTTAATCACTGTCCCGAACTGTTAACTTATCAGTCCTTAAACACCCTTCCCAAATTAAAAATTTATAGGTCCTTAAACCAAACCGCCAACATCTACAGAAAAATGATAGTACTATGATCAGACAGTTCTGCAATGTCAGGTCACAAGAAAATATCACCATCAGGTCCAGTGAGCTACTTGCATGACTTGGCATTTGTTTGTTTGATTTGAGATTTTTACGTTCCTGTCAACAATACATGGCTTGGCATTAACCTTTACCACTCTCTAGGCTAATTCAGCCGACGACAAATTGTTGATATTTTTTCTTTTCCCAGAAAACAGGATTTGACATCTCATGCAAATTGTCTCCTATGGAGACAATTTGCATGTGATGTCAAATCCTGTTTTCTGGGAAAATTAGAAAAATATTTAAAAATGTTGTCTGCTGCAAAAAAATACCCAGCATGCAGAGTGTTGAGGACTACAAGTTGTTAATATTTTTTCTTACTTATCCCAGAAAACCGGACTATGGTGATAATTTGCATGTGATGTCAAATCCTGTTTTCTGGGAAAATTAGAAAAATATTTAAAAATGTCTGCTGTGAAAAAATACCCAGCATGCACAGCGTTGAGGACCTGGACCTCATCAGCCCAGAGCAGACAAGCTTGGGTGTTAGAAACAGAGAGGTCAACAGTATATAAAGACATATAATGACATGTATTGTAAGTAAGTTTAAATAGTATATCTATTAAAACTGAACACATTTTATTTCCGTTTGCCGACTCCAGAAGTTCCTTTTGATAAGGGACTTA
This sequence comes from Lucinisca nassula, assembly GCA_963580285.1. Classification (NCBI taxonomy): domain Eukaryota; kingdom Metazoa; phylum Mollusca; class Bivalvia; order Lucinida; family Lucinidae; genus Lucinisca; species Lucinisca nassula. Next base: position 86,636,807 of record OY757020.1, on the reverse strand, counting down.
CTGACTGAGCATTCAAACTCCGACGGTTCATGGCAGCCATTTTGCGCGAGCCTTTCCGCTTCTTATCCCATATGAGTTTATCGTGACGTACAAATATCCCGTGCCTGGGACGACATCGGAAGTAGCGTATATGGTTCACAGAGCCATCATTTTTACCTGAAAATACAAAACTTTCACGTAACCCATAAAATGCCAAGTCTGCTATGTCGTCTGCCAGTTACTTTAGGAGTCATTTCTGCAAGCAGTGTGGACCCAGATCAGACTGCAGTCTGATCGGGGTCCACACTGTTTGCCTGTATGCAAAATTCTGTTTGAAAAGTTTGCAAGAATATGCAGCAGAGGACATAAGCATACAACATTTTCAGATGCAATTTTTCGTGGCATCTTAAAGGTTAAGAAATAGCAGTGATTTGTTGAGTAATAACTCACAGTTTGGAAGCCAGCTGTAAAGTGGATCAAATCACAAGTGTATTTTAATTAAGAAATAGATCAGCTCTAACTGTGATTTGTTGAGTAATAAATCACAGTTTGGAGGTCAGTTGTAAAGTAGATCAAATCACGAGCGCGTAGCGCGCTTGATTTGTCTACTTACAACTGACCGACAAACTGTGATTTATCACTAAACAAATCACAAACTAGAGCTGATCTATTTCGATTCTAACACGCTGAAAATAGGCAATATTGCTGTTGTTTCCTTCAAAATATCACATCTTTTCGCCATTGTTAGACGACTGAAACACACGCATTTATATCCTTTTCTAATGTTTTTGATGCGAGAAAATGACATTACACCGTCTAACGTCAAGGAAATCGACTAGTGACGTCATAAATTTGCAGTTTTTAATGACGTCACTCGTCACGCTCTTCCGAGCTGTGATTTGTTGCATAATAAAACAGTTATTTTCCATTGCCTATATAGGTGCGCTGTGTTAGAATCTATTACTTAAATAAATTAACAATTCACATACTAGAGCTGATCTACTTCGATTCTAACACACTGAAAATGAGCTGATCTATTTTGATTCTAACATACTGAATATCGGGAATGATGTTGTTGTTTCTTTCATGCGGCATTGTTAGAAGAAATCCCCCCACAATCATTGACTGCAACACATGCATTTAAGTCCTTTGGCAATGTTTTTGATGCAAGAAAATGATATTAACACCATCGAACATCAAAGAATCTAGGAGTGACTTCATAAAACAGCTGCTATTAGAGTGAGGCTCATTTTTCCTGTGATTTATTGCATGTGAGTTATTGTAGAATAAATCACAATTCCTTTCCATTGTGTGTATAGACATGATATGCTAAAATAAACAGTAAAGAACCTTTGCAACCTATGGCTTTTTTTTCTTATTTGTAACAAAAACCCTTATCCTGCTGAGCATGACAACCCCTAACTTTGCACAGTACGAAAACATGCCTATACAAATACATTGCCACCTTTATCGCCGAAAAAATGAAGATTTTAAGTTGAAAAATTACGATAGTTTTCTTATTTCTGCTCAAAATATAGATTGTTGGTACTCGTTAGATCCGCCTCATCGAGGCGGCCCACAATCTATATTTTAGAGCAGAAATAAGAAAAATAAGGTTTACCCCTGCAAACCCCAGTTTTACTATATAAAAGTGGGGTTCGAGGGGGGTCAAAATCATACAGGCGTGTTTTCGTGATAAAACAGTGTAGATCTAACTTTGCAAACAGTGCAGATCCAGATCAGATGGCTTCTGAAGAAGATGGCCATCTGATCAGGATCTATACTGTTTTGTGAATTGAAAGAATATATTATATTGAGTAATTTGATTTGATGAATCAGAAATGGATGTGGCTAACATAATTTATTCAGCAGGATAAGGGTTAAGCAAAATATGCTCTAGGCACCCACAACCTAAGTTTGGAGTATAAGTAAGAAAAATATCACAATTTTTAGTCGGACAAGTAGCCATTTCGTAGAAATGAAAGAATGTACTATGTCACACAATTGTGTTATGTGTTATCGTATTGTGCAAATAAAACAAACCTTCAGGGAGATCTAGTTCCACTCCGACCCACGGACCATGAGCAAACTCCACATTTCCAACAAACTGCACAACACCAGTCATCTTGGATGATGTTCTAGATGATGTCACTATCACACTCTCCCCCACTTGTATCCAGGATGGGACAGGAACTTCCTGTAGTCGGTCGAGGTCAGCACGACTACCAAATGAGCATACACTCATTGAATCTTCTGAAATCAAAGATTCGACAATTAGTACAAACTTGCTATTCAAAATGCAAGGTAACCCATAAAATGCCAATCAAAACAATTGCTGTCTGCTTTGTCGTCTGCTGGTTACTTTAAAAAGTCATTTTTGCAAACAGTGTGGACAAAATCAGACTTTGGGTCAACAATGTTTGCCTGTATGCAAAAATAGTGTTAAAAAGTCTGCAAAAAAAATCAGCAGACAACATTTTAAGATGTAGTTTTTTCTTTGCATGTTATTTGGTGATAATTAAAGGATAATTTTCTTCATTCCTGTGAAAATCACCTTAATTAATCTATCTATCAAGGAGTCCAAAAAGTGCAAACAGAATAGCAAATAGTGTAGACCCTGATCAGACTGCTCCTCCAGGAGCAGTCCAATCTGGGTCTGCACTGTTTGCTTAGGCCTGTCTGTCCCTATACTTAGGATCATTACGGTATCAGGTTTTCTATTCTGCTTCTGAATCCATGGAAAAAAATGCTGAAAATTGGGAGGAGTGTAACACAATGGAATATTCAGCATGGTGAGGATTAACTCTGAAATTTTTATGCAGTGAAAGAGGCAAGGTTTTTGTGAAATGCTGATTATGAGAAACTTTTCAAACAATATAACATATGTCTCAGCACTTTGGACATGTACTTTTTCCCTGAGAAACAAAAAAATTGAATTATCTCTATACAGCTTATCAATTTCTGTTTTCTTACCTGAGACTGTGTCTGAGAAATCTCCACTCAAACGATTTGATGCCTCTTGGAATGCTTCATTTATTTCTTTCTGTGAAAACCCAATACATGACACGGGTCGTTGGTTCCCTCCCTTAGCTCCTTTTGGTGTACTTTGATTCTTCGGGAGAGCTTTATCATAGACTCCTAAACTGTCATCCAATCCACCTTTACCACTTTGATTCAGGGATTTATTTCCTTGGTTAATAGAAGAATTGTCAAATTTTTCATCTACAGACAAAAATTCAGAATTATCTTCCCCACATTCTGCCCCCAGTCTTTCCAGTTCGTCCATGGCTTCAAGACTGTAAGGATCTACACTGTCTGAACCTAAAACACCTCTAGAGCTCACAGAGGAGCTATCACTAGTACTTGGTAGTCTATCAGAGTTTAGAATATCTAATGAAGTGTCGGCGGATGTTTCTGATGTATTCTCTTTATGTAACACATCATCTAGTTTATCAAACACTTTATGACTAGTATTAACAACATCTTGTGATTTATCTTTGAAATCTCCAGCAGCTGATTCTTGCAAGCCTTTGACTCTATCACTATCAGCTACTGATAAACTAACAGCAGTGTTTTTAGTTCTTTCTTCAGCAAGTTTGTTCTGGGACCCATTATGCTTTGGAAGACTTTTATCTCTATCACTGACAATCTTTTGGTTTATGCTTACAGAATCACTTTTGTTCATATCTTCTTTTGCCACCAAAGCCTCAGTATCATTAAAATCTTTTCGAGATTCTTTCACATCCCTACCTATTTTCTTATTACCTACATCACCATTTTCATCTCTTAGATCCTCCTCACTAATATGAAGCTTGAGTGATTCTGGCAAGACAACCTCATCCTCATCATCAGAGTCTGTGGACAAAGAAATTTTCTCTGCATCTTTATTAAGTTCATTAACTGTCAGACTATCAGTTTTTTCTTCAGTTTTGACTATTTTCATACTAGCTTCAAATCCAGTAGATTCTAATCTATTTTTATCAACACTACTGACAATGGTTATACCTTCCTCAGCCTTTTTATCAATCAGTTTCAAATCTGCAACAACAATTTCTTTCTGAGACTCCATTGAGTCGGTGCTCTCATTTTCAGCCTCCATAATCAATGTGGCCTGTGAATCTTCACTTTTCAGTGATCTTTCTTCATCTCTGTTCACAACAATCACACTCTGAACCTGTACAGCTTCATCCCCGTCACTCTCACCACTACTTGCATGTTCTATTCCACTCTTCCTTGCTTTTGTCATCTCTGAATCATCATTACTACGGAGACTCAGAGAATCCTCCGATGACAGGGTCAAAGTTGACACTGCCTGGGACCCATACCCACTAGAAGTCATGCTCGGTGTCCCTTTAAACTGCCCCTCTGCTATACTATCGCTGGTGCCAGAGTGTGGGACACCTGTTTTCTGAATCTGCTGACTCTGGTAGGACTCAAACTCCTGGAAATCGTCAGATCCTACACTAGATGGGTCAGGCTCTATGTTTAATTTCATATGTACAGAATCTTTTGCAGTATTTAAGGCACTTTCTTGAGGTTTTGGTGGGTGGGGCTTCAGTGGGCTGGCATCATCTTCCTTGAAAAAAACACAGAAACTTAAAACAGCAACATTGGAATGCAGGGTTACTCAGTCAATATTATGACTACCCCTCAAAAATTCACTTTATAAAGAGAAAAGTTGGGTATTCTGTGTAATACTCATAAACCTCTTTATAACACTGTTCATTATAACATGGTTAAATATACACAGTAAAATTTCTGTATTAAGACCACCATTGGGACAGTTCAAAAGTGGTCTTTATGACCACTTTTGAACAGTCCTAAAGGAGGTCCCTGACAGAGGACATTACCTGCAAAAACACGAAGAAAGAATAACTGCACCCTTCTAAATAAGCTTTTTAAAGTAGAATAAGTCTCAATTTTAGGTGGTCTTAATAACGGAAATTCACTGTACATGTCATAATGTTTAAAAGTGGATTCCTAAAGTACATACAGTGAAACTTCAATGACTCGTACACCGATAGCTCATTTACCATGGCTGTTTCGAACTTGTTCCCGAGTCCCTGGGAAAAGATCTATAACTGCAGATAATAAGAATCTTATATGGGTGTGAGGGATGGATGGAAAAATCCGTCCAGAGGGACACTGTCCGGCATCACGAGGCTTGCCGAGTGATGCCGGACAGTGATCCTGAGGGACAGATTTTTCCATCCACCCCTCAAACCCATATTGGATTCTTTTTCTTGCATACCTTCCATTTCTTAACGCGGATTTTTAATGCTGCAGTCACTTCGGTTACCATCGTGTGTTGACACTGCAGGAATGTATAGTGACGTTGCGGTGACGTCATCCTTAATGACGGCGCATACGAGGTCGTAATCAACCAGTGCATTTATCAAACACGCGATTATATTCGATTTTGGGTCGGAACACCAGGGTCAGAACATAAATTTCTATCCCAGGGTAAAATCACGGATTTCCTTGTCTGGTGTGTAAGAAATAAAAATACTTGGGGTAATGGTCTTATTTGATCTTGAAAGTGTTTGTTGTGTGTACTCATTAGAATCATCTCCTTATATGCAGGAACGGTCTGACTCCAACAACTTTGCCTGGGTAGGCTTACACCAAAGTAGTTTACCAGTACTCAAATGTTCTGTCGGTTTCGGCTCTGGGAAGAAGCACCATTCAGCACAATCTATTTATCTACGCCCTGATGGATGGGGGTAGCTAGAGGGGGTGTAAAATGGAAGCTTTCTTTGTCAAGCATTGGTTAATCCTAAAGACACTTAGTAAAACTGCAGATGGGAATGTTGTCTGTTTGTGGTCTGCTGCATTTTCTTGCAAACATTTCAAATATATTTCCGGCCGCCGCCCATGGGAGCTTGAAGAAATAGATGGGCTGCATGATGCTTTCACGCAGAGCTAAACCGACCGGCACAGGAGTACTGGTAAAGCGCTTAGAGGATCTAAGCCTGCCCAAACAAAGTGGTGCATGTTGGCCCGTTCATGCTTATAAACCCTATTGGTTTCATTGGGCGTCAGGGCTTGAGATGTCACATCATCTCAACAGGCCTCCTAGTGGCCCACTTTGAAAATATAGGTTTTTATATAGGTTCTTCTTACCCAAAATAATGGTTATTTACAGGTTTTTCAATAAAAATATAGGTTAAAAAAAGAGTTCTTCAAACTTACATAAAGATTTCAAACTGAAGAAAAAATATTTGATGAATTTTTGTGCCACAATTACTCAGATAAAGTTGATCTGAATTTTTCAAAGTCCGAGCGAGCGAAGCGAGCGAGGAAAAAAATTACAATTTCTTGACAGTTTTATCACTTTTTATGGGACTAAAAAGTAAACAAGAGGACCAAGCTAGCTTGGTCCTGTATCGCTCACCTGAGCTAACAGATTCAGTTTAAGGAAGTGCCAACCTTTACTGAAGGCTTTATGGGAGGACATGGTGATGACAGGGTAAGCATTTTCTGAAAATCAAGTAGAATTTAACTCTATGATAAACAGGCTGACCTCACCGGTTTTCAAACTCATTCAAGCTTTTATTCCTGACTTGCTAAGAAGATCCGATCTAAACTGAAGTGGCTATGGTGATGACAAGTTCAAAAACAAGAGTTTTCAAACTCCTCCAAGCTTTCTGCCTGACTTCCTTGTTTGTGAGTTTCATGAAGATCCGTTCAAAACTAAAGGGGCAGCAGTGATAACAATGTCGAAAATAGGCATTTTCAGCAATCAAAGGCACGTCACCCTATGATAAATGTGCCGACTTGGCCAGTTTTCAAACTCACCTGAGGTTTTATTCCCAGCCACCTTACATGTAAGTTTCAGAAAGATCCGATCAGACTTGGCCAGTATTTAAACTCATCCAAGATTTTATTCCCAGCCACCTCACGTATAAGTTTCAGAAAGATCCGATCAAAACTGAAGGGGCTACGGTGATGACAAGGTCAAAATTTGGCATTTTTAGCAATCAAAGGGATGTTACTCTAAAATAAATGAGCCGACTTGGCCAGTTTTCGAACTCATCCGAGGTTTCATCCCCAGCCACCTTACATATAAGTTTCAGAAAAATCCGATCAGAACTGAAGGGGCTACGGTAATGACAAGGTAAAAAATCAACATTTTCAGCCATCAAAGGGACAGAACTCTACGATAAATAGGCTGACTTGGCCTGTTTTCGAACTCAT